>CM063183.1:103065615-103724316 GCA_031835075.1 Saguinus oedipus
AGGAGGAAGCTGAAACTATGAATAGACCAATAACAAGGTCTGAAGGTGAGGCAGCAATTAAGAGCCTACCACACAAAAAAAGCCCAGGTCCAGGTGGGTTCACAGCCGAATTCTACCAGACACACAAAGAGGACCTGGTACCATTCCTTCTGAAACTATTCCAAATAATCAAAAAAGAGGGAACCCTTCCCAAATCATTTTATGAGACCAACATCATCCTGATACCAAAACCTGGCAGAGACTCAACAAGAAAAGAAAACTTCAGGCCAATATCCATGATGAACATAGATGCAAAAATCTTCAATAAAATACTGGCAAACCGATTGCAACAGCACATTAAAAAACTTATCCATCATGATCAAGTAGGATTCATCCCGGAGATGCAAGGCTGGTTCAACATACGCAAGTGTATAAATGTAATTCACCACATAAACAGAAGCAAAAACAAAAACGACATGATTATCTCAATTGACGCAGAGAAGGCATTTGACAAAATTCAACAGCCCTTTATGCTAAAAACCCTCAATAAACTTGGTATTGATGGAACATATCTCAAAGTAATAAAAGTTATTTACAACAAACCAACAGCCAATATCATACTGAATGGGCAAAAACTGGAAGCATTCCCTTTGAAATCCGGCACTAGACAAGGATGCCCTCTCTCACCACTTCAATTCACCATAGTACTGGAAGTTCTAGCCAGAGCAATCAGGCAAGAAAAAGAATAAAGGGTATTCAAATAGTAAAGGTGGAAGCCAAATTGTCTCTATTTGCAGACGACATGATAGTATACCTAGAAGACCCCATCACCTCAGCCCAAAAGCTCCTGAAACTGATAAGCAGCTTCAGCAAAGTCTCAGCATATAAAATCAATGTTCAAAAATCACAAGCATTCCTATACACCAATAACAGACTTAAAGAGAACAAAATCAGGAACGAACTGCCATTCATAATTGCTACAAAGAAAATAAAATACCTAGGAATACAACTCACTAGGAATGTAAGGGACCTCTTTAAGGAAAACTACAAACAACTGCTCAACGAAATAAGAGAGGACACAAACAGATGCATTCCATGCTCATGGTTAGGAAGAATCAATATCGTGAAAATGGCTATACTGCCCAAAGTAATTTATACAATCCTTGCTATCCCCATCAAACTACCATTGAATTTCTTCACAGAACTGGAAAAAACCACCATGAATTTCATATGGAACCAAAAAAGAGCCCGCATAGCCAAGTCAATTCTAAGCAAAAAGAACACAGCGGGAGGCATCACGCTACCAGACTTCAAACTATACTACAAGGCTACAGTAATCAAAACAGCATGGTACTGGTACCAAAACAGAGATATAGACCAATGGAACAGAACAGAAGCATCGGAGGCAACACAAAATGTCTACAACCATATTATCTTTGATAAACCAGACAAAAACCGGCAATGGGGAAAGGATTCCCTATTTAATAAATGGTGTTGGGAAAACTGGCTAGCCATGTGCAGAAAGCAGAAACTGGACCCCTTCCTGACACCTTACACTAAAATTAACTCCAGATGGATTAAAGACTTAAATGTAAGACCTGACACCATAAAAATCCTGGAAGAAAATCTTGGCAAAACCATTCAGGACATAGGAGTGGGCAAGGACTTCATGACCAAAACACCAAAAGCATTGGCAACAAAAACCAAAATAGACAAATGGGACCTAATCAAACTCCACAGCTTCTGCACAGCAAAACAAACAGTCACTAGAGTGAATCGGCAACCATCAGAATGGGAAAAAGTCTTTGCAGTTTACACATCTGACCAAGGGCTGAGATCCAGAATTTACAAAGAACTCAAACAGATTTACAGGAAAAAAACAAACAAGCCCATTCAAAAATGGGCAAAGGATGTGAACAGAAACTTTACAAAAGAAGACATACATGAGGCCAACAAACATATGAAAAAGTGTTCATCATCATTGGTCATTAGAGCGATGCAAATCAAAACCACATTGAGATACCATCTCACACCAGTTAGAATGGCGATCATTAAAAAATCTGGAGACAGCAGATGCTGGAGAGGATGTGGAGAAATAGGAACACTCTTACACTGTTGGTGGGAGTGTAAATTAGTTCAACCATTGTGGAAGACAGTGTGTCGATTCCTCAGGGACCTAGAAATAGAAATTCCATTTGACCCAGCAATCCCATTACTGGGTATATATCCAAAGGACTATAAATCATTCTACTATAAGGACACATGCACACGAATGTTCATTGCAGCACTCTTTACAATAGCAAGGACCTGGAACCAACCCAAATGCCCAACGATGATAGACTGGACTGGAAAAATGTGGCACATATACACCATGGAATATTATGCAGCAATCAAAAATGATGAGTTTGTGTCCTTTGTATGGACATGGATGAATCTGGAGAACATCATTCTCAGCAAACTGACACAAGAACGGAAAAAGAAATACCGCATATACTCACTCATAGTTGGGTGAGAAAAATGAGAACACATGGACACAAAGAGGTGGTCTACTATACACTGGGGACTGTTGGGGGGAATGGGGAAGGGACAGCAGGGGGGTTGGGGGGGATGACCTGGGGATGACTACCAAGTGTGGGTGAAAGGGAGGAAGGCAGCAAAGCACACTGCCGTGTGTGTACCTATGCAACTATCTTGCACGTTCTGCACATGTACCCCCAAACCTATAATGCAATAAAAATAAAATAAAATAAAATAAAATAAAATAAAATAAAATAAAGCATTGCTTAAAGCCATTAAAATAAGAAAAAATGCTCATCATCACTGGTCATTAGAGAAATGCAAATCAAAACTACATTGAGATACCATCTCACACCAGTTAGAATGGCAATCAGTAAAAAATCTGGAGACAACAGATGCTGGAAAGGATATAGAGAAATAGGAACACTTTTACACTGTTGTTGGGATTGTAAATTAATTTAGCCATTGTGGAAGACAGTGTGGCAATTCCTCAAGGATCTAGAAATAGAAAATCCATTTGACCCAACAGTCCCATTACTGGGTATATACCAAAGGATTATAAATCTTTCTATTATAAAGACACATGCACATGAATGTTTATTGCAGCACTGTTTACAATAGCAAATACTTAGAACCAACCCAAATGCCAATCGATGATAGACTGGACAGAGAAAATGTGGCACATATACATGGTGGAATACTATGCAGCCATAAAAAATGAAGAGTTCATGTCCTTTGTAGGGACATGGATGAAAGGAAACCATCATTCTCAGCAAATTGACACAAGAACAGAAAGTCAAACACTGCATGTTCTCACTCATAGGCAGTTGAACAGTGAGAACACAGGGACATGGAGGGGGAGCATCACACACTGAGGTCTGTTCGGGGGGACTAGGGGAGGGATGGGGTGTGGGTAGGGAGTTGGGGAGGGATAACATGGGGAGAAATGCCAGATATAGGTGATGGGGAGGAAGGCAGCAAACCACATTCCCATGTATGTACCTATGCAACAATCCCGCATATTCTTCACACATACCCCAGAATTTAAAGTGCAGTTGTTTATATATATATAGCTTATACATTATTTTCTGCTGTTGTTCTTTAGAACTCCCATCTTTTTACAAATGCTGACATACACTTGCATTCTGATATTCTTTCCTGATAAAATGTCCATTCTGTGTCCTGTAGAGTACAGTTTTTGTATTTAGATTAGTAGTACCTCTTTTTTTTTAAAAAAAAATCCTCTTGTTCTCCATAGCATTTCATTCTACATAGGAAATCTTCCGTGGTTCTCAGGGAATAGTGCTGTGTGAAGAAAAGCCAATCTCCAATGATTACACGGTGTATGAGTCTTAATCATACTTCATTCTTGAAATGACAAAATCATAGAGATGGAGATTAGTAGTTTCTAGAGGAGAAGGAAGTGCAGTGAGTCAGTGAGTATGGCTATTAAAAGTACCACTACTGATTCTTTTGATGGAAATATTCTTTATCTAGACTGTGAGGTGGTCTCACAAATGAACATATGTGCTAAAATTTCTTGGAATGAAATATACAGACACAGAAATGAGCACATAGAAGCCTGGTGAAGTCTGAATAAGGATAAGAGCCTGTCAAATGCCTTCTCCTGGTTGTGATACTATACTATCATTGTGAAAAATGTGACCAGAGGGGAAAGATAAACTGGACTTCTATTATTTTTTGTAACTGTATGTGATCCAATGATTACCTCAAAATAAAAGGTTAAAAATTTAAGAAATGCTTTTTTCAGCAAAGTGTTAATGAAATATAGGCATATGCATATTAGTTTTAATTATTTTCAGATGTAACATTCTTTACAAATCTTAAGAATGCTTTAATCATCACAGTATTATAAAAATCTTATTTTGTGATTTCTCCTGCATTATATATGAATGTACTAAATGCATAAATGTAAAAATGTTTTGTGTTTTTTACATTTATATCTTTAATCCACCTCATTTATATTCTATACAATATCAAGTATGAATATAATTGATATAATTTTTCTTTAAATGCATATTGTTTTCTGAAACTGCTTACTGAATTGTTTATTCTTTTCCCTATTTGAAAATCCAAATTTTCTTATATCTGTGGCTAAGATCCTGCACCTATAATTCTGTTACATTAAATTATTTATATTTACATTTTATATTAGTTAATATCATATTTCTATTGTTGCTTAAACAGACACATAGACCATCTCACAGTTCCTTCATGGTTGCTTTTTTTTTTTGCAACTCAGTCTCACTTTGTTACCCAGGCTGGAGTGCAGTGGCATGATCTTGGCTCACTGCAATCTCTGCCTCCTGGGTTCAAGTAATTCTCCTGTCTCGGCCTCCAGAGTAGCTGGGACTACAGGCACACCCCACCATGGCCAGCTAATTTTTTTTTATTGTTTTAGTAGAGACAGGGTTTCACCATGTTACCCAGGCCAGTTGCAAACTCCTGAGCTCAGGCAATATGCCTGCCTTGGCCTCCCAAAGTGCTGGGATTACAGGCATGAGCCACTGCACCTGGCCCATCCCACAGTTTTTGTGGATTAGGAGTCTAGGTATGGGTTAGCCAGGTCCTCTGACTATAATCCAGGTGCCACCCAGGGCTCAGCTCTCATCTGGACACCTGACAAACATAAGTTTGTGATCAAAAATAATGAAATATGAGAAACTAAAACACACTGAATGAGGGCTATCTGAAACAAGGCGGGGGAAAGCACAGTAAATTCAGACTGTACAAAAGCATATAGATTGGCTGTTTGGATACATAATATGTAACATTCTGGTTAGCAAGCAGTTTAGGAAAACATTGTATATAGGAGAAAAGCAGGTTAAAATGTATGGAGACAAGCAGTTTAAAGGCTATTTTTTGGTGTATAACAGTGCCTGGTCCCTGGCTGGTACTTGGGGCAGACTGTGTTCCCAGTGGGGAGGTAGAATGAATTGCTGTAGAGAATGAATAGAATAAAAAAAAAAGTGGGACTAATCTAAAGACAAAAAGACTGTACTGTACAGGACATAGGATGGACATTTTATCAGGAAAATGTGTCAGGACACAAGCACATGTCAACATTTGTGAAAAAATGTGAGTTCTAAAAATCAACAGCAGAGAGAGATCCAAGATGGCTGATCACTAGCAGCTCAGGCTTGTAGCTCCCAGTGAAAGCACAGAGAATGAGAGGATGCCACACTTTCAGATGAATTTTTGTTGCTCAAGGACCAGGAGATTCCCAGCGGAGGAGCCCCACGGGTTGCCAGCGCAACTCTTGCAGCCGGCGCTGCGGTTTTGCTGGTGCCCCAGCATAGCGGTTCTTGGTGAAGAGTAAACGGGACTGGTTCCACTTTTGGCTGATGTTTTGAGCTGATTGAGGAAGGGATTCAGGAGGGAAGCCAGATGGGAGACTCCTGGACAGAAAAGCACCAAGAATGTTGATGCTGCTGTTTTAGCTGGTGCAGTGGGTTGCTCAGATTTCAGCCCTGGGAATTAACAATTTTGACATCCACTAAGAGACCTAACTTGAAAGTTGGTAGTTACAAAGATGACAGGTGTATACATTTACAATGATGGGAAGAAATTAGTGTAAAAAGGCTGAGAATACTCAAAATCAGAATGACTCTCCCTCTACAGAGGATCACAGTTCCCCATCAACAGGGGAACAAGGCCTGATGGAGAATGAGTGCATTCCATTAAGAGACTCAGGCCTCAGAAGGTGGATAATAAGAAATTTCTGTGAGTTAAAAGAACATGTTCTAGCCCAATGTAAAGAAACTAAGAACTTTGAAAAAAATTTTGATGAAATCCTAATGAGAATAGACAATTTAGAGAGGAATATAATTGAATTAATGGAACTGAAGAATATGATACGAGAATGCTGCGAAGTATGCACTGGTTTTAACAGTTGAATTGATCAAGCAGAAGAAAGGATATCAGAGGTCGAAGACCAAATTAATGAAATGAAATGAGAAGACAAGATTAGAGAATAAAAAGTAAAAAGGAATGAGCAAAGTCTCCAAGAAATATGGGACTATGTGAAAAGACCTAATTTACATTTGATAGGTGTACCTGAATGTCATGAAGAGAATTAATACAAGCTGGAAAATATTCTTCAGGATATTATTCAGGAAAACTTTCCTAACCTAGTAAGGTGGGACAATACTCATTTCCAGGTAATACAGAGAACATCACAAAGATATTCCTCAAGTAGAGCAACCCCAAGTCACATAATTGTTAGATTCACCAGAGTTGAAATAAGGAGAAAATTCTAAGGGCAGCTAGAGAGAAAGGTCAGGTTACCCATAAAGGGAAGCCTATCAGACTTACAGCAGATCTCTCAGCAGAAACCCTACAAGCTAGAAGAGAGTGGGGGTTAACATTCAATATCCTCAAAGAAAAGAATTTTCAACCCAGAATCTCATATCCAGCCAAACTAAGCTTTATAAATGAAGGAAAAATAAAATTTTTCATGAGCAAGCAAGCACTCAGATTTCATTACCACCAGGCCTGCTTTACAAGAGCTTCTGAAAGAGGCACTACACACAGAAGGGAACAACCAGTATCAGTCATTCCAAAAACTTATCAAAAGATAAAGAGTATCTTCATAATGAAGTATTTATATCAACTAATAGGCAAAATAGCCAGCCGGCATTAAATGACAATATTAAACTCACAAATTTCAATATTAATCCTGAATTTAAATGGATTAAATGCCCCAATCAAAGACACAGACATGCAAACTGAATAAAAAGTCAAAACACAGCAGCACTCTGTATCCAGATCCATCTCATAAGCAAGGACACACAAAGACTCAAAACAAAAGGTTGGAGGAAGACTCACCAATCAAATGGAGAGGAAAGAAAAACAAAACAAAAACAAACAAAAAGAACAGGAGTTGTAACTTTTGTCTCTGACAAAATAGACTACAATAGCAACCAAGACTAAAAGAAACAAAGAAGGACATTACATAATGATAAAAAGATCAATGGAACAATAGGAGTCAATGATCATAAATATATATGTACCCAATATAGGGGCACCCAGATATATAAGACAAATTTTTAATGACTCATAAAGAGACTTGGACTCCCACACAATAATAGCGTGAGACTTTGACACCACATTGTTAATATTCGACAGATCAACGAGATAGAAAATTAACAGAGACATTTATGATTTGAACTCAGACCTGGAACAAGTAAACTCAGTGAATATTTATAGAATTCTTCACCCCAGTTCCACAGAACATAGTTTTTTTTTTTAGTATCACATTACACCTATTTTGAAAGTGACCACATAATTGGAAGTAAAACACTCTTCAGCACTTGCACATTATTTCACAGATTTAAATGAAATATTGGTTGGCTGTTTGTTTGTTATTTTCTTTCCTTATTCCTTTCTATCTCTGCTTTTAAGCACAATCATCAGCATAAAAGAGGTTTTTAATACCTATTTCTAGATTGCATTCCAGCCTGGGCAATAGAGCAAGACTCCTGTTCTCTCTCCTTTCTCTTTCTTTCTTAAAAAAAAGCAGATTGTATTCTAATGTAGTAGTTCTGGGAAGGGTCTGAGGTTCTGCAGTTCTAACAAGCTGGCAGGTGCTGCTGGTGCTGCTGGTCAAAAGTCCGGGCTGGGAGTAGCCAGGAGCTCAAGTTCCTATGGAAACTCTGCTGGTTACCTCACCAACAGGGATTTTGTTGGAACAGTAATATATTCATCTCAAGGGATAAGTCACCATCAGGCCAAGTCAGTTATACAAATCCCTAATCCCCTCTGGTACAACTACACTGGCGTACAGGTTGGCAGGTGCTGCAACTTTTACATATGTATATTGTATATAGAACAACAGCAGAAAACAATGTGTAAGCTTTGGTGCAAACTGACAGAACAAGCTAACCTTTCTGATGAATCAATGCTGATTCTCAAGACATGCAGCTTGTCTGGCTTACATCAAGATTAGTCCCATTTTTTATTGCTGTTTGTTTGGCCATTTCCTCTTCAGTGTGAATGTTTCAGTAACATACCATTTTATAACTTAATCCTGGGTTTGCTTGTAAATCTCTTAAATTCAAAAAAATAAAAGCAATTCTAGACAAATATTTCTTTATAAACTTCAGTTACATTTGAGAATTTAAAAAGTTAGTAAATTTCAGTTAAATATTTATTATTTTAACTACCATTAAAAATATATTAACTATCACTATTGTTGTTTTAAATGAAACACACCCCAGTGAAAAAAAATGTAGTTCATAATTGTCTCTGAATTTTCTAAAAAATGCTTAAAATTTTAGAATTTGAGTATACCATTGTTCCCTGTTTATCAATGCATTACACTATCATATTAACTATTTGCTAAGATTGTAATTAATAACTTTACACAAGTAATTTACAGCAGGTTGATTATGAGTAATTTTTATTTTATAATAGAACAGCTCTTTAGTATATTTCATAATCCATTAAAATATGATAGGGCTTAATATAAAGTATATTTTTTGATATAAAGAAAATGTTAGAACTGGGCTGGTAGTCTTGAATATTCTGCTAGTGCGATGGCCTCATTTGAGTGATAAATTGTTAAGATTAGCTCTCTATTTCATTATAGTCAATTCTTTTGAAAATTGTAATAGATATTTCAGTGAATGAGAGAATTAATCTAGCAATCTGCCAAACAAGCTAACCTGATAATTTGAAGCTTTCCTGGGTATAATGTAATTTTAAACTAAGAGAGATCATATCCCATGAGCAACAAATTGAGATACTCTGTGTAATTTTGAATGGTAATTATATTAATGAAATAAGATTTTGAAAGCATTTCAAATCCATACATTCCTATAAAAATTGTTTAATCAGGAGATCTTCCAAGGTGGCGTCATAGAGGTGACTCAGGATTGCAGCTCTCAGTGAAGATGCAGAGGGTGAGTCCTAGCTGCATTCTCAGATGGACCATTTTGCCCACAGAACGTTGAAAGCCCCAGGTGTGGGAGAGACACGGGACGCCAGTGCAGCCGGCTCGCTCAGCCAGTTCAGCCGGCGTGGCAGCGTAGTGGCACACAGCACAAAACTCGCTGGCCTGGGTGCCCTGTTAAACTGGCAATCTGAGATTTGGAAGGGCAGATTGGCATGTCCATCTGATTGAATGGGACTTGGACAATGAGCCAGACCAGGAGATTCCTGGGAAGTGTGATCTGAGCCAGTGCCATGGGCAGCAGCATGGGAGATCGCACAGACCCCAGTGCCCTATCAGCAGCCTACTGGGGCGCCCGTGAGAGAGTTGATCATTCAGCTTGGGGAGAGGAAGAGAGAGAGAGAGGATGGACTCTGAGGCAGGGAGCTGGATGATCGGGCTCAGCGGGTCCCACCCTCATGGGGACAAGCAGGGTGGTGATTGGGGGTGCTTGGGGCTGAGAGTTTTCTGCCAGAACAGTTGAATCTAGGATGGTGCAGCCCGGTGGGGGAGGGGCGTCCACCACTATGGACGCAATCTGCCCCTACTGAAGTACTGCTCAGTGCTGACACAGCCTGCCATTGCTGAGGCAACCTGCCATAACAGAGAGACTCCATCAGCAGGGTGGTGTGCACCACAGCAGAATGGAGCCCTGCAGGAGCAGGGTGGACCTGTACTAGCAGGGCGGAGCCTCAGCAGGCAAATAGTGAATAGACTATCTCCTAGCCGGGTAGGACAGTGCAACAGATACTCATAAAGAAAACCCCAACTCCCTGAGACAGAGCATCTAAGGGGGAAAAAAAGAGGGTGGGTTTTATGAGTTCTGTTGCAGCAGACATAAACACATCCTCCCAACAACCCTGAATGAACAATGGAGCTCACAGCTCAGCACTAGAGCTCCTATAAAGCAGAGGCCATCCCCTCAAGCAGCTCCCTGACCCCTGTATATGCAAAGAGTTACCCCAAAAAAGGACTAAACAGACTGACATTTGGTGGGCATCATTCTGGAATAAAGATAGCAGAAGAAGAAACTGGTAGCATCCCTCACTGTTCCGCAACTGCTACAGGTGTACCCCAGACAAGCAGGGCCTGGAGTGGACCTCAGCACTCATACAGCAGAGGGGCTAGACCATTATAGGAAAAACTAAGTAACAGAAATACTTCATCATCAACAATCTGGGCGTCCACTCAGAAACCCAGTTGAAAAATCAGCAACTACTAAGACGACAGGTGTATAAATCCACAAAGATGGGAAGAAACCAGCGCAAAAAGGAGGAAAACACCCAAAACCAAAACATCTCACCTCCTACAAAGGACTAAAACTCCTCACTAGCAAGGGAACAAAGCTGGACAGAGAATAAGTGTGACAAAATGATGGAATCAGACTTCAGAAAGTGGATAATGAGAAACTTCATTGAGCTAAAAGAACATGTTCTAAATCAGTGCAAAGAAACTAAGAACCTTGAAAAAAATTCGAGGAAATGATAACAAGAATGGACAACTTAGAGAGGAATATGAATGAATTGAAGGAGCTGAAAAACACAACATGAGAACTTCGTGAAGCATGCACAAATTTCAACAGCCGAACTGACCAAGCAGAAGAAAGAATATCAAAAGTCAAAGATCAACTCAATGAAATAAAATGAGAAACCAAGATTAGAGAAAAAAGCAAAAAAAGGAATGAACAAAATCTCCAAGAAATGTGGGACTATGTGAAGAGACCAAACCTACGTTTGATAGGTGTACCAGAATGTGATGAAGACAATGAATCCAAGCTGGAAAATACTTTTCAAGATATTATCCAGGAAAATTTCCCCAACCTAGCAAGACAGGTCAATATTGAACTCCAGGAAATACAGAGAACACCACAAAGATACTCTGCAAGAAGAGCAACCCCAAGGCCCATAATCGTCAGATTCACCAGTGTTGAAATGAAGGAGAAAATACTAAGGGCAGCCAGAGAGAAACGTCCGGTCACCCACAAAGGGAAGCCCATCAGACTCACTGCAGATCTCTTGGCAGAGACTCTAGAAGCCAGAAGAGAGTGGGGGCCAATATTCAACATCCTTAAAAAAAAAGAACTTTCAACCCAGAATTTCATATCCAGCCAAATTGAGCTTCATAAGTGAAGGAAAAATGAAATCCTTCATGAACAAGTAAGTACTCAGAGATTTTTGTCACCACTAGGCCTGCTTTACAAGAGCTCCTGAAAGAGGCACTACACATAGAAAGAAACAATCAGTACCAGCCATCCTAAAAGCATACCAAATGCTAAAGAGCATCAACAAAATAAAGAATCTACATGAACCAATGGGCAAAACACCTGGCTAGCATCAAAATGGCAGTATCAAATTCACACATAACAATATTAACCCTAAATGCAAATGGGCTAAATGCACCAATAAAAAGACACAGACTGGCAAATTGGATAAAAAACCAAAACCCATCAGTGTGCTATATCCAGGAAACTGACTTCACACGCAAGGATACACAAAGGCTCAAAATAAAGGGATGGAGGAAGACTTACCAAACAAATGGAGAGCAAAAAAAAGCAAGAGTTGAAAGTCTCATCTCTGATAAAATAGACTTTAAAGCAACAAAGATCAAGAGAGACAAAGAAGGTCATTACATAATGGTAAAAGGATCGATACAACAAGAAGAGCTAAAAATTCTAAATATATATGGACCCAATGCAGGAGGACCCAGATATATAACGGAAGATCTTAATGACTTACAAAGAGACTTAGACTCCCACACAATAATAGTGGGAGACTTTAACACTCCACTGTCAATATTAGACAGATCAACCAGACAGAAAATTAACAAGGATATTCAGGGCTTGAACTCAGTCCTGGAACAAGCAAACCTGATAGACATTTACAGAACTCTCCACCCCAAATCCACAGAATATACATTCTTCTCAGCACCACATCACACCTACTTCAAAATTGACCACATAATTGGAAGTAAAGCACTCCTCAGCAAATGCAAAACAACTGAAATCATAACAAACAGTCTCTCAGACCATAATGCAATCAAGTTGGAACTCAGAATTCAGAAAATAACACAGAACCGCACAGCTTCATGGAAACTGAACAACTGGCTCTTGAATGTTGATTGGATAAACAATGAAATGAAGACAGAAATAAATAAGTTCTTTAAAACCAATGAGAATGAAGACACAACGTACCAGAATCTCTGGGACACATTTAAAGCAGTCTGTAGAGGAAAATATATAGCAATAAGTGCCCACATGAGAAGAGTGGAGAGATCCAAAATTGACACCCTATCATCAAAATTGAAAGAGCTAGAGGAGCAAGATCAAAAAAGCTCAAAACCTACCTGAAGACAAGAAATAACTAAGATGAGAGCAGAACTGAAGGAGATAGAGACAAGAAAAACCCTTCAAAAATCAATAAATCTAAGAGCTGGTTTTTCGAAAAGATCAACAAAATAGACAGACCACTAATCAGACTGATAAAAAAGAAAAGAGAGAACAACCAAATAGATGCAATAAAAAATGATAATGGGAAAATCACCACAGATTCCACAGAAATTCAAACCATTATCAGAGAATACTACAAACAACTCTATGCACATAAACTAGTAAACCAGGAAGAAATGGATAAATTCCTGGATGCCTGTGTCCTCCCAAGCCTAAACCAGGAGGAAGCCAAAACTATGAATAGACCAATAACAAGGTCTGAAGTTGAGGCAGCAATTAAGAGCCTAAAACAAAAAAAAAGCCCAGGTCCAGATGGGTTCACAGCTGAATTGTACAAGACACACAAAGAGGATCTGCTACCATTTCTTCTGAAATTATTCCAAATAATTCAAAAAGAGGGAATTCTTCCCAAATCATTTTATGAGATGAACATCATCCTGATACCAAAACCCGGCAGAGACTCAACAAGAAAAGAAAACTTCAGGCCAATATCCATGATGAACATAGACGCAAAAATCTTCAATAAAATACTGGCAAACCGATTGCAACAGCACATTAAAAAACTTATCCATCATGATCAAGTAGGATTAATCCCGGGGATGCAAGGTTGGTTCAACAAACGCAAGTCTATAAATGTAATTCACCACATAAACAGAAGCAAAAACAAAAACCACATGATTATCTCAATCGATGCAGAGAAGGCATTTGACAAAATTCAACATCCCTTTATGCTAAAAACCCTCAATAAACTTGGTATTGATGGAACATATCTCAAAGTAATAAAAGCTAGTTATGACAAGCCAACAGCCAATATTATACTTAATGGGCAAAAACTGGAAGCATTCCCTTTGAAATCCAGCACTAGACAAGGATGCCCTCTCTCACCACTCCTATTCAACATAGTACTGGAAGTTCTAGCCAGAGCAATCAGACAAGATAAAGAAATAAAGGGTATTCAAATAGGAAAGGTGGAAGCCAAATTGTCTCTATTTGCAGGTGACATGATAGTATACCTAGAAGACCCCATCACCTCAGCACAAAAGCTCCTGAAACTGATAAGCAACTTCAGCAAAATCTCAGGATATAAAATCAATGTGCAAAAATCACAAGCATTCCTATACACCAATAACATACTTAAAGAGAACCAAATCAAGAACGAACTGCCATTCACAATTGCTACAAAGAAAATAAAACACCTAGGAATACAACTCCCAAGAAACGTAAGGGACCTCCTGAAGGAAAACTACAAACCACTGCTCAACGAAATAAGAGAGGACACAAACAGATGGAGAAACATTCCATGTTCGTGGTTAGGAAGAATCAATATCATGAAAATGGCTATACTGCCCAAAGTAATTTACACAATCAACGCTATCGCCATCAAGCTACCATTGAATTTCTTCACAGAACTGGAGAAAACCACCATGAACTTCATATGGAACCAAACGAGAGCCCGCATAGCCAAGTCAATTCTAAGCAAAAAGAACACAGCGGGAGGCATCACACTACCAGTCTTTAAACTATACTACAAGGCTACAGTAATCAAAACAGCATGGTACTGGTACCAAACAGAGATATAGTCCAATGGAACAGAACAGAGGCATTGGAGGAAACACAACATATCTACAACCATATAATCTTTGATAAACCAGACAAAAACAAGAAATGGGAAAAGGATTCCCTGTTTAATAAATGGTGTTGGGAAAACTGGCTAGCCTTGTGCAGAAAGCAGAAACTGGACCCCTTCCTGACACCTTACACTAAAATTAACTCCAGATGGATTAAAGACTTAAATGTAAGACCTGACCATAAAAACCGTAGAAGAAAATCTAGGCAAAACCATTCAGGACGTAGGAATAGGCAAGGACTTCATCACCAAAACACCAAAAGCATTGCAACAAAAGCCAAAATAGACAAATCAGACCTAATCAAACTCCACAGCTTCTGCGTGGCAAAAGAAGCAGTCACTAGAGTGAATCGGCAACCATCAGAATGGGAAAAAATCTTTGCAGTTTATGCATATGACAAAGGGCTGATATCCAGAATTTACAAAGAACTCAAAAAGATTTACAGAAAAAAAACAAACAAGCCCATTCAAAAATGGGCAAAGGATATGAACAGAAACTTTACAAAAGAAGACATACATGAGGCCAACAAACATATGAAAAAATGCTCATCATCATTGGTCATTAGAGAGATGCAAATCAAAACCACATTGAGATACCATCTCATGCCAGTTAGAATGGCGATCATTAAAAAATCTGGAGACAGCAGATCCTGGAGAGGATGTGGAGAAATAGGAACACTCTTACACTGTTGGTGGGAGTGTAAATTAGTTCAACCATTGTGGAAGACAGTGTGGCGATTCCTCAGGGACCTAGAAATAGAAATTCCATTTGACCCAGCAATCCCATTACTGGGTATCTATCCAAAGGACTATAAATCGTTCTACTATAAGGACACATGCACACGAATGTTCATTGCAGCACTGTTTACAATAGCAAAGAACTGAAACCAACCCAAATGCCCAATGATGATAGACTGAACTGGGAAAATGTGGCACATATACACCATGGAATATTATGCAGCAATCAAAAATGATGAGTTTGTGTCCTTTGTAAAGATTTGGATGAATCTGGAGAACATCATTCTCAGCAAACTGACACAAGAACAGAAAAAGAAATACTGCATATACTCACTCATAGGTGGGTGAGAAAAATGAGAACACATGGACACAGAGAGGGAGTCTACTACACACTGGGTTCTATTGGGGGGAATGAGGGAGGGACAGCGGGGGGCGTGGCTGGGAAGGGATAGCCTGGGGATGAATGTCAAGTGTGGGTGAAGGGGAGGAAGACAGTAAAGCACACTGCCATGTCGGTACCTATGCAACTATCTTGCACGTTCTGCTCATGTACCCCAAAAGCTATAATGCAATAAAAATTTTTTAAAAATAAAAAAAGATAAAAAAAGATATGCAAAATCCACCTTAAATTAAAAAAAAAAAAAGGAACAATTCATGGATCATAAAATTAGCTTTGGAATTAGTCATAATAGTCCTCTTCGCTTTTCCATGTCTTCTTTTCTGGCAATCCTCATTCATTTTCTTAGTTACTTCTCTGTTGACTGTATAGCTTGTTGATCCAGTTGAATAAACATCTTGCCTTTCAGATTTTAAACCACTTCTAAGGTTCTATCATTGGTAAAAAGGCAGAGGAATTTCCCATTCTTCTGCTTAGTAGACAGCCCTTACCAGAAAATTCTTAGCAACAATCAGGTAATGAGATTTTCAAAGACTATTGAGGCATCCTTTATTCATTAACAACTCTATTACATGTACCTGTTAGCCATATTTTGCATCTCAATTTAGAAGGACAATCACAAGAGTCAAGAGAGAAATGTTCATGGCAATATAATTTTAAAATAATTTTATGTGGACAAAAACATGTTCACAAATTATGGTTTCCACCACCCTGTCCCTGAATTTATTTGATTCTACAAAACAATTTCTGTGGTATACTAATAATTTAAAATCATTTACTTATCAATATAGCATTAGTTAAGACTGACAGTGATACTAAGCTCATCATTAAAGACTGAAAAATAACCATGAATTAAAGTGTATTTTCAGCATTAGTATTCTCTGTCTCAAATGGAACACATAATAGAAATATCACATCTTAATTATAAAAGATAAAGCACTATCAGGGTTTGAGGTAATTGAGATGATACAGGCATACCCTCATTGCACTTTACAGATACTGCAATTTTCAAAAATTGAAGTTTTGTGGCAACTTCCCCTTGAACAAATGTTATCAGTGCCATTTTCCCAATGACATGTGTTCACTTTTGGTCTCTCTGTCACATTCTGGTAATTCTCACAATATTTCAAAAGTTTTCATTATTATTATATCTGTCAGGATAACCTGTGATCCATGATCTTTGATGTTACTATTGTAATTGTTTTGAGGTACCAAGTCCTGTGCCCATATAAGATAATGAACTCAAAAGATAAATGTTGTGTGCGTTCCGACTGCTCCACAAACTGGCTGTTCCCGCTTTCTCTCTCCTCAAGCCTACTTATTCCTTGCAATACAACAATATTGAGATGAGGCCACTGGGCACGGTGGCTCACGCCTGTAATCCCAGCACTTTGGGAGGCCGAGGTGGGTGGATCACGAGGTCAAGAGATCGAGACCATCCTGGTTAACATGGTGAAACCTCATTTCTATTAAAAATACAAAACAATTAGCTAGGCATGGTGGCATGTGTCTGTAATCCCAGCTATTCAGGAGGCTGAGGCAGGAGAATTGCCTGAACCCAGGAGGCGGAGGTTGCGGTGAGCTGAGATCGCACCATTGCACTCCAGCCTGGGTAACAAGAGTGAAACTCCGTCTCAAAAAAAAAAAAAAATGAGGCCAATAAATAACGCTAAAATGGACTGTAAGTGTTTAAGTGAAAAGAAATGTTACACATCTCCCACTTTAAATCAAAAGCTAGGAATAATTAATCTTAGTGAGTAAGGCATGTTGAAAGCTGAGATCGGGCAAAAGCTAGGCTTCTTGTGCTGGTTAGCCAAGATGTGAACTCAAAGAAAAAGTTTTTGAAGGAAATTAAAAGTGCTATTTCAATGAACATATGAGTAATAGCAAAGTAAAACAGCCTTATTGCTGATATGGAGAAAGTTTTAAAGACCTGAATAGAAGATCTAACCAGCCAGAACATTCCCTTAAGCCAAGGCCCAATCCAGAGCAAGGTCTTAACACTCTTCAATTTTATGAAGGCTGAGAGAGGTAAGGAGGCTGCAGAAGACAAAATTGGAAGCCAGCAGAGGTTGGTTCATGAAATTTAAAGAAAGAAAATATCTCTATATTATAAAAGTGCAAGGTAAAGCAGCAAGTGCTAAAGCAGAAACTGCCACAAATTATCCAGAAGATCATATGTAAGATCATTGTAAATGTGACTATACTAAACAACAGATTTTCACTGTGGATCAAATGCTTTCTATTGGAAGAAGATACCATCTAGAACTTTCATAGCTAGAAAGATCAAGGCTTGGCCTAAAACTTTCAAAAGACAGGCTGACTCTCTTGTTAGAGGCTAAAATAGCTGATGACTTTAAAGTTGAAGCCAAAGTTCACTTACAATTCAAAAAATCCTAGGTCACTAAAGAGTGATCAGAAATCTATTCTGCCTGTGTTCAATAAATGGAAGACTAAATCCTGGGTGAAAACACATTTGTTAATAGCATGGTTTACTGAATATTTTAAGGATACTTTCAAGAACTACTGCTTGGAATAATAAGTTATTTTCAAAATATTACTGCTCATTGACAATATACCTCATCAACCAAAAGGTCTGATGGAGATTTAAAAAGAGATAAACATTGTTTTCATGCCTGGTAACACAACAATCATTCTGCAGGATATGGGTAAAAGAGTAATTTCAAGTTTCAATTTTTATTATTTAAGAATTGTATTTCATACCTAATGTAGATGACGGGTGATGGATGCAGCAAACCACCACCATGGCACGTGTATACCTATGTAACAAAACTGCATGATCTGCACATGTACCCCAGAACTAAAAGTATAATAAATAAATTTTTTAAAAAAGAAGTACATTTCAGAAGGTTATAGCTGCCATAGATAGTGATTCCTCTGACGGATCTGAGAGAAGTCAACTGAAAACCTGGAAAGGATTAACTAGTCTAGATACCATTAAGAACATAAATGATACATGTGAGAGGAGATCAAGATATTAATATTAACTGGAATTTGGAAGAAGTTTATTTTAATGCTCATAGATGACTTTGAGGGGTTCATGACATCAGTGCAGGAAGTAATTTCGGATTTGGCCAAAATAGCAAGATAACTAGCATTAGAAGTAAAGCCTAAAGGTGTGAATATATTGCTGCAATTTCAGAATAAAACTTGAAGAGAATGAGGTGTTTCTCCTTATGGAAGAGAGAAGAAAGTGGCTTTTTTGAGATAGAACCCACCAGTGGTAAAGACACTGTGAATACTATTGAAATGACAACAAAAGATTTAGAATATTACATATGCTTTGTTGATAAAACAGTGTCAAGCTTTAAGATAATTGACTCCAATTTTGAAAGTTCTTTGGGTAAAATACTATCAAATGGCATCCAATGCTACAGAGAAATGTTCATGAAAGGAAGAGTCAATCAATGTGGCATATCTCACCGTTGTCTTGTCATAAGAAATTGCCAGACACCACAACCTTGAGGAACCACTGCCACCCTAATCAGTCAGCAGCCATCCACATTAAGGCAAGACTCTCCACCAGCATAAGGATTATAATTAGCTAAAGGCTTAGGTGATACTTAGCATGTCTTAGCAATAAAGTACATTCTAATTAAGGTATGTAAACTTTTTAGACATAATACAATTGAATTAATAACCCTACAGTACCATGTAAAACTAACTTTTATGGGCACTGGGACAGAAAAAAAAATATGCTTGTGTAACTTGGTTTATTGCCTTATTGGCGTTATTTCAGTGGCTTGGAACCAAATCTGCAGAATGTCCCAGGGTATGCCTGTATGTGTAATTTGCCCAGAGAAGGAAAATTCCTTGTTGATATGGCTTCCTTCTTGAAGGTTAAAAGGGCGGCCAACTTTAGCAAGTAGAGAGGAGATGATGAGACACTGCACCTAGTAGTGCCAGTAGTATGGCCAGGCATTCTTACCAGTATTTTATGCAGTTGGCCTTTTGCAAAAGTTTGTTCCACACCTGTAGATTCAACCAACTTCAGATTTCACATATTAGGGAAAAAAAACTATAAAAAGTAACTATACAATAATAATTAATACAAATAAAAAATACATATAACAACTATTTACACATCATTTGCACTAAATTAGGTATTATAAGTAATCAAGACATTATTTAAAGTATATGGGAGGATGTATGTAGGTTATAGGTAAAAACTATGCCATTTTGTGCAGAGATCTTGAGCATCTGTGGATTTTGATATCTGTAGTAGGGTCCTGGAACCAATCCCCCATAAATATCAAAGAACGACTAGCTATTAATTTATTTCACCCTTTCAACAATCTGTTGAATCCACATACTTTTATTATTCCCCATTTAAAGATGAGGGCAGGGAGACAGACATTAAACTTTGCTCAAGTACACAGAACTAGGATGTAGAGAAACCCGGCCTCAAGAGCAGGCAGTCTGGCTCCAGTATTCTCACACTGAACCTCTGTGCTATGTGCAGTGACTCCCTCTTGCTCAGAAGGGTCTGGGCAACTTGTATTTCTGGAATCTAAAACAAGTAGCGGTCAAGTGTCCTGGAGTAGATCAAGGGAAATTGAACAACACTCTGAATTTGTGATGCTGTAAATGCATAAGCAAATTCTGACTGTGCATATGAGACTTCTTCTCCTCCTGGGAGGTGACAGAATAGGGACAGAGAAAATGAACTTTAGACAGGGCTGCAGTGCCTATGCTGTTGCTCTCCGTTGTGGCGAGTGCAGAAGGAAAACCATTTAAATTCCCCCGATCCTAAGATAAGTGTAGGGCTCCTTAATTGTGGTGTGGTTGTATGTGTATAATTTTGTCTGGCTCAGAGATTAAGCCCTAATAGGCTTGCAGAAAAAATTAGACAACATCACTTTCTGGTATGCTTTTGACAGATGAACTTCTTTCAGAAAATGTTTAGGATTTTACTATTATAATTGGTCAAAATATTTATTAACACTGAAAAGTTTCTTGAGTATATCCTGTAAGTTACTGGAGTTCAGAATCTTTATTAAAAAAAAGAATTCATATTCAATCCATATGATAATTTAGAAATTAACAAACTTCTGTATATGGTCGAGGAATAGGGGATGGAGCAGGGAGTGGGGAGTTGGGGAGAGATAGCATGGGGAGAAATGCCAGTTACAGGTGAAGGGGAGGAAGGCAGCAAATCACACTACCATGTGTGTACCTATGCAACTATCTTGCATGTGCTTCACATGTACCCCCAAACCTAAAATGCAATAAAAAAAGAGAACTCAGCATTCTCAATAGTCCCATTAGTGGTTGTGAATGGCTATGTACCCATCAGAAATCCAATGTTGAAAGAAAGAATTCAGAGACAAAAAGAGGACAAACCGACGATTCCACTTATGTGAAGTTCAAACGTAGGTAAAATTAATCTACACGGATAGAAGTGGAAGTGTGATGTCTTTCAGGATATTGATTTATAGCGAGCACAGGGAACACTCAATGTTACTAGAAGTATTTTTATACTTTTATTTTGTGTTTGAATTTGCCCACTTTTTTGTAAATTTAGATGTCTTTTTCTTCTTTTAGTTTTATATATTTTGTATGTTAGTCTTTTAAAAACTTATGTATTGATACATAGTTTTCAACTTACTCTTTTAACTCTTTAAAAGTTTTTTTCAAGGTACAGTGATTCTTAATCTTAAGAAAGCTCTGTTTATCATATTATATTTTTTAGCTTAAACTTTAGATGTATAAAATAAATTGTATAAATAAGTTATAACTGAATTAAAATTGAATAAATGTAAAAGGAAAAAAAGCCTAATAAATATCATGGTCTCAATATAAATAAAATGAAAATGCAAGACAAATGAATACACACTCCAAATTCTAATTATATCCTAAATAGTCTGTTTCAATTTGACAAAGTAAGCTGTTGAGTTTGTGTTGGAGAATAAATATCTAGTATTAACAATGTAATTTATGCAAATGGAAGACTGTTGAGCAGAGATAGGCCTTACCACATATGAAAAAAATTCAAGCCCCTATAATCAACTCAGTGTGCTGTTGGCACAAACTTAGCCAAAAGTGAGTGGAAAGAACAGAGTTCAGAATATATAAATTTATGTGACAAAGAAGATATTGCAATTAGGTAGAAAAATATTGGGTAATTTAATACTTGTGGCTGGCACAAGTGACTATTTGTTTGAAAGAAATTTATATGAAAGCCTACTATACACCATATAAAAACATGTTCCAGATTAATTAAACATGTCAGTATAAAATAAAATCCCAAAAATGCTGGAAAATTTTAGGATACTAAATAAATAAACTAGAGATTAGGCAATCTCTTAAAACATATTAGGAAAATTATTGACTGTAATGAAACTATCAAAATATGTGTTCTATTCAACATAAAATTATAGGCAAGGCATGCTATAAGTATAGTCAAAGGAAAACTATAGTTTGGGAAAGTATTTGCAATGTACATATTTGACATATGTACAATATTTATGTTATCTCTAATAGTCATTATGGCTACCCTATTTCATGATTTCAGTGTGTATAAATTACATCGTGTTGTAAACCCCTAGAGTCTATAATGTGAATAGAAGCAGGGTTAGGCTCACAAGAGCTGTTTACTTTTGGTGTATCTAGTTGTGAATACATATGTGTGTGGGAGGGTGAGGGTATTTATCTTCTTTGAGTCTTATGAATCTGTGGCTTGACATCTTTGGTTGCTTTCCAAAAACTTTCAGCTATTTTCTCTGAATATTTCTTCTGTCTCATTCTCTCTTTCTGCTGCTTCTGGAACTATACTCAAGGTATATTAGATAACTGATATTGTCCCACAGCACTTGGCTGTTCTGGTCTTTTTTTAAAAACCCTTCTTTTATTATCTTTCATTGTAAGTTTGAATGATTACTTTGACCTATTTTTGACATGAGTGATATTTCATTGAAAGAATTCTTAATTTTTGACATTATTTCCATGTCTTGCCTTTTCTGTTTGACAACTGCTTATACTTTCCATTTTCTGCTTATAATCCTTATTTCATTAGGCATAGTATATTTTCTAATGAATTTCAGGTGACTTGGTTACCTTGCAATCTAAGCTCTGTTTTTTAAAAAGTTAGTTTTGTAGACTATTCTGCTGTTTTTCATGGTTAGAGTAGGAATGTCACTGTTTTCAGCATTCTCTATTTCATATTGAAACAGAAGTATGCTGTGTATTTATTTTCAGTGAGTACTACCAAAAAGTTTTCAAAAATCCTTAAACAAATTTAAATTCCCACCAGCATTGTAATGAGGAAACACACTCTTAATTGTGTAAATAATAATTTCTAGCTTTACGGTGTCTTTCAATTCAAGTTTTAATGAAATTGCATTATTAAATTTATCATATTCTCTATACATTTTTTTTTTTGAGACGGAGTTTCGCTCTTGTTACCCAGGCTGGAGTGCAATGGCGCAATCTCGGCTCACCGCAACCTCCGCCTCCTGGGTTCAGGCAATTCTGCCTCAGCCTCCTGAGTAGCTGGGATTACAGGCACGCGCCACCATGCCCAGCTAATTTTTTGTATCTTTAGTAGACACGGGGTTTCACCATGTTGACCAGGATGGTCTCGATCTCTTGACCTCGTGATCCACCCGCCTCAGCCTCCCAAAGTGCCGGGATTACAGGCTTGAGCCACCATGCCCGGCCTATTCTCTATACATTTCTAATGACCTTTGCTTAGCCCATTTAGGCTGGGGGCTGCAAATTTTTTTTTGTGTGTGAAAATTCAGACCTTGGCAGTGACCTTGAGCAGTAGGATATAATTAACTCCCATATGCTTAGCATTCCAATAATGGAACAGTAGGCATAGATGGATTAATAATTTACATATGTATCTCCTTTGTTGTTTGATATATTCATATTTGTATTTATTTTATTCATCATTATATCATGTGTCCTTAAAATATCCAGCTTTACTCTGTTATGTACTTATAATATTAAATTCCTCTCTATGTTCACAGGGCTGATGTTACTTGGCTTGTCCTTTATTTCCAATTAGTTCATTCACTTATTTATTAATTCAATCAACAATTATTCATTGGAAAATAATATGAGCCACTCCACTATTCTAGGTATTCTTCCCTGGGGATAAACAAATCTGTAAACTAATGTCTCCTTCCATGTGAAATGTATATTCAAGAGAAGATACATGAGCTAACTCTTTATAGGCTCACTGCATTTACTATGTTGATGTTAGAAAAACACAGGGCAAAGGTAGGAGCAGGGGAATACATTAGGAAATTATGTCAATATTCTGAGCAAGATATCAAGGTGGTTAGGACTACAGAGGCACAGAGGTAAAGAGACATAGGTAGCAATAGCAGTGAAGATATTGAAAGAGATTGTGAAGCAGATGTTTTGCAGTGTACATATGTGTTTTGGGAGCAGATTATTATTACTATTATTTACTTATTGTTTTTAGTTGTGACATATCTGCAGATCATGCAGGTATTTTACATAGGTATACATGTGCCATGGTGGTTTGAGGCACTCATCAACTTGTCATCTAGGTTTTAAGCCCCATATGAATTAGGTATTTGTCCTAATGTTCTCCCTTTCCTTGACCACCATGCTCCAACAGGCCCCAGTGGATGATGGTCCCCTCCCTGTCTCCATGTGTTCCCATTGTTCAACTCCTATTATGAGTGAGAATATATGGTGTTTGGTTTTCTGTTCATGTGTTAGTTTGCTGAGAATAATGGTTTCCAGCTTCATTCATGTTCCTGCAAAGGACATGAACTCATTCTTTTTTTTGAGACCCAGTTTCTCTCAGTTGCCCATGCTGGAGTGCAATAGCACAATCTTAGCTCACTGCAACTTCCACGTTCTGGGTTCAAGCGATTCTCCTGCCTCAGCCTCATGAGTAGCTGGGATTACAGGCATGCACCACCATGACCAGTTAACATTGTATTTTTAGTAGAGATGAGATTTCACCATGTAACTCCTGACCACAGGTGATATGCCTGTCTCAGCCTCCCAAAGTGCTGGGATTACAGGCATAAGCCACCGTACACACCCGACCTCATACTTTTATATGGCTGCATAGTATTCCATGGTGTATATGTGCCACATTTTCTTTTTTTTTTTTTAATTTTTATTGCATTATAGGTTTGGGGGTACATGTGCAGAACGAGCAAGGTAGTTGCATAGGTACACACATGGCAGAGTGCTTTGCTGCTTTCCTCCCCTTCACCCACACTTGGTATTCATCCCCAGGCTATCCCTCCCAGCCCCCCCCGCTGTCCCTCCCCCATTCCCCCCAACAGTCCCCAGTGTATAGTAGACCGCCTCTCTGTGTCCTCGTGTTCTCATTTTTCTCACCCACCTATGAGTAAGTATATGCGGTATTTCTTTTTCTGTTCTTGTGTGAGTTTGCTGAGAATGATGTTCTCCAGATTCATCCATGTCCCTACAAAGGACACACACTCATCATTTTTGATTGCTGCATAATATTCCATGGTGTATATGTGCCACATTTTCCCAGTCCAGTCTATCATCGTTGGGCATTTGGGTTGGTTCCAGGTCTTTGCTATTGTAAACAGTGCTGCAATGAACATTCGTGTGCATGTGTCCTTATAGTAGAACGATTTATAGTCCTTTGGACAGATACCCAGTAATGGGATTGCTGGGTCAAATGGAATTTCTATTTCTAGGTCCCTGAGGAATCGCCACACTGTCTTCCACAATGGCTGAACTAATTTACACTCCCACCAACAGTGTAAGAGTGTTCCCATTTCTCCACATCCTCTCCAGCATCTGCTGTCTCCAGATTTTTTAATGATCGCCATTCTAACTGGTGTGAGATGGTATCTCAATGTGGTTTTGATTTGCATCTCTCTAATGACCAATGACGATGAGCACTTTTTCATATGTTTGCTGGCCTCATGTATGTCTGCTTTCGTAAAGTTTCTGTTCATATCCTTTGCCCATTTTTGAATGGGCTTGTTTGTTTTTTTCCTGTAAATCTGTTTGAGTTCTTTGTAAATTCTGGATATCAGCCCTTTGTCAGATGTGTAAACTGCAAAGATTTTTTCCCATTCTGATGGTTGCTGATTCACTCTAGTGAGTGTTTGTTTTGCCATGCAGAAGCTGTGGAGTTTGATTAGGTCCCATTTGTCTATTTTGGCTTTTGTTGCCAATGCTTTTGGTGTTTTGTTCATGAAGTCCTTGCCTACTCCTATGTCCTGAATGGTTTTGCCTAGATTTTCTTCTAGGGTTTTTATGGTGTCAGGTCTTATGTTTAAGTCTTTAATCCATCTGGAGTTAATTTTAGTGTAAGGTGTCAGGAAGGGGTCCAGTTTCTGCTTTCTGCACATGGCTAGCCAGTTTTCCCAACACCATTTATTAAATAGGGAATCCTTCCCCATTGCCTGTTTTTGTCTGGTTTATCAAAGATAATATGGTTGTAGATGTGTTGTGTTGCCTCCGATGCCTCTGTTCTGTTCCATTGGTCTATATCTCTGTTTTGGTACCAGTACCATGCTGTTTTGATTACTGTAGCCTTGTAGTATAGTTTGAAGTCTGGTAGCGTGATGCCTCCTGCTGTGTTCTTTTTGCTTAGAATTGACTTGGCTATGCGGGCTCTTTTTTGGTTCCATATGAAATTCATGGTGGTTTTTTCCAGTTCTGTGAAGAAATTCAATGGTAGTTTGATAGGGATAGCATTGACTGTGTAAATTACTTTGGGCAGTATAGCCATTTTCACGATATTGATTCTTCCTAACCATGAACATGGAATGTTTCTCCATCTGTTTGTGTCCTCTCTTATTTCGTTGAGCAGTTGTTTGTAGTTTTCCTTAAAGAGGTCCCTTACATTCCTAGTGAGTTGTATTCCTAGGTATTTTATTTTCTTTGTAGCGATTGTGAATGGCAGTTCGTTCTTGATTTGGTTCTCTTTAAGTCTGTTATTGGTGTATAGCAATGCTTGTGATTTTTGAACATTGATTTTATATCCTGAGACTTTGCTGAAGTTGCTTATCAGTTGCAGGAGCTTTTGGGCTGAGGTGATGGGGTCTTCTAGGTATATTATCATGTCATCTGCAAATAGAGACAATTTGGCTTCCACCTTTCCTATTTGAATACCCTTTATTTCTTTTTCTTGCCTAATTGCTCTGGCTAGAACTTCCATTACTATATTGAATAGAAGTGGTGAGAGAGGGCATCCTTGTCTACTGCCAGATTTCAAAGGGAATGCTTCCAGTTTTTGCCCATTAAGTATGATATTGGCTGTTGGTTTGTCATAAATAGCTTTTATTACTTTGAGATATGTTCCATCAATACCAAGTCCATTGAGGGTTTTTAGCATAAAGGGCTGTTGAATTTTGTCAAATGCCTTCTCTGCATCAATTGAGATAATCATGTGGTTTTTGTTTTTGCTTCTGTTTATGTGGTGAATTACATTTATAGACTTGCATATGTTGAACCAGCCTTGCATCCCCGGGATGAATCCTACTTGATCATGATGGATAAGTTTTTTAATGTGCTGTTGCAATCGGTTTGCCAGTATTTTATTGAAGATTTTTGCATCTATGTTCATCATGGATATTGGCCTGAAGTTTTCTTTTCTTGTTGAGTCTCTGCCAGGGTTTGGTATCAGGATGATGGTGGTCTCATTAAATGATTTGGGAAGGGTTCCCTCTTTTTGGATTATTTGGAATAGTTTCAGAAGGAATGGTACCAGATCCTCTTCGTGTATCTGGTAGAATTCGGCTGTGAACCCACCTGGACCTGGGCTTTTTTTGTGTGGTAGGCTCTTAATTGCTGCCTCAACTTCAGACCTTGTTATTGGTCTATTCATAGTTTCGGCTTCCTCCTGGTTTAGGCTTGGGAGGACACAGGCGTCCAGGAATTTATCCATTTCTTCCTGATTTACTGGTTTATGTGCATAGAGTTGTTTGTAGTATTCTCTGATGATGGTTTGAATTTCTGTGGAATCTGTGGTGATATCCCCTTTATCGTTTTTTATTGCATCTGTTTGGTTGTTCTCTCTCTTCTTTTTTATCAGTCTGGCTAGTGGTCTGTCTATTTTGTTGATCTTTTCGAAAAACCAGCTCTTAGATTTATTGATTTTTTGAAGGGTTTTTCTTGTCTCTATCTCCTTCAGTTCTGCTCTGATCTTAGTTATTTCTTGTCTTCGGCTAGGTTTTGAGCTTTTTTGGTCTTGCTCCTCTAGCTCTTTCAATTTTGACGATAGGGTGTCCATTTTGGATCTCTCCACTCTTCTCATGTGGGCACTTATTGCTATATATTTTCCTCTACAGACTGCTTTAAATGTGTCCCAGAGATTCTGGTACATTGTGTCTTCATTCTCGTTGGTTTCAAAGAACTTCTTTATTTCTTCCTTCATTTCATTGTTTATCCAATCAACATTCAAGAGCCAATTGTTCAGTTTCCATGAAGCTGTACGGTTCTGAGTTATTTTCTGAATTCTGAGTTCCAACTTGATTGCAGTATGGTCTGCGAGACTGTTTGTTATGATTTCAGTTGTTTTGCATTTGCTGAGGAGTGCTTTACTTCCAATTATGTGGTCAATTTTGGAGTAGGTGTGATGTGGTGCTGAGAATAATGTATATTCTGTGGATTTGGGGTGGACAGTTCTGTAGATGTCTATCAGGTTTGCTTGTTCCAGGTCTGAGTTCAAGTCCTGGATATCCTTGTTAATTTTCTGTCTGGTTAATCTGTCTGCTATTGACAGTGGAGTGTTAAAGTCTCCCACTATTATTGTGTGGGAGTCTAAGTCCCTTTGTAAGTCATTAAGAACTTGCCTTATATATCTGGGTGCTCCTACATTGGGTCCATATATATTTAGAATCGTTATCTCTTCTTGTTGTATCGATCCTTTTACCATTATGTAATGACCTTCTTTGTCCCTTTTGATCTTTGTTACTTTAAAGTCTATTTTATCAGAGATGAGAATTGCAACTCCTGCTTTTTTTTGCTCTCCATTTGCTTGGTAAATCTTCCTCCATCCCTTTATTTTGAGCCTTTGTGTATCTTTGCATGTGAGGTGGGTTTCCTGGATACAGGACACCGATGGGTTTTGGTTTTTTATCCAAATTGCCAGTCTGTGTCTTTTGATTGGTGCATTTAGCCCATTTACATTCAGGGTTAATATTGTTATGTGTGAATTTGATACTGCCATTTTGATGCTAGCTGGCTGTTTTGCCCGTTGGTTCATGTACATTCTTCATTTTGTTGATGGTCTTTAGCATTTGGTATGCTTTTAGGATGGCTGGAACTGGTTGTTTTTTTTCTATGTGTAGTGCCTCTTTCAGGAGCTCTTTTAAAGCAGGCCTAGTGGTTACAAAATCTCTGAGTACTTGCTTGTTCGTGAAGGATTTTATTTTCCCTTCACTTATGAAGCTCAGTTTGGCTGGATATGAAATTCTGGGTTGAAAGCTCTTTTCTTTAAGGATGTTGAATATTGGCCCCCACTCTCTTCGGGCTTGTAGAGTCTCTGCCGAGAGATCTGCTGTGAGTCTGATGGGCTTCCCTTTGTGGGTGACCTGACCTTTCTCTCTGGCTGCCCTTAGTATTTTCTCCTTCGTTTCAACCCTGGTGAATCTGACGATTATGTGCCTTGGTGTTGCTCTTCTTGCAGAATATCTTTGTGGTGTTCTCTGTATTTCCTGGAGTTGAGTATTGACCTGTCTTGCTAGGTTGGGGAAATTTTCCTGGATAATATCCTGAAGAGTGTTTTCCAGCTTGGATTCATTCTCTTCATCACATTCTGGTACACCTATCAAACGTAGGTTGGGTCTCTTCACATAGTCCCACATTTCTTGGACATTTTGTTCATTCCTTTTTGTGCTTTTTTCTTTAATCTTGGTTTCTCGTTTTATTTCATTGAGTTGATCTTCAACTTCTGATATTCTTTCTTCTGCTTGGTCAATTCGGCTGTTGAAACTTGTGCATGCTTTGCGAAGTTCTCGTGTTGTGCTTTTCAGCTCCTTCAATTCATTCATATTCCTCTCTAAGTTGTCCATTCTCGTTATCAATTCCTCGAATCTTTTTTCAAATCTTTTTTCAAGGTTCTTAGTTTCTTTGCACTGGTTTAGAACATGTTCCTTTAGCTCACTGAAGTTTCTCATTATCCACTTTCTGAAGTCAGATTCCGTCATTTCGTCACATTCATTCTCCGTCCAGCTTTGTTCCCTTACTGGTGAGGAGTTTTGGTCCTTTTTTGGAGGTGAGGTGTTTTGGTTTCGGGTGCTTTCCTCCTTTTTGCGCTGGTTTCTTCCCATCTTTATGGATTTATCCGCCTGTCGTCTTAGTAGTGGCTGATTTTTCAATTGGGTCTCTGTGTGGACACTGAGATTGTTGATGATGAAATATTTCTGTTACTTAGTTTTCCCTCTAATGATCTATCCTCTCTGCTGTATGAGTGCTGAGGTCCACTCCAAGCCCTGCTTGTCTGGGGTATACCTGCAGCAGCTGCAGAACAGTGAGGGATGATATCAGTTTCTTTTTCTGCTGCCCTTGTTCCAGAATGATGCCCACCAAATGTCAGTCTGATTAGTCCTTTTCTGGGGTGACTCCTTGGATATACAGGGGTCAGGGAGCTGCTTGAGGAGACAGTGTGTGCTTTATAGGAGCTCCAGTGCTGAGCTGTGAGGTCCGTTGTTCATTCAGGGTTGTTGGGAGGTTATGTCTGCTGCAATAGAACTCATAAAACACCACTCTTTTTTTTTTTCACCCTTAGATGCTCTGTCTCAGGGAGTTGGTGCTTTCTTTATGAGTATCTGTTGCACTGTCCTGCTTCACTAGGTGGCAGTCTATTCACTATTTGCCTGCCGTGGCTCTGACCTGCTAACGGGGGTCCACCCTGTTGCGGCCTGGCGGACTCTCTCTGTTATGGCAGGTTGCCTCGGCAATGGCAGGCTGCGTCAGTCCTGGGCGGTACTTAAGTGGGGGTGCACTTTGTCAGGAATGGTGGACGCCCCTCCCTGACCGGGCTGCACTGTCCAAAATGCCGGCAACAAAACTCTCAGCCCCAAGCCCCTCCAGTCACCGCCCTGCTTGTCCCCGTGAGCGTGGGACCTGCCGAGCCCGATCACCCAGCTCCCTGCCTCAGAGTCCGTTCTCTCTCTCTCTCTTCCTCTCCCCAAGCTGAAAGGTCGACTCTCTCACTGGCGCCCCAGGAGCCTGCCGATAGGGCACTGGGATCCGTGCGATCTCCCGTGCCACTGCCCACTACCCCGGCTCAGATCACGCTTCCCAGGAAACTCCTGGTCTGGCTCATTGTCCAAGTCCCGTTCAATCAGATGGACATGCCAATCTGCCCTTCCAAATCTCAGATTGCCGGTTTAACAGGGCACCCAGACCAGTGAGTTCCGCGCCGGGTCCCGCTGCGGCGCCGGCCGAAGAGGCGGTGGAAGCCGGTTGCGTTAGCCGGCTGCTAGCGTCCCGTGTCTCTCCCACACCTGGGACTTTCAACGCTCTGTGGGCATAAAAGGAACATCCGAGTATGCGGCTAGGACTCACCCTCTGCGCCTTCACCGAGAGCTGCAATCCTGAGTCACCTCTATGACGCCATCTTGCCTCCTCCAACCGCCACATTTTCTTCATTCAATCTATCATTGATGGGTATATGGGTTGAGTATCAGAAGTTGAATTTTAAACATCTGAGTTTGGCATATCTACCTACTTATCAGCCAAGTGATGTAATCAAGTAGGTAGTTGAATACATAAGTCTTCAGTTAGAAGGAAAGTTTCAGGTTATAGCTAATACTTTGAGAAAAATTAGCATATAAATTGTCTTGGGACTAGTTTATATCATTACCAGAGTAATATGGATGAAGAAGAGAAGCAGTTCAAGCACTGATACTTAGATCTGCCTAAGCACAAGGGATTGAGGACTGTGACTTAATTTCGTCTATCACCTTCCTAAGGCTTGCTGGTTTCATATAGCTGCCATTAATCCCAAATTGCCCCTTGTTAATTTACATTTTTTACTTTTCCTTAAATTATCACTTTCTTTCCTCTGACCATGGATTAAGACTCATATCATTCAACCTAATTGAAATGAATTTTTAGAGTCTCTATTTTATCTCTACTTCATCTAACATCCCAAAAATGAGACTTTCAGAGCACTCAACATCTCCACACACTTATACCAGATGACACCTTTGGAAAGCATTGATTCTTCAATCCATCTCTCTCCTTCCCCAACTCCTACATTTTTTAGGGTTGTGTGGTACTTAAACTTTCATTAAAAACATCTCCTTTCTGTTAGAAAAGCCCTTAATCCACAGTTGTATTGGGTAATCTTTCATGATCCACTAGATTAATTTTCAATTATGAGCAGAAGTCCATGGCACCCTATAATGAGGTGCTCTTCTCCCTCTCCTTTGCTCTCGTCCCACCACAACCCCTTATCTTGAAGTTTCTGCCCCAGATCACTTCCACAAGAGACTTTTCTCAAGTATTTTCATCAGATAGTATACATGAATAATACATCCTATAATTTTCTGTATTGTCTCAATACTTTTTTTTCTCCCTGACACATGAATACTATCTTAACTGGGCATAGGACCCTCTGGTTACAGGATTTGTAGAAGCCATTACATTGTTCTTCAGCCTCCAGTGTTGCCCAGGAGAACCCCAAATGCTGGTTTATTTTCACTTTGTAAGAACTTTGTGCCTTCACTCTGTGCTTATGTTTTTCTCTTTGTCCTTATCATTCATGAAGTTCACAGGATATGCCAGATGTGTGACCTTTCTCATTAATACTGCCTGGATCTCTGACAGCTCTCTCAGTCTGTAGAAGCAGGTATTTTCTTCATCACAGATGAATTGTCTTCTATCATTTAATTATTGTCTCTCATCCATCTGTTCCATTTTATCTATCTGGAATGCCTATCAATCTCTTTTATTATTAAGTTTCCTGGATTTTTCCTACCCAATTTTTATTGTGTTTTAGGGTTTTTGTCACCTTGTATTTTTGTCCTTGATCTCCTAGATCCTGAATTTTGTCTTCAATGTAATTGTCTCTACTTCCAAATATTATACTTGTTTAATGAAGAAAAATTCTACATGTGTGTGCTTCTGTGTGCATATGTATGTGCATTTCTACTGCTCTTGTGTTTCTTCAATTCCTTCTATTATTTTTATTGAAGTTTTCACCTCATTCCTCTATGAGGTATATTTCAGTGGGACTACGTTTTGCATCTTGTGACTGAACTTCCTTTGTTGGCCTATTGCACTCTATGGTAAGTTGAATAATGTCCTCCAAAGATGTCCACATCCTAATCCCAGGGATCTGTGAATATGTTGCCTTACATGGCAAAAGACACTTTGCATTTGTGATTAAGTTCAAGATCCTGGATCATCCAAGTATGCCTGATGATTATCAAAGTTCTTATATGAAGGATGCAGGAGGAGGTAGTCAGATATGATGATGTGACAACAGAAGTGGAGGGAGAGAAGGTGGTATGAGGACAGAGACAAAGGGGGTGGGGTGGAAGGGTTGGAGGGAGAGAAAGAAAGAAAGACAGAGAGAAAGATACTAGTGGGTACCCCATGGCTAGCTTTGAAAATGAAGGAGGGTGACATGAATCAAAAAATGCAGGTGGCATCAAGAAGTTGGAAAGAGTGAGGAAACAGATTCTCCCCTAGAGGCTCCAAAAGTGTAGTTCTGTAGTTCTGCTCTCTTCTTGGTTTTAGCTCTATAAGACCCATCTCAGACTTCTAAGTTTTAGAACTGCATAATGATAACAGTGCATTGTTTTATCATATAATTCATGATAATTTGTTCCAGAGGCCATAGGAAGCTGATACACACCATTTTAAACATGCAGCAATTTCCTTTTTTTCTCAAGGCATTGGGGCTCAGTGTGGATTTGTGTTTACATGGAAGGTCAGCAGTCCCAAAAGTAAAAAAAAGAGTGATGTGAAGTTGGTAAGACATCAGTCCATGTTGGGGACAATGAAGGAAGTGGCTCTGCATGTGCCCTCTATACATCTTCGGTCTCAAATGAATACAGAGACCTGTCCATGATTCCACTATTTTTTATTCTCTTGATATTAGGAGAAGCTCAGCTTGCTAAGATGGGGCCAATACTGATCTTCCCTGTGGGGTTTTAAAAGTCTCTGCTGTATAAACCCTGCCAGGAATCTGCAAATTATTAGTTGTTCACCTTGGTCTTTGATTCAGTTCTTTACATGCTTGCCCAACTGTCAGGAGAAGCTGCCTCAAGCTGGTTTTCTCCTGGGATTCCAATAATATTTCAGACCTAATTTCAGAGGGTTATGCATTACTTGTAGCAGCTCAGAGGAAGCAAATGACTTGGAATTGGGATTAGAAGAGAAGCAATATTTGTTTTTGGTAGAAAAGTAAATTATAATATTGTATAATGATAAAATAATAATTAAAATGAGAAAAAAAATAGGGTGTGAATAGAAAGATCAATTTAACTAGCTAGAAATCCAGAAGCAGCCAAATTCATAAGAGAATTTAAGGGACACTTCAAACCAGTGGGAGATAAAAATAAGTGATCCATAATGCCAGCTCATACCATAAAAACTAAATATTTGAATATATAAAAGAAATAAATCGGGGAGACCCGGCAAGATGGCGTCGTAGAAGCGACTCAGGATTGCAGCTCTCAGTGACGGCGCAGAGGGTGAGTCCTAGCCGCATTCTCGGATGGACTTCTCTAGCCCACAGAGCGTTGAAAGTCCCACAGGACGCTAGTAAAGTAAAACCGGCTAACGCAGCCCTCTGGTGCGGCCGCTTCGGCCGGCGCCGCTTTGGCCAGCGCCGCAGCAGGACCCGGCACGGAACTCACTGGTCTGGGCGCCCTGTTAAACCAGCAATCTGAGAGTTTGAAGGGCAGATTGGCGCGTCCATCTGACTGAAGGGGACTTGGACAGTGAGCCAGACCAGGAGTTTCCTGGGAGTTTCCTGGGAAGCGTGATATGAGCCAGTGAAGTGGGCAGTGGCACGGGAGATCACACGGATCCCAGTGCCCTATCGGCAGGCTCCTGGGGCGCCAGTGAGAGAGTCGAACTTTAAGCTCACGGAGAGGGAGGGAGAGAGAGAGAGGACGGACTCTGAGGCAGGGAGCTGGGTAATCGGGCTCAGCGAGTCCCACCCTCACAGGGACAAGCAGGGCAATGACTGGAGACGCTTGGCGCTGAGAGTTTTGCTGCCGGCATCTAGGATGGTGCAGCCCGGTGAGGGAGGGGCATCCACCACCGCTGACACAATCCGCCCCTATTGAAGTACCACCCAGGGCCGAAGCAGCCTGCCATTGCCGAGGCAACCTGCCATAACAGAGAGACTCCCAGGAGACGGGAGCTCTCCACAGCAGAAGGGAGCCCAGCAGCAACAGGGCAGAACCGCGCTAGTGGGTCAGAGCCCCGGCAGGCAAATAGTGAATAGACTGCCACCTAGTGGGGCAGGACAGTGCAACAGATACTCATAAAGAAAGCCCCAACTCCCTGAGTAGACATCTAAGGGGGGGGGAAAAGGGTGGCGTTTTATGAGTTGTATAGCAGCAGACATAAACAACCTCCCAACAACGCTGAATGAACAACGGAGCTCACAGCTCAGCACTGGAGCTCCTATAAAGCACAGACTGTCTCCTCAAGCAGCTCTCTGACCCCTGTATATCCAAGGAGTCACCCCAGAAAAGGACTAATCAGACTGACATATGGCGGGCATTATTCTGGAACAAGGACAGCAGAAAAAGAAACTGGTATCATCCCTCACTGTTCCGCAGCTGCTGCAGGTATACCCCAGACAAGTAGGGCCTGGAGTGGACCTCAGCACTCATACAGCAGAGGGGATAGACCATTAGAGGGAAAACTAAGTAACGGAAATACTTCATCATCAACAATCTCAGCATCCACACAGAGACCCAATTGAAAAATCAGCAACTACAAAGACGACAGGTGGATAAATCCATAAAGATGGGAAGAAACCAGCGCAAAAAGGAGGAAAACACCCAAAACCAAAACACCTCACCTCCTACAGAGGACCAAAACTCCTCACCAGCAAGGGAACAAAGATGGACGGAGAATGTGTGTGACGAAATGACGGAATCAGACTTCAGAAAGTGGATAATGAGAAACTTCATTGAGCTAAAAGAACATGTTCTAAATCAGTGCAAAGAAACTAAGAACCTTGAAAAAAGATTTGAAAAAAAATTCGAGGAATTGATAACAAGAATGGAAAACTTAGAGAGGAATATGAATGAATTGAAGGAGCTGAAAAACACAACAAGAGAACTTCGTGAAGCATGCACAAGTTTCAACAGCCGAATTGACCAAGCAGAAGAAAGAATATCAGAAATTGAAGATCAACTCAATGAAATAAAACGTGAAACCAAGATTAAAGAAAAAAGCACAAAAAGGAATGAACAAAATCTCCAAGAAATGTGGGACTATGTGAAGAGACCCAACCTACGTTTGATAGGTGTACCAGAATGTGATCAAGAGAATGAATCTAAGCTGGAAAACACTCTTCAGGATATTATCCAGGAAAATTTCCCCAACCTAGCAAGACAGGTCAATACTGAACTCCAGGAAATACAGAGAACACCACAAAGATACTCCGCAAGAAGAGCAACCCCAAGGCATATAATCGTCAGATTCACCAGGGTTGAAACGAAGGAGAAAATACTTAGGGCAGCCAGAGAGAAAGGTCAGGTCACCCACAAAGGGAAGCCCATCAGACTCACAGCAGATCTCTTGGCAGAGACTCTACAAGCCCGAAGAGAGGGGGGGCCAATATTCAACATCCTTAAAGAAAAGAGCTTTCAACCCAGAATTTCATATCCAGCCAAACTGAGCTTCATAAGTGAAGGAAAAATAAAATCCTTCACGAACAAGCAAGTACTCAGAGATTTTGTCACCACTAGGCCTGCTTTACAAGAGCTCCTGAAAGAGGCACTACACATAGAAAGAAACAACCAGTTCCAGCCATCCTAAAAGCATACCAAATGCTAAAGACCATCAACAAAATGAAGAATGTACATGAACCAATGGGCAAAACAGCCAGATAGCATCAAAATGGCAGTATCAAATTCACACATAACAATATTAACCCTGAATGTAAATGGGCTAAATGCACCAATCAAAAGACACAGACTGGCAAATTGGATAAAAAACCAAAACCCATCAGTGTGCTGTATTCAGGAAACCCACCTCACACACAAAGATACACAAAGGCTCAAAATAAAAGGATGGAGGAAGATTTACCAAGCAAATGGAGAGCAAAAAAAAGCAGGAGTTGCAATTCTCATCTCTGATAAAATAGACTTTAAAGCAACAAAGATCAAAAGGGACAAAGAAGGTCACTACATAATGGTAAAAGGATCAATACAACAAGAAGAGCTAACGATTCTAAATATATATGGACCCAATGTAGGAGCACCCAGATATATAAGGCAAGTTCTTAATGACTTACAAAGAGACTTAGACTCCCACACAATAATAGTGGGAGACTTTAACACTCCACTGTCAATAGCAGACAGATCAACCAGACAGAAAATTAACAAGGATATCCAGGACTTGAACTCAGACCTGGAACAAGCAAACCTGATAGACATTTACAGAACTCTCCACCCCAAATCCACAGAATATACATTCTTCTCAGCACCACATCACACCTACTCCAAAATTGACCACATAATTGGAAGTAAAGCACTCCTCAGCAAATGCAAAACAACTGAAATCATAACAAACAGTCTCTCAGACCATAGTGCAATCAAGTTGGAACTCAGAATTCAGAAAATAACTCAGAACCGCACAGCTTCATGGAAACTGAACAACTGGCTCTTGAATGTTGATTGGATAAACAATGAAATGAAGGAAGAAATAAAGAAGTTATTTGATACCAACGAGAACGAAGACACAACGTACCAGAATCTCTGGGACACATTTAAAGCAGTCTGTAGAGGAAAATATATAGCAATAAGTGCCCACATGAGAAAAGTGGAGAGATCCAAAATTGACACCCTATCGTCAAAATTGAAAGAGCTAGAGGAGCAAGATCAAAAAAGCTCAAAACCTAGCCGAAGACAAGAAATAACTAAGATCAGAGCAGAACTGAAGGAGATAGAGACAAGAAAAACCCTTCAAAAAATCAACAAATCTAAGAGCTGGTTTTTTGAAAAGATCAACAAAATAGACAGACCACTAGCCAGACTGATAAAAAAGAAAAGAGAGAACAACCAAAGAGATGCAATAAAAAACGATAAAGGGGAAATCACCACAGATTCCACAGAAATTCATACGATCATCAGAGAATACTACAAACAACTCTATGCACACAAACTAGTAAATCAGGAAGAAATGGATAAATTCCTGGATGCCTGTGTCCTCCCAAGCCTAAATCAGGAGGAAGCTGAAACTATCAATAGACCGATAACAAGGTCAGAAGTTGAGGCAGCAATTAAGAGCCTACCACACAAAAAAAGCCCAGGTCCAGATGGGTTCACAGCTGAATTCTACCAGACACACAAAGAGGACCTGGTACCATTCCTTCTGAAACTATTCCAAATAATCCAAAAAGAGGGAACCCTTCCCAAATCATTTTATGAGACCAACGTCATCCTGATACCAAAACCTGGCAGAGACTCAACAAGAAAAGAAAACTTCAGGCCAATATCCATGATGAACATAGATGCAAAAATCTTCAATAAAATACTGGCAAATCGATTGCAACAGCACATTAAAAAACTTATCCATCATGATCAAGTAGGATTCATCCCGGGGATGCAAGGCTGGTTCAACATACGCAAGTCTATAAATGTAATTCACCACATAAACAGAAGCAAAAACAAAAACCACATGATTATCTCAATTGACACAGAGAAGGCATTTGACAAAATTCAACAGCCCTTTATGCTAAAAACCCTCAATAAACTTGGTATTGATGGAACATATCTCAAAGTAATAAAAGCTATTTACGACAAACCAACAGCCAATATCATACTTAATGGGCAAAAACTGGAAGCATTCCCTTTGAAATCCGACACTAGACAAGGATGCCCTCTCTCACCACTTCTATTCAACATAGTACTGGAAGTTCTAGCCAGAGCAATCAGGCAAGAAAAAGAAATAAAGGGTATTCAAATAGGAAAGGTGGAAGCCAAATTGTCTCTATTTGCAGACGACATGATAGTATACCTAGAAGACCCCATCACCTCAGCCCAAAAGCTCCTGCAACTGATAAGCAACTTCAGCAAAGTCTCAGGATATAAAATCAATGTGCAAAAATCACAAGCATTCCTATACACCAATAACGGACTTAAAGAGAACCAAATTAAGAACGAACTGCCATTCACAATCGCTACAAAGAAAATAAAATACCTAGGAATACAACTCACTAGGAATGTAAGGGACCTCTTTAAGGAAAACTACAAACAACTGCTCAACGAAATAAGAGAGGACACAAACAGATGGAGAAACATTCCATGTTCGTGGTTAGGAAGAATCAATATTGTGAAAATGGCTATACTGCCCAAAGTAATTTACACATTCAATGCTATCCCCATCAAACTACCATTGAATTTCTTCATAGAACTGGAAGAAACCACCATGAATTTCATATGGAACCAAAAAAGAGCCCGCATAGCCAAGTCAATTCTAAGCAAAAAGAACACAGCGTGAGGCATCACGCTACCAGACTTCAAACTATACTACAACGCTACAGTAATCAAAACAGCATGGTAATGGTACCAAAACAGAGATATAGACCAATGGAACAGAACAGAAACATCGGAGGCAACACAACATATCTACAACCATATCATCTTTGATAAACCAGACAAAAACAGGCAATGGGGAAAGGATTCCCTATTTAATAAATGGTGTTGGGAAAACTGGCTAGCCATGTGCAGAAAGCAGAAACTGGACCCCTTCCTGACACCTTACACTAAAATTAACTCCAGATGGATTAAAGACTTAAATGTAAGACCTGACACCATAAAAACCCTAGAAGAAAATCTAGGCAAAACCGTTCAGGACATAGGAGTAGGCAAGGACTTCATGAACAAAACACCAAAAGCATTGGCAACAAAAGCCAAAATAGACAAATGGGACCTAATCAAACTCCACAGCTTCTGCACGGCAAAAGAAACAGTCACTAGGGTGAATCGACAACCATCAGAATGGGAAAAAATCTTTGCAGTTTACGCATCTGACAAAGGGCTTACATCCAGAATTTACAAAGAACTCAAACAGATTTACAGAAAAAAAACAAACAAGCCCATTCAAAAATGGGCAAAGGATATGAACAGACACTTTACAAATGAAGACATACATGAGGCCAACAAATATATGAAAAAGTGCTCATCATCATTGGTCATTAGAGAGATGCAAATCAAAACCACATTGAGATATCATCTCACACCAGTTCGAATGGCGATCATTAAAAAATCTGGAGACAGCCGATGCTGGAGAGGATGTGGAGAAATAGGAACACTCTTACACTGTTGGTGGGAGTGTAAATTAGTTTAACCATTGTGGAAGACAGTGTGGCGATTCCTCAGGGACCTAGAAATAGAAATTCCATTTGACCCAGCAATCCCATTACTGGGTATCTATCCAAAAGACTGTGAATCGTTCTACTATAAGGACACATGCACACGAATGTTCATTGCAGCACTGTTTACAATAGCAAAGACCTGGAACCAACCCAAATGCCCATCGATGATAGACTGGACTGGGAAAATGTGGCACATATACACCATGGAATATTATGCAGCAATCAGAAATGATGAGTTTGTGTCCTTTGTAGGGACATGGATGAATCTGGAGAACATCATTCTCAGCAAACTGACACAAGAACAGAAAAAGAAATACCGCATATACTCACTCATAGGCGGGTGAGAAAAATGAGAACACATGGACACAGAGAGGCGGTCTACTATTCACTGGGGACTGTTGGGGAAATGGGGGAGGGACAGCGGGGGGGGCTGGGGGGGATAGCCTGGGGATGAATACCAAGTGTGCATGAGGGGGAGGAAGGCAGCAAAACACACTGCCATGTGTGTACCTATGCAACTATCTTGCACGTTCTGCACATGTACCCCAAAACCTATAATGCAATAAAAATTAAAAAAAAAAAAAAAAGAAATAAATCTTATAAAATGTGACAGAAAATTTGGGAAAATTATATAAAATGTTAGGGTAAAGAAAGGTTTTCTATGTGTAATACAGTATTCAAAAGCCAGAAAAGAAAACAGTGATAAGTTTAGTTTTTTAATAAGAAACATATAAGGCAAAAAAGTCACCATAATCCAGGTATAATATAGAAAGGGCTTCCACACATTATTAGGGAGAAATACTAACAGTATAACCAAAAAATGGCAATGGATATGAAATGACAGCTCACAATATGACCAAATGAACTTTAAATGATGAAAGTATATATCCAAAGGATTATAAATCGTTCTATTACAAGGACACATGCACACGAATGTTCATTGTAGCACTGTTTACAACAGCAAAGATTTGGAACCAACCCAAATGTCCATTGATGATAGACTGAACGGGGAAAATATGACACATCTACACCATGGACAACTATGCAGCCATAAAAAGCGATGAGTTCGTGTACTTTGTAGGCACACTGATGAGCCTGGAAACTATCATTCTCAGCAAACTGACACAAGAACAGAAAATCAAACACCGCATGTTCTCACTCATAGGTAGGTGTTGAATAATGAAAACACATAGGCACAGGGAGGGGAGCATCACACACTGGGGTCTGTGGGGGGAACAAGGGGAGGGACAGCAGTGGGTGGGAGTTGGGGAGGGATAACATGGGGAGAAATGCCAGATATAGGTGATGGGGAGGAAGGCAGAAAACCACATTGCCATGTAAGTACCTATGCAACAATCTTGCATGTTCTTCACATGTACCCCAAAACATGAAATGCAATTATATATATATATATATATATAATTAAATAAATAAATGATGACAGATGACCAAGCTAATGCTAATAAATTAAATTAATATTAAATTATATCAAATATCCTTTTTATTTATTAGATTGTCACGTTAAATTATAACAAATAACCTTTTTATCAATTAGATTGTCAATTATTTTTAGAAGTTGGTAATGTCCGTTTTGGCTATTGTATGTAGCATAGTCATCCTCAGCATTTCTGATGGGTTTCTAAATGTGTGATACTAATATATAGGAAGATAAGATTTATTTGCCTTTGTATTTACAATGTTGAAAGCATTTCATAACATAGTACAAGCACAATTATGCTTAAATAATGAACAAATTTAACAGGAAATTATCTTGCTGAGAATATTTACTATCCTTTATTTACTAAGGGAAAAACTATTATATACTTACAGAAAATTAATGAACAACTGAAACAACAGCTATGCCAATTAACTCCTAATCAAAAATTTAATTAATTATACACAGCTATTCTGGAGAATTATAGCCAATCAAGACATTACTGTAGGTACCCTTTTGTTTTGAGAAAGATCAGATCAAATTACCTCAATGCAAAATACATTTTTTGTAATTCTTCATTATTCTGACAATGTAATTTTGTTTTCTTCAATGTAGACATTTTCTTCTGCTAGCCATGCATTTCCAGAATTGTATAGTCACACCAACCATCAGGAAGGCATATCAACTAACAAATAGATTGTAAACAATAAAGTATAGACAGCATACTACAAATTTATTAGAAACAATAATTATTTATTAACTTGAAGAGAGTCTTCTCTTTTCATGATCACCATTGAAACTCCAGTAAATTATACCAGCAAATAATATCTGAAATTCCCAAGTATTTAAAAATTCAATATATTGACACATCTGTAGAACAGAATTTCAATCAATATTACAGTACATTAATACATATGATTAAATGTTAAAAGATAATTTTTCATGATCTGAGCATATAAAAAGAATCAAGTAGTTTGTGTCCTTTGTAGGGACATGGATGAATCTGGAGAACATCATTCTCAGCAAACTGACACAAGAACAGAAAAAGAAATACCGCATATACTCACTCATAGGTGGGTGAGAAAAATGAGAACACATGGACACAGAGAGGCGGTCTACTATACACTGGGGACTGTTGGGCGAAATGGGGGAGGGACAGTGGGGGGGGCTGGGGGTGATAGCCTGGGGATGAATACCAAGTGTGGGTGAGGGGGAGGAAGGCAGCAAAACACACTGCCATGTGTGTACCTATGCAACTATCTTGCACGTTCTGCACATGTACCCCAAAACCTATAATGCAATAAAAATTTAAAAAAAAAGGAAAAAAAAACTTAAATTCTTACACTAACAAGTGGATGTATTTCAATAATAAAAATTTTTAAGCATATTTTACTTTCCAAATGTTTCTCTTCACTGAGAACATTAGTTTCAATTAAAATTCTGAATATCTATTGACCCTGATCTTTGATTCAGTTCTCTACGTGTTTACCCAACTGTCAGGAGAAGCTGCCTATAAAAAAGCAGTAAGTAAAGATTGTGAATTTCTACAATTTTAATATACTTGGAAAAATATCTTTCCAATGTAAAGTTAAATCTTAATTTTGTATATATATATATATATATATATATATATATATATATATATATTCATATTAATGGAAAATCCTGGACATTCAGATGTAATGAAAATCAGTTGAAGGAATTATAGACTATTTTGTTTCTAATTCACTTAAAGTAAAAATAACAATAGTGATATGAAGGCATTTATTTATTTTATGGTAGATATACTCTTTTGAAAATTAGTGAGAGAATATGTGGCATATTAAGATTTCTTTCTAAATATGATAGTAATAACAGAAAATGAATAAATGAATCTTCTGTCTTAATGCATCCAGTTGATAGGCAAACACCTGCATTAAACGCAAAGCACTTCTGTCATTAATATGCTTATCATTTTCTCCTGAATGACCTTGAAGCTTAATGAAATTCACATGAAAGATTTTACTGTGTGCATTTAAAGAAAGCAGTTAAAAAGATTCAGATAACTTTATAAAACTGAATTTCATTTTATTAAAAAATTATTCTATTCTCATTTATTGAGAAAGTAAACTGCTCCAATTCAAACGCAGTTAACAAGCAACTTTCATGGTGTCTTTGTTATCAGATGGTAATGTCCCCTAGATTGACAAGTGGTGCAATGGTCTTTGAGGACTGATTTCTAAGGATGTTAAGAGCAGGAACTTCATTCTTTTAAAATATTTTCTTAAATACATGCTTCAAAACAAAGTCAGCCACTGAACCAACTATTTAAGAAGGAAGGTCTCAGTGTTGACAACGGGAAACACTACAAAGAACATTAATCTAGCTTCTTGTTTACATTTGACAAAAGTAGAGGTACATAGTTGTAGAAAAATGTGAAAAGCCTTGGCTCTGTTCAGCAAGGTAAATCTACATAAAGTCACTAGTGACTAAGATGAAAGGAATCTTTAGAGTGCCATATGCTGACATTTAGAAAATTTAAATGACATGTATTAAATCTATTAATATTGGAAACTTTCTATGAGCTTTTAGAACATTTATAGACTTCTCTATAAATAACATAAAAACATGAGTGCTTTAGGTTGGTAAAAGCTTTAGGCATAACTATATGCATAAGATAGGTTTCACTGACTTTGCAGCCTCTCTGCCCCAACCCTCAGGCAACTCTCCTGGGGCACCATTTCCAGTTATAATTCTCATCAAAAGATGAGGCCACTTTCTTTTTTTTTTTTTTTTAATTTTTATTGCATTATAGGTTTGGGGGTACATGTGCAGAACGTGCAAGATAGTTGCATAGGTACACACATGGCAGTGTGCTTTGCTGCCTTCCTCCCCTTCACCCACACTTGGTATTCATCCCCAGGCTATCCCCCCCAGCCCCCCCCCCGCTGTCCCTCCCCCATTCCCCCCAACAGTCCCCAGTGTATAGTAGACCGCCTCTCTGTGTCCATGTGTTCTCATTTTTCTCACCCACCTATGAGTGAGTATATGCGGTATTTCTCTTTCTAAGAATAAGGGTATTTATTCAGAAAAGGAAGCTGCAAGTGTAGACCTAAATTTAGCTCTTTATCCTCTCCTAAAAATACAGAAAATGCAAACAAAGAGAATTGTGAACTTACATTAATCAGGTGGTATTTAATGCACAACACAGAACATCTCTAGAATTATTTTATGATTTATCTACTTGTGATACTAGAAGTGTTAGAATCCACAGGACTTCTTATGTTTCAGGATGCATAGTATAGAAAATGCACACAGTATTGCTGTGCTTAGCCATATTGGAGCCTGAGGCAAAGACAAATCAGTAATACTGATCTATCTATGTTTAAAATTTGGATGTTTTGTTAATCATGGTTTTGGAATTAATTCTTGTTTTAAAAAATGTATTGCATTAAAAATAGATTAAATGGCATGACATTAAAATAAAAACTTTTGTGCATCAAAGAACACTAATAATACAGTGAAACAGCTACCATGAAATGGAGGAAAATATTAAAAAGTCATATATCTGATCAAGGGTTAATGTCCATAATATATTCTAAAACTCCTACAGCACAAAAAACAAACCAAACAACCCAATTAAAACATGGATCAAGGAACTGAATAGACATTTCTCCAAAGAGGATATCCAAATGGCCAATAAAAGCATGAGAGGACGCTCAGCAGTACAAGTCATTAGGGACATGCAAATTAAATTCACAATGAGATACCACTTCATACCCATTAGAATGGCTAAAATCAAGCAGAAAACAACAAATGATGCTGAGAATGTAGAGAAACTGGAAGACTTGTGCCCTGCTAGTGGGAAAGTAAAGTGGTGCAGCCTCTATAGAAAACAGTATGATGCTTTCTCAAAAATTAAACAGAATTACCATATGATCCAGCAATTCCACTTTGGGTTTATACCCCAAAATACTGAAAACAGGAACTTGAACAAATATTTGTACACTCAAGTTCATAGCAGCATTATTCACAATAGCCAAAACATGGAAGCCATCCAAGTGTCCATCAATGGGTAAATGGACAAACAAAATGTGGTATATACATCCAAGGAATTACTCAGCCTTAGGGAAAAAAAAGGAAATTCTAATGCATGCTACAGCATGGATGAACCCTGAAGACATTTTACTAAGTGAAAAAAAGCTAGGATGAACCTTGAAGACATTTTACTAAGTGAAAAAGGCTAGGCACAAAATGACAAATACTGTATGATTATACTTATATGAGTTTCCTAGAGTAGTTAAGTCCATAGATACAGTGGAATGGTGGGTGTTGGGGGCCAGGAGAAGGAATGAATGGGGCAAATTGTTTAAACCATACAGAGTTTCAGTTTGGGAAGATGAAAATGTCTAGAGATGGATGATGGTAATAGTTGCACAATAACATGAATTAGTTAATGCCACTGAAGGGTACACTTAAAAATGGATAAAACAGTAATGCGTATGTTATGAATACTTTGAAAATATTGCATTTTAATAGCACTTAATTCAATTATTGGTACTACCTCTCCTTCAACTCACTTAAAGTGTGTGCCTGAGATTGCTTTACTAACCTCACCTGTGCCCTGCCCTGGATAATTTCAGTGGTTTGAGGGATCATAGATGCTATGATCTGAATGTTTGTGTCCCCCACACCCTTAAATTCATATGTTGAAACCTAATCCCCAATGCAGAGTCTTGAGATGATTAGGTTGTGAGGGCAGAGTCCTCCTGAAAGAGATCAGTGCTTTTATAAAGCGGGTTGAGGGAGCTTGTTTCTCCCATGCACCCTGTCAGGATGCAGTGAAAAGGTACTGTCTAGGAAGAATGGGTCCTCACTGGATACTGAATCCACTGGTATCTCGATCTGGGACTTCTCAGCCTCCAAAATGGTAAGAAATAATTTTCTTACCCAATGTAGAGCATGTTGTTATTATAGCAGTCTGAGTGGACTAAGACAGTAGAGTACAGCATAAAATAAAATGTTCTTTTCTTCCTTTCCCCTTCTCCCCACCCTCAAACTCCTCATGTTTGTTCTTTTGTAAGACAGATTAAAACATACTTCAGTAAGTAGTTGAGAACCTTATGTTGTGCTATCATTTTAAGACTAAATTTTGAAAGCTATAAAGGAGAGCTGAATAGAGAAATCAAACTCCATAAAGAATTGAAATCTCATAAATGAATCCCTGTTACCTAGAGCACAACGTAAGGTTAAGAGGGATTCATTTGTGAGATTTCAATTCTTTATGGAGTTTTAGTTCTCTATTCATCTCTCCCATCATAGCTTTCAAAATTTTACTCTTAAAATTACTTTAGTAGAAATACATATTAAAAGTAATTCTTTGAAAGTTTCTCTCAAAAGCTTTGAGAAATTTCACGTTTTAAAAAATCATTGGTTAGCTCTTGGCATGATTAATGTTAGCATATTTGATCCCTCTATCAACAAAGGAGAACATTTTAAAACTGGCTCTATTTTTTTGCTAAAGAAAATAAAATATCATCACATATAAGGGGAAATAATGTTCAAACAATATTTTGATAAATATATTATGTAAAATGCATATGAGGAGCTCCACATCAAAAAGAGAAAATAAAAATTAACTGTTTCAAAGTGTATACTTCCTTCATTTTATGTTTGAATATTCATGAATTTCTGAGTGTGTAAACTGCATTTGAGAGTATAGGATTGTTTCACTATCCTCAGTGAAAATAATACCACTAACTCCCTGAGTTGTAAAATCAAGACTATTTCAAAGCCAAATTAGTCCCAACTATAACATTCACACTAATCCAATTTTTAAATGCAGCTATCAAAAAACAAGTTGCGAGGGGAGGGGAGAGGCAAGATGGCATCGTAGAGGTAACTCAGGATTGCAGCTCTCAGTGAAGGCGCAGAGGGTGAGTCCTAGCCGCATTCTCGGATGTTCCTTTTATGCCCACAGAACATTGAAAGTCCCAGGTGTGGGAGAGACACGGGACGCTAGCAGCCAGCTAACGCAGCCGGCTCCTGCCGCCTCTTCAGCTGGTGCCGCAGCAGGACCCGGCGTGGAACTCACCGGTCTGGGTGCCCTGTTAAACCGGCAACCTGAGATTTGGAAGGGCAGATTGGCATGTTCATCTGATTGAACCGGACTTGGACAATGAGCCAGACCAGGAGTTTCCTTGGAAGCGTGATCTGAGCCGGGGTAGTGGGCAGCGGCATGGGAGATCGCACAGATCCAAGTGCCCTATCGGTAGGCTACTGGGGCGCCAGTGAGAGAGTCGACCTTTCAGCTTGGGGAGAGGAAGAGAGAGAGAGAGAGGACGGACTCTGAGGCAGGCAGCTGGGTGATCGGGCTCAGCGGGTCCCACGCTCATGGGGACAAGCAGGGCTGTGACTGGAGATGCTTGGGGCTGAGAGTTTTGCTGCCGGCATCTAGGACAGTGAGGGAGGGGTGTCCACCATTGCTGATGCAGCCCACCCCCACGGAAGTACTGCCCAGGACTGACATGGCCTGCCGTTGCCAAGGCAACCTGCCATAACAGAGAGACTCCACGCTCCACAGCAGAAGGGAGCCCAGCAGCAACAGGGCGGACCCACGCTAGCAGGTCAGAGCCCCGGCAGGCAAATAGTGAATAGACTGCCGCCTAGTGGGGCAGGACAGTGCAACAGATACTCATAAAGAAAGCCCCAACTCCCTGAGTAGACATCTAAGGGGGAGGAAAAAGGGTGGCGTTTTATGAGTTGTATAGCAGCAGACATAAACAACCTCCCAACAACGCTGAATGAACAACGGAGCTCACAGCTCAGCACTGGAGCTCCTATAAAGCACAGACTGTCTCCTCAAGCAGCTCTCTGACCCCTGTATATCCAAGGAGTCACCCCAGAAAAGGACTAATCAGACTGACATATGGCTGGCATTATTCTGGAACAAGGACAGCAGAAAAAGAAACTGGTATCATCCCTCACTGTTCCGCAGCTGCTGCAGGTATACCCCAGACAAGTAGGGCCTGGAGTGGACCTCAGCACTCATACAGCAGAGGGGATAGACCATTAGAGGGAAAACTAAGTAACAGAAATACTTCATCATCAACAATCTCAGCATCCACACAGAGACCCAATTGAAAAATCAGCAACTACAAAGACGACAGGCGGATAAATCCATAAAGATGGGAAGAAACCAGCGCAAAAAGGAGGAAAACACCCGAAACCAAAACACCTCACCTCCTACAGAGGACCAAAACTCCTCACCAGCAAGGGAACAAAGATGGACGGAGAATGAGTGTGACGAAATGACGGAATCAGACTTCAGAAAGTGGATAATGAGAAACTTCATTGAGCTAAAAGAACATGTTCTAAATCAGTGCAAAGAAACTAAGAACCTTGAAAAAAGATTTGAAAAAAAATTCGAGGAATTGATAACAAGAATGGAAAACTTAGAGAGGAATATGAATGAATTGAAGGAGCTGAAAAACACAACACGAGAACTTCGTGAAGCATGCACAAGTTTCAACAGCCGAATTGACCAAGCAGAAGAAAGAATATCAGAAATTGAAGATCAACTCAATGAAATAAAATGTGAAACCAAGATTAAAGAAAAAAGCACAAAAAGGAATGAACAAAATCTCCAAGAAATGTGGGACTATGTGAAGAGACCCAACCTACGTTTGATAGGTGTACCAGAATGTGATCAAGAGAATGAATCTAAGCTGGAAAACACTCTTCAGGATATTATCCAGGAAAATTTCCCCAACCTAGCAAGACAGGTCAATACTGAACTCCAGGAAATACAGAGAACACCACAAAGATACTCCGCAAGAAAAGCAACCCCAAGGCATATAATCGTCAGATTCACCAGGGTTGAAACGAAGGAGAAAATACTTAGGGCAGCCAGAGAGAAAGGTCAGGTCACCCACAAAGGGAAGCCCATCAGACTCACAGCAGATCTCTTGGCAGAGACTCTACAAGCCCGAAGAGAGGGGGCGCCAATATTCAACATCCTTAAAAAAAAGAGCTTTCAACCCAGAATTTCATATCCAGCCAAACTGAGCTTCATAAGTGAAGGAAAAATAAAATCCTTCACGAACAAGCAAGTACTCAGAGATTTTGTCACCACTAGGCCTGCTTTACAAGAGCTCCTGAAAGAGGCACTACACATAGAAAGAAACAACCAGTTCCAGCCATCCTAAAAGCATACCAAATGCTAAAGACCATCAACAAAATGAAGAATGTACATGAACCAATGGGCAAAACAGCCAGATAGCATCAAAATGGCAGTATCAAATTCACACATAACAATATTAACCCTGAATGTAAATGGGCTAAATGCACCAATAAAAAGACACAGACTGGCAAATTGGATAAAAACCCAAAACCCATCAGTGTGCTGTATTCAGGAAACCCACCTCACACACAAAGATACACAAAGGCTCAAAATAAAAGGATGGAGGAAGATTTACCAAGCAAATGGAGAGCAAAAAAAAGCAGGAGTTGCAATTCTCATCTCTGATAAAATAGACTTTAAAGCAACAAAGATCAAAAGGGACAAAGAAGGTCACTACATAATGGTAAAAGGATCAATACAACAAGAAGAGCTAACGATTCTAAATATATATGGACCCAATGTAGGAGCACCCAGATATATAAGGCAAGTTCTTAATGACTTACAAAGAGACTTAGACTCCCACACAATAATAGTGGGAGACTTTAACACTCCACTGTCAATAGCAGACAGATCAACCAGACAGAAAATTAACAAGGATATCCAGGACTTGAACTCAGACCTGGAACAAGCAAACCTGATAGACATTTACAGAACTCTCCACCCCAAATCCACAGAATATACATTCTTCTCAGCACCACATCACACCTACTCCAAAATTGACCACATAATTGGAAGTAAAGCACTCCTCAGCAAATGCAAAACAACTGAAATCATAACAAACAGTCTCTCAGACCACAGTGCAATCAAGTTGGAACTCAGAATTCAGAAAATAACTAAGAACTGCACAGCTTCATGGAAACTGAACAACTGGCTCTTGAATGTTGACTGGATAAACAACGAAATGAAGGCAGAAATAAAGAAGTTCTTTGAAACCAACGAGAATGAAGACACAACGTACCAGAATCTCTGGGACACATTTAAAGCAGTCTGTAGAGGAAAATATATAGCAATAAGTGCCCACATGAGAAGAGTGGAGAGATCCAAAATTGACACCCTATCGTCAAAATTGAAAGAGCTAGAGGAGCAAGATCAAAAAACTCAAAACCTAGCCGAAGACAAGAAATAACTAATATCAGAGAATAACTGAAGGAGATAGAGACAAGGAAAACACTTCAAAAAATCAATAAATCTAAGAGCTGGTTTTTTGAAAAGATCAACAAAATACACAGACCACTAGCCAGACTGATAAAAAAGAAAAGAGAGAACAACCAAATAGATTCAATAAAAAACGATAAAGGGGAAATCACCACAGATTCCACAGAAATTCTAACCATCATCAGAGAATACTACAAACAACTCTATGCACACAAACTAGTAAATCAGGAAGAAATGGATAAATTCCTAGACGCCTGTGTTCTCCCAAGCCTAAACCAGGAGGAAGCCGAAACTATGAATAGACCAATAACAAGGTCTGAAGTTGAGGCAGCAATTAAGAGCCTACCACACAAAAAAAGCCCAGGTCCAGATGGGTTCACAGCTAAATTCTTCCAGACGCACAAAGAGGATCTGGTACCATTCCTTCTGAAACTATTCCAAATAATCCAAAAAGAGGGAACCCTTCCCAAATCATTTTATGAGACCAACATCATCCTGATACCAAAACCTGGCAGAGACTCAACAAGAAAAGAAAACTTCAGGCCAATATCCATGATGAACGTAGATGCAAAAATCTTCAATAAAATAGTGGCAAATCGATTGCAACAGCACATTAAAAAACTTATCCATCATGATCAAGTAGGATTCATCCCGGGGATGCAAGGTTGGTTCAACATACGCAGGTCTATAAATGTAATTCACCACGTAAACAGAAGCAAAAACAAAAACCACATGATTATCTCAATTGACGCAGAGAAGGCATTTGACAAAATTCAACAGCCCTTTATGCTAAAAACCCTCAATAAACTTGGTATTGATGGAACATATCTCAAAGTATTCAAAGCTATTTACGAGAAACCAACAGCCAATATCATACTTAATGGGCAAAAATTGGAAGCATTCCCTTTGAAATCTGGCACTAGACAAGGATGCCCTCTCTCACCACTTCTATTCAGCATAGTACTGGAAGTTCTAGCCAGAGCAATCAGGCAAGAAAAAGAAATAAAGAGTATTCAAGTAGGAAAGGTGGAAGCCAAATTGTCTCTATTTGCAGACGACATGATAGTATACCTAGAAGACCCCATCACCTCAGCCCAAAAGCTCCTGCAACTGATAAGCAACTTCAGCAAAGTCTCAGGATATAAAATTAATGTTCAAAAATCACAAGCATTCCTATTCACCAATAACAGACTTAAAGAGAACCAAATTAAGAACGAACTGCCATTCACAATTGCTACAAAGAAAATAAAATACCTAGGAATACAACTCACTAGGAATGTAAGGGACCTCTTTAAGGAAAACTACAAATAACTGCTCAACGAAATAAGAGAGGACACAAACAGATGGAGAAACATTCCATGTTCATGGTTAGGAGAATCAATATTGTGAAAATGGCTATACTGCCCAAAGTAATTTACACATTCTATGCTATCCCCATCAAACTACCATTGAATTTCTTCACAGAACTGGAGAAAACCACCATGAATTTCATATGGAACCAAAAAAGAGCCCGCATTGCCAAGTCAATTCTAAGCAAAAAGAACACAGCGGGAGGCATCATTCTACCAGACTTCAAAGTATACTACAAGGCTACAGTAATCAAAACACCATGGTACTGGTACCAAAACAGAGATATACACCAGTGGAACAGAACAGAAGCATCGGAGGCAACACAACATATCTACAGCCATATTATCTTTGATTAACCAGACAAAAACAGGCAATGGGGAAAGGATTCCCTATTTAATAAATGGTGTTGGGTAAACTGGCTAGCCATGTGCAGAAAGCAGAAACTGGACCCCTTCCTGACACCTTACACTAAAATTAACTCCAGATGGATTAAAGACTTAAACGTAAAACCTGACACCATAAAAACCCTAGAAGAAAATATAGGCAAACCCGTTCAGGACATAGGAGTAGGCAAGGACTTCATGACCAAAACACCAAAAGCATTGGCAACAAAAGCCAAAATAGACAAATGGGACCTAATCAAACTCCACAGCTTCTGCACGGCAAAAGAGACAGTCACTGGAGTGAATCAGCAACCATCAGAAAGGGAAAAAATCTTTGCAGTTTACACATCTGACAAAAGGCTGATATCCAGAATTTACAAAGAACTCAAACAGATTTACAGAAAAAAAAAACAAGCAAGCCCATTCAAAAATGGGCAAAGGATATGAACAGAATGTTTACAAAAGAAGACATACATGAGGCCAACAAACATATGAAAAAGTGCTCATCATCATTGGTCATTAGAGAGATGCAAATCAAAACCACATTGAGATATCATCTCACGCCAGTTAGAATGGCGATCATTAAAAAATCTGGAGACAGCAGATGCTGGAGAGGATGTGGAGAAATAGGAACACTCTTACACTGTTGGTGGGAATGTAAATTAGTTCAACCATTGTGGAAGACAGTGTGTCGATTCCTCAGGGACCTAGAAATAGAAATTCCATTTGACCCAGCAATCCCATTACGGGGTATCTATCCAAAAGACTATAAATCGTTCTACTCTAAGGACACATGCACACGAATGTTCATTGCAGCACTGTTTACAATAGCAAAGACCTGGAACCAACCCAAATGCCCATCGATGATAGACTGGATTGGGAAAATGTGGCACATATACACCATGGAATATTATGCAGCAATCAAAAATGATGAGTTTGTGTCCTTTGTAAGGACATGGATGAATCTGGAGAACATCATTCTCAGCAAACTCACACAAGAACAGAAAAAGTAATACTGCATATACTCACTCATAGGTGGGTGAGAAAAATAAGAATACATGGACACAGAGAGGGGGTCTACTATACACTGGGGACTGTTGGGGGAAATGGGGGAGGGACAGCGGGGGGGGAGCTGGGGGGGATAGCCTGGGGATGACTACCAAGTGTGGGTGAAGGGGAGGAAGGCAGCAAAACACACTGCCATGTGTGTACCTATGCAACTATCTTGCACGTTCTGCACATGTACCCCAAAACCTATAATGCAATAAATATTAAAAAAAAAACAAGTTGCAATTTATACAGCAAGTTGTAATTTATACAGCACAAAGTGTCTCTTCTTACATTGATAGTATCTTTATAGACCACAGATCTTCAAAAACACCAAGGGTTTTCATAATAATGGTGAAGAAAGAATCAACTTGGGTAAAATTAAGTAGTTTACCTTTTTTTTACCCTACTATATCCTAATTGTCTAGCATTCCACTGTCCAGAATATGGCCTGCCTGAATTGTATTGATTTTTCTTTCCTATATTCATTTAACAAATGGATAGTTTTGACAACTACTGTGTATCAGGCACTGCCCTGAATGCTGTATATACAATCAAAAATCCCCTCATGGAAATATTCCAGTGCCAGAGAAAATATATCCATTAAATACAATATGTCACACCTATGGTATTATAATGTGTCTGGTATAATTTATTGGAAAACTAAGTGTCTAAGGGGCTCAGAACCAATCAAGGAAGTGTTTGTTATCTTAGTATATGACTTTACTTGGAGCTTGGAGATGAGTAACAGTTAGCTTAGGTGCAAGATGAAGGAAATCCATGCAGTCCAAGCACAGGGAGCAGGATTTCCAAGGGTCCTGCATTGGAAAGAAGAAAAAAAAGAAAGAATCAAATGAGGCCTCTTTGTCGGATAAGAAGAGATTAGTGACAGCAAAGCTAGAGCATCCAGACACATTGACCTGTAAGGATGACTGTATTCAAGAGCTCATATCCTCAGGCTTAAGGACAGTCACACTTGGCACACAGATTCTATTTGTCTTCACACAGATAAAGGGGAATGGCACTGTCTTTCTGGCAAATTAACTTTCTCATTGCCCAGAATTTCTATAATCTTAAATTCCCTAACAGCTAATCTACTGCCCTTCTTTCTCCCTGACTTGAGATATAATTGAGCTTGTCCAAAGGCTTCCTTTCTTTGCTTCAATGTCCTGAATGCATATATTGAATATGTCAGATATAGGGAAAAAAAGCTGAGATGGGGGTGGTTGAGGACATATGAGGAGTAGGAACCTTTATTTTCAACTCTGACAAGTGAAGTGAGCATAGGAGAGTTAGAAAAATCTATGTTTCATAAAGTGCAAACAAAGTATCAAAAATAAGTATATTATGTCAGGGATTTTTTTTAGATTAACCATAAATGCTAAAGAATTTGAGAAGCGGCCAGGCACAGTGGCTCAAGCCTGTAATCCCAGCACTTTGAGAAGCCGAGGCGGGTGGATCATGAGGTCAAGAGATCGAGACCATCCTGGTCAACATGGTGAAACCCCGTCTCTACTAAAAATACAAAAAATTAGCTGGGCACGGTGGCGTGTGCCTGTAATCCCAGCTACTCAGGAGGCTGAGGCAGGAGAATTGCCTGAACCCAGGAGGTGGAGGTTGCAGAGAGCCCAGATTGCGCCATTGCACTCCAGCCTGGGTAACAGGAGCAAAACTCGTCTAAAAAAAAAATAAATAAAATTTGAGAAGCAAGAGATGAAACACATTACAGATCAAGACATCTTTTTAAGTCTTTTTCTTGGCTGTCATATTCTAACAAGCAAATGGTTCAGTATAAACCCTAAGTATTCACAATTGCCATGCTTACATATTTTTTTACCACCAGTGACAAATAATACATTTTTAAAAAATTTTGAGCTTCAGTATCCATATCTGAAACCTAGATTATTACACACTGTAGTGCCTTTGGTTAGATGTTGATAATATGTCTGCATACAAATAGAAGTACACACACACACACACACACACACACACACACACAAATAAATAGATCACTGGTTGCAAATTACAAGTAGGGACTCTAGAAAAGATGGAGTTATGTGACTTGCCAATGTACATTCATACATTTAAAAAATATTGAACTAAAATTTTTGTACCATATAAATCATGATTTAGTGTATCTTTTATGAAAAAGTGGGAAAAGTGAGGTTCTTCACTGTGGAAGTGAGAAGTATTGGTTTGGTTTCACTCTTTTGTATGATGTAGTTCTATCAGTGGTAACACAAGCAACCCAACTGTTTAGGCAAATTTTCATAAATTCAGGATATTAAGCGGGGTTTAAGAGGGATTTTCTGATGACTGTTGATGTTCTCAGCCAGAAATTAAGGGACTCTCATACTTTTCTTTCTGTGTTTCCCATCTTCTTATCATGCTCCTGCTCTACCACCAATGCACCTTCTTTCCCTTATGGTCACATCTTTCATCTCTTTTTCCCCTTTGTAACCTTTCAATGTCCTTTTATGTTCTATCCCTCTGGTAAAAAAATTAAATATTTTTTTCTTTTTGAGACAGTCTTGCTCTGCCACCAGGCTGGAGTGCAGAGGCAATCTTGGCTCTCTGCTACCTCTGCCTCCCACGTTCAAGTGATTCTCATGCCTCAACCTCAGGAGTAGCTGGGATTACAGGTGTGCACCACCACGCCCAGCTAATTTTCGTATTCTTAGTAGAGACGTGGTTTCACGATGTTGGCCAGGGTGGTCTCGATCTCTTGATCTCGTGATCCACTCGTCTCAGTCTCCCAAAGTGCTGGGATTACAGGTGTGAGCCACCATGCCTGGCCAGAAATTAAATAATATTTTTAAATAAATTCAATCAATTCAATGCAGTTATACATTCCTGTATTCTATATAAGGATAGTAGTTTCTTTGGTATTTCTAACAATTACCTCTTAAAACATTAAGTTATCCTTTACTCTCTATGTTTAATATCATTTTCCTTCTGATTCGGTGATCATTAACAAAGAAATAGGCTACCTACCTTCTTTATGTATTCATAATTTTAATTCACCCTACACATATTTTAAAATTTCTATGAATCAGGACTTAGGCTGTGGGTGCAAACATAAACACTATCATTGAAACAGGTGATGTTTACAGATAATAGGCATTATATAACATTTGCTTCTTTAGTATGATGATTAAATCAATTCCAGGTTTCATCTTTTCTCCATCTAATGTCTATGACTATGATGTTTGCTTCATCTAGAGTCAATATCATTCTCAGCATCAAATGTGTGTTTCTCTAATAAGAGTGAATACAGGCATCATAACGAGGATGGCAGTGCTCAGTGAACACTGCCAACTCTGAACACTGGAGAAGAGAAGCATATTGGTTGCAAGTGTGTGGGGAAATGGGGAGGCGAGACAAGGAGAACAGCTGCATTCCCTCAGAGAAATTCAGAAAAAGTATGTCATTTTAAGACTTGTTCAAACTATAGGGGTGGGGTGGAGAACACATAGGTGCACGTGTGTATGTATATATATGTATGTATATATGAGTTAGATACATATGTATACATGTGTGTTAGATACATATGTATATATGTGTGTGCCATATGTGTGTGTATACAGAAAAAATTGTATGTAAAACATGATCGAAGCTATCAGTATCAGATAGGTATTTCCCTATGTTAGAGGCAAGCCACCTCTGGAGTAGGGGACCATAATTCTGGAGAAATGTATGTGTTGCCAGAGTTCTGGCTTTAAAATTCCATGTGGTTCTTTCAGATTTTGAGTAAAACTCTTACTACCTCTCTGGCACAGATGCCATCAGAGAAGGTCATATCTTCATATCCACCACTCAGCTAACCAGTAAGACACTTTACTGCCTTTTGGAGATTATCTGTGTATTCTTCCATTCAATAGGGTCTTAAATTCAATTATCAGTGGCTGCTTTTCTCAGGAATAAGCCGGTATTTCCTGAGTACAGAAGGAGTTAAAGGTCCAGACATGGAGATTTTTCTTTTCCCTTCTTTGAAAATGGCAAGTGTACATTATGCTGGGGCAAGACAACTACAGCATGCTGAAAAGATAAATATGCATATACACATTTTTTTTCTCCCCACCTTCTCCCATTTTCTCATCTCACCTGTTCCCCGTCTGATCTCTAGGGTGCTTACTCGGGATGTGAAGGAAAATGTAAAGTATGTAAAACCAGTTTTTTAAGTAGTAATATTTGTACACTTAACAGTGAATTTCTGAGAAAAGATCGAGAAGACTAAGGAATGCATATCTGATGGCTAAATTTCAGAAAAAATGGAAGGTGTGGCTAGAAAGGAAAGCACAGTTTACATACATACGCAGACTGTGACGGATCAGGGTAAGCACTCCGGTGCCACCGTGTTTTTGTATGCACAGACCTTGTAATACAGTCCACTGCTGTTAAGACTTGGAGGGCAAAATGCTGAGGAAACGAACCCTGCCTCCAAATCCTAGGCATGAGATTTACATTGCAGCCTCTGCGCCGGGGCTTAGTTAACTGGTCGTGTGTATTTACGGAGATCTGTAGAATTAGTTCCTTTTCATTTTTCCCCCTTTCGTGACTGAAATCGTGAATTCCTAAAAATAAACAAACAGTAAACCAAAGGGGGAAAACAAAGCTAAAACAGGTTTACCTAACGGGAAGCCTGGAATGGCTGGCGTGGGAGCAGCCGCGGACCGGCCTCGGGTCTCTGCCCCGGGCTGTTCCCTGCCCGGCCCTCGGGTGACTTGGGTCGGGGAAGGCGGCAGGCTTTCAGGGCGCGTCTCTGGCAGGTTTGGGAGCCGGGTAGACCGTGACTGAAAGAAGGTGGCAGCTGCGGTCAATTGCCATTTGAAAGCTCAGAGTCACTGCCGCCCTGGCTCTAGTAGGTGGGTCTGGAGGTCATAGGAGCCCCAGCCCACGCCAGGGGACGGGGTCCGCCGACTCGCACTCCTTTGCCCGGGAGGGCTGAGCCCGCCCCGCCCGGAGGTGGAGGCACCTTTCCCGTGAGTCGAGGCAGCGTCGGGCTGGAGAGTGGAGGAATCCTCACAGCGTAGCGGGGAAACCACCGTTAACAGATGCAAACCCGCTTCTCCCGTGGCTAAACCGTGGCGGCGCGCCTCCAAGCGTCCCCGAGGGGCCGGGGGGGTGGTGGTGCCCCGGGGGCAGCAGGAAAGGAAGCAGGTGGCGGTGGTTAGGCGACGCCTGAGCCTTCTCTCCCCGGCTGCGGAAGAGGAGGCAGCGGATCCGGGCTTGCCGAGCCAGCCGCCCCTTGCGCAGTTCCTCAGAGGTGGAGCGGGGTTCGACCCGCTTCTCCCCGGCCCCAGCCGACTGGGTGCCCCTGGCACAGCACGGTGCGGGCGGGCGGCGGCGTCCTCCCCTCGGCTCCTCACACTCCCTCATCTGCTCACACTCCCTCACCTCAGCCCAGGCGGCAGCCCCGGCGTGCCCGCCGGTCAGTCCCGGCGCCCCAGTGCAGCGCCCCCGCGCAGCGCCCCCACCCGGTGCGCCCCCGCCAGGTCCCGCCTCGCAGCCCAGCCACTCTGCAGCTGAAGCTACCGCCACTGCCGGCCCTGCAGACCTGGCGGGGGGAGGTGGGGGGATGAGGAGGAGGAGGGGAAGCCGAGGAGGCAGGCGCGGGGAGGAGGGCTGGAGCCGAGAGGAGGAAATAAATAAATAAACCAATAACCTCCGCGCCATTAAGAGCGAGGGAGAGAGCAAGACGCGACCAGAGAGCCACCGGGGCCCGCTCCCACGCCTCTGAGAGGCTGTCCGCGCGCGCGCGCGTTTGTGCGTGAATATGGATTTGCCGGGACTGGAGCTGGAAAGTTCAAACTAAACGTCTTGCTCTCTCGGGGTGCCGAGGCCGCGACGGAGGCTGTCCAACTTGCCCCGGCCAGGTGAGTGGCGTTGCCCAGCGCCTTTGGCGAGGCGGCAGCCGCACGGCTCTGCGCCCGGGCACTGCGGCGGCGAAGACTCCGCTCGCCCCGGGAGGGAGCCGCGGCCAGGGCTGGACGCTCGCCCCGCCACCTCCACCGACTCTCCTCAGCCTCCGCGCCTGGCACCGCAGCAAGGTACGTGGCGCTTCCTGGCGCAGCTTCTCCCCGAGCACACCCCGCGCGGATTCTTGGCTGCCTAGATTCTTCCCCTTCCCAGAGTGGTCATCATTTGTCAAACTTTACCTCCACCTCGCACATGCCCGCGGCCGCCGCAGCCGCCCTTGGTGGGCTCCGCTCGCTGACAGGAACCGAGAGCGGGGTGGGTGGTGGGGGGAGGATCCGTTGGCAGCGGTGGTTCCCGTCTGGATTAAGATCGCATTTCGGAATAACTCGCAGGTCTTACCTTCTGGGGGTGTTCTTCATGATGATGTTCCATGGGAGGCTGGTAATGGTTGCTTCCTTGTTCCTTCTGCACGGAAGGACGTACAAGTTTGCAGGAAAAGGTACATGAATAACAGGTGAAGTTTGCAGCCACTTGACTCCAAGAGGGGAGTAACCCTTTCTTTGCAGTAGCAGCTCTGGTTTTGAAGCAGCAGCGGCGGCGGCGGCAGCGGCAGCAGTGACAGTGGCGACAGCAACCTGGCCGGTGGCGGCAGCTGCACGTTGTCCCGTCTGTGGCTGGGAGAAAGAGGAAAAGTGGGGCTGCCTCGTCGGAGAGCGCAACTCGGGAGCCGCCTGCAAAGACGCTGCGGGGGAAAATTCTAAGGACTCCCTGATCCTTGGTAAATCGTGTTTGGAGAGGCATGATTTCCTTTTGTGATATTTATGTGCTTAATGACAGGCATGCTTAAAAATCTCTTTAAAACTTTTATGCATATGATTTCCATTTCTAGATTAGGCGAATGACTCTAAAGCCTCTCGGATAAATGCCAAAATCAGTAAGATTCAAGCGGTTTGCAAACCTGCCATGAATTGCCCAGAGGCTTCTTGTTTGTAATAGATCACCTACTGGGAAACCTATCTTCCGTGCCATACTATTTTAGTAATGGTTACAGATTCATTCTTCTTTTTTTTTTCTTACGATGAAGTAGGAGGTTTTAGTGAAACAAAAATTTAAAAGTCATAGTAAGTTTCCAAGCAACGTGCTTGAGCCTTTTGAAGCCACCTGCTGAATTAGTTCATGCTACTTTTCAGAGGTTACCACTTTGGTGCAGGAGATGTAGGCATATCCAGCACATGGAGCAGTGGAAAACTATACTAGAACCTGCATAACACTCATTTATCCCGATCTAATCACAATGAGGCCAAAAAAATGTGTATGGAGCTCACTTCAGGGGAGGCACTGGTTTTACTGTCATATTTGGAAAAAAATTTGTGTCAACTAAAATATGATTGGAGTGTGTCTGTAGAAACTTCAATTCTTCAAGTTTCTTTTTCATTCATAAAGCATTTAAAAATAGTTTTTGTGCATATTAGAGTACAATATGATTCATTCATGTCAGAAACGTCAACTGGTCCTTTGGTTATATATATTTCATGACTCATCATGAAAAACAATGCATTCTGCCATAAAAGAGGTCTAATTATTGTGCTATAGTTTAAAAGAGTATAAAAACTTGCATTTGCAAGTAAGCAAACATCATTTTGAATGTTTTTTAGTATTCTGAGTGCAACTGAATTTGTGTTTTGCAAAGTTAAGATAGCTACCTATTTCTTCAAATAATGTGCTGCAGCTTAAATTAAAGGAAAAAGTTAATGAAACTTTTTAATCATCCTTGTGAATTGATGTTCCTTCTTCCCCAAAGCATCATGAAATTTAGATATGGTGTGATCTGGTCACATTCATTTTACCTTCAGATACAAAGGCAAATTCTTCAAAGCCACTTTCAAAAATCCTCACATTGATATGTTATGGTAACAATCATAACATGAAGAGAGAATCTGTCTTCCTATATACATTTGAAAACTTTGCAATCAATCATGCATATGAAAAAAATAGCTTTAGAGTGAACAGAGATAAATGGGCTGCCCATTTCACAGAGTGGCAAAGCCTTAAGCATCTGGTTTCTTGCATCGTTTCAGGAAAGAACTGTTTCTTGAATCTAATCTGTTCATCTCTCTTCTCTTGCTCCTTTCTTTGTGTTTTGTCGTAGATTTTACTGTGGCAGAGCACTGAGCTTAACTAGTCTGAACAAAATCCCATTAGGTCTTACTTTGATGTCATTATTTAGCAATTTAAAAGTTACAGCCATACAGAAACATTTTAAGGAATTTAGAGACATAGAGGATGCCATTGAAAAATGTAGCACTAGCAATCATTTGAATTCAACATGCTTTACACTGTGAGGGCACATGTTTATAAAATATAAGTGACTGTTTTCTAAATCTTCAGATAATGTCTGTAGCAAAGTACTTACTTTTGAATTCTGAAACTATATTTCTTTCACATTTTCATAATATCCAAGGAGGCTTGGAGTTCCCAGTGTTATAAAATAGTATAACTACCTTTCTAAAGGAACTGATTTTATCCCGCTTGTTGCCACACAGATTAAATGATTATAGATTTTTCTAAATGTATTCCAGTCTAAACGTATGCTCCTCTTCACAGGCAAGAACAAAAGGGTTTCAACGTAAGATGCTGAAAGTTTTATGCCATATTTCAATGTTTGAAAATATGAAAACCAGACACTTACTAATTTATCATCCCTATTAAATGTGTTGAATTCCTCCAGTATAGCTCTTACTGACAGTTAAAAATCAGCCAGTTACAGCAGTGTTAATGTGGTAAAATAGATTAGAAGTAGGCACATTATGGTCATTGCTCAGGTGATATATATATCTTCAGAGAAAACAAACTCAATATAAAGGAAATGTTGATAAGATTGATATAATTTTGACATAACTTTGACATATACATTTCTACATATTTTGAAATTTTAAAAATGGAATCACTAAATACTCTTCATACCATACTGAGATTCTTCAGTTAAGTTTATTGGGCAGGTAGAATCATGTATTACACTACTGAGGTTGCGTTCAAGTTTATGAAGGGAAATATACATACATACATTCGTATATACATACACACATGGGTAATGAGTTTTCACTGGGAATCTTGGTAATGGGAGTGGTGATGTGCATACTGAAGAATTTTGGAAAATAATTTAATCATTAACTTTAAATTCTCATTTTAAAAATGTGATCAAAAATAGATATCTGTTAAATAGAGGATCTGTATTTAACCTAAGCTTCATGATAATAGTTGAAGCTTGGCATTCACCAAGTGTTTGCACTTGTTATTACAATGATTTTAATGCACTTTACTGCATTACTTGTATTTTCATTCCATCTCCTTAGGACTTCGTTCTATTACAGCTCTATTAGGTAGTTTTCTTCCAGAACCATAAAATGTAGCCACTGGGTTTAGTATTAAATATAAAACCGCAATTAAATTTGTACCAACCTAACATTTCAACTGAATTAAGCTTTTAAAACACCTATACAGGGATTGAGACATTATGAAGAAGCAGAGGTTTTGTTTTTATCTCCATTAAGTTATCTTCTAGGAGTTAACATGGGTTTATCCATCAGTGAAGATCAAGCAAAAGATGAAACCTTTTGTTCCTTAATTTCCATCTTGTCACCTGCCTGTTTGGTTTCTCTTATAATGTAAAGTATGATTGAGAATGACTTTCACTTATAACTTATAGAAAAGGTGTACATATTTGAAGCTTGGGTGATTTCTTGGGAGGCACCATTAGTTCTAATAAGAGGAATAAGTTTTTAGCATTATATATAAGAAAAAGAATCATAGTGTAAAAAATTATTCTAGATGAGTACAGCAGTTAAAAATGTATCTTGGAGTATAAATTTTAGCAGAAATGGTGACGATGCAAGATTTATTCCGAATATTTTCAACTCTGAGTATTAATTTAACTTTTTTTTTTTTAATTTTTATTGCATTATAGGTTTGGGGGTACATGTGCAGAACGAGCAAGATAGTTGCATAGGTACACACATGGCAGTGTGCTTTGCTGCTTTCCTCCCCTTCACCCACACTTGGTATTCATCCCCAGGCTATCCCCCCCAGCCCCCCCCTGCTGTCCCTCCCCCATTCCCTCCAACAGTCCCCAGTGTATAGTAGACCGCCTCTCTGTGTCCATGTGTTCTCATTTTTCTCACCCACCTATGAGTGAGTATATGCGGTATTTCTTTTTCTGTTCTTGTGTCAGTTTGCTGAGAATGATGTTCTCCAGATTCATCCATGTCCCTACAAAGGACACATGTTAATGCTGTATTGGGTGCAAACACCTTTACCTTCAACTCTTTTTAATTACCACTTCTTTGCATAAAAATGTATAGAATATAGCTTAATAATATGTGTGTATTATGATTGTTTTATAGCCTATGTTATATAATATATATCTCATAAAACTTTTTTTTTTTTTTTTTGAGACAGAGTTTCGCTAGTGTTATCCAGGCTGGAGTGCAATGGCGCGATCTTGGGCTCACTGCAACCACTGCCTCTGGGTTCAGGCAATTCTTCTGCCTCAGGCTTCTGAGTAGCTGGGATTACAGGCACGCACCACCATGCCCAGCAAATTTTTTGTATTTTTTTTTAGTAGAGACGGGGTTTCACCATGTTGACCAGGATGGTCTCGATCTCTTGACCTCGTGATCCACCCGCCTCAGCCTCCCAAAGTGCTGGGATTACAGGCTTGAGCCACCGCGCCCGGCCCCCATATTTTTAACATGAGTACAGTTTTGCTCATATGATATTCAGGGATAGATTTTAATTCACTAATTATCCCAAATTGTTTTGAAGCCCCAGAATCTCCAGATGATTTTTCTCTATATTACCATATAGGATACCAGTTTTGCCATTTAGCTTTAGAGATATTTAGCCATAGAAATATAATTGGGTAAGCTGCCCTACGATTCACCTAATTACTGTGAAACTTGTGATAATCTCTAAACACAGTCTGTTCTATAAACTGTTTATATTGTGACTAAGGGATTAAAACCATGGAACAAGACAAATATAGTCATTTTTTACAGTGGTCAAAAACTATCTTCCATGTTTTAAAGGACCTATATTTAGAACTTAATAGGGAAAATGTGGATGGATCAAAAGTGGGTATCAAGTTAGTGAAAAATTATTTACCAGAATCACAGTTACTGTTATAATAAGCATATCTTTCTAATTATTATTTTCCAAAGATAGAAGATTGGAGAGGCTTAATTAAAAGTTAACTGATATTATTAGAATAAGACAGTTTTCCAAGTAGTATTTTTCTTCTTATAGGAATATGTTTAATGATTTTGATTATTTCACAGCACACCTAACTAACAGAAATATACCGTGTTTTCCAAATGAATGTTTCAAAGGTTTTAAAATGTATGATTGATTATGATTATCAGAGCTTTGTGCCTAAACTAAAGGCAGCCAACAGATATAATCTTGTTAGCAAATTGAAAGCCTGATTAATGGTGTGGCAAAAAGTTTAAATTGATGTTACCTCATATATAACCCCAATCAGTATTTTGACTACTTTGCTAGTACTTTTATTATGAATATAAATCATATTAGATTTCTATTCAACTTTACATGCTTGAAGTGCAGTATATTCAAGAAGTTGCTTTAGTAATAAATATTGATAATTATTGTATGACAGGGATCTTTGCTGGTAACTTTAGATTTAGAGCATTATTATGCAAAACAAACAATAAAAATATCTGCTGTGGGTCTGTAGAATTTAGTAAATTAGTAACCATGGGCATGTGAGAACAAACAGTATACATATGTCAGCCTCGATTATGTGACAGAGGGAGGAAAGAGAAGAGACATTTTTCCATGAGTGTCTTCCCTCCAGTTTATACCACCAATTTGCTAAATAAACTCGATTTAGCACCTGAAACTGGGCACTTTTAATGAGAACTAATCACAGTCACAAATACCAGTGTATTAATGGATTACATCAACACTTAACATTTTTTTTCATCTTATAGCTCAATTCATCATTCATTAAGCAGAAAGATTTACTTACATTACTTTTTTAAAAGTACTTCAGCAGTTATATAGTAGACTTATTTTTAACAGTTGTCTATTAAAACTAAGAATAAATTGTGTAGTTTTTAGGATTAATTTTATTATTTGGAAGATATATATACGTTTAAATTTTGATTATATATAAAATTAATAACAGCAAGATTAAATAATCCCATATTTCAGCCAATATGACAGCTAAAATGATAAACTGGCTTTCTTGTGTACAGGTGTGTGTGTTTTAATTTGCTGTGTTAATTAATATATACTATCAGTAGAATAGAATATTCTGAGAGGATAATGGTATCTTGTTGAACGTAGATTTAAAGGTTAAGCAATTATTATCGAAAAATAAACATGCCAATTTACCTTCTCTCTATAAGCTTTTTTTCTGGAAGTGTATTTACCTAAATTTAAACAGCAGCTATAATATTAATACAAATTTTTAAAAACATAAATATCAAATTAAGTCTTCAGTAAATATTAGGATTTCTCTATCTTTGATCTCTTCTTATCAAATAAAAATCAGTAAACTGATATCTTTCTTTTAATAACAAATAGATGCAAGATAGTCGAAGAGGTTAACAACCAGAAAATATTTGTTTTGTGATGGGTTAATCACAATTTCTTTTTCTCATTGTCTTACAGGTTTAGTTATTTTAATTTCATCTAGCATTAACAATTCTTTATTCAAAATAATTGGTTTTTGTGGTAAAATTAAATACACTAAAATGTCTTGAATTCTTAAGTATGTTGCCTATAGATTTGAGTTTAAAAAATATTAAATTTATATTTTGCATGGGTCAATAATTATATTGTAAAATTTTCCCCAAATACAGGTCCTCTTGTATTATCATTGTGAAGTTTTTTATTCATGCTTTTCACATAAATAATTTTTCCTACAGTTTAATTATTTTGCTTTTTATATTCAGAGCAGAGTTGACAATTTTGCAATTATTGCTAACCTCATTTCGTTTTGATTTAAAAATATATTAAAATCACATAAAGTATTAAGACTCATAATATATATTTTTCTAAAATTATATGTGTGAGTCAAATTTGTTAGTCATTTCTTCAAAATTTTATTGGTAACTACAGGATCAAAACCTAAAAGGCTAATTTTCATGTAATTAGAGGTCAGTGATATTTTTAATTTAATTTAATTTTTTTTATTGCGTTTTAGGTTTTGGGGTACATGTGCAGAACATGCAAGATAGTTGCATAAGTACACACATGGCAGTGTGTTTTTCTGCCTTCTGCCCCTTCACACACATTTGGCATTTCTCCCCATTATATTCCTCCCTAGCTCCCCGCCCCCTCACTGTCAATTCCCTATTCCCCCCAATAGACCCCAGTGTGTAGTACTCCCTTCCCTGTGTCCATCTGTTCTCATTGTTCATCACCTGCCTATGAGTGAGAATATGTGGTGTTTCATCTTCTATTCTTGTGTCAGTTTGCTGAGAATGATGTTCTACAGATTCATCCATGTCCCTACAGAGGACACGAACTCATCATTTTTGATTGCTGCATAATATTCCATGGTGTATATGTGCCACATTTTCCCAGACAAGTCTATCATTGATGGGCATTTGGGTTGGTTCCAGTTCTTTGCTATTGTAAACAGTGCTGCAATGAACATTCGTATGCATGTGTCCTTATAGTAGAACGATTTATAGTCCTTTGGATATATACCAGTAATGGGATTGCTGGGTAAAATGGAATTTCTATTTCTAGGTCCTTCAGGATTAGCCACACTGTATTCCACAATGGTTGAACTAATTTACATTCCAACCAGCAGTTTAAAAGTGTTCCTATTTCTCCACATCCTCTCCAGCATCTGTTGTCTCCAGATTTTTTAATGATCACCGTTCTAACTGGCATGAGATGGTATCTCAATGTGGTTTTGATTTACATCTCTCTAATGACCAGTGATGATGAGCATTTTTTCATATGTTTGTTGGCCTCATCTATGTCTTTTGTAAAGTGTCTGTTCATATCCTTTGCCCATTTTTGGATGGGCTTGTTTGTTTTTTTCTTGTAAATCTGTTTGAGTTCTTTGTAAATTCTGGATATCAGCCCTTTGTCAGATGGGTAAACTGCAAAAATTTTTTCCCATTCTGTTGGTTGCTGATTCACTCTAGTGACTGTTTCTTTTGCCACGCAGAAGCTGTGGAGTTTGATTAGGTCCCATTTGTCTATTTTGGCTATTGTTGCCAATGCTTTTGGTGTTTTGGTCATGAAGTCCTTGCCTATTCCTATGTCCTGAATGGTTTTGCCTAGATTTTTTTCTAGGGCTTTTATGGAGCCAGGTCTTATGTTTAAGTCTTTAATCCATCTGGAATTAATTTTAGTGTAAGGTGTCAGGAAGGGGTCCAGTTTGTGCTTTCTGCACATGGCTAGCCAGTTTTCCCAACACCATTTATTAAACAGGGAGTCTTTCCCTATTGCTTGTTTTTGTCAGGTTTATCAAAGATCGTATGGTTGTAGATTTGCTGTCTTGCCTCCAATGCCTCTGTTCTGTTCCATTGGTCTATATCTCTGTTTTGGTACCAGTACCATGCTGTTTTGATTACTGTAGCCTTGTAGTATAGTTTGAAGTCTGGTAGTGTGATGCCTCCCACTGTGTTCTTTTTGCTTAGAATTCACTTGGCTATGCGGGCTCTCTTTTGGTTCCATATGAGGTTCATGGTGGCTTTTTCCAGTTCTGTGAAGAAATTCAATGGTAGCTTGATGGGGATAGCATTGATTCTGTAGATTACTGTGGGCAGTATAGCCATTTTGACGATACTGATTCTTCCTAGCCATGAACATGGAATGTTTCTCCATATGTTTGTGTCCTCTCTTATTTTGTTGAGCAGTGGTTTGTAGTTTTCCTTGAAAAGGTCCCTTACGTTCCTTGTAAGTTGTATTCCTAGATATTTTATTCTATTTTTAGCAATTGTGAATGGCAGTTCATTCTTGATTTGGCTCTCTTTAAGTCTGTTATTGGTGTATAGGAATGCTTGTGATTTTTGCACATTAATTTTATATTCTGAGACTTTGCTGAAGTTGCTTATCAGTTTCAGGAGCTTTTGGGCTGAGGCGATGGGGTCTTCTAGATATACTATCATGTCGTCTGCAAATAGAGACAATTTGGCTTCCTCCTTTCCTATTTGAATACCCTTTATTTCTTTTACTTGCCTAATTGCTCTGGCTAGAACTTCCAGTACTATATTGAATAGGAGTGGTGAGAGAGGTCATCCTCATCAAGTGTTGGATTTCAAAGGGAATGCTTCCAGTTTTTGCCCACTCTGTATGATACTGGCTTTTGGTTTATCATAAATAGCTTTTATTATTTTGAGATATGTTCCATCAATACCGAGTTTATTGAGGGTTTTTAGCATAAAGGGCTGTTGAATTTTGTCAAAGGCCTTCTCTGCGTCAATTGAGATAATCATGTGGTTTTTGTTTTTAGTTCTGTTTATGTGGTGAATTATGTTTATAGACTTGTGTATGTTGAACCAGGCTTGTATCCCCAGGATGAATCCTACTTGATCATGATGGATAAGCTTTTTGATGTGCTGTTGCAATCGGCTTGCCAATATTTTATTGATGATTTTTGCATCTATGTTCATCATGGATATTGGCGTGAAGTTTTTTTTTTCCTTGTTGAGTCTCTGCCGGGTTTTGGTAACAAGATTATGTTGGTCTCATAAAATGATTAGGGAAGGATTCCCTTTTTTTGGATTATTTGCAATAGTTTCAGAAGTAATGGTACCAGCTCCTCTTTGTGTGTCTGGTAGAATTTGGCTGTAAACCCATCTGGACCTGGGCTTTTTTTGTGTGGTAGGCTCTTAATTGCTGCCTCGACTTGAGACCTTGTTATTGGTCTATTCACAGTTTCGGCTTCCTCCTGGTTTAGGCTTGGGAGGACACAGGTGTCCAGGAATTTATCCATTTCTTCCTGGTTTACTGGTTTTTGTGCATAGAGTTGTTTGTAATATTCTCTGATGATGGTTTTAATTTCTACGGAATCTGGTGATTCCCCCTTTATCGTTTTTTTATTGCGTCTATTTGGTTGTTCTCTCTTTTCTTTTTTATCAGTACGGCTAGTGGTCTCTATTTTGTTGATCTTTTTTAAAAAACAGATCTTGGATGTATTGATTTTTTGAAGGGTTTTTCATGTCTCTATCTCCTTCAGTTCTGCTCTGATCTTAGTTATTTCTTGTCTTTGCTAGGTTTTGAGTTTTTTTGATCTTCCTCCTCTAGCTATTTTAATTTTGACGATAGGGTGTCAGTTTTGGATCTCTCCATTCTTCTCATGTGGGCACGTAATGCTATATATTTTACTCTGGAGACTGCTTTACATGTGTCCCAGAGATTCTGGTATATTGTGTCTTCATTCTCATTGCTTTTGAATAAATTCTTTATTTCTGCCTTCATTTGATTTTTTATCCAATCAACATTCAAGAGCCAGTTGTTCAGTTTCCATGAAGCTGTGCAGTTCTGAGTTAGTTTCTGAATTCTGAGTTCTAGCTTGATTGCACTATGGTCTGAGAGACTGTTTGTTATGATTTCAGTTGTTTTGCATTTGCTGAGGAGTGCTTTACTTTCAATTATGTGGTCAATTTTGGAGTAGGTGTGATGTGGTGCTGAGAAGAATGTATATTCTGTGGATTTGGGGTGGAGAGTTCTGTAAATGTCTATCAGGTTTGCTTGTTCCAGGTCTGAGTTCAAGCCCTGAATATCTTTGTTAATTTTCTGTCTGGTTGATCTGTCTAATATTGACAGTGGAGTGTTAAAGTCTCCCACTATTATTGTGTGGGAGTCTAAGACTCTTTGTAAGTCGTTAAAAACTTGCCTTATATATCTGGGTGCTCCTGTATTGGGTTCATATATATATATAGAATCGTTAGCTCTTGTTGTATCGATCCTTTTACCATTATGTAATGTCCTTCTTTGTCTCTCTTGATCTTTGTTGCATTAAAGTCTATTTTATCAGAGATGAGACTTTCAACTCCTGCTTCTTTTTGCTCTCCATTTGCTTGGTAAATCTTCCTCCATTTCTTTATTTTGAGCCTTTGTGTATTCTTGCATGTGAGATGGGTTTCCTGGATACAGCACACCGATGGGTTTTGGCTTTTTATCCAATTTGCCAGTCTGTGTCTTTTGATTGATACATTTAGCCCATTTTTATTTAGGGTTAATATTGTTTTTTTTTGTTTGTTTGTTTTTAAAAATCTTTATTATATTATTGGTTAAGAAATAATAGTAATCATAGTGACAATAAAAATTATAAAGACATAATTTACTGAGTGCTCAGTAGGTAATGGGGACTGTGCGATGGTCTTATATAGATTATCTATATTGTTTTCTTAAAAAAAAAAAACACTTGGAGAACATGAAATACCAAACCCTTAAACATATGTGTAAAGTGCAGCGTACTGACACATAGAAATTATTTATATCTTGAATCATACTAACTTTTAAAATGTAAAGCCTACTAAACTACAGGAGATATTTATATCATAAATTGCATGTCTATACTTAAGGAAAGCTTTTAAGTTACTAGAAGAATTAGTATTAAGAAACTGAAGAAATAAACCCAAAAGAGTAATCACAGCAGTTTCTATCATACCTCAGCTTAACCAAAAATTCTTCCAACAAGATATTTCATTGCTCTTCTCTTCCTCAGATATGTTTGCAGTCTTATCTTTTCTCCCTCTTTTGCTTATCATCTTTTTTTTTTTTTTTTTTTTTTTTTTTTTTTTTTTAATTTTTATTGCATTATAGGTTTGGGGGTACATGTGCAGAACAAGCAAGATAGTTGCATAGGTACACACATGGCAGTGTGCTTTGCTGCTTTCCTCCCCTTCACCCACACTTGGTATTCATCCCCAGGCTATCCCCCCCAGCCCCCCCCTGCTGTCCCTCCCCCATTCCCCCCAACAGTCCCCAGTGTATAGTAGACCGCCTCTCTGTGTCCACGTGTTCTCATTTTTCTCACCCACCTATGAGTGAGTATATGCGGTATTTCTTTTTCTGTTCTTGTGTCAGTTTGCTGAGAATGATGTTCTCCAGATTCATCCATGTCCCTACAAAGGACACAAACTCATCATTTTTGATTGCTGCATAATATTCCATGGTGTATATGTGCCACATTTTCCCAGTCCAGTCTATCATCGTTGGGCATTTGGGTTGGTTCCAGGTCTTTGCTATTGTAAACAGTGCTGCAATGAACATTCGTGTGCATGTGTCCTTATAGTAGAACGATTTATAATCCTTTGGATAGATACCCAGTAATGGGATTGCTGGGTCAAATGGAATTTCTATTTCTAGGTCCCTGAGAAATCGCCACACTGTCTTCCACAATGGTTGAACTAATTTACACTCCCACCAACAGTGTAAGAGTGTTCCTATTTCTCCACATCCTCTCCAGCATCTGCTGTCTCCAGATTTTTTAATGATCGCCATTCTAACTGGTGTGAGATGGTATCTCAATGTGGTTTTGATTTGCATCTCTCTAATGACCAATGACGATGAGCACTTTTTCATATGTTTGCTGGCCTCATGTATGTCTGCTTTCGTAAAGTTTCTGTTCATATCCTTTGCCCATTTTTGAATGGGCTTGTTTGTTTTTTTCCTGTAAATCTGTTTGAGTTCTTTGTAAATTCTGGATATCAGCCCTTTGTCAGATGCGTAAACTGCAAAGATTTTTTCCCATTCTGATGGTTGCCGATTCACTCTAGTGACTGTTTGTTTTGCTGTGCAGAAGCTGTGGAGTTTGATTAGGTCCCATTTGTCTATTTTGGCTTTTGTTGCCAATGCTTTGGGAGTTTTGTTCATGAAGTCCTTGCCTACTCCTATGTCCTGAATGGTTTTGCCTAGATTTTCCTCTAGGGTTTTTATGGTGTCGGGTCTTACGTTTAAGTCTTTAATCCATCTGGAGTTAATTTTAGTGTAAGGTGTCAGGAAGGGGTCCAATTTCTGCTTTCTGCACATGGCTAGCCAGTTTTCCCAACACCATTTATTAAATAGGGAATCCTTTCCCCATTGCCTGTTTTTGTCTGGTTTATCAAAGATAATATGGTTGTAGATGTGTTGTGTTGCCTCCGATGCCTCTGTTCTGTTCCATTGGTCTATATCTCTGTTTTGGTACCAGTACCATGCTGTTTTGATTACTGTAGCCTTGTAGTATAGTTTGAAGTCTGGTAGTGTGATGCCTCCCGCTGTGTTCTTTTTGCTTAGAATTGACTTGGCTATGCGGGCTCTTTTTTGGTTCCATATGAAATTCATGGTGGTTTTTTCCAGTTCTGTGAAGAAATTCAATGGTAGTTTGATGGGGATAGCATTGATTGTGTAAATTACTTTGGGCAGTATAGCCATTTTCACGATATTGATTCTTCCTAACCACGAACATGGAATGTTTCTCCATCTGTTTGTGTCCTCTCTTATTTCATTGAGCAGTTGTTTGTAGTTTTCCTTAAAGAGGTCCCTTACATTCCTAGTGAGTTGTATTCCTAGGTATTTTATTTTCTTTGTAGCAATTGTGAATGGCAGTTCGTTCTTGATTTGGTTCTCTTTAAGTCTGTTATTGGTGTATAGGAATGCTTGTGATTTTTGCACATTGATTTTATATCCTGAGACTTTGCTGAAGTTGCTTATCAGTTGCAGGAGCTTTTGGGCTGAGGTGATGGGGTCTTCTAGGTATACTATCATGTCGTCTGCAAATAGAGACAATTTGGCTTCCACCTTTCCTATTTGAATACCCTTTATTTCTTTTTCTTGCCTGATTGCTCTGGCTAGAACTTCCAGTACTATGTTGAATAGAAGTGGTGAGAGAGGGCATCCTTGTCTAGTGCCAGATTTCAAAGGGAATGCTTCCAGTTTTTGCCCATTAAGTATGATATTGGCTGTTGGTTTGTCATAAATAGCTTTTATTACTTTGAGATATGTTCCATCAATACCAAGTTTATTGAGGGTTTTTAGCATAAAGGGCTGTTGAATTTTGTCAAATGCCTTCTCTGCATCTATTGAGATAATCATGTGGTTTTTGTTTTTGCTTCTGTTTATGTGGTGAATTACATTTATAGACTTGCATATGTTGAACCAGCCTTGCATCCCCGGGATAAATCCTACTTGGTCATGATGGATAAGTTTTTTAATGTGCTGTTGCAATCGGTTTGCCAGTATTTTATTGAAGATTTTTGCATCTATGTTCATCATGGATATTGGCCTGAAGTTTTCTTTTCTTGTTGAGTCTCTGCCAGGTTTTGGTATCAGGATGATGTTGGTCTCATAAAATGATTTGGGAAGGGTTCCCTCTTTTTGGATTATTTGGAATAGTTTCAGAAGGAATGGTACCAGATCCTCTTTGTGTGTCTGGTAGAATTCGGCTGTGAACCCATCTGGACCTGGGCTTTTTTTGTGTGTTAGGCTCTTAATTGCTGCCTCAACTTCAGACCTTGTTATTGGTCTATTCATAGTTTCGGCTTCCTCCTGGTTTAGGCTTGGGAGGACACAGGCATCCAGGAATTTATCCATTTCTTCCTGATTTACTGGTTTATGTGCATAGAGTTGTTTGTAGTATTCTCTGATGATGGTTTGAATTTCTGTGGAATCTGTGGTGATTTCCCCTTTATCGTTTTTTATTGCATCTATTTGGTTGTTCTCTCTCTTCTTTTTTATCAGTCTGGCTAGTGGTCTGTCTATTTTGTTGATCTTTTCGAAAAACCAGCTCTTAGATTTATTGATTTTTTGAAGGGTTTTTCTTGTCTCTATCTCCTTCAGTTCTGCTCTGATCTTAGTTATTTCTTGTCTTCGGCTAGGTTTTGAGCTTTTTTGATCTTGCTCCTCTAGCTCTTTCAATTTTGACGATAGGGTGTCAATTTTGGATCTCTCCATTCTTCTCATGTGGGCACTTATTGCTATATATTTTCCTCTACAGACTGCTTTAAATGTGTCCCAGAGATTCTGGTACGTTGTGTCTTCATTCTCATTGGTTTCAAAGAACTTCTTTATTTCTGCCTTCATTTCATTGTTTATCCAATCAACATTCAAGAGCCAATTGTTCAGTTTCCATGAAGCTGTGCGGTTCTGAGTTATTTTCTGAATTCTGAGTTCCAACTTGATTGCACTATGGTCTGAGAGACTGTTTGTTATGATTTCAGTTGTTTTGCATTTGCTGAGGAGTGCTTTACTTCCAATTATGTGGTCAATTTTGGAGTAGGTGTGATGTGGTGCTGAGAAGAATGTATATTCTGTGGATTTGGGGTGGAGAGTTCTGTAAATGTCTATCAGGTTTGCTTGTTCCAGGTCTGAGTTCAAGTCCTGGATATCCTTGTTAATTTTCTGTCTGGTTGATCTGTCTGCTATTGACAGTGGAGTGTTAAAGTCTCCCACTATTATTGTGTGGGAGTCTAAGTCCCTTTGTAAGTCATTAAGAACTTGCCTTATATATTTGGGTGCTCCTACATTGGGTCCATATATATTTAGAATCGTTATCTCTTCTTGTTGTATCGATCCTTTTACCATTATGTAATGACCTTCTTTGTCCCTTTTGATCTTTGTTACTTTAAAGTCTATTTTATCAGAGATGAGAATTGCAACTCCTGCTTTTTTTTGCTCTCCATTTGCTTGGTAAATCTTCCTCCATCCCTTTATTTTGAGCCTTTGTGTATCTTTGCATGTGAGGTGGGTTTCCTGGATACAGCACACCGATGGGTTTTGGTTTTTTATCCAATTTGCCAGCCTGTGTCTTTTGATTGGTGCATTTAGCCCATTTACATTCAGGGTTAATATTGTTATGTGTGAATTTGATACTGCCATTTTGATGCTAGCTGGCTGTTTTGCTCGTTGGTTCATGTACATTCTTCATTTTGTTGATGGTCTTTAGCATTTGGTATGCTTTTAGGATGGCTGGAACTGGTTGTTTCTTTCTATGTGTAGTGCCTCTTTCAGGAGCTCTTGTAAAGCAGGCCTAGTGGTGACAAAATCTCTGAGTACTTGCTTGTTCATGAAGGATTTTATTTTTCCTTCACTTATGAAGCTCAGTTTGGCTGGATATGAAATTCTGGGTTGAAAGCTCTTTTCTTTAAGGATGTTGAATATTGGCCCCCACTCTCTTCTGGCTTGTAGAGTCTCTGCTGAGAGATCTGCTGTGAGTCTGATGGGCTTCCCTTTGTGGGTGACCCGACCTTTCTCTCTGGCTGCCCTTAGTATTTTCTCCTTCGTTTCAACCCTGGTGAATCTGACGATTATGTGCCTTGGGGTTGGTCTTCTTGCAGAGTATCTTTGTGGTGTTCTCTGTATTTCCTGGAGTTGAGTATTGACCTGTCTTGCTAGGTTGGGGAAATTTTCCTGGATAATATCCTGAAGAGTGTTTTCCAGCTTGGATTCATTCTCTTCGTCACATTCTGGTACACCTATCAAACGTAGGTTGGGTCTCTTCACATAGTCCCACATTTCTTGGAGATTTTGTTCATTCCTTTTTGTGCTTTTTTCTTTAATCTTGGTTTCTCGTTTTATTTCATTGAGTTGATCTTCAACTTCTGATATTCTTTCTTCTGCTTGGTCAATTCGGCTGTTGAAACTTGTGCATGCTTCGCGAAGTTCTCGTGTTGAGTTTTTCAGCTCCTTCAATTCATTCATATTCCTCTCTAAGTTGTCCATTCTCGTTATCAATTCCTCGAATCTTTTTTCAAATCTTTTTTCAAGGTTCTTAGTTTCTTTGCACTGGTTTAGAACATGTTCCTTTAGCTCACTGAAGTTTCTCATTATCCACTTTCTGAAGTCTGATTCCGTCATTTCGTCACATTCATTCTCCGTCCAGCTTTGTTCCCTTGCTGGTGAGGAGTTTTGGTCCTTTTTTGGAGGTGAGGTGTTTTGGTTTCGGGTGCTTTCCTCCTTTTTGCGCTGGTTTCTTCCCATCTTTATGGATTTATCCGCCTGTTGTCTTAGTAGTGGCTGATTTTTCAATTGGGTCTCTGTGTGGACACTGAGATTGTTGATGATGAAGTATTTCTGTTACTTAGTTTTCCCTCTAATGATCTATCCTCTTTGCTGTATGAGTGCTGAGGTCCACTCCAGGCCCTGCTTGTCTGGGGTATACCTGCAGCAGCTGCAGAACAGTGAGGGATGATATCAGTTTCTTTTTCTGCTGCCCTTGTTCCAGAATGATGCCAGCCAAATGTCAGTCTGATTAGTCCTTTTCTGGGGTGACTCCTTGGATATACAGAGGTCAGGGAGCTGCTTGAGGAGACAGTCTGTGCTTTATAGGAGCTCCAGTGCTGAGCTGTGAGCTCCGTTGTTCATTCAGGGTTGTTGGGAGGTTATGTCTGCTGCAATAGAACTCATAAAACACCACTCTTTTTTTTTTTTTTTCCACCCTTAGATGCTCTGTCTCAGGGAGTTGGGGCTTTCTTTATGAGTATCTGTTGCACTGTCCTGCCCCACTAGGTGGCAGTCTATTCACTATTTGCTTGCCGGGGCTCTGACCTCCTAAGGCGGGTCCGCCCTGTTGCGGCCCGGCGGACTCTCTCTGTTATGGCAGGTTGCCTCGGCAACGGCAGGCTGCGTCAGTCCTGGGCGGTACTTAAGTGGGGGTGCACTTTGTCAGGAATGGTGGACGCCCCTCCCTGACCGGGCTGCACCGTCCTAAATGCCGGCAACAAAACTCTCAGCCCCAAGCGCCTCCAGTCGCCGCCCTGCTTGTCCCCGTGAGCGTGGGACCCGCCGAGCCCGATCACCCTGCTCCCTGCCTCAGAGTCCGTCCTCTCTCTCTCTCTCTTCCTCTCCCCAAGCTGAAAGGTCGACTCTCTCACTGGCGCCCCAGGAGCCTGCCGATAGGGCACTGGGATCCGTGCGATCTCCCGTGCCGCTGCCCACTACCCCGGCTCAGATCACGCTTCCCAGGAAACTCCTGGTCTGGCTCATTGTCCAAGTCCCGTTCAATCAGATGGACATGCCAATCTGCCCTTCCAAATCTCAGATTGCCGGTTTAACAGGGCACCCAGACCAGTGAGTTCCGCGCCGGGTCCCGCTGCGGCGCCGGCCGAAGAGGCGGCGGGAGCCGGTTGCGTTAGCCGGCTGCTAGCGTCCCGTGTCTCTCCCACACCTGGGACTTTCAACGCTCTGTGGGCATAAAAGGAACATCCGAGAATGCGGCTAGGACTCACCCTCTGCGCCTTCACCGAGAGCTGCAATCCTGAGTCACCTCTACGACGCCATCTTGCCTCCCTCTTTCCATCTTTTTTTTTTTAATTTTTATTGCATTATAGGTTTGGGGGTACATGTGCAGAACGAGCAAGATAGTTGCATAGGTACACACACGGCAGTGTGCTTTGCTGCTTTCCTCCCATTCACCCACACTTGGTATTCATCCCCAGGCTATCCCCCCCAGCCCCCCCCGCTGTCCCTCCCCCATTCCCCCCAACAGTCCCCTGTGTATAGTAGACCGCCTCTCTGTGTCCACGTGTTCTCATTTTTCTCACCCACCTATGAGTGAGTATACGCGGTATTTCTGTTTCTGTTCTTGTGTGAGTTTGCTGAGAATGATGTTCTCCAGATTCATCCATGTCCCTACAAAGGACACAAACTCATCATTTTTGATTGCTGCATAATATTCCATGGTGTATATGTGCCACATTTTCCCAGTCCAGTCTATCATCGTTGGGCATTTGGGTTGGTTCCAGGTCTTTTCTATTGTAAACAGTGCTGCAATGAACATTCGTGTGCATGTGTCCTTATAGTAGAACGATTTATAGTCCTTTGGATAGATACCCAGTAATGGGATTGCTGGGTCAAATGGAATTTGTATTTCTAGGTCCCTGAGGAATCGCCACACTGTCTCCACAATGGTTGAACTAATTTACACTCCCACCAACAGTGTAAGAGTGTTCCTATTTCTCCACATCCTCTCCAGCATCTGCTGTCTCCAGATTTTTTAATGATCGCCATTCTAACTGGTGTGAGATGGTATCTCAATGTGGTTTTGATTTGCATCTCTCTAATGACCAATGACGATGAGCACTTTTTCATATGTTTGCTAGCCTCATGTATGTCTGCTTTCGTAAACTTTCTGTTCATATCTTTTGCCCATTTTTGTATGGGCTTGTTTGTTTTTTCCTGTAAGTCTGACTGAGTTCTTTGTAAACTCTGGATATCAGCCCTTTGTCAGATAGGTAAATTGCAAAGATTTTTTCCCATTCTGATGGTTGCCGATTCACTCTAGTGACTGTTTCTTTTGCCATGCAGAAGCTGTGGAGTTGGATTAGGTCCCATTTGTCTATTTTGGCTTTTGTTGCCAATGCTTTTGGTGTTTTGGTCATGAAGTCCTTGCCTACTCCTATGTCCTGAATGGTTTTGCCTAGATTTTCTTCTAGGGTTTTTATGGTGTAAGGTCTTACGTTTAAGTCTTTAATCCATCTGGAGTTAATTTTAGTGTAAGGTGTCAGGAAGGGGTCCAGTTTCTGCTTTCTGCACATGGCTAGCCAGTTTTCCCAACACCATTTATTAAATAGGGAATCCTTTCCCCATTGCCTGTTTTTGTCTGGTTTATCAAAGATAATATGGTTGTAGATGTTTTGTGTCGCCTCCGATGCCTCTGTTCTGTTCCATTGGTCTATATCTCTGTTTTGGTACCAGTACCATGCTGTTTTGATTACTGTAGCCTTGTAGTATAGTTTGAAGTCTGGTAGCGTGATGCCTCCCGCTGTGTTCTTTTTGCTTAGAATTGACTTGGCTATGTGGGCTCTTTTTTGGTTCCATATGAAATTCATGGTGGTTTTTTCCTGTTCTGTGAAGAAATTCAATGGTAGTTTGATGGGGATAGCATTGATTGTGTAAATTACTTTGGGCAGTATAGCCATTTTCACTATATTGATTCTTCCTAACCACGAACATGGAATGTTTCTCCATCTGTTTGTGTCCTCTCTTATTTCGTTGAGCAGTTGTTTGTAGTTTTCCTTAAAGAGGTCCCTTACATTCCTAGTGAGTTGTATTCCTAGGTATTTTATTTTCTTTGTAGCAATTGTGAATGGCAGTTCGTTCTTGATTTGGTTCTCTTTAAGTCTGTTATTGGTGTATAGGAATGCTTGTGAGTTTTGAACATTGATTTTATATCCTGAGACTTTGCTGAAGTTGCTTATCAGTTGCAGGAGCTTTTGGGCTGAGGTGATGGGGTCTTCTAGGTATACTATCATGTCGTCTGCAAATAGAGACAATTTGGCTTCCACCTTTCCTATTTGAATACCCTTTATTTCTTTTTCTTGCCTGATTGCTCTGGCTAGAACTTCCAGTACTATGTTGAATAGAAGTGGTGAGAGAGGGCATCCTTGTCTAGTGCCAGATTTCAAAGGGAATGCTTCCAGTTTTTGCCCATTAAGTATGATATTGGCTGTTGGTTTGTCATAAATAGCTTTTATTACTTTGAGATATGTTCCATCAATACCAAGTTTATTGAGGGTTTTTAGCATAAAGGGCTGTTGAATTTTGTCAAATGCCTTCTCTGCATCTATTGAGATAATCATGTGGTTTTTGTTTTTGCTTCTGTTTATGTGGTGAATTACATTTATAGACTTGCGTATGTTGAACCAGCCTTGCATCCCCGGGATAAATCCTACTTGGTCATGATGGATAAGTTTTTTAATGTGCTGTTGCAATCGGTTTGCCAGTATTTTATTGAAGATTTTTGCATCTATGTTCATCATGGATATTGGCCTGAAGTTTTCTTTTCTTGTTGAGTCTCTGCCAGGTTTTGGTATCAGGATGATGTTGGTCTCATAAAATGATTTGGGAAGGGTTCCCTCTTTTTGGATTATTTGGAATAGTTTCAGAAGGAATGGTACCAGATCCTCTTTGTGTGTCTGGTAGAATTCGGCTGTGAACCCATCTGGACCTGGGCTTTTTTTGTGTGTTAGGCTCTTAATTGCTGCCTCAACTTCAGACCTTGTTATTGGTCTATTCATAGTTTCGGCTTCCTCCTGGTTTAGGCTTGGGAGGACACAGGCATCCAGGAATTTATCCATTTCTTCCTGATTTACTGGTTTATGTGCATAGAGTTGTTTGTAGTATTCTCTGATGATGGTTTGAATTTCTGTGGAATCTGTGGTGATTTCCCCTTTATCGTTTTTTATTGCATCTATTTGGTTGTTCTCTCTCTTCTTTTTTATCAGTCTGGCTAGTGGTCTGTCTATTTTGTTGATCTTTTCGAAAAACCAGCTCTTAGATTTATTGATTTTTTGAAGGGTTTTTCTTGTCTCTATCTCCTTCAGTTCTGCTCTGATCTTAGTTATTTCTTGTCTTCGGCTAGGTTTTGAGCTTTTTTGATCTTGCTCCTCTAGCTCTTTCAATTTTGACGATAGGGTGTCAATTTTGGATCTCTCCATTCTTCTCATGTGGGCACTTATTGCTATATATTTTCCTCTACAGACTGCTTTAAATGTGTCCCAGAGATTCTGGTACGTTGTGTCTTCATTCTCATTGGTTTCAAAGAACTTCTTTATTTCTGCCTTCATTTCATTGTTTATCCAATCAACATTCAAGAGCCAATTGTTCAGTTTCCATGAAGCTGTGCGGTTCTGAGTTATTTTCTGAATTCTGAGTTCCAACTTGATTGCACTATGGTCTGAGAGACTGTTTGTTATGATTTCAGTTGTTTTGCATTTGCTGAGGAGTGCTTTACTTCCAATTATGTGGTCAATTTTGGAGTAGGTGTGATGTGGTGCTGAGAAGAATGTATATTCTGTGGATTTGGGGTGGAGAGTTCTGTAAATGTCTATCAGGTTTGCTTGTTCCAGGTCTGAGTTCAAGTCCTGGATATCCTTGTTAATTTTCTGTCTGGTTGATCTGTCTGCTATTGACAGTGGAGTGTTAAAGTCTCCCACTATTATTGTGTGGGAGTCTAAGTCCCTTTGTAAGTCATTAAGAACTTGCCTTATATATTTGGGTGCTCCTACATTGGGTCCATATATATTTAGAATCGTTATCTCTTCTTGTTGTATCGATCCTTTTACCATTATGTAATGACCTTCTTTGTCCCTTTTGATCTTTGTTACTTTAAAGTCTATTTTATCAGAGATGAGAATTGCAACTCCTGCTTTTTTTTGCTCTCCATTTGCTTGGTAAATCTTCCTCCATCCCTTTATTTTGAGCCTTTGTGTATCTTTGCATGTGAGGTGGGTTTCCTGGATACAGCACACCGATGGGTTTTGGTTTTTTATCCAATTTGCCAGCCTGTGTCTTTTGATTGGTGCATTTAGCCCATTTACATTCAGGGTTAATATTGTTATGTGTGAATTTGATACTGCCATTTTGATGCTAGCTGGCTGTTTTGCTCGTTGGTTCATGTACATTCTTCATTTTGTTGATGGTCTTTAGCATTTGGTATGCTTTTAGGATGGCTGGAACTGGTTGTTTCTTTCTATGTGTAGTGCCTCTTTCAGGAGCTCTTGTAAAGCAGGCCTAGTGGTGACAAAATCTCTGAGTACTTGCTTGTTCATGAAGGATTTTATTTTTCCTTCACTTATGAAGCTCAGTTTGGCTGGATATGAAATTCTGGGTTGAAAGCTCTTTTCTTTAAGGATGTTGAATATTGGCCCCCACTCTCTTCTGGCTTGTAGAGTCTCTGCTGAGAGATCTGCTGTGAGTCTGATGGGCTTCCCTTTGTGGGTGACCCGACCTTTCTCTCTGGCTGCCCTTAGTATTTTCTCCTTCGTTTCAACCCTGGTGAATCTGACGATTATGTGCCTTGGGGTTGGTCTTCTTGCAGAGTATCTTTGTGGTGTTCTCTGTATTTCCTGGAGTTGAGTATTGACCTGTCTTGCTAGGTTGGGGAAATTTTCCTGGATAATATCCTGAAGAGTGTTTTCCAGCTTGGATTCATTCTCTTCGTCACATTCTGGTACACCTATCAAACGTAGGTTGGGTCTCTTCACATAGTCCCACATTTCTTGGAGATTTTGTTCATTCCTTTTTGTGCTTTTTTCTTTAATCTTGGTTTCTCGTTTTATTTCATTGAGTTGATCTTCAACTTCTGATATTCTTTCTTCTGCTTGGTCAATTCGGCTGTTGAAACTTGTGCATGCTTCGCGAAGTTCTCGTGTTGAGTTTTTCAGCTCCTTCAATTCATTCATATTCCTCTCTAAGTTGTCCATTCTCGTTATCAATTCCTCGAATCTTTTTTCAAATCTTTTTTCAAGGTTCTTAGTTTCTTTGCACTGGTTTAGAACATGTTCCTTTAGCTCACTGAAGTTTCTCATTATCCACTTTCTGAAGTCTGATTCCGTCATTTCGTCACATTCATTCTCCGTCCAGCTTTGTTCCCTTGCTGGTGAGGAGTTTTGGTCCTTTTTTGGAGGTGAGGTGTTTTGGTTTCGGGTGCTTTCCTCCTTTTTGCGCTGGTTTCTTCCCATCTTTATGGATTTATCCGCCTGTTGTCTTAGTAGTGGCTGATTTTTCAATTGGGTCTCTGTGTGGACACTGAGATTGTTGATGATGAAGTATTTCTGTTACTTAGTTTTCCCTCTAATGATCTATCCTCTTTGCTGTATGAGTGCTGAGGTCCACTCCAGGCCCTGCTTGTCTGGGGTATACCTGCAGCAGCTGCAGAACAGTGAGGGATGATATCAGTTTCTTTTTCTGCTGCCCTTGTTCCAGAATGATGCCAGCCAAATGTCAGTCTGATTAGTCCTTTTCTGGGGTGACTCCTTGGATATACAGAGGTCAGGGAGCTGCTTGAGGAGACAGTCTGTGCTTTATAGGAGCTCCAGTGCTGAGCTGTGAGCTCCGTTGTTCATTCAGGGTTGTTGGGAGGTTATGTCTGCTGCAATAGAACTCATAAAACACCACTCTTTTTTTTTTTTTTTCCACCCTTAGATGCTCTGTCTCAGGGAGTTGGGGCTTTCTTTATGAGTATCTGTTGCACTGTCCTGCCCCACTAGGTGGCAGTCTATTCACTATTTGCTTGCCGGGGCTCTGACCTCCTAAGGCGGGTCCGCCCTGTTGCGGCCCGGCGGACTCTCTCTGTTATGGCAGGTTGCCTCGGCAACGGCAGGCTGCGTCAGTCCTGGGCGGTACTTAAGTGGGGGTGCACTTTGTCAGGAATGGTGGACGCCCCTCCCTGACCGGGCTGCACCGTCCTAAATGCCGGCAACAAAACTCTCAGCCCCAAGCGCCTCCAGTCGCCGCCCTGCTTGTCCCCGTGAGCGTGGGACCCGCCGAGCCCGATCACCCTGCTCCCTGCCTCAGAGTCCGTCCTCTCTCTCTCTCTCTTCCTCTCCCCAAGCTGAAAGGTCGACTCTCTCACTGGCGCCCCAGGAGCCTGCCGATAGGGCACTGGGATCCGTGCGATCTCCCGTGCCGCTGCCCACTACCCCGGCTCAGATCACGCTTCCCAGGAAACTCCTGGTCTGGCTCATTGTCCAAGTCCCGTTCAATCAGATGGACATGCCAATCTGCCCTTCCAAATCTCAGATTGCCGGTTTAACAGGGCACCCAGACCAGTGAGTTCCGCGCCGGGTCCCGCTGCGGCGCCGGCCGAAGAGGCGGCGGGAGCCGGTTGCGTTAGCCGGCTGCTAGCGTCCCGTGTCTCTCCCACACCTGGGACTTTCAACGCTCTGTGGGCATAAAAGGAACATCCGAGAATGCGGCTAGGACTCACCCTCTGCGCCTTCACCGAGAGCTGCAATCCTGAGTCACCTCTACGACGCCATCTTGCCTCCCTCTTTCCATCTTTTTTTTTTTAATTTTTATTGCATTATAGGTTTGGGGGTACATGTGCAGAACGAGCAAGATAGTTGCATAGGTACACACACGGCAGTGTGCTTTGCTGCTTTCCTCCCATTCACCCACACTTGGTATTCATCCCCAGGCTATCCCCCCCAGCCCCCCCCGCTGTCCCTCCCCCATTCCCCCCAACAGTCCCCAGTGTATAGTAGACCGCCTCTCTGTGTCCACGTGTTCTCATTTTTCTCACCCACCTATGAGTGAGTATACGCGGTATTTCTGTTTCTGTTCTTGTGTGAGTTTGCTGAGAATGATGTTCTCCAGATTCATCCATGTCCCTACAAAGGACACAAACTCATCATTTTTGATTGCTGCATAATATTCCATGGTGTATATGTGCCACATTTTCCCAGTCCAGTCTATCATCGTTGGGCATTTGGGTTGGTTCCAGGTCTTTTCTATTGTAAACAGTGCTGCAATGAACATTCGTGTGCATGTGTCCTTATAGTAGAACGATTTATAGTCCTTTGGATAGATACCCAGTAATGGGATTGCTGGGTCAAATGGAATTTGTATTTCTAGGTCCCTGAGGAATCGCCACACTGTCTCCACAATGGTTGAACTAATTTACACTCCCACCAACAGTGTAAGAGTGTTCCTATTTCTCCACATCCTCTCCAGCATCTGCTGTCTCCAGATTTTTTAATGATCGCCATTCTAACTGGTGTGAGATGGTATCTCAATGTGGTTTTGATTTGCATCTCTCTAATGACCAATGACGATGAGCACTTTTTCATATGTTTGCTAGCCTCATGTATGTCTGCTTTCGTAAACTTTCTGTTCATATCTTTTGCCCATTTTTGAATGGGCTTGTTTGTTTTTTCCTGTAAGTCTGACTGAGTTCTTTGTAAACTCTGGATATCAGCCCTTTGTCAGATAGGTAAATTGCAAAGATTTTTTCCCATTCTGATGGTTGCCGATTCACTCTAGTGACTGTTTCTTTTGCCATGCAGAAGCTGTGGAGTTGGATTAGGTCCCATTTGTCTATTTTGGCTTTTGTTGCCAATGCTTTTGGTGTTTTGGTCATGAAGTCCTTGCCTACTCCTATGTCCTGAATGGTTTTGCCTAGATTTTCTTCTAGGGTTTTTATGGTGTAAGGTCTTACGTTTAAGTCTTTAATCCATCTGGAGTTAATTTTAGTGTAAGGTGTCAGGAAGGGGTCCAGTTTCTGCTTTCTGCACATGGCTAGCCAGTTTTCCCAACACCATTTATTAAATAGGGAATCCTTTCCCCATTGCCTGTTTTTGTCTGGTTTATCAAAGATAATATGGTTGTAGATGTTTTGTGTTGCCTCCGATGCCTCTGTTCTGTTCCATTGGTCTATATCTCTGTTTTGGTACCAGTACCATGCTGTTTTGATTACTGTAGCCTTGTAGTATAGTTTGAAGTCTGGTAGCGTGATGCCTCCCGCTGTGTTCTTTTTGCTTAGAATTGACTTGGCTATGTGGGCTCTTTTTTGGTTCCATATGAAATTCATGGTGGTTTTTTCCTGTTCTGTGAAGAAATTCAATGGTAGTTTGATGGGGATAGCATTGATTGTGTAAATTACTTTGGGCAGTATAGCCATTTTCACTATATTGATTCTTCCTAACCACGAACATGGAATGTTTCTCCATCTGTTTGTGTCCTCTCTTATTTCGTTGAGCAGTTGTTTGTAGTTTTCCTTAAAGAGGTCCCTTACATTCCTAGTGAGTTGTATTCCTAGGTATTTTATTTTCTTTGTAGCAATTGTGAATGGCAGTTCGTTCTTGATTTGGTTCTCTTTAAGTCTGTTATTGGTGTATAGGAATGCTTGTGAGTTTTGAACATTGATTTTATATCCTGAGACTTTGCTGAAGTTGCTTATCAGTTGCAGGAGCTTTTGGGCTGAGGTGATGGGGTCTTCTAGGTATACTATCATGTCGTCTGCAAATAGAGACAATTTGGCTTCCACCTTTCCTATTTGAATACCCTTTATTTCTTTTTCTTGCCTGATTGCTCTGGCTAGAACTTCCAGTACTATATTGAATAGAAGTGGTGAGAGAGGGCATCCTTGTCTAGTGCCAGATTTCAAAGGGAATGCTTCCAGTTTTTGCCCATTAAGTATGATATTGGCTGTTGGTTTGTCATAAATAGCTTTTATTACTTTGAGATATGTTCCATCAATACCAAGTTTATTGAGGGTTTTTAGCATAACGGGCTGTTGAATTTTGTCAAATGCCTTCTCTGCATCAATTGAGATAATCATGTGGTTTTTGTTTTTGCTTCTGTTTATGTGGTGAATTACATTTATAGACTTGCGTATGTTGAACCAGCCTTGCATCCCCGGGATGAATCCTACTTGATCATGATGGATAAGTTTTTTAATGTGCTGTTGCAATCGGTTTGCCAGTATTATATTGAAGATTTTTGCATCTATGTTCATCATGGATATTGGCCTGAAGTTTTCTTTTCTTGTTGAGTCTCTGCCAGGTTTTGGTATCAGGATGATGTTGGTCTCATAAAATGATTTGGGAAGGGTTCCCTCTTTTTGGATTATTTGGAATAGTTTCAGAAGGAATGGTACCAGATCCTCTTTGTGTGTCTGGTAGAATTCGACTGTGAACCCATCTGGACCTGGGCTTTTTTTGTGTGGTAGGCTCTTAATTGCTGCCTCAACTTCAGACCTTGTTATTGGTCTATTCATAGTTTTGGCTTCCTCCTGGTTTAGGCTTGGGAGGACACAGGCGTCCAGGAAATTGTCCATTTCTTCCTGATTTACTGGTTTATGTGCATAGAGTTGTTTGTAGTATTCTCTGATGATGGTTTGAATTTCTGTGGAATCTGTGGTGATTTCCCCTTTATCGTTTTTTATTGCATCTATTTGGTTGTTCTCTCTCTTCTTTTTTATCAGTCTGGCTAGTGGTCTGTCTATTTTGTTGATCTTTTTGAAAAACCAGCTCTTAGATTTATTGATTTTTTGAAGGGTTTTTCTTGTCTCTATCTCCTTCAGTTCTGCTCTGATCTTAGTTATTTCTTGTCTTTGGCTAGGTTTTGAGCTTTTTTGATCTTGCTCCTCTAGCTCTTTCAATTTTGACAATAGGGTGTCAATTTTGGATCTCTCCACTCTTCTCATGTGGGCACTTATTGCTATATATTTTCCTCTACAGACTGCTTTAAATGTGTCCCATGGATTCTGGTACGTTGTGTCTTCATTCTCGTTGATTTCAAAGAACTTCTTTATTTCTGCCTTCATTTCATTGTTTATCCAATCACCATTCAAGAGCCAATTGTTCAGTTTCCATGAAGCTGTGCGGTTCTGAGTTATTTTCTGAATTCTGATATCCAACTTGATTGCACTATGGTCTGAGAGACTCTTTGTTATAATTTCAGTTGTTTTGCATTTGCTGAGGAGTGCTTTACTTCCAATTATGTGGTCAATTTTGGAGTAGGTGTGATGTGGTGCTGAGAAGAATGTATATTCTGTGGATTTGGGGTGGAGAGTTCTGTAAATGTCTATCAGGTTTGCTTGTTCCAGGTCTGAGTTCAAGTCCTGGATATCCTTGTTAATTTTCTGTCTGGTTGATCTGTCTGCTATTGACAGTGGAGTGTTAAAGTCTCCCACTATTATTGTGTGGGAGTCTAAGTCCCTTTGTAAGTCATTAAGAACTTGCCTTATATATCTGGGTGCTCCTACATTGGGTCCATATATATTTAGAATCATTATCTCTTCCTGTTGTATTGATCCTTTTACCATTATGTAATGACCTTCTTTGTCCCTTTTGATCTTTGTTACTTTAAAGTCTATTTTATCAGAGATGAGAATTGCAACTGCTGCTTTTTTTTGCTCTCCATTTGCTTGGTAAATCTTCCTCCATCCCTTTATTTTGAGCCTTTGTGTATCTTTGCATGTGAGGTGGGTTTCCTGGATACAGCACACTGATGGGTTTTGGTATTTTATCCAATTTGCCAGTCTGTGTCTTTTGATTGGTGCATTTAGCCCATTTACATTCAGGGTTAATATTGTTATATGTGAATTTGATACTGCCATTTTGATGCTAGCTGGCTGTTTTGCCCGTTGGTTCATGTACATTCTTCATTTTGTTGATGGTCTTTAGCATTTGGTATGCTTTTAGGATGGCTGGAACTGGTTGTTTCTTTCTATGTGTAGTGCCTCTTTCAGGAGCTCTTGTAAAGCAGGCCTAGTGGTGACAAAATCTCTGAGTACTTGCTTGTTCGTGAAGGATTTTATTTTTCCTTCACTTATGAAGCTCAGTTTGGCTGGATATGAAATTCTGGGTTGAAAGCTCTTTTCTTTAAGGATGTTGAATATTGGCCCCCACTCTCTTCTTGCTTGTAGAGTCTCTGCCGAGAGATCTGCTGTGAGTCTGATGGGCTTCCCTTTGTGGGTGACCCGACCTTTCTCTCTGGCTGCCCTTAGTATTTTCTCCTTCGTTTCAACCCTGGTGAATCTGACGATTATGTGCCTTGGGGTTGCTCTTCTTGCAGAGTATCTTTGTCGTGTTCTCTATTTCCTGGAGTTGAGTATTGACCTGTCTTGCTAGGTTGGGGAAAATTTCCTGGATAATATCCTGAAGAGCGTTTTCCAGCTTGGATTTATTCTCTGCGTCACATTCTGGTACACCTATCAAACGTAGGTTGGGTCTCTTCACATAGTCCCACATTTCTTGGAGATTTTGTTCATTCCTTTTTGTGCTTTTTTCTTTAATCTTGGTTTCTCATTTTATTTCATTGAGTTGATCTTCAACTTCTGATATTCTTTCTTCTGCTTGGTCAATTCGGCTGTTTAAACTCGTGCATGCTTCACGAAGTTCTCGTGTTGTGTTTTTCAGCTCCTTCAAGTCATTCATATTTCTCTCTAAGTTGTCCATTCTCGTTATCAATTCCTCGAGTCTTTTTTCAAATCTTTTTTCAAGGTTCTTAGTTTCTTTGCACTGGTTTAGGACATGTTCCTTTAGCTCACTGAAGTTTCTCATTATCCACTTTCTGAAGTCTGATTCCGTCATTTTGTCACCCTCATTCTCCATCCAGCTTTGTTCCCTTGCTGGTGAGGAGTTTTGGTCCTTTTTTGGAGGTGAGGTGCTTTGGTTTTGGGTGCTTTCCTCCTGTTTGCGCTGGTTTCTTCACGTCTTTATGGATTTATCCGCCTGTCATCTTAGTAGTGGCTGATTTTTCAATTGGGTCTCTGTGTGGACACTGAGATTGTTGATGATGAAGTATTTCTGTTACTTAGTTTTCCCTCTAATGATCTATCCTCTCTGCTGTATGAGTGCTGAGGTCCACTCGAGGCCCTGCTTTTCTGGGGTATACCTGCAGCAGCTGCAGAACAGTGAGGGATGATACCAGTTTCTTCTGCTGCTGCCCTTGTTCCAGAATGTTGCCAGCCAAATGTCAGTCTGATTAGTCCTTTTCTGGCGTGACTCCTTGGATATACATGGGTCAGAGAGCTGCTTGAGGAGACAGTCTGTGCTTTATAGGAGCTCCAGTGCTGAGCTGTGAGCTCCGTTGTTCATTTAGGGTTGTTGGGAGGTTATGTCTGCTGCAATAGAACTCATAAAACACCACTCTTTTTTTTTTCACCCTTAGATGCTCTGTCTCAGGGAGTTGGGGCTTTCTTTATGAGTATCTGTTGCACTGTCCTACCCCACTAGGTTGCAGCCTATTCACTATTTGCCTGCCGGGGCTCTGACCTGCTAACGCGGGTCCGCCTTGTTGCTGCCTGGTGGACTCTCTCTGTTATGGCAGGTTGCCTCGGCAACGGCAGGCTGCGTCAGTCCTGGGCGGTACTTAAGTGGGGGTGCACTTCGTCAGCAATGGTGGATGCCCCTCCCTGACTGGGCTGCACCGTCCTAAATGCCGGCAACAAAACTCTCAGCCCCAAGTGCCTCCAGTCACCACCCTGCTTGTCCCTGTGGGCGTGGGACCCGCCGAGCCCGATCACCCAGCTCCCTGCCTCAGAGTCCGTCCTCTCTCTCTCTCTCTTCCTCTCCCCAAGCTGAAAGGTCGACTCTCTCACTGGCACCCCAGGAGCCTGCTGATAGGGCCCTGGGATCTGTGTGATCTCCTGTGCCGCTGCCCACTACCCTGGCTCAGATCACGCTTCCCAGGAAACTCCTGGTCTGGCTCATTGTCCAAGTCCCGTTCAATCAGATGGACATGCCAATCTGCCCTTCCAAATCTCAGATTGCCGGTTTAACAGGGCACCCAGACCAGTGAGTTCCGCACCGGGTCCCCCTGCGGCACCGGCCGAAGAGGCGGCGGGAGCCGGTTGCGTTAGCCGGCTGCTAGCGTCCCGTGTCTCTCCCACACCTGGGACTTTCAATGCTCTGTGGGCATAAAAGGAACATCCGAGAATGCGGCTAGGACTCACCGTCTGCACCTTCACTGAGAGCTGCAATCCTGAGTCACCTCTATGATGCCATCTTGCCTCCTCCTCCAGGGTTAATATTGTTATGTGTGAATTTGATACTGCCACTTTGATGCTAGCTGGCTGTTTGGCCTGTTAGTTGATGCAGATTCTTCATTTCGTTGATGCTCTTTAGCATTTGGTATGTTTTTGGAATGGCTGGTACTGGCTGTTCCTTTCTATGTGTAGTGCCTCTTTCAGGAGCTCTTGTAAAGCAGGCCTGGTGGTCACAAAAATCTCTGAGTAATTGCTTGTTCACAAAGAATTTTATTTTTCCCTCACTTTTGAAGCTCAGATTGGCTGGATATGAAATTCTGGGTTGAAAGTTCTTTCCTTTAAGGATGTTGAATATTGGCCCCCACTCTCTTCTGGCTTGCAGAGTCTGCCAAGAGATCTGCTGTGAGTCTGATGGGCTTCCCTTTGTGGGTGACCTGACCTTTCTGGCTGCCCTTAGCATTTTCTCTTTCATTTCAACCCTGGTGAATCTGATGATTATGTGCCTTTGGGTTGCTCTTCTTGCAGAATATCTTTGTGGTCTTTTCTGTATTTCCTGGACTTGGATATTGGCCTACCTTGCTAGGTTGGAAAATTTTCCTGGATAATATTCTGAAGAGTATTTTCCAGCTTGGATTCATTCTCTTCGTCACATTCTAGTACACCTATCAAATGTAGATTAGGTTTCTTCACATAGTCCCACATTTCTTGGAGATGTTGTTCATTCTGTTTTGCACTTTTTTCTCTAATCTTGGCTTCTCGTTTTATTTCATTGAGTTGTTCTTCGACTTCTGATATCCTTTCTTCTGCTTTGTCAATTCGGCTGTTGAAACTTGTGCATGCTTTGCGAAGTTCTCGTATTGTGTTTTTCAGCTCCTTCATTTCATTCATATTCCTCTCTAAGTTGTCTATTCTTGTTATCGTTTCCTCAAATCTTTTTTCAAGGTTCTTAGTTTCTTTGCATTGATTTAGAACATGTTCTTTTAGCTCATAAAAGTTTCTCATTACCCACCTTCTGAAGTCTGATTTTGTCATTTCATTCACACTCATTCTCCATCCAGCTTTGTTCCCTTGCTGGTGAGGAGTTTTGGTTTTTTGTAGGAGGTGAGGTGTTCTGATTTCAAGTGTTTTCCTCCTTTTTGCACTGGTTTCTTCCCATCTTTGTGGATTTATCCATCTGTCATCTGGGTAGTTGCTGATTTTTTGATTGGGTCTCTGAGTGGATGCCCAGATTGTTGATGATGAAGTATTTCTGTTTCTTAGTTTTCCTTCTAACAGTCTAGCCCCTCTGCTGTAAGACTGCTGAGGTCCACTCCAGGCCCTGCTTGGCTGGGTTTACACCTGTAGCAGCTGTGGAACAGGGAGGGATGCTACCAGTTTCTTCTTCTGCTATCTTTATCCCAGAATGATGCCCGCCAAATGTCATTCTGATCAGTCCTTTTTGAGGTGACTCTTTGGGTATACGGGGTCAGGGAGCTACTTGAGGAGATGGTCTGTACTTTATAAAAGCTCAAGTGCTGAGCTTTGAGCTCTGTTTTCATCCAGGGCTGCTAGGCAGGTGCATTTAATTCTGCTGCAGCAGAACTCGTAAAACCTCTTTTTTCCCTCAGATGCTCTGTCTCAGGAGTTAGGGCTTTATTTATGAGTATCTGTTGCACTGTCCTGCCCAGCTAGGAGGCAGTTTAGTTACTATTTGCCTGCTGAGGCTCTGCCCTGCTGCCATGGAGTCCATCCTGTTGCCATGGGCTCTGCCCTGCTGCCATGGGCTCCGCCATGTTGCTGTGGGCTCCACCCTGCTGTCATGGGCTCTGCCCTGCTGTCCTGGGCTCTTCCCTATTGCTGTGGGCTCTGCCCTGCTGCCGAGTGTAATTCCTTGTAGTCCCGCTTATATGGGTGTGGTTAGAACTGCTGTGGTGACCCCCCTCTGTATTGGCGGAGTCTCTCTATTATGGCGGGTTACCTTAGCAATGGCAGGCTGCGTCAGCAATGGGAGAGTGCCTCAGTAGGGGCAGAATGTCTCGGTAATGGCGGACGCCCCTCCCCTACCGAGCTGCACCTTCCTGGGTTAAGCTCTGCCTGCCATAAACTCTCAACCCCGAGCATTTCAAATTGCCATTTTGTTTGTCCCTGTGGGGGTGAGACCTGCCAAGCCTGATCACCCAGCTCCCTGCCTGAGAGCCCTTTTGTGTTTTTAAGTTGAACAGTTGACTCTCTCCCAGGTGTTTCAGTCGCCTGCTGAAAGGGCACCAGGATCTGTGTGATTTCCTGTGCAGCACCCCAGTGTGCTGGCTCACATTTCACTTCCCAGGAATCTCCTGGCCTGGTTCACTGTGCAAGTCCCATTTAATCAGATCAATATGCTAATCTGCCCTCCCAAATCTCAAATTGCTGGGTTAACAGGGCACCCAGACCAGTGCATTTTGTGCAGAGTGCCACTGCTCTGTGGCCCCAGCCAAAATGACCATGCCAGCCAAAACAGCTGCGCTGGTGTCCCATGTCTCTCCTACTCCTGGGAATTTCCCCATTCTGTGGGCAACAAAGATTTGTCTGGAAATGCAGCGTGAACTCACCCTCTGTGCCTTCACTGAGAGCTGCAATCCTGAGTTGCTTCTACAGCACCATCTTTTCCCACTCCCAGTGATTTTTTTTAATGTTTACAATGCATTTACTTCTTTAAGAAATGCAATAACATTTGAACAGTGTTTCTTATTACTTGTGAACCTTATGTTTGTTAAAATTTTGCCTTTGAAACAGTTCACAATGATTAGTTTGAACAAAGAAAGCAAACATTTAATGGTTGTCATACACATAAAATTAAATTTAAGGAAAAAATTTTTTGTAGTAATACACATTATATAACAGATAGAAATCTCAGTATTTGTTTTCAGAAATTTTGACTAAAAGAAAAGCCTTGAAATAGTAAAGTAAAAGAAGTAATGTTAACAATAGTCTTAAATGTTTAAGTCCCTGTTACTAATTTTGGCAAAATCTATGTCCAAATTGCTATGCTAGTAATATCCAGATAGAATGGTTTATCAATTTTCTTAAAAAGTCATATGTCAGTTACTATTGTTTTATACAATATTGGTAGTTCCAGTTTAGTCTATTTTAAAATGAGAAGTTATAGCACTTAAAAATTTTGGTTTTGATACATTTAAATTAAAAAGTGCATTGAATATGAATGAGATTATCTGCTTAATGTTCTACTTAATTTTTAAATATTGGATACTGTGATTCAGGGAAAATCTAGATCAAAAACGTAATTGTATGGTAAATTATTTGAATTTTACTGGTTTTGGAGCTTGGTCATTTCAATTAATGAGTTTTCATTTTGTATCAGTGTGTGATTAGTAACTCTAGAATAAAATTAAAAAGGATTTGCAACACTTCCTATTTGCATGGATTGGCTTTTCACAATCCCAGAGAAATTATAGAAAATTAATTTTTAAGTTGTGTGAGAAGACCAACAACCATAACGATAAGTGACAGTGGTTTCGCTCATTATGGGATATCATTCATAGAATTAAAATTGATATATCAATTCAAAAATTAATTCTGACTTTCTAAATAATATGTTGACAGAATTTTTGTAAAATGTTTTCCATTTGGCAATTCAGAAGAGTTTAAAATGTGAATAATATACAAAACATTTTAGTAAATAATGTTTTATATACAATTAAGAAAAATAAATACTTTTAGGCAAAAGATAAAGCAAGTCACCTAAGAAATCTCTTCAGATTTCAAAAACTGGTCAAGAATTAATGGATCAGAAGACACCACATAATATAAAACCAAATCTATAGATTTGTGTGAAGAAAAATCTCTATCAAAAATTATAGAATATATTCTCAAGGCAGCAGCTCAAATCATATTGACAGTTTCAACAATGTCTATGAGATAACGATGTCTACTGTGTATCGAAAACATGCAAACTGAACCAGAATCTGAAGGGCAAAGTTCGGTAATAATGGTATAGGTGCCCTCCAAGAAAGTAGTTGCTAGCTTTCTGAATATTTGATGCTACACACCTGCATGGTCTGATGGCATTAGGAGTACATCATATAAATAAGATAATATATTCTAATTCATGCTCACCAAACAACCTTCAGATAATCTGTTTACTCTTGTACATTTGTTGGAATAAGGTGTTTAGGGTGCTTCTGCAGGCAGCAGGCAAGAGCTCTAAGCTCCTTTTTTATTTTGATTACAAATGGATAAATTAAATAATAGGTTATACATTTCATTCTCTTGTGAATGTTAGTGTAAGTCATCATCCTCAAATCTAATTAGATCTGATACACTGACACATACTGTAAACCAAAACCTGTAAGACCAAGGTTACCAAAATAGTGCCACACCTAGACCTGCCCATCAGAGACCTCTGAGAGAAGCCCTCATGTCACTAATGAGAATGTTTATTTTGAAGACTACAGTGATGAAATATGGAGAACAGGAATATTTACTCTTTTGGTTTAATAATATTTTTATTAAAATAGCATGAAATTAAAAAAAAATAAATTAGTGAGGGAACAGAAAAAGGAATAAAATTTTGGGATAAATAACATGGTCAGAAGGAATTTAATAGAATTCAATTTAATAGAATTCAATAGAACCAATATTCAATATTAAAACTATAGTCTTTATAATATTTGTTAAATGAAATTTTAAATATCCATTTAGAAGAGAAGTCACTTTTTAACATTCATTTTACATTCACTCTGTGTATCATTTTACAATTTGCCTTTCTACTTTTCATGGTTTTAGAATATTTTCTTTGTTCATACATTGAGAACTAGTTCATTCATTATAACCATTGTTCAGTATTCCATCATATGATTATGATGAAATCACAATTTCAGCATTTGTATTCTGACTTCTGAAATAGTTCTTAAGTATAATAATGTATTAAAAAACAAACTGCAAATGCCAGATACAATATAAAACACAATTCTATAAGATAAAAGTGAGTGATACCATATATATTATATGTATGTCAATGATGCTATATTTATAACATTTTGCATAAAATTTTTAAAATTAAAATACTGAAGTTATTAAATATCTTTCAAATACAACATTGTTTTCATAGTCCCATGTTATTTCATTCTATGGATCTAGAAGAGATTACTTGACAGTCTGTTATGGTTGTTCTCAAACTGTTTCTAATATGAATATGTTAATATTCATATAGGTATGTTAATATTCGTATTAGAAAGAAAGCTGAATGAATAATTTTGCTATTGTTTGTATCTTTGTTGATATCCAAAAACATTTCTTTTTTTATTGCATTTTAGATTTTGGGGTACATGTGAAGAACATGCAAGATTGTTGTTCTTTAAGAAAAATTTTTAAAAGTTAAATTGTTACATTAGAGTATGCCTGGATATATTTAATTTTTAATATAATTGAGATAACAATAGCTTTCATAAGCATTTTCTTGAATAATTTGACCTTTTATAGTGTTGTGGCTGACTCTTAATGAAACCACTGCTTGAAAAAATTATTTCTGATATTCTAGTATTATAGATATGACACTGAATGCTGCCTAATATGAGATTCAAAGCTGTCTGATGCTGGGTACATTATTGAATATCTCTTAGCTCCAGTTTCCTCACTTGAAAACCAAGGAATTTGTAATAATGCTTGGAGAACATTATTAACACTGATATTTATCATTATAACTCTACTTCTGATTTTGGAACAAAATAGTGTATAGGAATAAAAAAAAGTTTGTATATTTTCATGGGGTTTCATGATTTATCAGCATCAACTCACTCTCTGCCAATTAATTGTAAGGTTGTAAGATTTTCTTAGATCAATTTTCTTGCAGATAGATTTCATAAAATACCAATTATTTGGACTGATGTTCAATTCTAATATATTTTCAGTTTTCCTCAGGCAAAGAATTTCATTGCTCTCTGCATAATATTTTAGAATATAGGCAAATAGTGTCACATATACCTACAGTTATTACTCTGTTATTTTATTTCCACTGCTGAAATAATAGGTATGCATAGGTGTGTGTGCATCTGTGTATATTAATTCTTGCACAAATTTAAACAGATTCTGTTAATGAATACCATAGGCCGATATTCTAATACACATCTTAAGTATGTTTAAATATATGCAAATGTGTGTCACTGTTTTCTCACTTAGTTTTAAAAATATTTATTTCCAAGCACTTTAGTTTCCAAGCAACAAACAAAATGAAGTTTTCTTTTTGTTTGGTTGGTTTTTCTTTTGCTTTGTTTCTGAGATAGAGTCAGGCTTGTCACCCAGACTGGAGTGCAGTGGCTCAGCGTCGGCTCACTACAACCTCCACCTCTTGGGTTCAAGCGATTCTCCTGCCTCAGCCTCAGCCTCCCGAGTAGCTGGGATTACAGGCATGTGCCACCACAGCCAGCTAATTTTTGTAGTTTTAGTAGAGGTGGGGTTTCACCATGTTGGCCAGGCTGGTCTCTAACTCCTAACCTTAGGTGATCTACCGGCCTCTGCCTCCCAAAGTGTTGCCAGTACAGGCATGAGCCACCACCGTGCCCGGCCAGTTTAGTTGTTTGTCTAAATAAATTTTACAGGTACTTCATACATCCCTATTGAATTAACTTATGAATTAGATTTGCCCATGTTCATTGTTTTAAATCCAGTTATTTTGGCTCCCTATGTGAATCTGGTTATTCCAGGCTAAATTATCAAAGATAACCTTTCTTCTTTCAGTGCCATTCTCTCTCCAGGTCAGTAAAATATGCTCTTTCTAGAAGTTTTTGCTTTTAAAAGATTTTTTCTTTTCCTTTTATTGTTGTAGGCTTAAATTAGTAGAATAAAAACCTTCAACATAGAGCAGAAGATTGGCAGTAAACCTTTGGCTGAAAATTTCCTATCAAGGTGTAATAATTCTGACTGTCTATATTCTCTTGTCAGAAAACAGTGAAAAGTTTCTAATATATAGAGTAGAAGTTTCAGGAAGTATGGATCAGTGTACTCTGGAGAGTGTGAGGCAACATTTGTTGTTAAACTTTAGTCCTTTTTTTCTGTTCTTTCTTTCTTCTTTTTTTTTTCTAGTATTTTTCCCCCCGAATACATGAACTTTTTTTAACTGAGGAAACCTAGAGGCTGGGGGATAGCATAAATTCCAGTTAGGCTAAAGTGATTTTAAATGGTTTCCTTTGCATCTACTACCTGTTATTGACAACCACATTTAAAGAAAAATAAACAAAAGATGATAACAGGTTAGTTTGTAAATAAAATAGTCAAGACCGTTCAGGCCTTCTGATAATTTTCCTCTCAACAGGTGAAAATACTCTTTCTTTTAACTCCCCCTGCTTCATTTTCTGGAACTGAATACATTTTGATTCCTTATCCCCACCCCAACAAGGAAATGATATGGTACTATTTATTAATAGTTATTTGTGGATGAGTTTTGGGCAATATGTTCTTTTATATATTTAAGTGTTTAAGTCTTTTACTTAGGAGATATCTTGTGTCTGGGTCAGGAGCTCCGTTGGCTCAAAAGCCAACACCTGGCTGGCCCATACCTTCTGTATATACTGTACCAGAAAACAGGTAAAGTTCTCCCCTTCTCTTCCTTTGATCGCCCTTACCATTAATTACTGAGGTTGTTCCTCTTACTTCTCCTGATGGAGATTTCACTTCCATCCTGGCATTTCACCCACAGCATTCTGTCCTTAAGGTGATAAATCCAAAGTTTCATTTTTAGTGAGCACCTAGGTGAATATGACCTGTGAGAATAACTCTATTTATCAGCACTAGAACTTAGGAGGAAACCAGCTACAAGTTATAGAATTAGTGAATTTGGGGCGAATTAAAACACAATGTTTGAGTTTCTGAGAGTCTTTCTAAGTAGTTTCTGTATGGAATGTAGGAAGCATTAACTTGGTGAAACCCCATCTCTACTAAAAATACAAAAAATTAGCTGGGCATGGTGGCACGTGCCTGTAATCCCAGCTACTCAGGAGGCTAAGGCAGGAGAATTGCCTGAACCCAGGAGGCAGAGGTTGCAGTGAGCCAAGATCGTGCCATTGCACTCCAGCCCGGGTAACAAGAGTGAAACTCTGTCTCAAAAACAAAAAATACAAAAATTAGCTGGGTGTGGTGGCACATGCCTATAATCTCAGCTACTTGGGAGGCTGAAGCACTATAATTGCTTGAACCCAGGAGGCAGAATTTGCAGTGAGCAGAGATTGTGCCACTGCACTCCAGGCTGGTAATAGAGCAAGAGTTGTTCTAAGAAAAAAAAAAGATACAGGATATTGAAAAGTGGTAAACTTTGGTTTTGCAGATGCCAGAGAAATATAAGGTAAGATCATCTAAAATAATTTGGTTTGGCCATATAAAATAGTGAAATGTAAAATTTATATTTTGTTGTCTTTTTTCTTATCACCATGCATGGTAATAATTCACATATCATTACCTATATGTCATGTTAAATAAAACACTCCTTTGTTTGTCAGTTACATTAAGCATTTTTTCCTCCTGTAGCATTGTTTGATTAACAGTACACTTTTACACATCTTATGTCATTCAGTCTCTCAGGCTTCTAGTGCCTCAGAGCCTGTTCAGAACTTTAAAAAAGGAAGTAGTGTGGCTCTAGACCCAGCCCATCAGCCTAATCATTTTCCCACAACCTAACATTTACGTATTTTTGACATTTTTCTTCAGGTGTTCACCCAGATCGCATTTACTTGTTTTTGTTAATTGGGAATTTAATCACAAGAAAGTCTTGATTATATCTTTGTGAGATGTGGAAGGAACAGTAACTTCTTTGACAGAGATCAAAGCACCAAAAAAAAAGTATTACTGATGGGGATAGTGACTTTGTGAGTTCCCTTGGGCTGCCGTAACATATTATACAAACTGGGTGGCTTTAAAAACTAGAAATGTATCCTCTCTCAGTTCTGAAAGTCAGAAGTCCAAAATCAAGGTGCTGGCAGTTTGGTTCTTTGTGGAGCTCTGAGAGACATTCTGTTTTGTCCCTTTCTCCTAGCTTCTGGTGGTGGCCCTGAATCCTTCCTGTTCCTTGTGACTGATGTCTGTACTCACATCACTCCAATCTCTGCCTCCATCTCCCTTTGACCTTTACTCCTGTATTTTCTGATTTGTGCCTGTGTGCTTCAAACCTCTCTCTCCTTATACTTACCAGGACATAGGTCATTGGATTTACTGCTCACCTTGAATCCAAGATGATCTCATCTCAGAATCCTTAATTGCATCTGTAAAAATCATTTTTAACAATCAAATCACATTCAGAAGTACTTGGGGTGAGGATTTAGGCATATCGTTTTGGGAGACGTTATTCAATTTACAAATGTGGAACAATGTTGGTAGAAGTTAAAAGGTTAAGTTTGAACCTGACATTTAGATGCATCACCTTCTCAGTAGGTGACATAAAATATAAATATAATATTTGGCACAGTTACTAAATCTTTGCTAGAAATAAGAGGTAATGGAGAAACCTAATTGCAAGGTGAATTTAATTTAAAAATGTACATACTAGTAAGAACTCAGCACAATTCAGATAATCTAGCATAGGACAAGGAATACCAAAATATCAAGTATAAATATTCCAGGAACAAGTTGTGACAGTGCTACCTCTGGTGAGATTTTTTGAGACTGTGGTCCATTCAGGGAGGGGCCTTCTATGAGCTATTCCTAATATTAAGTATTTCTTTCCTTCAGGCAATTCTACATATTAAGTGGAAAAAGCAGAGGCTCAGAAACCAAATTGAACTGACATAAATTTGTTTGTTCACCAGTTACTAATATTCTGAAATTGAATATGCTGTTTATTTTTTCTTCTGAACTTCAGTTGTCCCATCTGAATTGATGAATAAAAGGAAATCATTTTTAATTATTCTTGGGAAGAAAGGTAACTGTCCTCAGTGCTGTCTAGAAGAACTTTCTGTAATTCTGAGATTGCTCTCTACCTATGCTGCTCAAAACAGTAGCCACTAGCCATGTAGCTTGCACTTGCAATTTATCTAATTTTAATTAAGTTAAATTTAAATAACCTCTTATTGGCTCTTATATGGAATAGTGCAACTCTGGGACAGTTTCTGGCATACGAAAAAGGTTCTCACTTTGTTTTCATTCTTGCCCCATTCTTTCTCAATTGATACAATTATTTAAATTGGGTGGTTGTGTGGAACCAGAAACTGGTATGTATGTCTTGAGTTTAGTGAATTTTAAATATTCTCTAGTTAGCACAAAGCTTTTATTCTTTGCAGAACAATGTTGGAAACTAACATTAGTCATATAACCTTTGAAATCATAGCACTTTGTAAAAGAAAATTGGATGTAAATTATTTCTTAGACTCCCCTTTTTACAGTTTAAATAATAAAGTATGAGAAACCAATTTGTTATACTCTAACTTGATTATCACTCTATGTTGCAGATTTCAAGGATACTGTTATGATAAAAGGTGCACATTAATTCAAGACACATCTCACACTTCCCAAAATGTGATTGATGGTTTAAAGTATTCTTTGCTCTTTTGCTGAATTTTTAATGACTTTATTTAAACTATTTTCCTAGGTGTAGATTTTATTTAGATGCAAACACAAAATTTTATATATTTTCTTGGAAAGTAATTGGAAATGGGGGAGAAGAGTTTTTGAATATACTCTGAAATTCTCACTATGAAACTGCAACAAAAAATATTTGTCTCTAGGTAATATCATCTTAATTATTATGTTGAATTAAAATATGTAACACAAAATGGCTAAATACACAGCAAAAAAGTGAGAGAAGCATGAAGAGTATTTGAGTTTAGCATACTTTATTTAACTTGTGAAAAACTAATACACAAGAATTAGCTTGTGGCAAGAATGATTGTACTGATGTAACAACTATCATTCAAGAGATAGGCAAGCTCTGTATTACATAAGAAAGCAAAGTATTAACAAGCAAACTATATATACTGTTTATGTTACCATGTGCTTAGCCAAACACACACACACACACACACACAGACACACACACACACACACAGAAAATAAACAGTAAATTATGACAAATTTCTGATGATTGAGTAGTCTCTGGTATAAAAATAATGTAACAAATTGAAAAATAACAAATGCAAAAAGAAGAAACTGAAACTATAATTCCAGATTATTTAGAAAATAGCAGTACATATGTGAATCTACATATAGAATCTATGATTATACACAAACCATAATATAAAGAAATTTCATGTGTTAAATATTTGAATATTAAATAAAATCAAAATAGATGAATTACTTAAAAATATGAAAAATATCAACAAAAAATTCAGGCAATTAGAATGAATGATTTTGTACATATAAAAACAAAAATTAATGAACTAGGAGGGAAAGCATAATTTGAAAATAAATCCAGAAACCTGTTTCTTGAAATCAATAAATAAAATACAGAACACTTGAATGAGAAAAATAACAGTGAAATATAAGTCTTATTGGACACCATCAGGTAGATCAATATATTCAGTGTCTTTTTAAAAGAATATAGACAGAAAATGGCATAAATATTATTTGGGATAAAAAACACGGGTGCTGAGAACTTTCCACATTTCAAAGTGATGAAACAAAATAATATTAGCAACCAAGAATAATTGATCTGGGAAAATTATACTTTAAAAATTAGAAAAGAAATAAAGACTTTCAAAGATTAAAATAAAAAAAAGCTAAGGTTGTTCCCCACTAGAATAACCCTAGAAAAATAATGCTAAAGAGAGTAATTTATGTTGAAAAATTAAATGACACTGGACAGCATCATAAAATCATATAAAAATATGAAGCTCTCCGTTTAATGTAAATATATACACAAATACACGATTTTCTACTATAATGGTGCTTAAAATTCTTAAATCTTTGTGAAAATACACACAATATATAAAGATATAATTTGTAATGTTAAAAAACTGAGGGAAGTACAATTGAATATATTTTGTATGCTGTTAACTTGAAGTTGAAGGCAAAAGCCATTTGCCCTGAGGACCTTAGCGCTGGGCAAGGGAGGAGGCAAGGCTGCCCTTTCTCTCCCTCAGTTCTTTCATCTTTCCTTACTCTGCAAAGGAATTTTTCTGGGTATGCAAAAGTGGTCAATGGGCCAGTCACTGTCCTGCACATACATACATACACACACACACACACACACACACACACACACGTGTGGGTGAACATGGCATATATAGATGGAACCTGGGATTTTAATTCTTAAATTTCCAAAAAGTGGGAGACAGAGAGTTTTTGGCATTTTTTCAGGACTTTGGCCTGGGGAAGGTGTAAGTCCTTCTTCCTGCCATCTGGGTTCTCATCAGTTGTTGGAGACTTCTCCCTGCAGGTGACCCCCAAGGAGATGATGCAGGAGATTTACATGGTGCTCATGGTTTGTGAAGACAGGTGTCACTTCACCTGCTTCTCATTGAGCCTAGACAGCAACATGCTGGACCACTTCTCAGAGATGTGCAACACTGAGGAGCTACAGGAAGGCTCAGTGCTGTGAATGATAGAAGGCTGGTTTGGGGAGGCAGATCCAAGATGGCCAAATAGGAACAGCTCTGGAGTGCAATTCCCAGCAAGAACAACACAGAAAGTGAGTCAACGCCACATTTCCAAAAGGGTTATTACTGCCCACAGACCAGGAGATTCCCAGGCTGAAAAGTGCCACGAATTTCCATCATGGCTGTTTCAGCCTGTGCAGCAGATCTCTGCACAAAAACTCACACAAATCTGGGCAGCCATTTCAACTTGTGCGTGGAACACCTGGGAGACAGAGCTGCCCATTCAACTGAAAAAATGGGGGCTGAAACAAGGAGCCAGGTGATCTGGCTAAGCTGGTCCCAACCCCACAAAGACCAGCAATCTGAAATGGTCTGGAATGAGAGTTTTGAAGCAAGTGCAGCTGGACCAGGGATGGTCCAGCTCTGTTGCGGGGAGGGCATCCACCATTACTAAGGCAGTCCACCACTACCAAGGCAGTCTGCCATTACCAAGGCAATCCACCATTACTGAGGCAGTCCTCCATTACTGAGGCAGTCCACTATTAAAAAGGTAGTGCACCATTACTGAGGCAGTTCTAGCTATACCTCTATAAACAAAACTGCAATAAAGTTCACACAGCAGTTGGGCAGAGCCATGACAGCTCAGCAATGCCTCTACTGGCAGACTGTGACTAGACTACCTCCTTGCTGGGCAGGGCAGCTCTGAAAAAAGGCAGCAGCACATCAGGAACTTATAAATAAAGCCCCATCTTTCCAGGACAGAGCACCTTGGAAAAAAGGTGGTTATGAGTCCCACTGCAGCAGACTTAAACGTACCTGCCCAGCAGGTCTGCATGGAACAATGGGGCTCACAACTCAGCACTTGAGCTCATATAAGGTACCCTGTCTCCTCAAGCAGCTCCCTGACCCCCATCGTTCCAAAGAGTCACCTCACAAAGAGAGCTCAGACTGACATCTGGTGGGTATCCTTCTGGGATGAAGATAACAGAATAAGAAACTGGCAGCAACCCTTACTGTTCTTCAGCTGCTGCAGGTGACCCCAAGGCAAGCAGGGTCTGCAGTGTACCTCCAGAAGTCCTACAGCAGAGGGGCCTGTTAGAAGGAAAACTAAAAAACAGAAAGAAATAACTTTATCATCAACAAAAAGAATGTCCACTCAGAGACCCCATCTGAAAGCCACCAACTACAAAGACTAGAGGCAGTTAAATCCACAAACATGGAAAGAAACCAGTGCATAAAAGTTGGAAACACCCAAAACTAGAACAGCTTTCCTCCTCCAAGGGATCACAACTCATCACCAGCAAAGAAACAAAGCTGGATGGAGAATGAGTTCGATGAATTGACAGGAATAGGCTTCAGAAGGTGGGTTATAAACTTTTCTGAGCTAAAAGAACATGTTCTAAACCAATGCAAAGAAACTAAGGACCTTGAAAAAAGGTTTGATGAAATGCTAACAAGAATAAACAGCTTAGAGAAGAATATAAATGACTTAATGGAGATGAAAAACACAAGATGAGAACTTCACAAAGCATTCACAAGTTTCATTAGCCAAATCAACCAAGCAGAAGAAAGGATCTCAGACATTGAAGATCAACTCAATGAAATAAAGTGAGAAGGCAAGATTAGAGAAAAAAGAATAAAAATAAATGAACAAAGCCTCCAAGAAATATGGGATTATGTGAAAAGACCTAATCTATGTTTGATGAGTGTACCTGTATTTGACAGACAGAATGAATCCAAGCTGGAAAACACTCTTTAGGATATTATCCAGGAGAATATCCCCAACTTAGCAAGGCAGGCCAATATTCAAGTCCGGGAAATTCAGAAAACACCACAAAGATATTCCTCCTGAAGAGCAACCCCAAGGCACATAATTTTCAGATTCACCAGGGTTGAAATGAAGAAAAAAATGCTAAGGGGAACAAGAGAGAAAGGTTGGATTATCCACAAAGGGAAGCCCATTAGACTTACAGCAGATCTCTCAGCAGAAACCCTACAAGCCAGAAGAGAGTGGGGGTCAATATTCAACATCCTTAAAGAAAAGAACTTTCAACTTAGAATTTTATACCCAGCCAAACTAAGCTTTATAAGTGAAGAAGAAATAAAATCCTTTATGAACAAGAAATTGCTGAGAGATTTTGTCACCACCAGGCCTGCCTTAAAAGAGCTCCTAAAAGAAGCACTAAACATGGAAAGGAACAACTAGTACCAGCCACTCAAAAAACATACTGAATTGTAAAAACCATTGACACAATGGAGAAACTGCATCAACTAACAGGCAAAACAACCAGCTAGCATCAAAATGGTAAGGTCAAATTCAGATATAACAATATTAACCTTAAATGTAAATGGGCTAAATGCCCCAATCAAAAGACACAGACTGACAAATAGGATAAAAAGCCAAAACCATCCCTGTGCTGTATCTAGGAAACCCTTCTCACTTGCAAGGATACACACAGGCTCCAAATAAAGGGATGGAGGAAGATTTATTAAGCAAATGCAGAGTAAAAAGAAGCAGGAGTTGCAATTCTAGTTTCTGACAAAATAGACTTTAAACCAATGAAGACCAAAAGAGACAAAGAAGGACATTACATAATGGTAAAACGATCAATGCAACAAGAAGCGCTAACAATCCTAAATATACACACACCCAATACAGGAGCATCCAGATACGTAACACAAGTTCTTAATGACCTAAAAAGAGACTTAAACTCCCACACAATAACAGTGCGAGATTTAACACTCCATTGTCAATATTAGACATATCAATGAGACAGAAAATTAACAAGGATATCCAGGACTTGAACTCAGATCTGGACCAAGCAAACTTAATAGATTTATACAGAACACTCCACCCCAAATCCACAGAATATACATTCTTCTTAGCATGACATCATGCCTACTCTAAAATTGACCACATAATTGGAGGTAAATCACTCCTCAGCAAATGTAAAATAACAGAAATTATAATTAACCATCTCTCAGGCCACAGTGCAAGCAAATTGGCACTCAGAATTAAGAAACTAACTCAGAACTACAAAAATTCATGGAAACTGAACAACTGGCTTTTGAATGTTGAGTGGATAAAAAAGGAAATGAAGGCAGAAATAAAGATGTTCCTTGAAACCAATGAGAATGAAGACACAAAGGACCAGAATCTATGGGACACATTTAAAGCAGTGTCTAGAGGAAAATTTATAGCAATAAATGCCCACATGAGAAGCAAGGAAATATCTAAAATCAACCCCCTATCATCAAAATTGAAATAACTAGAGGAGCAAGATTAAAAAAAAAAAAAACTCAAAACCTAGCAAAAGATAAGAAATAACTAAGATCAGGGCAGAATTGAAGGAAATAGAGACATATAAAACCCATCAAAAAATCAGTAAATCCAGGAGCTGCTGTTTTGAAAAACTCAATGGAATAGACAGACCACTAGCCAGATTAATAAAAAAGAAAAAAGACAAGAATCAAATAGATGCAATTAAAAATGATAAACAGGATATCACCACCCATTCCACAGAAATACAAACTACCATCAGAGATTACTACAAACAACTCTGCACACAAAGCAGTAAACCTGGAAAAAATGGATAAATTCCTGGACACTTGCACCCTCCCAAGCCCAAAGAAGAAATTCAAAACCCTGAATCGACCAAAACAAGGGCTGAAGTTGAGGCAGCAATTAATAGCCTACCACACAAAAAAAGGCCAGGTCCAGATGGGTTCACAGCCGAATTCTACCAGACATACAAAGAGGAGTTTGTACCACTCCTAAAACTATTCCAAACAATCCAAAAAGAGGGAATGCTTCATAAATCTCTTTATGAGACTAACATCATCCTAATGCCAAAACCTGGCAGAGACTCAACAAAAAAAAAAAAACTTCAGGCCAATATCCGTGATGAACATAGATGCAAAAACCTTCAATAAAATGCTGGCAAACTGATTGCAACAGCACATCAAAAAGCTTATCTTTCATGTTCAAGTGGGCTTCATCCTGGGGATGCAAGGCTGGTTCAACATACACAAGTGTATAAGTTTAATCTACCACATAAACAAAACTGAAGACAAAAACCACATGGCTATCTCAATAGATGCAGAGAAGGCCTTTGATAAAATTTAACAGCCTTTCATGCTAAAAACTCTCAGTAAAGTAGGTATTGATGGAACATATCTCAAAATAATAAAAGCTATTTATGACAAACCCACAGCCAATATAATACTGAATGGGCAAAAACTGGAAGCACTCCCTTTGAAATTCGGCACTAGACTAACCACTCCTATTCAATATAGTATTGGGAGTTTTAGCCAAAACAATCAGGCAAGAAAAAGAAGTAAAGGGTATTCAATTAGGAAAGGAGGAAGTCAAATTGTCTCTATTTGCAGACGACATGATTGATTATTTAGAAGACCCCATCGTCTCAACCCAAAAGCTTCTTAAACTGATAAACAACTTTGGCAAAGTCTCAGGATACAAAATCAATGTACAGACATCACAAGTATTCCTATACACCAATAACAGACCTAAAGAGGACTAAATCAAGAACAAACTGCCACTCACAATTGCTTCAAAGAGAACAAAATACCTAGGAATACAACTAACAAAGGATGTAAAGGACCTCTTCAAGGAGAACTACAAACTTCAAGGAAATATGAGCGGACACACACTGATGGAAAAACATTCCATGCTCATGGTTAGGAAAAATCAATATTGTAAAAATGTTCATACCTTCCAAAGTAATTTATATATTCAATGCTATACCCATCAAGCTACCTATGACCCTCCTCACAGAACTGGAAAAAAACACCTTAAAGTTATTCTGGAACCAAAAGAGAGCCTGCATAGCCAAGACAATTCTAAGCAAAAATAACAAAGCTGAGGCATCATGCTACCTGACTTCACACTATAATACAAAGCTATAGTAATCAAAACAGCATGGTACTGGTACCAAAACAGAGTTATAGACCAATAGAACAGAACAGAGGCCTAGGAGGCAAGACTGCACATCTACAACCAACTGTCTTTGACAAATCTGACAAAAACAAGCAATGGGGAAAGGATTCCTTGTTTAATAAATGGTGTTGGGAAAACTGGCTAGCCATGTGCAGAAAGCAGAAACTGGACACCTTTCTGACACCTTACACTAAAATTAACTCCAGATGGTTTAAAGTCTTAAACATAAGGCCAAACACCATAAAACCATAGAAGAAAACCTAGGAAAAACCATTCAGGACATAGGCATAGTCAAGGAGTTCATGACTAAAACACCAAAAGTATTGGCAATGAAAGCCAAAATAGACAAATGAGATCTCATTAAACTCCAGAGCTTCTGTAGAGCAAAAGAAACAATTGTGAGAGTGAACCAGCAACCAACGGAATGGGAAAAAATTTTTGGAACTTACCCATCTGACAAATGGCTGATATTCCACATCTACAAAGAACTAAAACAGATTTACAAGAAAAAAAAAACAATTAAAAAATGGGTGAAGGCTTTGACAAGGCACTTTTCAAAAGAAGACATATATGAGGCCAACAAACATATGAAAAAATACTCATCATTACTGGTCATTTGAGAAATACAATAGAGATACCATCTCACATCAGTTAGAATGTCCATCGTTAAAAAATCTGGAGACAACAAATGCTGGAGAGGATGTGGAGAAATAGGAACACTTTTACACTGCTGGTGGGAGTGTAAATTAGTTCAACCATTGTGGAAGACAGTGTGGCAATTCCTCAAGGACCTAGAAATAGAAATTCCATTTGACCCAGCAATTCCATTACTGGATATATACCCAAAGGCTTATAAATCCTTCTATTTTAAAGACACATGCACATGTGTGTTCATTGCAGCACTATTTAAAATAGCAAAGACCTGGAACCAACCCAAATGCCCATTGATGATGGACTGGACAAGGAAAATGTGGCAATATACAGCATGAAATACTATGCAGCCAGAAAAAAACTATGAGTTTGTGTTCTTTGGAGGGACATGGATGAATCTGGAAATCATCATTCTCAGCAAACTGACACAAGAACAGAAAAACAAACACCACATGTTCTCCCTCATAGGAGGGTATTGAACAGTGAGAACTCATGGTCACACGGAGAAGAGCATCACACACTGAGGTCTGTTTGGGGGGAATAAGGGAGGGACAGCAGGGTGTAGGGAGATTGGGGAGGTATAACAGGGGAGAAATGCCAGATATAGGTGATGGGGGATGGAGCTAGCAGCAAACCACATTGTCATGTAGGTTCCTATGCAACAATCCTGCATTTTTTGCACATGTATCCCAGAACCTGAAGTTCTGGGATATATGAAGGCTGGTTTGGAAATTGGGTGGACTTTCTTGGAAACAGCCCCCAGAAGTAAGGCCAGCAGCACTATCCCACTCACCTGAGGTCTCTGAGTGACAGATGAGCACATGAAGGTGGGATTGAAGTGAAGGCCTGCTTCTCAGGCTGTCACACCAGCACCTTCTAACCTCATAACCCATGAGTTAAGGAACAGTTGTAATTCTAAAAATTGAGGCAGCACCAAGCCAGGCTTGATATCAACCAAAACAAATTCTATCAAGAGAAATAATGTCTTGTGAAAAAAAAAAGAAAGAATGAAAAAAGAAAGGTGTCACAGTCTTTGAGTGAGGGAGTCTGCCCTCCAAATTCTGGGGTGTGATTGTCTTGTTTGTGAGGCAAAAGCTCTCATACACTCATGTTACCTGCAGGAAAGCTACTCATGTTCCCAGGGCCTACCTGCTTGTTCATAGCAATTGCAAAAAAGGATTTGTAGCTCAATGGTTCCCACAGCTGTTCACAAAACCTCTCTTTTCCCAAAAGAACCACCATTAAAATCTCATGAAACACACTTCAGAAGACAGTGCTGAAGTTGGGAGGCCTGAGGAGTTCTTAGGACACCCCTGCCTGAGGGCTGCCCCAGGACAGCAGGGCATGGCTGTGGAGGCCCCAAAGCTTGGAAAACACTGCCTACCCAAGACACTAGTGTACAGAGAGCAGGTGGCCTCATGGCTCCCCAACACCTGACTGTGCTTCACAGGCATTTGGCAGATTTTTTGTGAACAAGGATTCCTGCCCACGAGGAGGAAGGAGAGAGTGAAAGAGAGAGAGAGAGAGAGACAGACAGATAGAGAGGAAGAGATAGAAAGAGAGAGAGAGAGAGAGAGAGAGAGAGAGAGAGAGAGAGAGAGAGAGTGTCTGTGCATCTGTGTGTATCTGTGTTTGAACCAAAACCCCACCTTATATGTTCATTGTGGAATTTGAAAATGGAAGCCTAAAGTTGAAAATTAAAATCACCCTTGATGCCACCCAGCAAACTATTTTCTGTGCTAGATGGGTTATTTCAGGGTGCAGGGCCATGGTTACACACTCCTCCCCTCCTTCCTGAAAGAGCTACATGCACTGCTCAAGGCTTTCATGTACATATACCATGTCCAAGACCAGCTCAAGAGCCTGAACCCATCTGCTACCTTCAGCAGGGTTGACTGCAGCTGCGTGTTCTTCCTGAGCATCTTCTCCAGTGGTGACCTGAGAGTTGCAGGAGGCTTTGGGGTCAGGGTTGAACAGAAGAAAAGGGATTATGGGGTCCAGGTGCTGAGAACGAGGCCATTCCACCTGGAAGTGTCTGGCTCTGAGACATCCAGTCCAGAAACACATTTAGGTGGATACAGCTGGGCTTGGGTGTCCCTGTGCTAATCACCAGCCTCAGGTCCCTTAAACAGTAAGAAATAAAAGAATCGCTTGGAAATCGACTGTGTGTCACCTAAGCACATCCTTCCAAGGGCCATGATGTCTCCAGAACCAGACTGGAAGGTGAAACTCCCAGCGGGAGCAAGAAAGAGGGTCCTTAGTGGGGTGGAGGGCCTCAAACCACAATGCCTGGCTTAATGAAGCTTGGCCATTCCTGGAGCACATCCAGTGCCTAAAGGTGCCTACCATGAGCAGCAGGAACCCACTCCTTGGAAGTGGCAGGATGCATGAGACCTCCTGTACCTGTTTGTAATTACAGCCAGGGACCAGCAGGACAGCAAGACTGCATCCACATGGAGGTTTTACTGGAACCAGTAAGTCTCTGCCCTTCCCCTACAGGCTCCTGGAATGCCACTTGCTCTGGGTCTGTGGAAAGATAACCAGGGAACTTGCTCAGTGCCCGCCCACTTGTCACCTACAACCTATCAATCAACCCCAACCGGGCAAGACTCTGCTTCCTAAGCCATTCCTCATGCCATAGAAGCAAAGGTAACACTGTTGTCCCACAGCCTGTGCCATCATGTCATGTCATGTCATGTGGGGGTATAGAATAAACCTGCCAGCCTCAACTCCCATGCTTCTGCTTGAAGAATCTGTCCCCACTGTCTCTGAGTCCCCCTCTAGGGAGCTGTCAGCATGGGAGAGAGCAGCCCTGGAAAAGGAGCCCACCTGCTTCTGTCGGACTTCAGGATAGTGTCTCAGAGCAAGAAACCAGAGCAAGCAGAGATCTTGTAGAAGAAGCCCATGGCAGTGGCCTGAGCATGGTAGGCTGTGTATCTCCCTCTCTGCTGCATGCCATGACACCCAGCACCACCCATGCAAAAGGGTCACCACCCCATTCCAGGTGTGCAGCTTGGTGGCTCCCCAGGCAGAGCCTGCCATGGACTGCGTGCACACAGAGGATGCCTACACCTTGAGGCTGGACTAGAAGGAGAACATTTCTGAACATCTGCATGCAGCCTGGCTTCACCATCACTGGGAACCTTCTTCCTCCTGGGTGCTAGACAGAATTTTGTGCACTTTCCTGAAGGCTCCATACTGATCTGTTCATTTGGAAGTTTGAGGATGTCCATGGGGAGGAAAGAAAAAAGACTTCTCAGAGCAGGTTGTGGGGCACAGCCTGAGCCCTCACCTCCCTCTCAGATTCCTCTACAGATCTGATTCCTCTACAGGGCTGAAACAAAAAGCTGCAGATAATGAGGGAACTTCTCTGCAAGACCTGGCCTGAGTGGCTGCTTCAATAAAAAGTCACAGTAAAGGTGCCTATAGCCCCTGGTGACTGACTGGCAGTCTCAGGACCACCTATCATCTGTGAGCAGGTTTTCTTGCTGACAGAGTAAAAGCAAGGAAAGATGGAATTAATCCAGCCTTCTCAGACACCCTGAAGGCTGTCTGGGGTTCCCTTCAAGGCCTTTTAGACTTCTGCTCTCAAGCACCTTTGGCCTCTGAAACCTTGATGCTCTGGAAAGAGGGGGCCCTCCTTTTCACTGTTAGTGGAGGGCCATCCAGCTCCCCCTTCCACTAACCACAATGTTGCTCTTACCTGGGCATGCACTGCCCAAGCACAGCCCCACTAAGGCAGGAGATCCTTTGTCTTACAGTGTCAGCTTGCTAGGTCTTAAAAGTTATCAGTGCTGTTATTAAGATAGGAAACTGAGTGGGGAAAAGTTGCTTTAAAAATTCCCACAATCTTACCATGGAGATTATCAGCACAGGTGACAGCACAGGTGGAGATGGTGGGGATGCTGGGGGAGAAGGCCCAGGCTGTCCTGCCAGCTGGTTCTTGCCAGGGGTGGCTCATGGCCCAGTCCCTGATAAAAGCAGGCAGACATCTTAGCAAGGAGATGGAAGGCATGGATCATGGCAGCCCAGCCCCACTGATGGTGGAGTGGGGCTACCTCTTTTTTTTTTTTAATTGACTCTTAAGTGGTTTTATTCATTGTTAAGAAATATGATTTGGTTTCATTTACAGAATGAAAATTCCTGATTTTTACTTTGTAATTTTTCTTAGTATATACAGTCAGCCTGCTGTATTTGGGTTCCACATCTGTGGATTCAATAACTGCAAATCAAAAATATTTTAAGAAAAAATTGTATGTGTACCAAAAATGTACAGACTTTTTTTCTTATTCTCTAAATAATACAGTATAACAACTATTGCCACAGCATTTACATTGTATTGGGTAATAAAAGTAGTCTAGTGATGATTTAAACTGTATGGGAGGATGTGGGTAGGTTATATGCAAATGTTGTGTCATTTTTTATCAGGGACTTGAGCATCTGAGGATTTTGGTATCCTCAGGGGTCCTGGAACCAACCCTCCAGAAACTGGGATGACTTTATGACATTGCTTTTCAATCAGTGAATGTTTTTCCCTTTTGGTTTCCTTGCTGCAACTGTGAAGATAAAGTTAAAAAGTATTTTTACCAAAGTGTACCTAATATTTCAAGCTGAAAATAATTGTTCTACTGTCAGTGTCTCCAGAATGTAGAGCCCACTAATATTTTTATTTTAACTTTACTGAGGTATAATTGACACCCGATAAACTGCACATATGTAAAGTGTACAATGTGTTGGCATACGTATACCTCATGTAAAACTATCACTGTGATCAAGGTGAGGAATGGACTTATTATCCCCAAATGTCCTTGTGCTTTGTTAATAGTTTGCATATCCTAGAATTCTGTGTAAATTAAATCATACAATATGTATCTCTTTTTTGGGTCAGGCTTATTTTACTCAGTATAATTATTTTGAGATTCATCCATGTGATAGCATGTGTCATGAATTTTTGTTTTTGTGTCTCTCATTGCTGAGTACTACTTCATTGAATAGATTTGTTCATTGGCCTATTGATAGACACTTGGGTTGTTTCCAGTTTGCAGCTGTTATAAATAAAGCTGCTATGAACATCTGCATACAAAAAAAAGTGAAATTGGAGATAGACCCTGAAATACCAGCAAGATTAAGTGGCCACTGGGAATCTGAGGAAACAGGACTCATCCAGAAAAGAGGGTTATGAATATAGGTAAGGTTGTTCTTGCTACTTTCTGAAGAGTTTAAAAACTTGGGAGCTCTCAAGTGATTGTTTCATGGAACTGAAGGCAAAAAGCCAGAAAGCAGAGGGAGAGAATAAATAGAAATGTAGAGGAGATAGAGGGAAGACTTTCTGGGTTCTTTTTAATACTCCGGTTCCTGGTTCCCATCTCATCCTGAGCCTCAGCTGCATCCCTGATTTACCCCAGTGTCTTCAAATAAATTCCAATTTTTGGTCGATGAATAGGAGAAGCCAAGCAGTTATTGAAGCCAGGAATTCTAGCCAGGGACACAGGAATGAGCACAGAACCTTGAGTATCATCAGATCTAAGCCTCCGGACCAATACTAGGGATGACCTTTGTTGTCTTCACCTAGCTTTCTGGTTGGCCTAGGTTTGGAACCTGGGTTGGCTAGAAGAGTTTAAAGGGGTAAGGGAGGGCTCCTGAGTTCTTGCTCCTGTTACTCAGCCTACGTGGTTCTGGTTTCCATTGAGACAAATTTCCATGGACACACACAAAAGGCTCCTTGCTTCCAGAGCACTATTTGAACTTTGACTACAGGTTGTTGGTAGTGATACCTATAACCTCTCCCATTTAATTCACCAGTTTAGCCGGTGCAGAAGACAGATGGATCTTGAAGAATGACTATGGAATGTCATAAATGTAATCAGATGGGGACTCCAATTTCAGCTGCTCTCCCAGAATTGGTACTTTTATTGGGGCAGATTAACACATTGGTATGCACCTGGTGCAGATCTGACATTTGGTATGCACTTATTTACCTGGCTAATGCCTTTTCCTCCATACCAATTTGCAAGATTCATCAGAAGTGATTTGCTATTACCCAACAGGGGCCATAATATGCCTTCCCTGTGTTGCCATGGGCTCCATTAGTTCTGCTCGCTGTCATAGTAATTGATCTTAGAATCATAGCAGTGATCTTGTCTAGTTGAATCCTATTTCCCGAGATTCCCACTGGCCACCCAATCCCACCAATATCTCAAGGTCCATCTCCAATCTCACCTCTCCTGTATACAAAAGTTCGCAACAGCTTTACCTATTTATTTATTTATTTATTTATTTATTTATTTATTTATTTATTTTTAATTAATTTTTTTTTTGAGACGGAGTTTCGCTGCTGTTACCCAGGCTGGAGTGCAATGGCGCGATCTCGGCTCACCGCGACCTCCGCCTCCTGGGTTCAGGCAATTCTCCTGCCTCAGCCTCCTGAGTAGCCGGGATTACAGGCACACGCCACCATGCCCAGCTAATTTTTGTATTTTTAGTAGAGACGGGGTTTCACCATGTTGACCCGGATGGTCTCGATCTCTTGACCTCATGATCCACCCGCCTCGGCCTCCCAAAGTGCTGGGATTACAGGCTTGAGCCACCGCGCCCGGCCCAGCTTTATTTATAATATAGAAGTGATCTTGATTGTTCTGACATTTCACAAAACATCACACTGGCCCACTCTATTGATGACAATATGTGATCATCACTGGATCCCATGAATACGAAGTAGCAAGTACTTTAGATGTCTTCTGCAAACTAGGGGGGTGAAAGATATACCTACAAAAATTAAGGTGGTGAGAGAGGCCCACCTTCTCAATGGTGATTGATGGCTATTGCTGAAAGGTCCACTGAATAAAACCACATTTTAAATCTGGTAGTTTACCTTCTAACGGTAGAAAAGTAATTCATTTGGAACCAAATCACCTACTTCAGAATAGCTGTTTTGGCAAGTGAAGCATTTGCCTCAGTGTTTGCTCTTAGTATTATTTTTAACATGATTTACTTTTTTTTTTTAGGATGATCTTACATTGCAGATATTATATTGTTGTGTTTTATTATTAATATCTCTGCAGTGTACTTTTCTTTTATCAAATAAAATATATATTTTTTAATTTTTATTGCATTATAGGTTTTGGGGTACATGTGCAGAACGAGCAAGATAGTTGCATAGGTACACACATGGCAGTGTGTATTGCTGCCTTCCTCCCCTTCACCCACACTTGATATTCACCCCTAGGCTATCCCCCCCAGCCCCCCCCACTGTCCCTCCCCCATTTCCCCCAACAGTCCCCAGTGTATAGTAGACCGCCTCTCTGTGTCCATGTGTTCTCATTTTTCTCACCCGCCTATGAGTGAGTATATGCAGTATTTCTTTTTCTGTTCTTGTGTCAGTTTGCTGAGAATGATGTTCTCCAGATTCATCCATGTCCTTACAAAGGAGACAAACTCATCATTTTTGATTGCTGCATAATATTCCATGGTGTATATGTGCCACATTTTCCCAGTCCAGTCTATTATCGATGGGCATTTGGGTTGGTTCCAGGTTTTTGCTATTGTAAACAGTGCTGCAATGAACATTCGTGTGCATGTGTCCTTAGAGTAGAATGATTTATAGTCTTTTGGAAAGATACCCAATAATGGGATTGCTGGGTCAAATGGAATTTCTATCTCTAGGTCCCTGAGGAATCGCCACACTGTCTTCCACAATGGTTGAACTAATTTACATTCCCACCAACAGTGTAAGAGCATTCCTATTTCTCCACATCCTCTCCAGCATCTGCTGTCTCCAGATTTTTTAATGATCACCATTCTAACTGGTGTGAGATGATATCTCAATGTGGTTTTGATTTGCATCTCTCTAATGACCAATGATGATGAGCACTTTTTCATATGTTTGTTGGCCTCATGTATGTCTTCTTTTGTAAAGTTTCTGTTCATATCCTTTGCCCATTTTTGAATGGGCTTGTTTCTTTTTTTTTTCTGTTAATCTGTTTGAGTTCTTTGTAAATTCTGGATATCAGCCCTTTGTCAGATGTGTAAACTGCAAAGAATTTTTCCCATTCTGATGGTTGCCGATTCACTCTAGTGACTGCTTCTTTTGCCGTGTAGAAGCTGTGGAGTTTGATTAGGTCCCATTTGTCTATTTTGGCTTTTGTTGCCAATGCTTTTGGTGTTTTGTTCATGAAGTCTTTGCCTACTCCTATGTCCTGAACGGTTTTGCCTAGATTTTCTTCTAGGGTTTTTATGGTGTCAGGTCTTACGTTTAAGTCTTTAATCCATCTGGAGTTAATTTTAGTGTAAGGTGTCAGAAAGGGGTCCAGTTTCTGCTTTATACACATGGCTAGCCAGTTTTCCCAACACCATTTACTAAATAGGGAATCCTTTCCCCATTGCTGTTTTTGTCTGGTTGATCAAAGATAATATGGTTGTAGACACCTTGTGTTGCCTCCGATGCTTCTGTTCTGTTCCATTGGTCTATATATCTATTTTGGTACCAGTACCATGCTGTTTTGATTACTGTAGCCTTGTAGTATAGTTTGAAGTCTGGTAGCGTGATGCCTCCCGCTGTGTTCTTTTTGCTTAGAATTGACTTGGCTATGCGGGCTCTTTTTTGGTTCCATATGAAATTCATGGTGGTTTTTTCCAGTTCTGTGAAGAAATTCAATGGTAGTTTGATGGGGATAGCATTGATTGTGTAAATTACTTTGGGCAGTATATCCATTTTCACAATATTGATTCTTCCTAACCATGAACATGGAATGTTTCTCCATTTGTTTGTGTCCTCTCTTATTTTGTTGAGCAGTGGTTTGTAGTTTTCCTTGAAAAGGTCCCTTACATTCCTTGTAAGTTGTATTCCTAGGTATTTTAATTTCTTTGTACCAATTGTGAATGGCAGTTCGTTATTAATTTGGTTCTCTTTAAGTCTGCTATTGGTGTATAGGAATGCTTGTGATTTTTGAACATTTATTTTATATCCTGAGACTTTGCTGAAGTTGCTTATCAGTTGCAGGAGCTTTTGGGCTGAGGTGATGGGGTCTTCTAGGTATACTATCATGTTGTCTGCAAATAGAGACAATTTGGCTTCCACCGTTCCTATTTGAATACCCTTTATTTTTTTTTCTTGCCTGATTGCTCTGGCTAGAACTTACAGTACTATGTTGAATAGAAGTGGTGAGAGAGGGCATCCTTATCTAGTGCCGGGTTTCAAAGGGAATGCTTCCAGTGTTTGCCCATTAAGTATGATATTGGCCATTGGTTTGTCGTAAATAGCTTTTATGACACTGAGATATTTTCCATCAATACCAAGTTTTTGAGGGTTTTTAGCATAAAGGGCTGATGAAATTTGTCAAATGCCTTCTCTGCGTCAATTGAGATAATCGTGGTTTTTGTTTTTGCTTCTGTTTATGTGGTAAATTACATTTATAGACTTGCGTATGTTGAACCAGCCTTGCATCCCCGGGATGAATCCTACTTGATCATGATGGATAAGTTTCTTAATGTGCTGTTGCAATCGGTTTGCCAGTATTTTATTGAAGATTTTTGCATCTATGTTCATCATGGATATTGGCCTGAAGTTTTCTTTTCTTGTTGAGTCTCTGCCAGGTTTTGGTATCAGGATGATGTTGGTCTCATAAAATAATTTGGGAAGGGTTCCCTCTTTTTGAATTATTTGGAATAGTTTCAGAAGGAATGTTACCAGATCCTCTTTGTGTGTCTGGTAGAATTCAGCTGTGAACCCATCTGGACCTCGGCTTTTTTTGTGTGGTAGGCTCTTAAATGCTGCCTCAGCTTCTGACCTTGTTATTGGTCTATTCATAGTTTCGGCTTCCTCCTGGTTTAGGCTTGGGACGACACAGGCGTCCAGGAATTTATCCATTTCTTCCTGATTTACTTGTTTGTGTGCATAGAGTTGTTTGTAGTATTCTCTGATGATGGTTTGAATTTCTGTGGAATCTGTGGTGATTTCCCCTTTATCGTTTTTTATTGCATCTATTTGGTTGTTCTCTCTTTTCTTTTTTATCAGTCTGGCTAGTGGTCTGTCTATTTTTTTGATCTTTTCAAAAAACCAGCTCTTGGATTTATTGATTTTTTGAAGGGTTTTTCATGTCTCTATCTCCTTCAGTTCTGCTCTGATCTTAGTTATTTCTTGTCTTCGGCTAGGTTTTCAGCTTTTTTGATCTTGCTCCTCTAGCTCTTTCAATTTTGACGATAGGGTGTCAATTTTGGATCTCTCCACTCTTCTCATGTGGGCACTTATTGCTATATATTTTCCTCTACAGACTGCTTTAAATGTGTCCCAGAGATTCCGGTACATTGTGTCTTCATTCTCGTTGGTTTCAAAGAACTTCTTTATTTCTGCCTTCATTTCATTGTTTATCCAATCAACATTCAAGAGCCAGTTTTTCAGTTTCCATGAAGCTGTGCGGTTCTGAGTTATTTTCTGTATTCTGAGTTCCAACTTGATTGCACTATGGTCTGAGAGACTGTTATGATTTCAGTTGTTTTGCATTTGCTGAGGAGTGCTTTACTTCCAATGATGTGGTCAATTTTGGAGTAGGTGTGATGTGGTGCTGAGAAGAATGTATATTCTGTGGATTTGGGGTGGAGAGTTCTGTAAATGTCTATCAGGTTTTCTTGTTCCAGGTCTGAGTTCAAGTCCTGGATATCCTTGTTAATTTTCTGTCTGGTTGATCTGTCTGGTATTGACAGTGGAGTGTTAAAATCTCCCACTATTATTGTGTGGGAGTCTAAGTCTCTTTGTAAATCATTAAGAACTTGCCTTATATATCTGGGTGGTCCTACATTGGGTCCATATATATTTAGAATCGTTAGCTCTTCTTGTTGTATCGATCCTTTTACCATTATGTAATGACCTTCTTTGTCCCTTTTGATCTTTGTTGCTTTAAAGTCTATTTTATCAGAGATGAGAATTGCAACTCCTGCTTTTTTTGCTCTCCATTTGCTTGGTAAATCTTCCTCCATCTTTTATTTTTAGCCTTTGTGTATCTTTGCGTGTGAGGTGGGTTTCCTGGATACAGCACACTGATGGGTTATGGTTTTTTATCCAATTTGCTAGTCTGTGTCTTTTGATTGGTGCATTTAGCCCATTTACATTCAGGGTTAATATTGTTATGTGTGAATTTGATACTGCCATTTTGATGCTAGCTGGCTGTTTTGCCCATTGGTTCATGTACATTCTTCATTTTGTTGATGGTCTTTAGCATTTGGTATGCTTTTAGGATGGCTGGAACTGGTTGTTTCTTTCTATGTGTAGTGCCTCTTTCAGGAGCTCTTGTAAAGCAGGCCTAGTGGTGACAAAATCTCTGAGTACTTGCTTGTTTGTGAAGGATTTTATTTTTTCTTCACTTATGAAGCTCAGTTTGGCTGGATATGAAATTCTGGGTTGAAAGCTGTTTTCTTTTAGGATGTTGAATATTGGCCCCCACTCTCTTCTGGCTTTTAGAGTCTCTGCCGAGAGATCTGCTGTGAGTCTGATGGGCTTCCCTTTGTGGGTGACCCGACCTTTCTCTCTGGCTGCCCTTAGTATTTTCTCCTTCATTTCAACCCTGGTGAATCTGATGATTATGTGCCTTGGGGTTGCTCTTCTTGCGGAGTATCTTTGTGGTGTTTTCTGTATTTCCTGGAGTTGAGTGTTGACCTGTCTTGCTAGGTTGGGGAAATTTTCCTGGATAATATCCTGAAGTGTGTTTTGCAGCTTGGATTCATTCTCTTCGTCACATTCTGGTACATCTATCAAACGTAGGTTGGGTCTCTTCACATAGTCCCACATTTCTTGGAGATTTTGTTCATTCCTTTTTGTACTTTTTTCTTTAATCTTGGTTTCTCATTTTATTTCATTGAGTTGATCTTCAACTTCTGATATTCTTTCTTCTGCTTGTTCAATTCGGCTGTTGAAACTTGTGCATGCTTCACGAAGTTCTCGTGTTGTGTTTTTCAGCTCCTTCAATTCATTTATATTCCTCTCTAAGTTGTCCATTCTTGTTATCAATTCCTCGAATCTTTTTTCAAATCTTTTTTCAAGGTTCTTAGTTTCTTTGTACTGGTTTAGTATATGTTTCTTTAGCTCACTGAAGTTTCTCATTATCCAATTTCTGAAGTCTGATTCCGTCATTTCATCACATTCATTCTCCGTTCAGCTTTGTTCTCTTGCTGGTGATGAGTTTTGGTCCTTTTTGGAGGTGAGGTGTTTTGGTTTCGGGCGCTTTCCTCCTTTTTGCGCTGGTTTCTTCCCATCTTTATGGATTTATCTACCTGTCGTCTTAGTAGTTGCTGATTTTTCAATTGGGTCTCTGTGTGGATGCTGAGATTGTTGATGATGAAGTATTTCTGTTACTTAGTTTTCCCTCTAATGGTCTATCCCCTCTGCTGTATGAGTGCTGAGGTCCACTCCAGGCCCTGGTTGTCTGGGGTATACCTGCAGCAGCTGTGGAACAGTGAGGGATGATACCAGTTTCTTCTTCTGCTGTCCTTGTTCCAGAATAATGCCAGCCAAATGTCAGTCTGATTAGTCCTTTTCTGGGGTGACTCCTTGGATATACAGGGGTCAGGGAGCTGCTTGAGGAGACAGTGTGTGCTTTATAGGAGCTCCAGTGCTGAGCTGTGAGCTCCATTGTTCATTCAGGGTTGTTGGGAGGTTGTTTATATCTGCTGCAATAGAACTCATAAAACACCACCCTTTATTCTCCCCTTAGACGCTCTGTCTCAGGGAGTTGGGGCTTTCTTTATGAGTATCTGTTGCACTGTCCTGCCCCACTAGGCTGCAGTCTATTCACTATTTGCCTGCCTGGGCTCTGACCTGCTAGCGTGGGTCTGCCCTGTCGCTGCTGGTCTCCCTTCTGCTGTGGAGCACTCCCGGCTACTGGGAGACTCTCTGTTATGGCAGGTTGCCTCAGCAACGGTGGGCTGCATCAGTCCTGGGCGGTACTTCAGTGGGGGTGGACTGCGTCAGCAATGGTGGATGCCCCTCCCTCACCAGGCTGCACTGTCCTAGATGCTGGCAGTAAAACTCTCAGCCCCAGGCACCTCCAGTCACTGCCCTGCTTATCCCCGTGAGTGTGGGACCCGCCAAGCCCGATCACCCCGCTCCCTGCCTCAGAGTCCGTCCTCTCTCTCTTCCTCTCCCCAAGCTGAAAGGTTGACTCTCTCACTGGCGCCCCAGTAGCCTGCTGATAGGTCACTGGGATCTGTGTGATCTCCCGTGCCACTGCCCACTACCCCAGCTCAGATCACGCTTCCCAGGAAACTCCTGGTCTGGCTCATTGTCCAAGTCCCCTTCAATCAGATGAACATGCCAATCTGCCCTTCCAAATCTCAGATTGCTGGTTTAACAGGGCACCCAGACCAGTGAGTTCCGCACCGGGTCCCGCCGTGGCGCCGGCCAAAGAGGCGGTGGGAGCCTGCTGCGTTAACTGAGTGCGCTAACATCCCGTGTGTCTCACACACCTGGGACTTTCAACGCTCTGTGGGCATAAAAGGAACATCCGAGAATGCAGCTAGGACTCACCCTCTGCGCCTTCACTGAGAGCTGCAATCCTGAGTCGCCTCTACCACGCCATCTTGGGGCTACCTCTTAACAAGCTGTGTCTCCACAGCTGACCCTTGAAGTCAGGAGGTGATTGACAACATTTGCAAGGTAGGCAGCTCCATCAGCTCTATGGTCTTTAATATTCACTTCAACTCAGACATCTCTCCAGAAAGCAGTGGGGACTGGCCAATGCAGATGCCCTTCTGAAGTGGGACAGAGCATTGTGGGCTGTGGGATCTGGGGCTTGTCTGCTCATCTGAGAACTGCATTCTGGGAGTTTGCTCTGCAGGCCTCCTGAGGGGAGGGGGCTGTGAGCTCATCAGAAAGGCTCTGAGTCTGCAGAACGTGCCTGAGGCCATGCCCATGGGGATTTGTGCCTACTTGCACCTCCTTGCTCATCTCACTATACTATGGGTGACTGTGCCAAGGTGGGCCTCGAGCATCCCTTGGGCTGTGTCAGCAAAGGGCTCTGGGCCTGGCTGGCATTGATGAATGGCAAGTAACAGGCCTGCGGTTGCACTGTCACCCACTGTGAAGCAAACAATGAGAACGTCCAGACATGCAGGACTGGAACTCTGTAAGAGGGTTAGGAGCCTGCTCACTTCCCCTCAGGGCCCCATGTGGAGAAGCGGAGAAAGGGGAGGGAGACCCTGGGGACTCATTTGTACTGTCTGGGCTTCCCCAAACTCCATCCTTTAATGACTATTTTCTGGGAAGAGCTTGGGGACCTCCTGTGCTCTAGTGAGGCAGGGCCTCCCCTCACAAGGTATTGGCAAGGAGGCATTCTGAGACTGAGTGAGAAGCTAGCACAGTGCCTGACAAGTACTCATGGGAGCTGTCATTCTCTGTAGTCATTACATAATCTTGTAGCGTTCAGACCTCCTGGCCTGGTCTGGGGCTTGGGGAGGCTGTTTTGGGGTCAGCCGCTTTAGACTCCCACTTTCTCCACAATCAAACAGTGACTGTTTTTGTTTTTGCTTGTTTATGTATGGGTTTAAAAGATCGTGATATTTCATTGATAGTAGTTTCAGGCTTGTATGTGTGTATTTGTGTAAATTTTATTAGAAAAAACAGGGCTTAAGACAACATTTTTAGGAGGTCTTTATGGGGCATAGTTTTTCACATCACAACAGCTCATGTTGACACTTTTTTTGCTACCTCTGTGCAAAGTATACATAGTAAGTGCAGCCAGAGGCAATGAGGCCAAGTATCTAGAGATGAGCTGCTTGGGATTGCTTGCTGGCCTGCAGCCAGGTGGACTCTGACTGTGAAATGGTGCCCAGCCTGCATCTACATGTCCCATCCCCACTTTCCAGGCCCTGAGGAACCAACACAAGGCAGTACTAATGAGCAGGAGAGTGATGGGCATCAGGCACTCCAATACCATCCAGGAAGATTTGAATGCCATCTGGACTGGAGCTGTGGGGGGTAGGGGCTGTGGCTGCCTTGGCTTGTCATGGTGCCACCCACAGATGAGCCTGCCCTATGCTGCTTCACCAGCAGCCACCTGTCCATGGCCCTAGGCCTGTCACACCATGCTTGCTACCTCATGCTACTTGTGTTTGGAAAAACCATCACAAGATGCCACTGCTGTATGTGAGTACTGGAAAGGGGGAAGCACCTTTTTCCTGAGGGATTAGGAGATAACCATACTCCTCCTAACTGTGACCTAGAACAAGTAGGGGCTAGTGATGCATTTCATAATGCCCCCCCAGAAGATGTTTTTGCATTGGCTTGAACAAATATACAATGAAGAGGTCTAAATGAAGACACATGAATGGTGTGGATATCAGTTTGCATCTGGGAAACAGGTGCCTCTCAGTCCTCTCATGCTCCAGCAAGTGTGAAATGTTCCCATGCCCATGCATGTGTACATCTGGGGTGTATTATCTGGCTGCTGCTTTTGCTGTCACTATCCCCAGTCCTAATCTGGTTTGAAGTCCAGGTTTTAAGTAAAAAAAAAGAGAGGCCCTTCTGTGTCTTGGGATAGGAAGCCAAAGATCTGTGAAGGGCTCAGGTTGGGTGCACATTAGCTTTGTGACAGGATGAGAGCTTTGGTGGTCTTACTAACTGTGATAGGCCTGGCCTGGTTCTAACTCTGGGTGAGGGGGAGGGAATTAGCAGTGGTGTTCCCAGCTCTGGCCTGCCTGCCTATAGGCACAGCAAAAAGCATTGCCACAGGCCCTGACTTGCCTCCCTACTCCCTGCACCCCAGATGGGAATTCTCAGAGCCTACAATCTGAGAGTATTTTTCTCCCATTTTAACCTGAGCTGCCTAACACACAGTGCTGGTAGGGTAAGTGAAGAGCCTGGGGGAAAGCAGGGCTGGATAATGAATTCTGGGGAAAATTTAGAGATACAGGAGTGGTTGTCACCTCTCTGTGGAGGCCAGCTCCCTATATGGTTCTTGCCACACAGCTTCTTCCACAGAGACTAGCTATGGGGAGTTTGGAAATCCTATGGCCCTCAGCTGCACCCTGTTGCCCCCACCCAGGTGATCCTTCCCTTGCCTGCTCTCAGCACCAGACATGGAAGTGGAGTGGGCTGTGTCTGACTGGGGCTTCTGCCTGGGGCTTTGCAAGGAGCTACTTATGAATATGGTCTGTTCAAATACCTTTTTTTCAAGTGTAGGAATCCCACAACTAATAAATATTTTTTTTCTTGTTTTTAAACCATCATATCTTTGTTTCACATGGAATAAACTAAGTGAAACCTGCTACCCCAGCCTCAGCCATGTGTTCTGTAACCCAGTCTCATTTGATTGTGAGGGCTGTTGTCAGAAATGTTATGAAAAAATAATATGCATAAATTAGATCAGATGTAAGTTTATGCTTATAATATCACTTTAGTGGGAGGTAAGAGAGTGAAGTCATGGGCATTCAGCTGGGGTTTACCCACCTGCCACTTACTATGTTTGTGAGTGTGGCATGGGTGAACATCACCTGACACAGGTGACAGAAGAGAAAAGGCTGGCATGAAGGCCAGGTTGGGGAGAGCTGCCAGGCTGTGGGACTAGGCCCTGGGCATGCTGGACCTGTTAGGTCACCGAACATCTAATTGCCTGTTCACCTGCCCTTGTCACATCAGTTGAGGTAAGAGGATTGAACAACACTCTCCTGAAATCACACTGTGCTTGGAGAATGAAGGAGAGTCTATAACTCACCATCCTAGGGTAGGTTTTAGAGTGAGCTGGACTCTCTTGGAGAGCTGATGAGATGGGATGAAGGCAGTCTCCCAGCTACACTTGATGGACAGAGCCTATAAAGTAAGGGTGTGTGTGTGGGTGGCCTGTTTCTAGGGAAGGAGGCATTTAAAGCTATTACAGCTGCTGGCTGCTGCTCAGTCATCCCTCAGCAGAGGAGGCAGGTCCTCAGCCACATGTATAGCTGAATGTCTTTTGGAGTTTTTAGAGAATCCTCTGTGTCTGAGAAATTCTGAAAAGAAAAACAAATTCCAATTCCAATGTTTGTTAGTTTTTCTGAGCCAGTTGAAAAACAGATGCCCTTCACCTCAAAGTTTTAAGTGACACTCCTCGGGTAACCACGAATGTCTCAGCCTTTAAAGCCTCATGCTTCCACCACCAGTTTGATTTGCAGCTTCATGGTTGTGTTGTATTAAATATTCTTTCCTCTGGCCTTGTCCAGTGAACACGGCTCACAGGACTAACACCACTTCTTGAGATGAGGGCACCATGCAAAGCTGAGTATGGATTGGGTTTAGTTACCATTGTGCCTCCTCATCACTTGAGAGGCCCATTTTTTCCTGGTTGATTCATTAAGTGTATTAGTGCTGTCAGTCACCTTTGGACAACTCGAATGACAAGTGGGTGTTTTTTGATAAAGAAAATGAAACCTTTAGAGGTGAAACCCTCCTTTTCTCCTCTCCTTCTTTTAGGTAAAATACTTTACTTTATTTTTTAAAAAGGGTACATAGTGGTATCCTAGAAGGTGTAGTGTGAGAACTGGCTTGTGCTAGGCTATGGTTTCAGTGTGGATGGGCAATTCTTCAAAATGGAAAATCAAGTTTCACTGAGTTGCTGAAGCCAAACTCACCTTTCTCCACATCCCCCACCATGGGCTTTCACTTTTCTTCTGTGCTTGAATTTTTTTAAATGTACGGTTTTTTTTTGTGTGTATATATATATGCACAATACATATATACATATACATACACACACAAACATACACACACACACATACACACATGCATACACATACAGGTCTCACTCTGTCAGGAGTTCAGGGATGAGATGAGGGTCTTTTCTGCATTATGAAAATGCTTAAAAAGTTGTTAAAAAGGTTTCCAAATTTTTACTTACTACCCTTAAATAGATGCAAAGATGCATTGTACAACAGACTCTGGTATGGGAAAGAGCAAGTGTATTTAAAGTCTCAGCTCACTTCTTAATTATTGGTCACTGCAGCCTCAAACTCTTAGGCTCAAGGGATCCTTCCACCTTAGCCTCTCAAGTAGCTGGGACTAGAGGCTTGCAATGCTACACCAGCCAATTTTTAAAATTTTTGTAGAGACTGAGACTACTTATGTTGCCCAGACTTGTCTTGAACTCCTGTGACCTAACCAAATTAAACTTCTAAAATTGTGTCATCTGTGTCCCTCCCTACCCTCCAAACCATCACTTAAATATAATGGTTATTGAGAAAACAGTTAGATATTAAGGAATTTCTATATATCCTCCAGCTAAGAATAAGGTATTCCGATGTGGCCCAAATATTTTCTCACTAACCTAGCAAATCAAATCAGGAGACATGCAGAGGACAGCTGGCCATTTTCAAATAGAAAGAAAAATAACCCCGCTAATGAAAATAATCTAGTGATTTTCCAAAAGAGAAGTCAGACTGAGATGCAGCCCAGTCAGGGCGCAGTTACTCTGGGATAGCCACTTCACACAGAATGGTTGAGGAGCCTTTCTAAGATGAGCAAATATAATTGGACAATATAATTCTTGCTTATTTATTCCCAGCCCCCACTGCCTTCCCCATTTCTAATGGCCACCCCAGGATGTGGTCAGCACTGGGGTGCAGCATGGTGAGAGGAGTTCAGGGATGAGATGAGGGTCTTTCCTGCATTATCAAAATGCCTAAAAAGTTGTTAAAAAGTTTTCCAAATTTTTACTTACTACCCTTAAATAGCTGCTAAGATGCATTGTACAACAGACTTTGGTATGGGAAAGAGCAAGTGTATTTCAAGTCTCAGCTCACTTCTTAATTAGCTGTGATACTCTGGGCATTTGACCACATCTATGTGAGCTTGTTTCTCTGTCCCTCCAAGACCATGTTAAGCAAAAACAACAAAGCTTGAGGCATCATGCTACTTGACTTCAAACTATGCTACAAAGCTACAGTAACCAAAACAGCTTGGTACTGGGACCAAAACAGATACATAGACCAATGGAACAGAAAAGAGACCTCAGAAATAACACCACAAATCTACAACCATCAGATCTTTGACAGACCTGACAAAAACAAGCAATGGGGAAAGGATTCCCTATTTAACAAATGGTGCTGAAAAAACTTGCTATATATATGCAGAAAACAGAAACTGGACCCTTTTCTTACACATTGTACAAATATTAAGTCAAGATGGATTAAAGTCTTAAATGTAAATCTCAAAACCTAAAGTCCTAAAAGAACCTAGGCAATACCATTCAGGTTGTAGGCATGGGCAAAGACTTCATGACTAAAACAGCAAAAGCAATTGCAACAAAAGCCAGAATTGACAAATGAGATCTAATTAATCTAAAGAGCTTTGCAAGAGAGAGAGATCCAAGATGGCCTATTACTAGCAGCTCAGTATTATAGCTCCCAGTGAAAGTGCAGAGAATGAGAGGACACCACACTTTCAGATGAATTTTTGTTGCTCATGGACCAGGAGATTCCCAGCGGAGGAGACCCATGGGTCACCAGTGTGACTCTTGTGACCATCATGGTGGTTTTGCTGGTGCCTCAGTGCAGCAGTTCTTGGTGAAGAGTAAATGGGACTGGACCCCTGTTTGGTCAATGTTTGGAGCTCCAGGAAGGCAGAGTTGCCCATTCAGCTGATTGAAAAAGGGACTCAAGAGGGAAGCCAGACCAGAGATTGCTGAGCAGAAAAGCACCTTTAATCTTCTTTTTTTAATTTGAACGAAAAGAAGTTTTTATTTTCTCACATTCATTTGAACAATTCCACACTTAAAGTATATATAATGATTAAAATCACATCTATATTTGCAGTGTTGAATCAGATATTTAATCACCTCAATAATACCAAAAATAGAAAATTATAAATATGTAAGTCAAATAATCAGTGTTCAATCATATTATATAGTTATAAAATTTAGAAAAATATAAAAATAAGATATATAGAATCTCCCTAGAGAAGATTAAATTTTTTTTTAAATTTTTATTGCATTATAGGTTTTGGGGTACATGTGCACAACGTGCAAGATACTTGCATAGGTACACACATGGCAGTGTGTTTTGCTGCCTTCCTCCCCTTCACCCACACTTGGTATTCATCCCCAGGCTATCCCCCCCAGCCCCCCCCACTGTCCCTCCCCCATTTCCCCCAACAGTCCCCAGTGTATAGTAGACCGCATGTGTTCTAATTTTTCTCACCCACCTATGAGTGAGTATATGCAGTATTTCTTTTTCTGTTCTTGTGTCAGTTTGCTGAGAATGATGTTCTCCAGATTCATTCATGTCCTTACAAAGGACACAAACTCATCATTTTTGATTGCTGCATAATATTCCATGGTGTATATGTGCCACATTTTCCCAGTCCAGTCTATCATCAATGGGCATTTGGGTTGGTTCCAGGTCTTTGCTATTATAAACAGTGCTGCAATGAACATTCATGTGCATGTGTCCTTATAGTAGAACGATTTATAGTCCTTTGGATATATACCCAGTAATGGGATTGCTGGGTCAAATGGAATTTCTATTTCTAGGTCCTTGAGGAATTGCCACACTGTCTTCCACAATGGTTGAACTAATTTACACTCCCACCAACAGTGTAAGAGTGTTCCTATTTCTCCACATCCTCTCCAGCATCTGCTGTCCCCAGATTTTTTAATGATCTCCATTCTAACTGGCGTGAGATGGTATCTCAATGTGGTTTTGATTTGCATCTCTCTAATGACCAGTGATGATGAGCATTTTTTCATATGTTTGTTGGCCACATGTATGCCTTCTTTTGTAAAGTGTCTGTTCATATCCTTTGCCCATTTTTGAATGGGCTTGTTTGTTTTTTTCCTGTAAATCTGTTTGAGTTCTTTGTAAATTCTGGATATCAGCCCTTTGTCAGATGTGTAAACTGCAAAGATTTTTTCCCATTCTGATGGTTGCCAATTCACTCTAGTGACTGTTTCTTTTGCCGTGCAGAAGCTGTTGAGTTTGTTTAGGTCCCATTTGTCTATTTTGGCTTTTGTTGCCAATGCTTTTGGTGTTTTGGTCATGAAGTCCTTGCCTACTCCTATGTCCTGAATGGTTTTGCCTAGATTTTCTTCTAGGGTTTTTGGTGTCAGGTCTTATGTTTAAGTCTTTAATCCATCTGGAGTTAATTTTAGTGTAAGGTGTCAGGAAGGGGTCCAGTTTCTGCTTTCTGCACATGGCTAGCCAGTTTTCCCAACACCATTTATTAAATAGGGAATCCTTTCCCCATTGCTTGTTTTTGTCTGGTTTCTCAAAGATTATATGGTTGTAGATATGTTGTGTTGCCTCCGATGCCTCTATTCTGTTCCACTGGTCTATATCTCTGTTTTGGTACCAGTACCATGCTGTTTTGATTACTGTAGTGTTGTAGTATAGTTTGAAATCTGGTAGTGTGATCCCTCCTGCTGTGTTCTTTTTGCTTAGAATTGACTTGGCTATGCGGGCTCTTTTTTGGTTTCATATGAAATTCATGGTGTTTTTTCCAGTTCTGTGAAGAAATTCAATGGTAGTTGTAATTTTAAGCTTGCTATGGGCAGAGAGGAATCATTAAAATTTATATATTTTTGGTCTGTATTTAAATCATGGTAGTTAATTTCAAATCATTTAGTTTCAAAACTATATCTTGTGTCTAGTGTTTTTTTAAATTTACATTACTGAAGGTCAGAAATAAAAGTCACCTACTGTTCCCAGGTGCTGGCTACTTCGTGTTTCAATTCTGTAAAATGTTACTTCATATATTTGGGAACTGTGATGTTAGGCACATATGTTAATACTTGTTACTGCTTCCCTGTGAATAGACCTATTTATTATTATATAAGGCCTTTTCTGCTTGTATTTTGTGGAAGTTTTTGAAATAACATGTATTTTGTCAAAAATGACAGTATTTGACTTCACATCTGATATTTTAAAATTGTTTTTACATACAGGCCATATGTGTTCCAGATTGTAATTTGGTCACTTGTAGGGAGCATGAAGTTGAATCCTGTTTCTTAAATTTATTTAGTCAAAGTGTGTTCTTGATTGGCAATTTATTTATAGATAATATAGTTATTAAAAGGGAATGATTTCCTGTTGTATTCTGTTTCTTTTTTGTTTTAGGTTCTGTAGCTATTTTCTTCCTGTGTTTCTCTCTTGCTGTCTTTCTTAGTGTATTATAAATTTTTGTAGTGACATGTTTTAATTCCTTTCTCACTATTCTGTGTGTGCGTGTGTGTGCTATAGGTATTTCCTTTCTTCCTCTCTTTCTCTTTCTTTCTTTCCTTCTTTTCTTTCTTTTATTTATTTATTTTTTGAGACAGAATCTTGCTCTGTCACCCAGACTGGAGTGCAGTGTCACAATCTCTGCTCACTGCAACCTCTGCCTCTCAGGCTCAACTCAAGCAATCCTCCACCTCAGCCTCCAAGTAGCTGGGATCACAGATATGCACCACTACTCCTGGCTAATGTTTGTTATTTTTCATAGAGACACAGTTTTGCCATGTTGCCCAGGATAGTCTCAAACTCCTAAGTCCTATAGGTATTTTCTATATTGTTACTAGTATCTATAGTAACAAAAACAACAAAATTGCCTTTATGTGACTCTCCATTGTGTTTTATTGATGTGACAAATTATGTCATTTTGTATTGTGAATTTAATTGCACAGATTTATAGTCATTTTAAGTGTTTGTTTCCTCAAATCTACAGCAGAATTAAAAGCATTCTTTGTACCCTCATTGCAAAAACAAAAAAAAAACTTTATTTGTCTATATAATTATCTCTACTAGAAAACTTTATATTTTAAATAATTTTATGTTGCTTTCATTATTATTTTATTTTTTAATGTGAATAACTGACTTTTTAGCATTTTTTTATGACAGGCCTAGTGATATAAATTTATACAGCTTTGGTTAAATATTCTTTGTTTTTTAAATTGATTTGAAAGGAGAGTTTGGGCAGAGTTTAGTGTTCTTAGTTGGGGCTTGCCATTTTTTCATCATTTTGAGTATGTCATCCTATAACCTCTTGCCTGTAAATATTTTTGCTGAAACATCTGCTGGTCATCCTATAGGAGTAGCCTTGTACATGCTAAGTTGTTTTTTTCTTGCTGTAGCATTTGAATCTTTGCCTATAATATGTCTTCTTGTGGGCCTTTCTGTGTTGCTACTAGTTAGAGTTGATAAAATTTCAATAAATTTTAGGTCATTTTCTTCCTCAAATTTTAAAAGTTCTCAACCACTGTTTGTTTCTGGAAATAACTTTTCTGCTCTATTTGCTCTCTTTTTATTTTAGAATTTCCATTGTGAGTCTATTGGCAATCTTAATGGTATCCCATAAGTCCCTTAGGCTCTCTTGATTTTTTAAAATTATTTTTACCCTCCTCAACCTGTAATTTCAAATGACTTGTTATCAAGCTTGCTGGATTTTTTTCCTGCTAAATGAAAACTGCTGATGAACCCTCTAGTGAATCTTTATATTCAGTTATTTTACTTTTCAGCACCACACTTTTTGTTTCCATTGTTTAGTTTTAATCTCTTTGTTGATAATCTCATTATCTTCATGCATTGTTTTTTTTTCTGCTTAGTTTTCTATGTTCTTCTTTAGCTGACTGAGCATGTTTAAGCTAGGTGTTTTAGCCAGGCACAGTGGCATGTACCTGTAATCTCAGCTACTTTGAAAGCCAAGGCAAGAGGATTACAGTATTAGTCTATTCTCATGCTGCTAATAAAGACATACCTGAGACTAAGTAATTTATAAAGAAAAAAGATTCAATGGCCTCAGAGTTTCACATGGCTAGGAGACCTCACAATTTTGGCAGCAGGCAAGAGCTTGTACAGGAGAACTTTCATTTATAAAATCATCAGATCCTGTGAGACTTATTTGCTATCATGAGAACAGCATAGGAAAATCCCACCCCCATGATTCAATTATCTCCCACCAGGTCTCTGTCATGACATGTGGGGATTATTACAATTCAAGGTAAAATTTGGCTGGGGATGCAGAGCCAAACCATATCAATTACTTAAGCCCAGGAGTTTGAGATTACCCTAAGCAATATTGTGAGAAACTGTATGTAAAAAATAGTTTTACAAATTAGGCATGATGAAATATTTCTCTAGTCCCTGGAACTTGGAGGCTGAACTAAGAGGATTGCTTGACTTCCCCTGGAATTTGAGGCTGCAGTGAGCTATGATCATGGCATTGTATTTCTGTCTGGGTGAGAGAGTAAGACTTCTTTTTATAATTTCAAAGAGGTACCTGTGCAGGTTTGTTACATGGGTATATTGTATAATGCTGAGGTTGGAAGTATGAATGAGTCCATCATGGAGGCAGTGAACATAGTACCAAATTGGCAGTTATTCACTTCTTAGCTGACTTTCTCTCTCCACTCTCTACAAGTTGTCAATTATTTTTATGTTTATGTCCATGTGTAATCAGTGTTTGTTTTCCACTTACAAGTGAAAATATGCAGCATTTTCATTTTGCATTTCTGCATTAATTTGCATAGAATAATGGACTGTAGTTGCATTTATGCTGCTGCAAAAGACAAAATTTTGGGTTTCTTTATGGCAAAGTAGTATTTCATGGTATATATGTGCCACTTTTTCAAATTCAATTCACCATTAATAGGAAGCTAGGTCGATTTATGTCTTTCCTATTATGAATAGTGCAGTGATGAACATACAACTGCATGTGCTATTTTGGTAGAATAATTTATTTCGTTTTAGGCATATACTCAGTAATGAAATTGCTGGGTTGAATTATAGTTCAGCTCTCAGTTAGTTGGAAAGTCTCCAAACTCCTCTCCATAGTGGCTGAACTAATTTATATTCCCATCAATGGTGTATAAATGGTTTTTCCCCCTTCTGAAACCTCATCAAAACGGTATTCCTTTAATTTTTAATAAAAGCCATTCTGACTGGTGTAAGATGGTGTTTTACTGTGGTTTTGATTTTCATTTATTTGATAGCTATTAATGATAAGCCTTTTTTTGATGTTATTTGGCCATTTGTATGTATTCTTTTGAATAGTGTCTGATAATGACCACTTTTTCATGGGGTTATTTTTTGTTTGTGAATTCTTTAAGTTTCTTACAGATTCTCAATGTTAGATTTTGTCAGAGTTACAGTTTGTGAATATTTTCCCCATTCTGCTAGCTTTGGGGTTAATTTGTTCTTATTTTCCTAGTTTCTCTAAGTGTGATGTCAAGTTGTTAGTTTGAGATTTTTCAAAACTGCATTTAGCACTATAAACTTTCCTCTTAATGGTGCTTTTGCTACATCCCAGATATTTTGGTATATAGTGTCTCTTCCTTTATTTAAAAAAAAAATTAATTTCTGCCTTAATTTTATTGTTTACCCAAAATTCATTCAGGAGCATGTTGTTTAATTTCAATCTCATTCTATGGTTTTGTGAGATATTCTTGGTATTGATTTTTATCTTTGTTCCATTGCGGCCTGAGAGTATGGTTGACAGGATTTCAGTTTTTTAAAATATATTAGAATTGCTTTATGGCTAGCATATGGTCAGTTTTAGAGTATATTCTGTGAGCAGATGAGAATAGGTTATATTCCTTAGATGGTGTGTGGTATATACTATGAATGTCTATTAGTTCCAATTGATCAAGTGTCAAATCAAACTTCAGAATTTCTTTGTTAGGTTTCTGCCTAAATCATCTGTCCAACACTGTTAGTAGGGGGTTGCATTCTTCAACTATTACTGTGTGGCTACTTAAGTCTTATTGTAGGCCTGGACATACTTGTTTTATAAATCTGTGTGCCCCAATGTTGGATACCTCTATATTTAGGATAGTTAAGTCATCTTGTTGAATTGAACACTTTTATCATTATGCAGCATTTTTCTTTGCATTATTTTACTATTATTGGTTTAAATTTCTTATTTCTTAAAAGAGAAAAAGAACACCAGGTATGGTGGCTCATGCCAGCACATGAGACTGAGGCAGTAGAATTGCTTGAGACCAAGAGTTTGGGACCAGCCTAGGCAATGTGGCAACATTCTGTTTGTACATTAAAAAAAAAAACTGTACAGGTGTGGTAGTGTGTACAAATGTAGTTATATGTACTTAGGAGACAGAGGTGGCATGATTGCTTGACTTCAGAAATGTGAGGTTATAGTGAGCTATGATTGCACCAGTGCACTCTGGCCCAGGAGATAGAGTAAGGCCCTGTCTATAAAATTAAAAAAAAATAGAAAAAGAAAATGATTTTAAATTTAGAAAATAATTCATAAATTTCCATTTCTTTAGGTTCACTTGGATATATATTTTGCTCCTTTGATTAGGCTATATTTTCTGGTTACTTTTATGTATTGTGGTTCTGTTGAGGTTTTGGTCAATTAAGAAACCACTACCTATTTTATCTTTTATGGAATAGCTTTGTACAGCATAAAATTGACAACATTCAGCCATACTAGTCATTCTGGGAGCTTCTGTAATCTGTTGTCAAAATGTGTCTTCTGTGGACTAGTGTATATATTTTCTTGTTAATAAGGTTAAGAAGGTATCTTTTTTGCCTCTTAAGAGCTCGTAGTCTTCTTTCCTTGGTCACTGTTAAAGGCACTACAGTCTCTCTGTTATGGCAACAAGCATTCATTTTTATTCTCAGTTGACCTAAACTGCCATTTTAACTGTATCCCAGTTCTCTTCAACACTACATGTTAAAGGAAGCAATATCCAGTCTTTGAATAACCCCAGGATATCTCAGTAAGTCAGAACTTTGGGTACACATTCCACTCATTTTGCCTTCCTGAGGGAGAATCAGGGCGTGGATTTTTTTTTCTTTTTTGAGATGAAGTTTTCCTCTTGTTGCCCAGACTGAGGTGCAATGGTGCCTTCTCCACTGACCACAACTTCTGGTTCCTGGATTCAAGCGACTCTCCTGCCTGAGCCTACCAAGTACCTGGGATTACAGGCATGTGACACCACGCCTGGCTAATTTCTGTATTTTTAGTAGAAATGGGGTTTATCCATGTCAGTCAGGCAGGGCACAAATTCTTTCCTGACTTCAGGTGCTCTGCCTACCTTGGCCTCCCAAAGTGCTTGGATTACAGGCATGAGCCACCACGCATTCGGCCAACAAATTTTTATCTAACTGCACTGTGCTGCTTAGCACAAAGGTAACCAATTTTTCTTTCTTCTAAATGTGGTTATTTTTGGCTTTTTTCTCATGTGGGGCTACAAACTCAACTGGTTTTCCTTGCCCAATTGTAGTTAGGTTCATATATCAATTGAAAGAAACATTACCTCAGGTTTTTGCTTCAACTATTATCATGGTATTTTCAGCTGGTCTAATTTCGTATATTAAATTTATAAAGCATATTTACCTTAATCTAACAACTGATTTTTTAAAAAACAGTATTTTTCAGCTGTTTTTTATTATATCCAATCAAGACCGATAGGGAAACCAGCACATAGAAACTTCTTTCCAAAAAGTAATATTGGGAAGATATGGGAGCTCTGTTCTTGAAAATTTACACTTAAGAAGAGTGGAAAATTGAAGGGTAAATATGAAGGGCACAAAGAATGTTATGATGGACATATAAAATATAGAGCAGCTACCTATAGCAAAATGTCACTGCTAGAAAAGATCAAAACCATAAAGTCTTTTGAAAAAAACCACAATGTCAATTGTTTTCTCTGAACTATGTATTCACGTGATTATGTACCAATATAAATTTTTGAAACATATCCTTTTTTGAAACAAAATTTAGAAAATCTGAATAGTGGCCTAGACCAGGAGTTCCCCAATCTAAAACCACCCTCTATCCCCACCATGGTTCATGGAAAATTTGTCTTTCACTAAACAAGTCCCTGGTGCCAAAAAGATTGGGAACCACTGAGGACTAGATCATGTTTCAAACTATCACATGACCCAATTAAAATGTAGGATTGAATCAAATGTTTAAATGTTTTAAAAACAAGATATTTTAAAATAAAGAGAATATTTCTAAACGTGTTAAACGCTGTTCACCAATAACTAATACCTTCTTTAGCCATAACCTTCAACTTTAGTCACTATGACAAGATCTCTGCCCTTTCATCATTACTTAGTCAAAATCAGGGAATAGAAATTGTGGAAAACATCAGACATATAATAAGACTTTGACAATCTTTTGGCAGAGCTCCACCCTAAATAATTATCAAAATATTAGTATTAAAGATAAAATTCATCAGTGAAATAAATCTGACAAATCCTTGAACCAAGACTTAAGCCGTGAAAAATATCAAAAAACTCATTTGCTAGAAAACTATTATGAGTGGAGGAGGAGGCAAGATGGCATCATAGAGGCGACTCAGGATTGCAGCTCTCAGTGAAGGTGCAGAGGGTGAGTCCTAGCCGCATTCTCGGATGTTCCTTTTATGCCCACAGAGCGTTGAAAGTCCCAGGTGTGGGAGAGACACAGGACGCTAGTGCATCTGGCTAATGCAGCCGGCTCCTGCTGCCTCTTCAGCCGGTGCTGCAGCGGGACCCGGCGTGGAACTCACTGGTCTGGGTGCCCTGTTAAACTGGCAATCTGAGATTTGGAAGGGCAGATTGGCATGTTCATCTGATTGAATGGGACTTGGACAATGAGCCAGACCAGGAGTTCCCTTGGAAGCGTGATCTGAGCTGGAGTAGTGGGCAACAGCATGGGAGATTGCATGGATCCCAGTGCCCTATCGGCAGACTACCGGGGCGCCAGTGAGAGAGTCAACCTTTCAGCTTGGGGAGAGGAAGAGAGAGAGAGAGAGGACAGACTCTGAGGCAGGGAGCTGGGTGACCAGGCTCTGCAGGTCCCACGCTCATGGGGACAAGCAGGGCGGTGACTGGAGGTGCTGGGGGCTGTGAGTTTTGATGCTGGAATCTGGGACGGTGCAGCCCAGTGAGGGAGGGGCATCCACCATTGCTGACGCAGTCCACCCCCACTTAAGTACCACCCAGGACTGACGCAGCCTGCCGTTGCTGAGGCAACGTGCCATAACAGAGAGACTCCGCACTCCACAGCAGAAGGGAGCCCAGCAGCAACGGGGCGGACCCGCGCTAGCAGGTCAGAGCCCAGGCAGGCAAATAGTGAATAAACTGCAGCCTAGTGGGGCAGGAGAGTGCAACAGATACTCATAAAAAAAGCCCCAACTCCCTGGGACAGAGCATCTAAGGGAGGGGAAAAAAAAGTGGTGTTTTATGAGTTCTATTGCAGCAGATATAAACAATCTGCAAACAAACCTGAATGAACAACAGAGCTCACAGCTCAGCACTGGAGCTCCTATAAAGCACAGACTGTTTCCTCAAGCAGCTCCCTGACCCCTGTATATCCAAGGAGTCACCCCAGAAAAGGACTAATCAGACTGACATTTGGCTGGCATTATTCTGGAACAAGGACAGCAGAAGAAGAAACTGGTATCATCCCTCACTGTTCCGCAGCTGCTGCAGGTATACCCCAGACAAGCAGGGCCTGGAGTGGACCTCAGCACTCATACAGCAGAGGGGATAGACCATTAGAGGAAAAACTAAGTAACAGAAATACTTCATCATCAACAATCTCAGCGTCCACACAGAGACCCAATTGAAAAATCAGCAACTACTAAGACGACAGGTGGATAAATCCATAAAAATGGGAAGAAACCAGCGAAAAAAGGAGGAAAGCAACCGAAACCAAAACACCTCACCTCTAAAAAAGGACCAAAACTCCTCACCAGCAAGAGAACAAAGCTGAACGGAGAATGAATGTGACGAAATGACGGAATCAGACTTCAGAAAGTGGATAATGAGAAACTTCAGTGAGCTAAAGGAACATATACTAAACCAGTACAAAGAAACTAAGAACCTTGAAAAAAGATTTGAAAAAAAATTCGAGGAATTGATAACAATAATGGACAACTTAGAGAGGAACATGAATGAATTGAAGGAGATGAAAAACACAACACGAGAACTTCGTGGAGCATGCACAAGTTTCAACAGCCGAATTGAACAAGCAGAAGAAAGAATATCAGAAGTTGAAGATCAACTCAATGAAATAAAACGAGAAACCAAGATTAAAGAAAAAAGTACAAAAAGGAATGAACAAAATCTCCAAGAAATGTGGGACTATGTGAAGAGACCCAACTTAGTTTGATAGGTGTACCAGAATGTGACGAAGAGAATGAATCCAAGCTGGAAAACACACTTCAGGATATTATCCAGGAAAATTTCCCCAACCTAGAAAGACAGGTCAATACTCAACTCCAGGAAACACAGAGAACACCACAAAGATACTCCGCAAGAAGAGCAACCCCAAGGAACATAATCGTCAGATTCACCAGGGTTGAAATGAAGGAGAAAATACTAAGGGCAGCCAGAGAGAAAGGTCGGGTCACCCACAAAGGGAAGCCCATCAGACTCACAGCAGATCTCTCGGCAGAGACTCTACAAGCCAGAAGAGAGTGGGGGCCAATATTCAACATCCTTAAAGAAAAGAGCTTTCAACCCAGAATTTCATATCCAGCCAAACTGAGCTTCATAAGTGAAGGAAAAATAAAATCCTTCACGAACAAGCAAGTACTCAGAGATTTTGTCACCACTAGGCCTGCTTTACAAGAGCTCCTGAAAGAGGCACTACACATAGAAAGAAACAACCAGTTCCAACCATCCTACAAGCATACCAAATGCTAAAGACCATCAACAAAATGAAGAATGTACATGAAACAACGGGCAAAACAGCCAGCTAGCATCAAAATGGCAGTATCAAATTCACACATAACAATATTAACCCTGAATGTAAATGGGCTAAATGCACCAATAAAAAGACACAGACTGGCAAATTGGATAAAAAACCAAAATCCATTGGTGTGCTGTATCCAGGAAACCCACCTCACATGCAAAGATACACAAAGGCTCAAAATAAAAGGATGGAGGAAGATTTACCAAGCAAATGGAGAGCAAAATAAAGCAGGAGTTGCAATTCTCATCTCTGATAAAATAGATTTTAAAGCAACAAAGATCAAAAGGGACAAAGAAGGTCATTACATATTGGTGAAAGGATCGATAAAACAAGAAGAGCTAACGACTCTAAATATATATGGACCCAATGTAGGAGCACCCAGATATATAAGGCAAGTTCTTAATGACTTACAAAGAGACTTAGACTCCCACACAATAATAGTGGGAAACTTTAACACTACACTGTCAATAGCAGACAGATCAACCAGACAGAAAATTGACAAGGATATCCAGGACTTGAACTCAGACCTGGAACAAGCAAACCTGATAGACATTTACAGAACTCTCCACCCCAAATCCACAGAATATACATTCTTTTCAGCATCATATCACACCTACTCCAAAATTGTCCACATAATTGGAAGTAAAGCACACCTCAGCAAATGCAAAACAACGGAAATCATAACAAACAGTCTCTCAGACCATAGTGCAATCAAGTTGGAACTCAGAATTCAGAAAATAACTCAGAACTGCACAGCTTCATTGAAACTGAACAACTGGCTCTTGAATGTTGACTGGATAAACAATGAAATGAAGGCAGAAATAAAGAAGTTCTTTGAAACCAATGAGAATGAAGACACAATGTACCGGAATCTCTGGGACACATTTAAAGCAGTCTGTAGAGGAAAATATATAGCAATAAGTGCTCACATGAGAAGAGTGGAGATATCCAAAATTGACACCCTATCGTCAAAATTGAAAGAGCTAGAGGAGCAAGATCAAAAAAGCTCAAAACCTAGCCGAAGACAAGAAATAACTAAGATCAGAGCAGAACTGAAGGAGATAGAGACAAGAAAAACCCTTCAAAAAATCAATAAATCTAAGAGCTGGTTTTTTGAAAAGATCAACAAAATAGACAGACCACTAGCCAGACTGATAAAAAAGAAGAGAGAGAACAACCAAACAGATGCAATAAAAAACGATAAAGCGGAAATCACCACATATTCCACAGAAATTCAAACCATCATCAGAGAATACTACAAACAACTCTATGCACACAAACTAGTAAATCAGGAAGAAATGGATAAATTCCTGGATGCCTGTGTCCTTCCAAGCCTAAACCAGGAGGAAGCTGAAACTATGAATAGACCAATAACAAGGTCAGAAGTTGAGGCAGCAATTAAGAGCCTACCACACCAAAAAAGCCCAGGTCCAGATGGGTTCACAGCTGAATTCTACCAGACACACAAAGAGGATCTGGTAACATTCCTTCTGAAACTATTCCAAATAATCCAAACAGAGGGAACCCTTCCCAAATCATTTTATGAGACCAACATCATCCTGATACCAAAACCTGGCAGAGACTCAACAAGAAAAGAAAACTTCAGGCCAATATCCATGATGAACATAGATGCAAAAATCTTCAATAAAATACTGGCAAACCGATTGCAACAGCACATTAAGAAACTTATCCATCATGATCAAGTAGGATTCATCCCGGGGATGCAAGGCTGGTTCAACATACGCAAGTCTATAAATGTAATTTACCACATAAAAAGAAGCAAAAACAAAAACCACGATTATCTCAATTGACGCAGAGAAGGCATTTGACAAATTTCATCAGCCCTTTATGCTAAAAACCCTCAAAAACTTGGTATTGATGAAAAATATCTCAGTGTCATAAAAGCTATTTACGACAAACCAATGGCCAATATCATACTTAATGGGCAAACACTGGAAGCATTCCCTTTGAAACCCGGCACTAGATAAGGATGCCCTCTCTCACCACTTCTATTCAACATAGTACTGTAAGTTCTAGCCAGAGCAATCAGGCAAGAAAAAAAAATAAAGGGTATTCAAATAGGAACGGTGGAAGCCAAATTGTCTCTATTTGCAGACAACATGATAGTATACCTAGAAGACCCCATCACCTAAGCCCAAAAGCTCCTGCAACTGATAAGCAACTTCAGCAAAGTCTCAGCATATAAAATCAATGTTCAAAAATCACAAGCATTCCTATACACCAATAACAGACTTAAAGAGAACCAAATTAAGAATGAACTGCCATTCACAACTGCTACAAAGAAAATAAAATACCTAGGAATACAACTCACTAGGAATGTAAGGGACCTCTTTAAGGAAAACTACAAACAACTGCTCAACGAAATAAGAGAGGACACAAACAGATGGAGAAACATTCCATGTTCGTGGTTAGGAAGAATCAATATTGTGAAAATGGCTATACTGCCCAAAGTAATTTACACATTTAATGCTATCCCCATCAAACTACCATTGAATTTCTTCACTGAACTGGAAAAAAACACCATGAATTTCATATGGAACCAAAAAAGAGCCTGCATAGCCAAGTCAATTCTAAGCAAAAAGAACACAGCAGGAGGCATCACGCTACCAGACTTCAAACTATACTACAAGGCTACAGTAATCAAAACAGCATGGTACTGGTACCAAAACAGAGATATAGACCAATGGAACAGAACAGAAGCATCGGAGGCAACACAACACATCTACAACCATATTATCTTTGATAAACTAGACAAAAACAGTCAATGGGGAAAGGATTCCCTATTTCATAAATGGTGTTGGGTAAACTGGCTATCCATGTGCAGAAAGCTGAAACTGGACCCCTTTCTGACACCTTACACTAAAATTAACTCCAGATGGATTAAAGACTTAAACGTAAGACTTGACACCATGAAAACCCTAGAAGAAAATCTAGGCAAAACCGTTTAGGACATAGGAGTAGGCAAAGACTTCATGAACAAAACACCAAAAGCATTGGCAAAAAAAGCCAAAATAGACAAATGGGACCTAATCAAACTCCACAGCTTCTGCACGGCAAAAGAAACCATCACTCGAGTGAATCGGCAACCATCAGAATGGGAAAAAATCTTTGCAGTTTACACATCTAACTAATGGCTGATATCCAGAATTTACAAAGAACTCAAACAGATTTACAGAAAAAAAACCAACAAGCCCATTCAAAAATGGGCAAAGGATATGAACAGAAACTTTACAAAAGAAGACATACATGAGGCCAACAAACATATGAAAAAGTGCTCATCATCATTGGTCATTAGAGAGATGCAAATCAAAACCACATTGAGATATCATCTCACACCAGTTAGAATGGCGATCATTAAAAAATCTGGAGACAGCAGATGCTGGAGAGGATGTGGAGAAATAGCAACACTCTTACACTGTTGGTGGGGGTGTAAATTATTTCAACCATTTTGGAAGACAGTGTGGCGATTCCTCAGGGACCTAGAAATACAAATTCCATTTGACCCAGCAATCCCATTACTGGGTATCTATCCAAAAGACTATAAATCGTTCTACTCTAAGGACACATGCACACGAATGTTCATTGCAGCACTGTTTACAATAGCAAAGACCTGGAACCAACCCAAATGCCCACGATGATAGACTGGATTGGGAAAATGTGGCACATATACACCACGGAATATTATGCAGCAATCAAAAATGATGAGTTTGTGTCCTTTGTAAGGACATGGATGAATCTGGAGAACATCATTCTCAGCAAACTGACACAAGAACAGAAAAAGAAATACTGCATATACTCACTCATAGGTGAGTGAGAAAAATGAGAACACATGGACACAGAGAGGTGGTCTACTATACACTGGGGACTGTTGGGGGAAATGGGGGAGGGACAGCGGGGGGGTGCTGGGGGAGATAGCCTGGGGATGAATACCAAGTGTGTGTGAAGGGGAGGAAGGCAGCAAAACACACTGCCATGTGTGTACCTATGCAAGTATCTTGCACATTCTGCACATGTACCCCAAAACCTATAATGCAATAAAAATTAAAATAAATAAATAAATAAATAAAAGAAAAAAACTATTATGAGTATAAAAAAGTGTGAGAAAGTTTTTCATTAGTTCTCTATCTTTATTATTTTTCATAGTACCAATGTTTAAGAGAAATTCTACAAATGTAATAAATGTGTAGAATCTTTTAGCCATTCATCAAAACATACTCAGTATCAGAGAATCCATATTAGGTAAAATTCAGATGTAATAAGTGAGACAGGGGCCGGGTGCAGTGACTCAAGCCTGTAATCCCAGCACTTTGGGAGGCCAAGGTGTGTGGATCACGAGGTCAAGAGATCGAGACCATCCTGTTCAACATGGTGAAACCCCGTCTCTATTAAAAATACAAAAAATTAGCTGGGCAGAGTGGCGCGTGCGTGTAATCCCAGCTACTCAGGAGGCTGAGGCAGGAGAATTGCCTGAACCCAGGGGGTGGAGGTTGTGGTGAGCTGAGATCTCACCATTGCACTCCAGCCTAGGTAACAAGAGCGAAACTCCGTCTCAAAAAAAAAAAAAAACAAAAACATAAATAAATGAGACAGTTCTTAGTCAACAATTAAATCCGAAAAAAAAGACAATTCATAATTAAGAGAAAGTTTACAAATGTAAAGAATGTGGCCAAGCCATTAACCATAGTTCACATATTATTTAACACCAGAATAATTATACAGAGAGAAATCCTGCAGTTGTTAAAATGTGACAGAGTATTAAATTGGTGCTCAGTGTTTACTTAAGAGAATTTATATTAGAAAAACTCTACAAATATAATGAAGTGAAAGGGGTTATACAAAATGTAGAACTTAGAAATCATAGAGTATACAGAAACTTTACAGATGCAAAACATGTGAGAAAATAATCAAAACTCAAATCTAAATGCATCGGAGGATTTACACAAGAATAAACTAAAACACACTTTCAGATTTTACATTAAACCAGAGTATTATAGAGAATAATATAAAGTGAAGGCAATTAGATTATTTATTTATTAGCTTCAATTGAGCAAGAATATTGATGTTTGAACAAGTATAATATTCAATGGATACATTATTGTTATTGAAAATACTTGAAATGTTTGAAAAGCAAATATTATTAATAAAATGTAATATTCAAATTAGTTGATGTTCTACCTTAATTCCTAGTGTTTATATAAAAATGTGAGGTCAAATTTTTCAGCATTGGAGCTATAAAAGGTAATTCTATATTAGGTAAACTTCATTAATATCTATTTGTTTTCTTGAATGTTTAATGGCAAATGTAAAATACATAAAGAAAACCTAAAGAAAAATGCTCTTTGTGTTTGAATTATAAAGCAGTAATGCACATAAGAATACGGTATATATTCAACACATTTTTCTTCTACATTTAATTAAAAATATTCTGAACTTTTCAAATAAATTATTTCACCAGTTGCTCTACCTAAAAAAAAAATGGTTATTAAAACTATTTACTTTTTTTTTTTTCTGAGATGGAGTCCCAAACTGTCACCCAGACTAGAATGCAGTTGCAAAATCTCAGCTCACTGCAACCTCTGCCTTTCAGTTTCAAGCAATTCTCCTTCCTCAGCCTCCCAGGTAGCTGGGATTACAGGTGCCTGTCAACACACCCAGCTAACTTCTTTGTATTTTTAGTAGAAATGGGTTTCACCATGTTGTCCAAGCTGGTCTCAAACTCATGGCCTTGTGATTCACCTGCTTTGGACTTACAAAGTGCTGACATTACAGGCATGAACCACCACACCCAGCAAATGTTGGCATATCTTCATAGTGAAATAAAGTAGCAGTATTGAGTATTTTTTCTGATGGAAGACATAGGAAACAAATATTATTTAATATATTTTATATACCAGAAAAGTGAAGATAACTTCTATCTCAAAGATTGTAAATGTATTGAAAATTAATGTTTATTAGCTAGTTAGCCTTACTTTTTAATAATGGAGACAGCATAACTTTAAAATTACTGTATTAGAGGATCACCGGGCAAGATGGCGTCATAGAGGTGACTCAGGATTGCAGCTCTCGGTGAAGGCACAGAGGGTGAGTCCTAGCTGCATTCTCGGATGTTCCTTTTATGCCCACAGACCGTTGAAAGTCCCAGGTGTGGGAGAGACACGGGACGCTAGCAGCCAGCTAACGCAACCGGCTCCCGCCGCCTCTTCGGCCGGCCCCGCAGCGGGACCCGGCGCGGAACTCACTGGTCTTGGTGCCCTGTTAAACCGGCAATCTGAGATTTGGAAGGGCAGATTGGCATGTCCATCTGATTGAACGGGACTTGGACAATGAGCCAGACCAGGAGTTTCCTGGGAAGCGTGATCTGAGCCGGGGTAGTGGGCAGCAGCACGGGAGATCGCACGGATCCCAGTGCCCTAGTGGCAGGCTCCTGGGGCGCCAGTGAGAGAGTCGACCTTTCAGCTTGGGGAGAGGAAGAGAGAGAGAGAGAGGACAGACTCTGAGGCAGGGAGCTGGGTGATCGGGCTCGGAGGGTCCCACACTCACGGGGACAAGCAGGGCAGCGACTGGAGGCGCTTGGGGCTGAGAGTTCTGTTGCCGGCATTTAGGACGGTGCAGCCCGGTCAGGGAGGGGCGTCCACCATTCCTGATGAAGTGCACCCCCACTTAAGTACCGCCCAGGACTGACGCAGCCTGCCGTTGCCGAGGCAACCTGCCATAACAGAGAGAGTCTGCCATGCAGCAACACGGCAGACCCGCATAAGCAGGTCAGAGCCCCGGCAGGCAAATAGTGAATAGACTGCCACCTAGTGGGGCAGGACAGTGCAACAGATACTCATAAAGGAAGCCCCAACTCCCTGAGACAGAGCATCTAAGGGTGAAAAAAAAAATGAGTGGTGTTTTATGAGTTCTATTGCAGCAGACATAACCTCCCAACAACCCTGAATGAACAACGGAGCTCACAGCTCAGCACTGGAGCTCCTATAAAGCACAGACTGTCTCCTCAAGCAGCTCCCTGACCCCTGTATATCCAAGGAGTCACCCCAGAAAAGGACTAATCAGACTGACATTTGGCTGGCATCATTCTGGAACAAGGGCAGCAGAAAAAGAAACTGATATCATCCCTCACTGTTCTGCAGCTGCTGCAGGTATAGCCCAGACAAGCAGGGCCTGGAGTGGACCTCAGCACTCATACAGCAGAGAGGATAGATCATTAGAGGGAAAACTAAGTAACAGAAATACTTCATCATCAAAAATCTCAGTGTCCACACAGAGACCCAATTGAAAAATCAGCCACTACTAAGACGACAGGCGGATAAATCCATAAAGATGGGAAGAAACCAGCGCAAAAAGGAGGAAAGCACCTGAAACCAAAACACCTCACCTCCAAAAAAGGACCAAAACTCCTCACCAGCAAGGGAACAAAGCTGGACAGAGAATGAATGTGACGAAATGACGGAATCAGACTTCAGAAAGTGGATAATGAGAAACTTCAGTGAGCTAAAGGAACATGTTCTAAACCAGTGCAAAGAAACTAAGAACCTTGAAAAAAGATTTGAAAAAAGATTCGAGGAATTGATAACGAGAATGGACAACTTAGAGAGGAATATGAATGAATTGAAGGAGCTGAAAAACACAACACGAGAACTTTGTGAAGCATGCACAAGTTTCAACAGCTGAATTGACCAAGCAGAAGAAAGAATATCAGAAGTTGAAGATCAACTCAATGAAATAAAACGAGAAACCAAGATTAAAGAAAAAAGCACAAAAAGGAATGAACAAAATGTCCAAGAAATGTGGGACTATGTGAAGAGACCCAACCTACCTTTGATAGGTGTACCAGAATGTGACGAAGAGAATAAATCCAAGCTGGAAAACACTCTTCAGGATATTATCCAGGAAAATTTCCCCAACCTAGCAAGACAGGTCAATACTCAACTCCAGGAAATACAGAGAACACCACAAAGATACTCTGCAAGAAGAGCAACACCAAGGCACATAATCGTCAGATTCACCAGGGTTGAAATGAAGGAGAAAATACTAAGGGCAGCCACAGAGAAAGGTCAGGTCACCCACAAAGGGAAGCCCATCAGACTCACAGCAGATCTCTCGGCAGAGACTCTACAAGCCAGAAGAGAGTGGGGGTCAATATTCACCATCCTTAAAGAAAAGAGCTTTCAACCCAGAATTTCATATCCAGCCAAACTGAGCTTCATAAGTGAAGGAAAACTAAAATCCTTCATGAACAAGCAAGTACTCAGAGATTTTGTCACCACTAGGCCTGCTTTACAAGAGCTCCTGAAAGAGGCACTACACATAGAAAGAAACAACCAGTTCCAGCCATCCTAAAAGCATACCAAATGCTAAAGACCATCAACGAAATGAAGAATGTACATGAACCAACGGGCAAAACAGCCAGCTAGCATCAAAATGGCAGTATCAAATTCACACATAACAATATTAACCCTGAATGTAAATGGGCTAAATGCACCAATAAAAAGACACAGACTGGCAAATTGTATAAAACACCAAAACCCATCGGTGTGCTGTATCCAGGAAACCCACCTCACATGCAAAGATACACAAAGGCTCAAAATAAAGGGATGGAGGAAGATTTACCAAGCAAATGGAGAGCAAAAAAAAGCAGGAGTTGCAATTCTCATCTCTGATAAAATAGACTTTAAAGTAACAAAGATCAAAAGGGACAAAGAAGGTCACTACATAATGGTAAAAGGATCGATACAACAAGAAGAGATAACGATTCTAAATATATATGGACCCAATATAGGAGCACCCAGATATATAAGGCAAGTTCTTAATGACTTACAAAGGGACTTAGACTCCCACACAATAATAGTGGGAGACTTTAACACTCCACTGTCAATAGCAGACAGATCAACCAGACAGAAAATTAACAAGGATATCCAGGACTTGAACTCAGACCTGGAACAAGCAAACCTGATAGACATTTACAGAACTCTCCACCCCAAATCCACAGAATATACATTCTTCTCAGCACCACATCACACCTACTCCAAAATTGACCACATAATTGGAAGTTAAGCACTCCTCAGCAAATGCAAAACAACTGAAATCATAACAAACAGTCTCTCAGACCATAGTGCAATCAAGTTGGAACTCAGAATTCAGAAAATAACTCAGAACCACACAGCTTCATGGAAACTGAACAACTGGCTCTTGAATGTTGATTGGATAAACAATGAAATGAAGGCAGAAATAAAGAAGTTCTTTGAAACCAACGAGAATGAAGACAAAACGTACCAGAATCTCTGGGACACATTTAAAGCAGTCTGTAGAGGAAAATATATAGCAATAAGTGCCCACATGAGAAGAGTGGAGAGATCCAAAATTGACACCTTATCGTCAAAATTGAAAGAGCTAGAGGAGCAAGATCAAAAAAGCTCAAAACCTAGCCAAAGACAAGAAATAACTAAGATCAGAGCAGAACTGAAGGAGATAGAGACAAGAAAAACCCTTCAAAAAATCAATAAATCTAAGAGCTGGTTTTTCAAAAAGATCAACAAAATAGACAGACAACTAGCCAGACTGATAAAAAAGAAGAGAGAGAACAACCAAATAGATGCAATAAAAAACGATAAAGGGGAAATCACCACAGATTCCACAGAAATTCAAACCATCATCAGAGAATACTACAAACAACTCTATGCACATAACCCAGTAAATCAGGAAGAAATGGATAAATTCCTGGATGCCTGTGTCCTCCCAAGCCTAAACCAGGAGGAAGCCTAAACTATGAATAGACCAATAACAAGGTCTGAAGTTGAGGCAGCAATTAAGAGCCTACCACACAAAAAAAGCCCAGGTCCAGGTGGGTTCACAGTCGAATTCTACCAGACACACAAAGAGGATCTGGTACCATTCCTTCTGAAACTATTCCAAATAATCCAAAAAGAGGGAACCCTTCCCAAAGCATTTTATGAGACGAACATCATCCTGATACCAAAACCTGGCAGAGACTCAACAAGAAAAGAAAACTTCAGGCCAATATCCATGATGAACATAGATGCAAAAATCTTCAATAAAATACTGGCAAACCGATTGCAACAGCACATTAAAAAACTTATGCATCATGATCAAGTACGATTAATCCTGGGGATGCAAGGTTGGTTCAACATACGCAAGTCTATAAATGTAATTCACCACATAAACAGAAGCAAAAACAAAAACCACATGGTTATCTCAATTGATGCAGAGAAGGCATTTGACAAAATTCAACAGCCCTTTATGCTAAAAACCCTCAATAAACTTGGTATTGTTGGAACATATCTCAAAGTAATAAAATTTATTTATGACAAACCAACAGCCAATATCATACTTAATGGGCAAAAACTGGAAGCATTCCCTTTGAAATCTGGCACTGGACAAGGATGCCCTCTCTCACCACTTCTATTCCACATAGTACTGGAAGTTCTAGCCAGAGCAATCAGGCAAGAAAAAGAAATAAAGTGTATTCAAATAGGAAAGGTGGAAGCCAAATTGTCTCTATTTGCAGACGACATGATAGTATACCTAGAAGACCCCGTCACCTCAGCCCAAAAGCTCCTGAAACTGATAAGCAACTTCAGCAAACTCTCAGGATATAAAATCAATGTTCAAAAATCACAAGCATTCCTATACACCAATAACAGACTTAAAGAGAACCAAATCAAGAACGAACTGCCATTCACAATTGCTACAAAGAAAAGAAAATACCTAGGAATACAACTCACTAGGAATGTAAGGGACCTCTTTAAGGAAAACTACAAACAACTGCTCAATGAAATAAGAGAGGACACAAACAGATGGAGAAACATTCCATGTTCGTGGTTAGGAAGAATCAATATCGTGAAAATGGCTATACTGCCCAAAGTAATTTACACAATCAATGCTATCCCCATCAAACTACCATTGAATTTCTTCACAGAACTGGAAAAAACCACCATGAATTTCATATGGAACCAAAAAGAGCCCGCATAGCCAAGTCAATTCTAAGCAAAAAGAACACAGCAGGAGGCATCACGCTACCAGACTTCAAACTGTACTACAAGGCTACAGTAATCAAAACAGCATGGTACTGGTACCAAAACAGAGATATAGACCAATGGAACAGAACAGAGGCATCGGAGGCAACACAACACATCTACAACCATATTATCTTTGATAAACCAGACAAAAACAGGCAATGGGGAAAGGATTCCCTATTTAATAAATGGTGTTGGGAAAACTGGCTAGCCATGTGCAGAAAGCAGAAACTGGACCCCTTCCTGACACCTTACACTAAAATTAACTCCAGATGGATTAAAGACTTAAACGTAAGACCTGACACCATAAAAACCCTAGAAGAAAATGTAGGCAAAACCATTCAGGACATAGGAGTAGGCAAGGACTTCATAAACAAAACACCAAAAGCATTGGCAACAAAAGCCAAAATAGACAAATGGGACCTAATCAAACTCCACAGCTTCTGCATGGCAAAACAAACAGTCACTAGAGTGAATCGGCAACCATCAGAATGGGAAAAAAATCTTTGCAGTTTACGCATCTGACAAAGGGTTGATATCCAGAATTTACAAAGAACTCAAACAGATTTACAGGAAAAAAACAAACAAGCCCATTCAAAAATGGGCAAAGGATATGAACAGAAACTTTACAAAAGCAGTCATACATGAGGCCAGCAAACATATGAAAAAGTGCTCATCGTCATTGGTCATTAGAGAGATGCAAATCAAAACCACATTGAGATATCATCTCACACCAGTTAGAATGGCGATCATTAAAAAATCTGGAGACAGCAGATGCTGGAGAGGATGTGGAGAAATAGGAACACTCTTACACTGTTGGTGGGAGTGTAAATTAGTTCAACCATTGTGGAAGACAGTGTGGCGATTCCTCAGGGACCTAGAAATACAAATTCCATTTGACCCAGCAATCCCATTACTGGGTATCTATCCAAAGGACTATAAATCATTCTACTATAAGGACACATGCACACGAATGTTCATTGCAGCACTGTTTACAATAGCAAAGACCTGGAACCAACCCAAATGCCCAACGATGATAGTCTGGACTGGGAAAATGTGGCACATATACACCATGGAATATTATGCAGCAATCAAAAATTATGAGTTTGTGTCCTTTGTAGGGACATGGATGAATCTGGAGAACATCATTCTCAGCAAACTGACACAAGAACGGAAAAAGAAATACCGCATATACTCACTCATAGGTGGGTGAGAAAAATGAGAACACGTGGACACAGAGAGGTGGTCTACTATACACTGGGGACTGTTGGGGGGAATGGGGGAGGGACAGCAGCGGGGGGCTGGGGTGGATAGCCTGGGGATGACTACCAAGTTTGGGTGAAGGGGAGGAAAGCAGCAAAGCACACTGCCATGTGTGTACCTATGCAACTATCTTGCTCGTTCTGCACATGTACCCCCAAACCTATAATGCAATAAAAATTAAAAAATAAAATAAAATAAAATAAAATTACTGTATTAGAAAAAAAATATTTTTTAGTGCTTGTAACTGTATTAACAATGGAGCATATAGGAAATTTTAGAAGTCTTTAGTCTATGTACAAACTTGGTTTAATTAACAAGACTAAATAATTTTTTTATTTTAACACATGTGCAATGAATAAAATGCTATACTGCCACCTATCTTAAATTATTTTATCTTATTTCAAATTGAGGTTAATAATGGAAATATACTACTGGGAAACATAGTGGAATGACTTCTGTAGAAATTCTTTCCAGAGGATTTAAACTTTTAATCATTTTAAGAATATAATTCTCAGAGTCAACATTTTTTATTTGTTGCCTTGTGTGGCTACTGAAATATTAGAATTTTTATCATAAATATTATGTGAAAGTATACTTCTTGGAAGCTATACTTTTAAAGTCTTGATCACTATTTATATAATTGTACACAATATTTTCCTTTTGCATATGACCCCTTTCAGTCAAATTGAACACATAGTGATATTTCTTGGTATTATTTTACATTGAGTGGAATAAACAAATATGTCAAAATCAGAGACCTATGGGGGATGAAATGCATGTGTGTGCACCTCTGTTCACATGGAAAAGAAAATAGTAATTCAAAACAGAATTTAAGTGTTGATTTACTAACAAGAAACCTCACACATTCTCAAACCAAAATTAGCTCCTGTACTGTACATTTATCTCTTACAAATCTTATGAGATTTGTGTGTCTTCAGAGTTCAGAATTTTCTCACACAAGGTGGGGCCCATGCTGGTGCCAGTGCCAGTGCCAGGCTCTGCTGTAAAATAAAAATAAAAAATAATTTCCTCACACAAATCCTATCTCTTATACTTATGTATTATTCAGATGACAATAATTATATAACTTTTTTATTTTAAAGTGTATAAAATATTTTTATATTTTCTAGTCAAGGATTTTTAAATGCACTTATAAATTACATGGTGCTCAAAAATTAATTTAAAGATATGAGTAATTCTACAATTATGTAGTTATAGTACACAGTTTTTACCACTTAATTGGAATAGGGAAAAATAATGCCAAACAAAAAGAAAATCTTGAGAGCAGCCAGGAAAAAGCAACAAATACATTACACATATAAGGAAGTAATACAATTGCAGGATGACATGTCATTAAAATGTTGACACAAATAACAATTGAATTACATTTTTCAGGTGCAGATAAAAAAATTGATAGTATTCAGCAGAACTCTTTCAAAAATGAACCCAAGCCACAATGAGACATCACATGTCTGTGAGAATGGTAGAAATGTAAATAAAATTGTAAATACTAACTGCTGGTGAGAATTTATAGCATAAAACTAGAAATGCAGAATTGCACATTAGCTTTGGAAAACAGTTTATGTATTTTTTTATAGAGTTAGTCCTGTACTTATGAGACCCAGATAACCTCAGTTCTAGGTAATTACTCTACTAAATTGACAACTAATGTTTAAACAAAAATCTTGTTTCTGGATGTTTATAGCTACTGTATTTATATTTGCAAAAAGCCAGAACTATACCTTGTGTCTCTCAATATGTGAATGGATAATAAACTGATGCATCTATACAATACAATTTTGTTCTTAACAGAAAAAGAAAACTTGATTTTCACTGCAACATGGATGAATCCTAAATGCAGTAAACTGAGATTGGGCCACTGCTCTCCAGCCTGGTGACAGAGCAAGACTTAATCTCAAAAGCAAACAAACCCTTTCCATTTTATAATGCTACTTTCTAGAGCATGTCCTATTTGATGGGTTTTAGGGACATTCATGATTCAAGTCATAATAAAAATTTCTGGCCTCATAAAGACATCACAGTTGAAGCAGAGGGGTTCCATTGTCAGCAAGGCCTAATAGCAAGCTAACAGTTGCTTTCCAAAAGGAATATAAGCTTTGCTAGCCTCTGGCAACTTCCAGGTTGAAAATCCCAAAGGTACTCTCTTCCCATCTTGTTTCTTTCAAAGGCTTCAATTAGCATGTTGATCTAGGACAGTTATTTACAGTTCAACTGGCCTATTCCCTATGGGCCATAGATCTAAGGCCAGTCTCACTGCTTATTTAGCTTGCTCAATGACTGTGTTCTCTTTCTCACCCCAGTGAAGTCATAATAATGTTTTCTAGTTACTACATACAGAGGTTGTAAGATGTTAACCAAAGAATGATTATGCTGTCTCCAGAATTCAAACAAGCCAATATATCTTGGCCTCCTCTTTAGTTGTAGGAGTTGCAAATTCTAGCATTTTAGCCTTAGCCTTTCGTAAAATGGACTATTTCCCTGCATTTCTTACAATCCTGAGGAATTTTACAGTTGGTGTAGTCCTTGAATTTTATTAGGGTTAATTTCCCATTCTTGATATAGGAGCTGGGTTTTTACCTGCTTCAAGATCCGATTAACTACTTCTTCACTTTTACCCTGACTGGGCCATTCAAACAACTGTTTTTTGTTTGTTTGTTTGTTTGTTTTTTTCCAGCAATAAGCTGATAGCTTTGAGCCAGATCAGTTAAGGCATAGGCCTTGCACTGGGCCAGGGCCAATCTGGAAGTCAGATTAGCATTTTCTTTTACCAGTTTATATATTGCTTGTAGCAATCAGTCTTTATCTTGACACATTAACTTATAAGCAGTAAGCAAATGTCATCAATACTGGAAGATCCCCTTGGCATCTGCTTTGCTGACTAAAATACTCTGTAGCACTTCATGCACAGTCAGAAGTTCAAATTGCAATATAGATTTTAATTCTCACAAAGGTCAGTCACCCTGGACCATTCAATTGCCAAGGGGGAGGACTGGGAGAGTTTTCATCCTGGGATATAGTAAGTCCATGAGATTTAGCCCTAGCCTTATGGCCAAAAAGTAAATCCTTCATAGTCTGCTGAGTGTAATGGCCGACTCTGGAGCCCAGGCTGTTGCTTCCCGGTCTGGTAATGAATCCTCCATAGTTTTGTGAGTGATACATATGTCAAATAAAGGTTGTTTACCCTTAAAGGTAGTGTGTGTGTGTGTGTGTGTGTGTGTGTGTGTGTGTGTGTGTGTCTTTTCTTCTCTCTTCATGCATCTCCCAAACAGAAAAAGATATCAGACAGGTTTTGTTATACTCCTTCTATTTTGATGTTTAGACACAACAAATCATTAGCATTAATGTTAGAATAGAGATTATAATGTAGCAGGAATGGCCCCAGGAAACACATTTCCTGAACACCAAATACAGGAGGAAAGAGTTTATTTGGCCCAGAGCCAGAGCATAATTTGTCCAAAGCTCCACTCATCGAACAAAGAAAAGTTCTGTCTTTATATAGGCTTATACTTTAGATGTTACACATGGAAGATTCTTAGGTTTATAGCTTTAGAAATCACATATAAAAAAAGTCTTGGTTTACAGTTTCAGGAATCACATATGAAAGGGTTCTGGTTTACAGTTTTAGGACTCACATGTGAAAAGGTTTCTGGCTTGATCCTGTTTTAAGTAAAAATAGTGCCTTCCAGAGAGTTTCCCCAAGACCAAGCATGTTATTTTCAGGAAGGAGATTCAGGAGGTTTTATCTAGCCTGCTCTCTTTTCTATTGAACTGCACAGTGGATGACAGAGGGAGAGGGAGTCCCAGATGCCTGGGTCTCCTTCCTCAATAAGACTGACAAAACTGACTTTGTGGCAATATGATACCTAAAATTGGCAAGGTAATTCAAGGCAAGTGTTAAGTCATGCCTATAGGTCAGTAATCTTGCTACACAGCATTTCTATCTCCACCTAGTAGTTAAAACTTTCACTTCTGCTGAATCCAAGTTTTAGACAAAGTCTTATTCCTTTAACTGTTAACCATGAAGTGACTGAAGTGGATATCAGTTGATAGAGTACTACATGCCCAGAAAAATATACAAGTCAAACAAAAGATCTGTGCTTTTTCCAAAGGGGGTTTTAGGTGCTTCAGTATTTACAGGCAAGTAGAAAGCAGGCAGGAAGAAAATGGAAGGATGTTAGGCATTGAGGCAAATTGTTACATTTTTGTGATGCTGTGATTAGCCTCATTAAATCTAAATTTTACATGTGAAAAAAGAGAATATAGACAAAAAGTGAATTGTGCAATCATCTCAGAGGCAGGTGGAGAGATGATTTCTGGGTTTTGTCTTTGTTCTGTGAAGATAAGCTGGTAATTGACATTATCAGGTAAGATTCAACAGGACTTGATTTTAGGGCTTGTTTATCGAAGGGATATGTATCCAGAAAGATACAGGGGCTCAGAAAGAATTTTCTTGCGAGAAATTTATGAGAAAGACTATCCAGAGTGATATGTGAGTCTTCTGTCATTGTAGGAATCTAACTTATGGATGGGAGTAGAACACAGTGTTGTAAAATTACAGCTATCTGTTTGGAAATAATAGAAAAACAGTATTGTGTTACTCAGTTCCAAAGCTTAACTTTCCCTTTGACATATTGAGTTAACTGGCCCCCAAATTTTATTTTATTTTTTTTTTTTTTTTTTTTTTTTTTTTTTTTTTTTTTTTTTTTTTTTTTTTTTTTTTTTTTTTTTAAATTTTTATTGCATTATAGGTTTTGGGGTACATGTGCAGAACGTGCAAGATAGTTGCATAGGTACACACATGGCAGTGTGTTTTGCTGCCTTCCTCCCCCTCACCCACACTTGGTATTCATCCCCAGGCTATCCCCCCCAGCCCCCCCCGCTGTCCCTCCCCCATTTCCCCAAACAGTCCCCAGTGTATAGTAGACCGCCTCTCTGTGTCCATGTGTTCTCATTTTTCTCACCCGCCTATGAGTGAGTATATGCGGTATTTCTTTTTCTGTTCTTGTGTCAGTTTGCTGAGAATGATGTTCTCCAGATTCATCCATGTCCCTACAAAGGACACAAACTCATCATTTCTGATTGCTGCATAATATTCCATGGTGTATATGTGCCACATTTTCCCAGTCCAGTCTATCATCGATGGGCATTTGGGTTGGTTCCAGGTCTTCGCTATTGTAAACAGTGCTGCAATGAACATTCGTGTGCATGTGTCCTTATAGTAGAACGATTCACAGTCTTTTGGATAGATACCCAGTAATGGGATTGCTGGGTCAAATGGAATTTCTATTTCTAGGTCCCTGAGGAATCGCCACACTGTCTTCCACAATGGTTGAACTAATTTACACTCCCACCAACAGTGTAAGAGTGTTCCTATTTCTCCACATCCTCTCCAGCATCTGCTATCTCCAGATTTTTTAATGATCGCCATTCTAACTGGTGTGAGATGATATCTCAATGTGGTTTTGATTTGCATCTCTCTAATGACCAATGATGATGAGCACTTTTTCATATGTTTGTTGGCCTCATGTATGTCTTCTTTTGTAAAGTGTCTGTTCATATCCTTTGCCCATTTTTGAATGGGCTTGTTTGTTTTTTTTCTGTAAATCCGTTTGAGTTCTTTGTAAATTCTGGATATCAGCCCTTTGTCAGATGTGTAAACTGCAAAGATTTTTTCCCATTCTGATGGTTGTCGATTCACTCTAGTGACTGTTTCTTTTGCCGTGCAGAAGCTGTGGAGTTTGATTAGGTCCCATTTGTCTATTTTGGCTTTTGTTGCCAATGCTTTTGGTGTTTTGTTCATGAAGTCCTTGCCTACTCCTATGTCCTGAACGGTTTTGCCTAGATTTTCTTCTAGGGTTTTTATGGTGTCAGGTCTTACATTTAAGTCTTTAATCCATCTGGAGTTAATTTTAGTGTAAGGTGTCAGGAAGGGGTCCAGTTTCTGCTTTCTGCACATGGCTAGCCAGTTTTCCCAACACCATTTATTAAATAGGGAATCCTTTCCCCATTGCCTGCTTTTGTCTGGTTTATCAAAGATGATATGGTTGTAGATATGTTGTGTTGCCTCCGATGTTTCTGTTCTGTTCCATTGGTCTATATCTCTGTTTTGGTACCAGTACCATGCTGTTTTGATTACTGTAGCCTTGTAGTATAGTTTGAAGTCTGGTAGCGTGATGCCTCCCGCTGTGTTCTTTTTGCTTAGAATTGACTTGGCTATGCGGGCTCTTTTTTGGTTCCATATGAAATTCATGGTGTTTTTTTCCAGTTCTATGAAGAAATTCAATGGTAGTTTGATGGGGATAGCATTGAATGTGTAAATTACTTTGGGCAGTATAGCCATTTTCACAATATTGATTCTTCCTAACCACGAACATGGAACGTTTCTCCATCTGTTTGTGTCCTCTCTTATTTCGTTGAGCAGGTGTTTGTAGTTTTCCTTAAAGAGGTCCCTTACATTCCTAGTGAGTTGTATTCCTAGGTATTTTATTTTCTTTGTAGCGATTGTGAATGGCAGTTCGTTCTTAATTTGGTTCTCTTTAAGTCTGTTATTGGTGTATAGGAATGCTTGTGATTTTTGCACATTGATTTTATATCCTGAGACTTTGCTGAAGTTGCTTATCAGTTGCAGGAGCTTTTGGGCTGAGGTGATGGGGTCTTCTAGGTATACTATCATGTCGTCTGCAAATAGAGACAATTTGGCTTCCACCTTTCCTATTTGAATACCCTTTATTTCTTTTTCTTGCCTGATTGCTCTGGCTAGAACTTCCAGTACTATGTTGAATAGAAGTGGTGAGAGAGGGCATCCTTGTCTAGTGCCGGATTTCAAAGGGAATGCTTCCAGTTTTTGCCCATTAAGTATGATATTGGCTGTTGGTTTGTCATAAATAGCTTTTATTACTTTGAGATATGTTCCATCAATACCAAGTATATTGAGGGTTTTTAGCATAAAGGGCTGTTGAATTTTGTCAAATGCCTTCTCTGCGTCAATTGAGATAATCATGTGGTTTTTGTTTTTGCTTCTGTTTATGTGGTGAATTACATTTATAGACTTGCGTATGTTGAACCAGCCTTGCATGCCCGGGATGAATCCTACTTGATCATGATGGATAAGTTTTTTAATGTGCTGTTGCAATCGATTTGCCAGTATTTTATTGAAGATTTTTGCATCTATGTTCATCATGGATATTGGCCTGAAGTTTTCTTTTCTTGTTGAGTCTCTGCCAGGTTTTGGTATCAGGATGATGTTGGTCTCATAAAATGATTTGGGAAGGGTTCCCTCTTTTTGGATTATTTGGAATAGTTTCAGAAGGAATGGTACCAGATCCTCTTTGTGTGTCTGGTAGAATTCAGCTGTGAACCCATCTGGACCTGGGCTTTTTTTGTGTGGTAGGCTCTTAATTGCTGCCTCAACTTCTGACCTTGTTATTGGTCTATTCATAGTTTCAGCTTCCTCCTGGTTTAGGCTTGGGAGGACACAGGCATCCAGGAATTTATCCATTTCTTCCTGATTTACTAGTTTGTGTGCATAGAGTTGTTTGTAGTATTCTCTGATGATGGTTTGAATTTCTGTGGAATCTGTGGTGATTTCCCCTTTATCGTTTTTTATTGCATCTATTTGGTTGTTCTCTCTTTTCTTTTTTATCAGTCTGGCTAGTGGTCTGTCTATTTTGTTGATCTTTTCAAAAAACCAGCTCTTAGATTTGTTGATTTTTTGAAGGGTTTTTCTTGTCTCTATCTCCTTCAGTTCTGCTCTGATCTTAGTTATTTCTTGTCTTCGGCTAGGTTTTGAGCTTTTTTGATCTTGCTCCTCTAGCTCTTTCAATTTTGACGATAGGGTGTCAATTTTGGATCTCTCCACTTTTCTCATGTGGGCACTTATTGCTATATATTTTCCTCTACAGACTGCTTTAAATGTGTCCCAGAGATTCTGGTACGTTGTGTCTTCGTTCTCGTTGGTTTCAAAGAACTTCTTTATTTCTGCCTTCATTTCATTGTTTATCCAATCAACATTCAAGAGCCAGTTGTTCAGTTTCCATGAAGCTGTGCCGTTCTGAGTTATTTTCTGAATTCTGAGTTCCAACTTGATTGCACTATGGTCTGAGAGACTGTTTGTTATGATTTCCGTTGTTTTGCATTTGCTGAGGAGTGCTTTACTTCCAATTATGTGGTCAATTTTGGAGTAGGTGTGATGTGGTGCTGAGAAGAATGTATATTCTGTGGATTTGGGGTGGAGAGTTCTGTAAATGTCTATCAGGTTTGCTTGTTCCAGGTCTGAGTTCAAGTCCTGGATATCCTTGTTAATTTTCTGTCTGGTTGATCTGTCTGCTATTGACAGTGGAGTGTTAAAGTCTCCCACTATTATTGTGTGGGAGTCTAAGTCTCTTTGTAAGTCATTAAGAACTTGCCTTATATATCTGGGTGCTCCTACATTGGGTCCATATATATTTAGAATCGTTAGCTCTTCTTGTTGTATTGATCCTTTTACCATTATGTAGTGACCTTCTTTGTCCCTTTTGATCTTCGTTGCTTTAAAGTCTATTTTATCAGAGATGAGAATTGCAACTCCTGCTTTTTTTTGCTCTCCATTTGCTTGGTAAATCTTCCTCCATCCTTTTATTTTGAGCCTTTGTGTATCTTTGTGTGTGAGGTGGGTTTCCTGAATACAGCACACTGATGGGTTTTGGTTTTTTATCCAATTTGCCAGTCTGTGTCTTTTGATTGGTGCATTTAGCCCATTTACATTCAGGGTTAATATTGTTATGTGTGAATTTGATACTGCCATTTTGATGCTATCTGGCTGTTTTGCCCATTGGTTCATGTACATTCTTCATTTTGTTGATGGTCTTTAGCATTTGGTATGCTTTTAGGATGGCTGGAACTGGTTGTTTCTTTCTATGTGTAGTGCCTCTTTCAGGAGCTCTTGTAAAGCAGGCCTAGTGGTAACAAAATCTCTGAGTACTTGCTTGTTCGTGAAGGATTTTATTTTTCCTTCACTTATGAAGCTCAGTTTGGCTGGATATGAAATTCTGGGTTGAAAGCTCTTTTCTTTAAGGATGTTGAATATTGGCCCCCACTCTCTTCTGGCTTGTAGAGTCTCTGCCGAGAGATCTGCTGTGAGTCTGATGGGCTTCCCTTTGTGGGTGACCTGACCTTTCTCTCTGGCTGCCCTAAGTATTTTCTCCTTCGTTTCAACCCTGGTGAATCTGATGATTATGTGCCTTGGGGTTGCTCTTCTTGCGGAGTATCTTTGTGGTGTTCTCTGTATTTCCTGGAGTTCAGTATTGACCTGTCTTGCTAGGTTGGGGAAATTTTCCTGGATAATATCCTGAAGAGTGTTTTCCAGCTTAGATTCATTCTCTTGATCACATTCTGGTACACCTATCAAACGTAGGTTGGGTCTCTTCACATAGTCCCACATTTCTTGGAGATTTTGTTCATTCCTTTTTGTGCTTTTTTCTTTAATCTTGGTTTCACGTTTTATTTCATTGAGTTGATCTTCAATTTCTGATATTCTTTCTTCTGCTTGGTCAATTCGGCTGTTGAAACTTGTGCATGCTTCACGAAGTTCTCGTGTTGTGTTTTTCAGCTCCTTCAATTCATTCATATTCCTCTCTAAGTTTTCCATTCTTGTTATCAATTCCTCGAATTTTTTTTCAAATCTTTTTTCAAGGTTCTTAGTTTCTTTGCACTGATTTAGAACATGTTCTTTTAGCTCAATGAAGTTTCTCATTATCCACTTTCTGAAGTCTGATTCCGTCATTTCGTCACACTCCTTCTCCGTCCAGCTTTGTTCCCTTGCTGGTGAGGAGTTTTGGTCCTCTGTAGGAGGTGAGGTGTTTTGGTTTCGGGTGTTTTCCTCCTTTTTGCGCTGGTTTCTTCCCATCTTTATGGATTTATCCGCCTGTCGTCTTTGTAGTTGCTGATTTTTCAATTGGGTCTCTGTGTGGATGCTGAGATTGTTGATGATGAAGTATTTTTGTTACTTAGTTTTCCTTCTAGTGGTCTAGCCCCTCTGCTGTATGAGTTCTGAGGTCCACTCCAGGCCCTGTTTGTCTGGAGTATACCTGTAGCAGCTGTGGAAGAGTGAGGGATGATACCAGTTTCTTCTTCTGCTGTCTTTGTTCCAGAATGATGCCCGCCAAATGTCAGTCTGATTAGTCCTTTTTTTGCGGTGACTCTTTGGATATACAGGGGTCAGGGAGCTGCTTAAGGAGACGGTTTGTGCTTTATAGTAGCTCCAGTGCTGAGCTGTGAGCTCCGTTGTTCATTCAGTGTTGTTGGGAGGTTGTTTATGTCTGCTGTAATAGAACTCATAAAACACCACCCTTTTATTTCCCCCCCTTATATGCACTGTTTCAGGGAGTTGGGGCTTTCTTTATGAGTATCTGTTGCACTGTCCTGCCCCACTAGGTGGCAGTCTATTCACTATTTGCCTGCCGGGGCTCTGACCCACTAGCGCGGTTCTGCCCTGTTGCTGCTGGACTCCCTTCTGCTGTGGAGAGCTCCCGTCTCTTGGGAGTCTCTCTGTTATGGCAGGTTGCCTCGGCAACGGCAGGCTGCTTCGGCCCTGGGCGGTGCTTCAATAGGGGCGGATTGTGTCAGCGGTGGTGGACGCCCCTCCCTCACCGGGCTGCACCGTCCTAGATGCCGGCAGCAAAACTCTCAGCGCCAAGCATCTCCAGTCATTGCCCTGCTTGTCCCTGTGAGGGTGGGACTCGCTGAGCCAGATTACCCAGCTCCCTGCCTCAGAGTCCGTCCTCTCTCTCTCTCCCTCCCTCTCCGCAAGCTTAAAGTTCGACTCTCTCACTGGCGCCCCAGGAGCCTGCCGATAGGGCACTGGGATCCGTGCGATCTCCCGTGCCGCTGCCCACTTCACCGGCTCATATCACGCTTCCCAGGAAACTCCCAGGAAACTCCTGGTCTGGCTCACTGTCCAAGTCCCGTTCAATCAGATGGACGCGCCAATCTGCCCTTCAAACTCTCAGATTGCTGGTTTAACAGGGCGCCCAGACCAGTGAGTTCTGTGCCGGGTCCTGCTGCGGCGCCGGCCGAAGCGGCGCCGGCCGTAGCGGCCGCGCCAAAGGGCTGCGTTAGCCGGTTTTACTTTACTAGCGTCCTGTGGGACTTTCAACGCTCTGTGGGCTAGAAAAGTCCATCTGAGAATGCGGCTAGGACTCACCCTCTGTGCCGTCACTGAGAGCTGCAATCCTGAGTCGCTTCTACGACGCCATCTTGCCGGGTCTCCCCCAAATTTTATTTTATTTTACAGCCCTGTAGCAAATTCAAGAATCTCTGAATCTACCTATTAAATTTATCTATCATCTTTAGGCCACTGCTTACAAATGTTGCACTTTTTTGGGTCAAACCAATGTATATCTTTTATGTATTGATTTGTGAATTCTTCTGTCATTTCTGCCTCTCTAAAATGTATAAAATCAAGTGTAACTCAACTGGTTTGCATGCACTTTCTCAGGACTCCTTAAGCCTGTGATTCCCCAGGGCACAGTTGCTCATATAAGCTCAAAATAAAGCTGTTTAAAATATCTTAAATAGTTTGAGATTTCTTCTAAAAATATATAATGTAAATTATATGTAAACCATGGTACTGGACATTTTTCAACACATCAGTAAGCTGTCTGACAGTGATGAAATGTAACTTGCACTGTAGCAGAAGCGGCTGTAGGAAATGGATTACCCAAACACTGAATAAAGGAGGGAAGCATTTATTTGTCCAGGAGACCAGGCAGTAATTTGTTGAAAGCCCAGTTTATTTAACAAAGGAAGGTTCTGCCTTTATATAGGCTTATACTTTAGATGTTATAGGTGGAAGAATCTTAGGTTTATAGCTTTAGGAATCACATATGTAAGGGTTCCAGTTTATAGTTTAGGACTCACATGCAAAAAGGTCTGTTTACAGTTTCAGGAATCACATATAAAAGGGTTCTGGTTTACAGTTTTAGGAGTCACATGTGAAAAGGTCTCTGGTTTGATCTTGTTTTATGTAAAAATAGTGTCTTCCAGAGTGTTTTCCCAAGACCAAGCATGTTATTTTCAGGAAGGAGATTCAGGAGGTGCCAACTGGCCTGCTGTCTCTTCTATTGAGCTGCACAGTAGATGACAGAGTGGGAGGGAATTCCAGATGCCCGGGTCTCCTTCCTCGGCACAAAATAATTGGATATTATCTTCAAAATAATAGCAATCACACTTCAGATGTTCTTTATACAGCATAGATGTAATACCTAACAGATAATGTATAACATAAAAATTCATTAGTTATGTCATCTTCTCCACCATCATCCATGATAATCGCATACTTTGGAGCTTATTCTATGGAGAATAGCCTAAGGTGAAGTCATACTAACGATCATATTGATTTGCATTGTCATCTCCTCCTCCTCCTCCTCCTGCCCCTCCTCTTTCTCCTCCTCCTCCTCCTTCTTCTAGATGGAGTCTTGCTCTTGTTACACAGGCTGGAGTCCAATGATGTGATCTTGTCTCACTGATCTCAGCCTGGTGGCATTCTACTGGACTGTGGGTTTCAAAGGGCATGGGAGAAGTGCAGTATCTGAAATGAAGTGCTGAGGGTGTAAAGTCCTCTATCCTCTGATCAGTTGCACTTCACAGGTGGGGCAGCACACTGTGATGATAAAAAATCCCTGCCTTGGGAGCAGGGTGATCGGGCTCGGCGGGTCCCACGCTCACGGGGACAAGCAGGGCGGCGACTGGAGGCGCTTGGGGCTGAGAGTTTTGTTGCCGGCATTTAGGACGGTGCAGCCCGGTCAGGGAGGGGCGTCCACCATTCCTGACAAAGTGCACCCCCACTTAAGTACCGCCCAGGACTGACGCAGCCTGCCGTTGCCGAGGCAACCTGCCATAACAGAGAGAGTCCGCCGGCCGCAACAGGGCGGACCCGCCTTAGGAGGTCAGAGCCCCGGCAGGCAAATAGTGAATAGACTGCCACCTAGTGGGGCAGGACAGTGCAACAGATACTCATAAAGAAAGCCCCAACTCCCTGAGACAGAGCATCTAAGGGTGGAAAAAAAAAAAAAAGAGTGGTGTTTTATGAGTTCTATTGCAGCAGACATAACCTCCCAACAACCCTGAATGAACAACGGAGCTCACAGCTCAGCACTGGAGCTCCTATAAAGCACAGACTGTCTCCTCAAGCAGCTCCCTGACCTCTGTATATCCAAGGAGTCACCCCAGAAAAGGACTAATCAGACTGACATTTGGCTGGCATCATTCTGGAACAAGGGCAGCAGAAAAAGAAACTGATATCATCCCTCACTGTTCTGCAGCTGCTGCAGGTATACCCCAGACAAGCAGGGCCTGGAGTGGACCTCAGCACTCATACAGCAGAGAGGATAGATCATTAGAGGGAAAACTAAGTAACAGAAATACTTCATCATCAACAATCTCAGTGTCCACACAGAGACCCAATTGAAAAATCAGCCACTACTAAGACAACAGGCGGATAAATCCATAAAGATGGGAAGAAACCAGCGCAAAAAGGAGGAAAGCACCCGAAACCAAAACACCTCACCTCCAAAAAAGGACCAAAACTCCTCACCAGCAAGGGAACAAAGCTGGACAGAGAATGAATGTGACGAAATGATGGAATCAGACTTCAGAAAGTGGATAATGAGAAACTTCAGTGAGCTAAAGGAACATGTTCTAAACCAGTGCAAAGAAACTAAGAACCTTGAAAAAAGATTTGAAAAAAGATTCGAGGAATTGATAACGAGAATGGACAACTTAGAGAGGAATATGAATGAATTGAAGGAGCTGAAAAACTCAACACGAGAACTTCGCGAAGCATGCACAAGTATCAACAGCCGAATTGACGAAGCAGAAGAAAGAATATCAGAAGTTGAAGATCAACTCAATGAAATAAAACGAGAAACCAAGATTAAAGAAAAAAGCACAAAAAGGAATGAACAAAATCTCCAAGAAATGTGGGACTATGTGAAGAGACCCAACCTACGTTTGATAGGTGTACCAGAATGTGACGAAGAGAATGAATCCAAGCTGGAAAACACTCTTCAGGATATTATCCAGGAAAATTTCCCCAACCTAGCAAGACAGGTCAATACTCAACTCCAGGAAATACAGAGAACACCACAAAGATACTCTGCAAGAAGAGCAACCCCAAGGCACATAATCGTCAGATTCACCAGGGTTGAAACGAAGGAGAAAATACTAAGGGCAGCCAGAGAGAAAGGTCGGGTCACCCACAAAGGGAAGCCCATCAGACTCACAGCAGATCTCTCAGCAGAGACTCTACAAGCCAGAAGAGAGTGGGGGCCAATATTCAACATCCTTAAAGAAAAGAGCTTTCAACCCAGAATTTCATATCCAGCGAAACTGAGCTTCATAAGTGAAGGAAAAATAAAATCCTTCACGAACAAGCAAGTACTCAGAGATTTTGTCACCACTAGGCCTGCTTTACAAGAGCTCCTGAAAGAGGCACTACACATAGAAAGAAACAACCAGTTCCAGCCATCCTAAAAGCATACCAAATGCTAAAGACCATCAACAAAATGAAGAATGTACATGAACCAACGGGCAAAACAGCCAGCTAGCATCAAAATGGCAGTATCAAATTCACACATAACAATATTAACCCTGAATGTAAATGGGCTAAATGCACCAATCAAAAGACACAGACTGGCAAATTGGATAAAAAACCAAAACCCATCGGTGTGCTGTATCCAGGAAACCCACCTCACATGCAAAGATACACAAAGGCTCAAAATAAAGGGATGGAGGAAGATTTACCAAGCAAATGGAGAGCAAAAAAAAGCAGGAGTTGCAATTCTCATCTCTGATAAAATAGACTTTAAAGTAACAAAGATCAAAAGGGACAAAGAAGGTCATTACATAATGGTAAAAGGATCGATACAACAAGAAGAGATAACGATTCTAAATATATATGGACCCAATGTAGGAGCACCCAGATATATAAGGCAAGTTCTTAATGACTTACAAAGGGACTTAGACTCCCACACAATAATAGTGGGAGACTTTAACACTCCACTGTCAATAGCAGACAGATCAACCAGACAGAAAATTAACAAGGATATCCAGGACTTGAACTCAGACCTGGAACAAGCAAACCTGATAGACATTTACAGAACTCTCCACCCCAAATCCACAGAATATACATTCTTCTCAGCACCACATCACACCTACTCCAAAATTGACCACATAATTGGAAGTAAAGCACTCCTCAGCAAATGCAAAACAACTGAAATCATAACAAACAGTCTCTCAGACCATAGTGCAATCAAGTTGGAACTCAGAATTCAGAAAATAACTCAGAACCGCACAGCTTCATGGAAACTGAACAATTGGCTCTTGAATGTTGATTGGATAAACAATGAAATGAAGGCAGAAATAAAGAAGTTCTTTGAAACCAATGAGAATGAAGACACAACGTACCAGAATCTCTGGGACACATTTAAAGCAGTCTGTAGAGGAAAATATATAGCAATAAGTGCCCACATGAGAAGAGTGGAGAGATCCAAAATTGACACCCTATCGTCAAAATTGAAAGAGCTAGAGGAGCAAGATCAAAAAAGCTCAAAACCTAGCCGAAGACAAGAAATAACTAAGATCAGAGCAGAACTGAAGGAGATAGAGACAAGAAAAACCCTTCAAAAAATCAATAAATCTAAGAGCTGGTTTTTCGAAAAGATCAACAAAATAGACAGACCACTAGCCAGACTGATAAAAAAGAAGAGAGAGAACAACCAAATAGATGCAATAAAAAACGATAAAGGGGAAATCACCACAGATTCCACAGAAATTCAAACCATCATCAGAGAATACTACAAACAACTCTATGCACATAAACCAGTAAATCAGGAAGAAATGGATAAATTCCTGGATGCCTGTGTCCTCCCAAGCCTAAACCAGGAGGAAGCCGAAACTATGAATAGACCAATAACAAGGTCTGAAGTTGAGGCAGCAATTAAGAGCCTACCACACAAAAAAAGCCCAGGTCCAGATGGGTTCACAGCCGAATTCTACCAGACACACAAAGAGGATCTGGTACCATTCCTTCTGAAACTATTCCAAATAATCCAAAAAGAGGGAACCCTTCCCAAATCATTTTATGAGACCAACATCATCCTGATACCAAAACCTGGCAGAGACTCAACAAGAAAAGAAAACTTCAGGCCAATATCCATGATGAACATAGATGCAAAAATCTTCAATAAAATACTGGCAAACCGATTGCAACAGCACATTAAAAAACTTATCCATCATGATCAAGTAGGATTTATCCCGGGGATGCAAGGCTGGTTCAACATACGCAAGTCTATAAATGTAATTCACCACATAAACAGAAGCAAAAACAAAAACCACATGATTATCTCAATTGATGCAGAGAAGGCATTTGACAAAATTCAACAGCCCTTTATGCTAAAAACCCTCAATAAACTTGGTATTGATGGAACATATCTCAAAGTAATAAAAGCTATTTATGACAAACCAACAGCCAATATCATACTTAATGGGCAAAAACTGGAAGCATTCCCTTTGAAATCTGGCACTAGACAAGGATGCCCTCTCTCACCACTTCTATTCAACATAGTACTGGAAGTTCTAGCCAGAGCAATCAGGCAAGAAAAAGAAATAAAGGGTATTCAAATAGGAAAGGTGGAAGCCAAATTGTCTCTATTTGCAGACGACATGATAGTATACCTAGAAGACCCCATCACCTCAGCCCAAAAGCTCCTGCAACTGATAAGCAACTTCAGCAAAGTCTCAGGATATAAAATCAATGTGCAAAAATCACAAGCATTCCTATACACCAATAACAGACTTAAAGAGAACCAAATCAAGAATGAACTGCCATTCACAATTGCTACAAAGAAAATAAAATACCTAGGAATACAACTCACTAGGAATGTAAGGGACCTCTTTAAGGAAAACTACAAACAACTGCTCAATGAAATAAGAGAGGACACAAACAGATGGAGAAACATTCCATGTTCGTGGTTAGGAAGAATCAATATCGTGAAAATGGCTATACTGCCCAAAGTAATTTACACAATCAATGCTATCCCCATCAAACTACCATTGAATTTCTTCACAGAACTGGAAAAAACCACCATGAATTTCATATGGAACCAAAAAAGAGCCCGCATAGCCAAGTCAATTCTAAGCAAAAAGAACACAGCGGGAGGCATCACGCTACCAGACTTCAAACTATACTACAAGGCTACAGTAATCAAAACAGCATGGTACTGGTACCAAAACAGAGATATAGACCAATGGAACAGAACAGAGGCATCGGAGGCAACACAACACATCTACAACCATATTATCTTTGATAAACCAGACAAAAACAGGCAATGGGGAAAGGATTCCCTATTTAATAAATGGTGTTGGGAAAACTGGCTAGCCATGTGCAGAAAGCAGAAATTGGACCCCTTCCTGACACCTTACACTAAAATTAACTCCAGATGGATTAAAGACTTAAACGTAAGACCCGACACCATAAAAACCCTAGAAGAAAATCTAGGCAAAACCATTCAGGACATAGGAGTAGGCAAGGACTTCATGAACAAAACTCCCAAAGCATTGGCAACAAAAGCCAAAATAGACAAATGGGACCTAATCAAACTCCACAGCTTCTGCACAGCAAAACAAACAGTCACTAGAGTGAATCGGCAACCATCAGAATGGGAAAAAATCTTTGCAGTTTACGCATCCGACAAAGGGCTGATATCCAGAATTTACAAAGAACTCAAACAGATTTACAGGAAAAAAACAAACAAGCCCATTCAAAAATGGGCAAAGGATATGAACAGAAACTTTACGAAAGCAGACATACATGAGGCCAGCAAACATATGAAAAAGTGCTCATCGTCATTGGTCATTAGAGAGATGCAAATCAAAACCACATTGAGATACCATCTCACACCAGTTAGAATGGCGATCATTAAAAAATCTGGAGACAGCAGATGCTGGAGAGGATGTGGAGAAATAGGAACACTCTTACACTGTTGGTGGGAGTGTAAATTAGTTCAACCATTGTGGAAGACAGTGTGGCGATTCCTCAGGGACCTAGAAATAGAAATTCCATTTGACCCAGCAATCCCATTACTGGGTATCTATCCAAAGGATTATAAATCGTTCTACTATAAGGACACATGCACACGAATGTTCATTGCAGCACTGTTTACAATAGCAAAGACCTGGAACCAACCCAAATGCCCAACGATGATAGACTGGACTGGGAAAATGTGGCACATATACACCATGGAATATTATGCAGCAATCAAAAATGATGAGTTTGTGTCCTTTGTAGGGACATGGATGAATCTGGAGAACATCATTCTCAGCAAACTGACACAAGAACAGAAAAAGAAATACCGCATATACTCGCTCATAGGTGGGTGAGAAAAATGAGAACATGTGGACACAGAGAGGCGGTCTACTATACACTGGGTACTGTTGGGGGGAATGGGGGAGGGACAGCAGGGGGGGGCTGGGGGGGATAGCCTGGGGATGAATACCAAGTGTGGGTGAAGGGGAGGAAAGCAGCAAAGCACACTGCCACGTGTGTACCTATGCAACTATCTTGCTCGTTCTGCACATGTACCCCCAAACCTATAATGCAATAAAAAAAATAAATAAATAAAAAAATAAAAAAAAATAAAAAAAAAATAAAAAAAAAAAAAGAAATCATAAAAAAAAAAAAAAAAAAAAAATCCCTGCCTTGGTTCACCCTCCCTGGTCTACATCCACTGTCCAATCAGTCTCGTTGAAATGAACCTGGTACCTCGGTTGGAAGTGCAGAGATCACTAGACTTCTGTTTCTCTCTTGCTGGGAGCTGCACTCTCAAGCTGTTCCTGTTAGGTCATCTTGCTGGGAGTCTCCTCTTTATTATTTTTTCATGATATTTGACACATGTAATTTTTTTCAGCAGTGTATTAGCAATCTTGATTTCATCTACAACCATATTTTTTCTTTGTAATAAATTTTAATATATTTCAGTATCTGAGAATTAGAATTAAAAATGTTTTTAAGAGAAGGGTATTTTTCTACTTACCCAAACCCATTTTACATATGCAAAAATTAGATCTTCAGTATTCATTACTAAATTAGAAGAAGTGGATATTGAAAAGTTTTCAATATTGGTAATAAGGCTTTAATTATTTATTTGTTAGCTGATGATAAAAAAAACAAAATGATTCTGAATAAAGATCATGGTTAATAATGAAGATGAAGATGATGTTAACACTGCAAAAAAAGTGTCTATAGATCACCTGGTGAAAATGTGTGATTAAAATGTGTGATTGGCTTCTTGAAGAACTAGAGTGACTACATTCACAACAGAAAAACAATCATGTCAGTTTACAAAATCAAGAAGAAACTTTTAGGCAAATCTCATCGATAATAAGGCAGATAACTCTGAAGGAAAAATTTTAAATAGTCATCAAGTAGAATGCCTCCTCATTTTTAAAGGACTCATCTCTTGGGCCTTTAACTGTTTCTGATGTTTCTTTTCATCTAAAAAGTGCAGTGTACAGTATACATTTAATTAAAATAGAGTACTTTAGTCTTATACATGAAGGTTGAAATTCTGCTATTGTTTGTTGTTGCTGTTGTTTAACAACTAATGTAGGTATTCTGGTAATTCTACTGTGCTGCTTGGTTACCATGAACACATTATTTTTCACTGTAATAGTGTTATGTCATAATTTTTATTGTTTATTATATATGTGTCAATAAGTTTAAGGAAATGATTGCTTATTACTGGTATATAAATTCAGAGTCAGAAATAATGATGATGAAAAAAAACCTGAGACTGTCCAAATAGGTGGTTAAAATAGTAACATTTTTGCTTTCCCAGGGTTTTATGTACACAAATTTTGCTTTATAAAAAATTATTAAAATATTGTACAAAGTTGACTTCAGTCTATGTGTATAAGGTGTATATAAAATATAAATAATTTTTAAAATTTTGACTTGAGTCTTATTCATGACATATCTTATGATGTACATAAAATATTCCAAAATTCAAAAAAATTTAACTTCAAAACACTTTGAGTCCCAAGCATTTTTGTAAGAGATACTCAATCTGTATATAGTAATAAATTATCTTACAGAATCACACCCAGTAACAAGTACTCTACAAGAAATAGAATGTTACAAACCCACATGAGGCCCCTTCATATTCTCCTCTCAAATTATTGCCCTCCCTTTCAAAATAATAACAAATATTCTAACTTACAATTTTTTGCTTGTTTATAAACTTTATTTAAACAGAATTATACTGTTTTATTTCAATCTAATTTTTCTTTCTTTTTTCTTTTTTTTTTTTTTTTAGAAGTTCAACCTTTATTTTTGATTCAGGAAATACATGCAGGTTTGTTGCATAGATGTGCTGTGTGATGCTGAGGTTTGAAACATGATTGATTCTATCCCCCAGACAGTGAGCATAGTGCCAAATAGGTAGCTTTTCAGCCCTTGCACCTCTCCTTGCCTTGCACTCTAGAACTGACCAGTACTCAAGGATTTTTCACACCTTTATGTTTATCTGTCTCCAATATTTATCTCCCACTTGTAAGTGAAAACATATGGTAATGGATTTTCTGTTTTTGTGTTTGTTCACTTAGGATCATGGCCTCCAGCTGCATCCAAGTTGCTGCAAAGAATATACTTTTGTTTTTGTAGTTGTGCAGTAGTTCATAGTACATATGTGCCAGATTTTAAACATTCAATTTATTGATGGTCATCTAGATTGATTCTATATCAATTTCATTCACTATGTCATTCCATTTCACTATTTGTATTGTGAATCATGCTGCAATAAACATACAAGTCAATGTGGGTTGTTTTATTTTTGAATAATTTATTTTTCTTTGGGTAGGTACCAAGTAATAGAATTGCTGGGTTTAATATTTAAGTTTTTTAAGAAGTCTTCAAACTGCTTTTCACAGTGGCTGAACTAATTTACATTCCTATTAATTGTGTAAATGTGCCCTTTTGTCTATGGCCTTACCAGCATGCACTCTTTTTTTAAAACTATTATTAAAAATCCATTCTGACTAGTGTGAGATGGTATTTTATTTTACTTTTGATATCCATTTATCTGATGACTAGCAATGAGTAGTTTTTAATGTTTGTTGGCTCTTTGCATATCTTTTTTTTGAAAAGTGTCTGCTCATGTCTTTTGTCAACTTTTTAATGAGATTGTTTTATCCTGGTTGACTTACCTAAGTTTCTTACAGATTCTAAATATTAGATCTTTTTCAGATGCACAGAGTTTATCAACATTTTTTTCCATTCTCTGGTTATGTGTTTAAACTCTTTGATCATTTCTATTGCTCTGTAGAAGCTCTTTAGTTTAATCAGGTCGCACAGTCAATTTTTGTTTTTGTTGCAACTACTTTTGAAGATGTAGTCATAAACTGTGCCAAGGCCAATGTCCAAATGGTGTTTTCTAGGTCATTTTTCCCTAGGGTTTTTATAGTTTGAGATCCCACTTTGAAATCAATTCAAGATTTTAATTCATCTATAATTATTTTTAATGTGGTGAACAGCAAACTGTCCACTTTTTTTTTAATATGGCTAGCCAGTTATTCCAGCACCACTTATTGACTAGGAAGTTTTTTCCTCATAACTTATTTTACTGACTTTGTCAACATTCAGCTGGTTGTAGATGGGTAGATTTATTTATGCATTCTCCATTCCATTCCATTGGTCTATTGTCCATTTTTCTACAAGTACCATGCTGGTTTTGGTTACTATACCCTAATAATCTAAAGTCAGGTAATGTAATGACCCCAGCTTCTTTCTGTTTGCTTATCCAATTGCTTTGGCAATTTGTGCTTCTTCTTTAGTGCCATATGAATTTTAGAATACTTTTTTCTAAATATTTCAAAAATGACATTAGTAGTTTGACAGAAAAAACATTGAATGGGTAGATTGCTTTGGGCAGCAGTATGACAATTTTATCTAGATGGGTTCTTTCCATCTATGGGCATGAAATGTTTTGCCATTTGTTCATGTCATCTATGATTCTTTTCAGCAGTGTTTTGTAGTGTTTCTTGTATAGATATTTTACCTTTCAGTTAGATGTAGTCCTGATTATTTCATTATTTTTGTGGCTGTTATAACTGGAATTGTATTCTTAATTTAGCTCTCAGCTTGAATGTTACTGATGCATAAAAATGCTACTCATTCTTGTATATTAACTTTATATCCTAAAACTTTACTAAAGGCATTATCAGTTCTAAGAGGCTTTTTATGGAGTCTCAGGGCTTTCTAGGTATAGAATCATATTGTCATTGTAGAGAGATAATCTAACTTCTTGTACTAGTTAGATACTTTCTATTTTTTTTGTCTGGTTGTTCTCTCTAGAAATTCCAATTTAACTGTGTTTGCAAGTTTTGTACATAGTTGTAATGAATCTGTAATTTTTCAACTTCTGCACAGTATCTCCTTGTAAAAATATATAGCCTATTTTATTAATCTTTTCTATTATTGATACCCATTTTATTTCCAATTTCCAATTTTGTTATTTCCAACCTCACATGATCTACCCACCTCAACCTCCCAAATTGCTGGCATTACAGGCATGAGCCACTGCACCGGGCTGAGTGGAAGCACTTTTTCAGAGTCACAGAGCAAAGTGTGTTGGTTAACCACAAAGAGCCAAAGCTGGCAGGCACTTATGAGTATAATAAAACTTTGAGGTCACCCACTTTAAGTACCCCTATTTATGAGGAAAGAAACAGGCTTTACTGTAGCCATTGCCTACATCAGGTTGGGAGTTCAGACCAGCCTTACCAATGTAAAGAAACCCCATCTCTACTAAAAACACAAAAAATTATCCATGCATGGTGGTGCATGCCTTTAATCCCAGATACTTGGGAGACTGAGGCAGAAGAATCACTTGAACTCAAGAGGTGGAAGTTGTGGTGACCCAAGATCATCACACCACTGCACTTTAGCCTAGGCAACAAAAGTGAAACTCCATCTCAAAAAAAAAATTAAATTAAAATAAAAAAATGCTTTCACTCTCTGAAGATCCTTCAAATCAGAGAGGCATGACCACTTCAGAGGCATCTTAGGTAGATAAATATGGGCTAGAGAAAAATGTGCCAGAGCACTGGACTCTGAGTCTGAAGTCCAGGGAAAATCCAGCTCTTTTTGTGTTCTTGAGGTCCTCACTTGAAAGTGGTAAAAAATAATTTCCCTGGATAAGGGAAGGATGCCTTATGAATAAATAACATACCCCAAAAGTTGGAGACAAAGTGCAATAGAGGATTCCAAGGTCACTCATTGTACATGGAACCTTCAGATTCTGCTACTTTGTGCCTTATGATCCTGGGAAACCAGTGTTCTGAAGACACAAAGACAAAAGTACCTGATTCATTCTGTGATGCTCCTGCATGGGACTGTAGTGTTAGTGATGATCTGGAGGTGGTTACAGCCTGCTGTGCTTCTGGCTCCCATTGACTTTTGCTGGAGAAGCTGGAGTAAGTTAAAGTCACATACCTCATGTTGTTATCAATAATCTCCACCTTATCAGGTGGTCAAAAGAGAAAAGCAAATTTGAGATCCCCCATATATTCACTTAGTCTTTTTTCTGGCACTCAACACTACTCTAGTGGGCTCAACATTTCATAGAGAAAATGATTACATCATGCCTGCACTCTCCTTCTAAGACCAAATGGTCTGACAACAGCTTGAAAAATCACTAAGCGAGTATATGTGAAAAAAAAGAGCAAGAGCTGTAATATAAAGCAGAGTGTTGGGAAGAAGAGCTGGAAAATTATTGCATGGAGGGAACCAAAGTCTTCACTCTGGTGGCTTTTAATTCATGATGAAAATGACAACAGGGAGACATCCCTGCACAAGAATGTGTCAGGGAGAAGCCACCCTTAGTAAAGAGACTCACAGGTGTGAGTTTGGCAGATGTTAGAAAGGGACCAGTTTGGCTGCAGACAGTGCAAAGAAGAGATACACAAATGAATGGAGAATCCTGGGGCCTGGGAGATGAAGCTAGATATTTGTTTCTTTATGAAAACATTGCCCTAAAACTTAGCACCTTTCAACAACATATGCTATCTCACAATTTGTGTGGACCAGAATTAGGACACATTTGCTTGGCTACCTCTGCCTTCAGGTCTTTTATGAGATTGGGACTGTGGTCTCAACTGAAGCTGGACTAGGAAAGCATCAGCCTTTAAGCTCACTCATGTTAAAATTGGCAGGGTTTAGTGTGGACTGAGAGCCTGAATTTTCTTCTGTCTACTGGCCTGAGCACTCCCTTAGGTCTTTGTTATGTGGGTCTGTACATAGAGCATCTCAAAGCATTGGAGCTTGCTTCCTCTGTTTGAGAAATATGATAGAGAGAATTAGACAAGCAAGACAAGTTTTTTTCTATTTTCTCCCTCAATCTGTCTCTCTGTCTCTGGTTTGAGACAGAGAGAGACAGATTGAGGGAGAAAATAGAAAAAAACTCAGTTGGTGAAAAATGACAGCTTAAAAGCAAATCTTGTCTGGGTGTGATGGGTCACGTGTGTAATTACAGCACATTGAGAGGCTGACATGTGGATTACCTGAGGTCAGAGGTTCAAAACCAGCCTGGCCAACATAATGAAACGCTGCTTCTACTAAAAATGCAAAATTAGCAGGGAGTAGTGGCACATGAATGTAATCCTACCTACTTGGGAGACTGAGGCAGGAGAATCACTTGAACCTGGGAGGTGGAGGCTGCAGTGACCAGAGATCACACCATTGCACTCCAGCCTGGGCAACAAGAGCAAAACTCTGTCTCAAAAAAAAAAATATTGAGAGTTACAATAATCCTCCTTCAATATCTGTGTTAAAATTTGTACCCCAAGTGAAATGCTATAAGTGAGTAGAAGTTAATTAAGTCCTGAGTGTGGGGCCCACATAATGGAGATTACTAACCTTATACAAAAAAACCCACAGAGGTCTCTTTTCCTCCTTTTGCCAAATAAGGATAAAACCTAAAGTGTGCAGTCTGAAATTCAGAAGAGAGTCATCACCAGATCTCAACCATGCTGACACCCTGATCTCAAATATCCAACCTCTAGAAGTGTGAAAAATTAAGTCCTGTTGTCTATAAGCTGCCTAGTTTATGGTTCTTTGGTATAGCAGTTCTGAACAAATACATAAGTGATACCCTATTCTGTATTCCACTGGACAGAAGCTGAATTTGTGCCCCTGAACTGTTAAAAAATGACTTAAAAAGTGGGTTTTCAGAATGAAAGATAAGAAACAGATTGTTGAAGCACTAAATTTTTCTCTGCTTATGAGATTGTTAAAAATTGGCTGAAATTGATTGGAATTAATATGGTTAACTGAAGTACATGGAGAATGAGTTTGCTGATGTTAGAGCCCAAATTTCCATTGCATGTTTCATAGTACCTTTCACTGAATTTGCATGTGACCTGTGAGGAAGCAGGAAGAGATGACTGTGCATTTCTCATTACTTTCCATATTCCTACTTTCCTTCCAGAAATCCTCTACTAATCCAGAATCCACCTCTTTTGCCTTTTAAAATCACTGTCTTAAAGCCAGTAGAAGAAAACACATTTGAGATGGACTCCTATCTCCTTTTTGGCCAATGTACAGGATGATATTTTTCTCAAAAACAAAGTGCCATATTACTGACATCAGGCAGTGGGCCATTATGTTCAATAACACACTGAGTCACTAACACATAGTTCTAGGAGACTTTGTGAAGATTTCCCCAACATAGATGAGATAAGGCATGTGGATATGATTCTAAATACAATGGGAAAGCACTAGAAAGTTGAATGCCTATATTAGTTTATTCTCATACTGCAACAATGAAGTACCTGAGACTTGGAAATTTGTAAAGAAAAGAGGTTTCATTGACTCATAGTTCTGCATGGTTGTACAGGGGCTCAGAAAACTTTCAGTCATGGTGGCTGAAAAAAGAAGTGAGTGAAAGCAGGGGATATGCCAGCATCTTATAAAACCATCTGACCTCATGAGAACTCACTCACTATTACAGGAACAGCATAAGAGAAAACCATCCCCATAACCCTGTCACCTATCCTCAGACCCTTAACATGGGGGCATTATAATACAAATGTGGTTTGGGTGGGGACACACATTTAAATCATATCAATGCCAGATGACAATATCTACATTTAATTTCAACCTCTTCCTGGAGCAGAACAAAAATGAAGCCTAGTGGGGAAGTGACTTACCCAAGATCACACTTCCAGGCCCCAAGTCTGTTTGAGTTGTGGTCCATGCTACCTTGTACCTATTCTCCTCATGCTTCCATCTCTAAGTGTGTGCATTATCTACAGGTGACACCGCACCATGATTTTTACTTTTCTCTTATATACACAATTCCCGAGGAAGCATCTACTCCCACTGTGCATGCTGGGAGGCTGGGGAAGCCCCAAATACACAGTGACTTTTATTGGATCATAGAGACAGTAAGAAACACAAGGTTTTCCCCCAGCTGTCTTTTCTATCCTGGAACCCAGGCTGCATTTAAATCTTTCCAGGAAATTAAGGGAATGTTGTGTTTTCATAATTGTGTACAAATAAAGAGTTGACATGGGAGAGCAGAGTGAGAAATCAGTAGCATAGTGGGGTCTATGGTGAGGTCTTATAGAAAGAAGGGACCCAGTGGATGAAACCTTGAAGAGCTTAACACACTTTCTTCGTGATATAACTCAACAGAACTTAAGAAACCCATAACCCACATTATTGAGATGGTTTTTTATTTACCTCCATTGGTGAGACATGCTCAAGAAAGCAAGATTTCCTTCATTGTGTTCTGACATCTTTTAGTTCCAGTCATACAAAGGCTCAATGTAAAAGCCTTATCTGATAACACAGATGTTAACTCTGCCCTCATCTTTGATGAGGCAGTGGGCATCTACAGATGACACAGGGCAGCCCAGGACAGGCCTATGCATGCCAGGTTTCTCTTTTCAACTCATCTTGGCAGCCCTATGCCACTTCTTAGTACCATGAGTTGCAGGAGGAACAGGAGGGAAGGCAGATTGTCAGATGTTGAAACTCTTGTGTGCCTGTCATGTTCATACTCAGGTCATAGCTGACAGAAAAAAAGAAGAGGATTGAGAACCAAGTCTATGTACTCACATGTGAATTCCAAGACTTTAACCTGTCCTATGGATTTTCTTCCTTGCTGGAGATTTATATGGATGCTCCTTATGTGCCCAATCTGAAGAGCAGATATTTTTTGAGATGGAGTCTTGCTCTGTCACCCAGGGTGGAGTACAGATAAAAGCAGAAATTCTAATGCAGGTGTCAACTATGCTGAAAACAAGGCAGGCCATGGATTTTTCTTTGCGTGGCTTCTAGGTAATTTTTACAGAGTTTCATTCAGAACAATGAGGAGATGTTTGATGTGACAAACTCCTCTCTCTCTTTGGAAAAAGAGCAGGTGCACTACACCACCAACCACAGCCAGCAACAGGCCGTGGTGAGATTAGCCACATAGGAATCTCTGCAGACAGAAACTCAAGAAGACCAGGACAGACCCAGGACCCAGACTCAAATATGGAAATTTCCTGGGCCCTGTCCCAAGGCCTTGCCATGAGTCACCCATAGTCCTGTTCCAATGGAATCTGGCTTTATTAGTCTCAGTGGTAACTTGTTTAGGTGGAAAATCTCTGTTCACACAATTGTGCAAATAACATAGTAAAGGCTTTTGTGTTGTTTTCATGTTACATTAGGCAGTGAATATTTATGCATGTGGCTACAGTCTGTATTAACTTCCCACCCAGGTACCTTCTGCAGCATGCAGTTTCCTTCCTACCAGACCCTCAAAACTTAAAAGCTAACACTATACTAGGAAAATTTCTGCATGAAAATGGAGAAAGTGTTACACACAATAAAAGATTAAACTACTCTATGCATGTTCCTGCCCATCATCTCAAGAACTCATCCTTGTAGCCCATCTGGGCAGGATCTGGGCCCCAACATTTTCATAATGCATAAGGGAGGTTCATCTGTTATACCAGATCAAGTATAAAAAATTAACACCAAGACAAAAGTATGCCAAATTATAGGGTTTTTATTGTCAGCAGCCACAGAGGACCCATGTCTCTCCAACCCATGGCCCTGAGCTCAGGGGGAGCAGGGTTTTTAAACTGAAAAACCATATCCTGGTTTTAGGACCAAGTGGGTGAGGGGATGCAGGACAAGCAACTTTACAGCAAGCTAGCTGTTTTTATTTACAGAAGCCAAGGTCAGCAGCTATTGCAAGAAAAATGGGTCAGCAAAGAGTTATCACAAAAGAAATAGGGCAGCAATTACAACTTATTTTTGGAAAAAAATGGTTTCCTTGGTGCTTGCAAGGTACAGGGTTTAAGATGGTGTTGCTTAAGTTCTAACTCTAGGTTAGCTATGGCACATTTGCCCCATTTCTTTGTACATTTAATCAAATCATTGATTGTTGTACTTGGAGGGACTGCTCAGTTTGGTACAAGGGCTCATTGGGATTTGAGGACCATTAGTTTTACAGAGTTGACTCTTGACTGGATTATGTTGGGTAACTGGTTTTGGAGGCAAGGTCCAATCATAAGTTCTAGTATAAGTAGGATAAGAGGTTCCACTATTGCACTAAGCAGGGAAGTAAGCCATGAGGACCAGGAGAACAATTTTTGATACCAATTTTTTAAAGCTTCCTGGAGCCGTCTTCCAGTTTCTAAATTTTGTCTGACTAAGGAGAGACTGTCCCAGATAAGGCCTGACTTATTAGCATAAAAACAGCATTGTGATGGGGTGGAACAAGATGGCTGTTTAGGAACAGCTCAGGATTGCAGCTCCCAGTGAAAGTGCAGAGGGTGAGTAGACACCGCATTTCCAGACATATCTTTATTGCCCACAGACCAGGAGATTCCCAGGCAGAGGAGCCCCACGGGTTGCCAGTGCAACTGTTTTGCTTGTGCCCTTGCGTGGTTGTTCTCCATACAGAACACACTGGTCTGGTTTCCCTTTTAAGCTGGCAATTGGAGCTCCAGGAACACAGATTCACCCATTTATCTGATTAGACAGAAAGATGGGCAAGGAGATTCCCAGGCAAAAAAGCACCATGAATCTCAGTGCTGTTGTTTCAGCTGGCACAGTGGGTTGCTGCACAGGAACTCACACAGATCCCGGTCCCTTTTCAGTAGGCAACTGGAACACTAGGGAGATGGTCAACCATTCAATGTCAAAAAAAAAAAAAGGCTCTGAGGCAGGGAGCCAGGTGATCAGGCTTGGTGGGTCTCACCCATTAAAAAAAATAAATAAATAAAAAACAGCAATTGGAAACACTAGGGGTTGAGAGTTTCATGGCAAACACAGCTGAACCCAGATGGTGCAGCTCTGTGGTGGAGGGGCGTCCACCAATACCGACACACTCCACCCCTACCAAGGTAGTCCACCATTGCTGAGGCAGCCTGCTATTGCCGAGGTAACCCACCATAACAGAGAGAGTCTACCATTACAGAGGCTGGCCGAGGTTGTTCTAACCACACCCATATAAAAGGACTGCAGGGAAGTTCACATGGCAGCAGCAGGAGCAGGGTAGAGCCCACAGCAGCTCAGCAAATCCTCTGCAGGCAGAGAGTGACTAGGCTGCCTTCTTGCTGGGCAGGGCGGCCCTGAAAAAAAATGGCAGCAGCACAATGGAAACTCATAAATAAAACCCTAACTGCCCAGGACAGAGCACCTGGGGGAAAAAAAGGGGGTTAATGAGTTCTGCTGCAGTAGACATAAATGTACCTGCCTAGCAGCTCTGAAGGAACAATGCAGCTCACAGCTTAGCACTTGAGCTCCTATAAAGGACAGACTATCTCCTCAAGCAGCTCTCTGACCCCCCTATATCCAAAGAGTCACCTCACAAAGAACTGATCAGACTGACATTTGGTGGGCATCATTCTGGGACAAAGATAACAGAAGAAGAAACTGGTAGCAACCCTTACTGTTCCACAGCTGCTGCAGGTGATCCCCAGGCAAGCAGGGCCTGGAGTGGACCTCAGCAGTCCTACAGCAGAGGGGCCAGACGGTTAGAAGAAAAACTAAGAAACAGAAATAATTTCATCATCAAGAATCTGGATGTCCACTCAGAGACCCAATCTGAAATTCAGCAACTACAAAGGTGACAGGTGGATAAATCCACAAAAAGGAAATAAACCAGCACAAAAAGGAGGAAAACACCTGAAACCAGAACACCTCTCCACCTACAAGGGATCACAACTCCTCACCAACAAGGGAACAAAGCTGGACGGAGAATGAGTGTGATGAAATGACAGAATCAGACTTCAGAAGGTGGGTAATGAGAAACTTCTGTGAGCTAAAAGAACATGTTCTAACTCAATGCAAAGAAACTAAGAACCTTGAAAAAAAATTTGAGGAAATGATAACAAGAATGGACATCTTAGAGAGGAATATGAGTGAATTGATGGAGCTGAAAAACACAACATGAGAACTTCACGAAGCATGCACAAGTTTCAACAGCCGAATTGACCACGCAGAAGCCAGGACTCCTCCTAAAGGAAGAAACTCCACAGGGTGGGTCTCAGGGGGTGCAGACCTATGTCCCCCTAGGGAACCTGAAGGTGGCCAGATTCTTCTTCCCACTGCCAGCCAGATGGGTTTCCTGAGACTTTGAATCCCAAGCTGGAGGTAAAGAATTCAATGAATTCTTTAGAACTCATTGACAGTACCAGTGGCCAGTGGCAGTGGTGGGGGTATCTGGGGACAGCAGAAGCAGTGGTGACAGCTGTGCAAACTGCTGCAGCCAAGCCGGGCTGGTCCTGTGACATGACCTGACCACTCACAGCAACCCCCCATTTTCTGAGCCTAGTTCTCCATCCATCTAGTTGACTCCGTGGGTCCCCAGTATCTTTCCAATGAATTTGCTTTGCCTAATTTAGCTAGAGTCCTTTTCTGTTGCTTGGATCCAAGGAACCCTGACTCACACAGAGTTTGCTTTCAGGATTCAAAGGGAGGAGGGTATTATTTGAACCCCTGTCAGCAGATGTTCAGCTTCTCTGGGTCTCTGTAAGACTGAGCCATGTATCAGTTCCCACAGAAAAGCAGGCACGTGGTTTGGTCTAATTGTCCTCATGGCTTCTATTTAGGGTGGGCTCTTTACTATTCTCATAATGCAGCTTCAGTTATAGAATGAACTCTGGCAGCCCTGTTAGCCCCCCAGGCCTCTCAGAAGAGAGGATTTGAGTGGTTCAGTTTGCCTTCACCATCCACATTGGGCAGTGTCAACCCCCTGTCCTGCTTGTCCAGATCACCCATCAATGTTCTATCTGCTGTGGGTCAAGATGTGACCATGCGAATAAATGAATGAGTGAATGAGTAAATTTTTTTATTTTGTTTTTTTGAGAGAGAATCTCACTCTGTCACTCAGGATGGAGTGCAATGGCATGATCTCAGCTCACTGCAACATCCGCCTCCCAGGTTCAAGTTATTCTCCTGCCTCAGCCTCTTGAGTAGCTGGGATTACAGGCATGCACCACCGCCTGGCTAATTTTTGTATTTTTAGTAGGGACAGGGTTTTACCATGTTGGTCAGCCTGGTCTCAAACTCCTGACCTTGTGATCTGCCTGCCTTGGCCTCAAAAAGTGCTGAGATTACAGGCATCAGCCATCGCACTTGGCTTTTTTTCCCCCCCATGGCCAATTGCAGTAACTTTCTTTTAATGGGTTTTCAGACTCACAGAAAGGGGCTCTTTAGATGAGGCTGTGCTACTAGTCAACTATCTTCACTGTGGAGTCCTAATCACTGATTTTGTTTTGTATATCATGAAGATTCATTCAAATTGTCTTTGCTTCCATTCCTTCATAGTACATTACTTTGTCTGAAAGTACATCCCTCTTTCTCTAGTGCATTGTATTCAAACAGGTTGCTGCTGCTTCTCCATCATCATTAATCTTTTTCATCACCTTCTTATTCCTCTTAGCATATTTGGGGTGTAACATATTATCTTCTGTGCCTAGGGATGGGAAAGTACAGTCAGGTATCAAGAAGAGAGAAATCATTCTCCTGTGAATGGCAGGCACTCAGGCCTGACCTGCATGAAACTGCAGGTGTACCCAACCTTTGGGTCTGCCGAGAGAAGTCTGCCAGGGACCACATGCCAACCAACACCAGAGGCTTACATCAAAAAGGCCTCACCAGAAGCAGGAATAGAACATGAATTCACAGCCTTAGGCTGAATGGCTCTCACAGCAATTCTTGCCTATGATGCCAACATGGCTTCCTGTGCTGAAGTTCTCACTTCAAATGTATTAGTCTCTTCTGCTTTCTCATTCATCTCATGACTTTTCTAAAGCCTTGCTTTCATGGTCACTGCCTTGCATTTCCTTGACTGTGGCTGTAATCTGCTCTCCTGTGACATTTCAGGAATATATTGCTGTTATTCAGGGTAAGCATGTGTATAAAGCCTCAGATAAACTTCTTTTTTTTTTTTTTCAGATGGAGTCTTGCTCTGTCTCCCAGGCTGGAGTACAGTGGTGTGATCTCAGCTCACTGCAGCCCCTGCCTCCTTGTTTCAAGTGATTCTTCTTTTTTAGCCTCCCAAGTATCTTGTACTACAGGTGTGTACCTCCACATCTGGCTAGATTTTTTTTATTTTTGTATTTTTAATAGAGACAGGGTTTCACCATGTTGACCAGGCTGGTCTTGAACTCTTGACCTCAGGTGATCTGCCAGCCTTGGAATCCAAAAGCACTGGGATTACAGGCATGATCCATCATGCCCAGCCCTCAGATAAACTTCTATTTTCTTGCCACTAGGACTCAAACCTCATTGTTGATACCAGTTCCACAAAGGATCCCAGCACACCTCATTAATGGGAGGCAAAATGGTTGGCAAGGGGTGGACTGGTATTCTGTATCTAGCTTTTGTGGAGCTGTGAATTGTTCATTTGTTTGAGGTAGATGAACTTTATTGGGTTTCTTAGCCTTCTCCTGTTTGTCATCAGCAGTTGAAGAAACAGTTGCTTCCACTTGGTCTATATTTGGATCATCTTTAACGGGTACCAATGTCAAAATCATACTTTCCTCATCATCTTCTTCCCCCTCAAAGAAATTCTTTTTGCCACTAACAAAATTTGAGTCTGACATTTTTGGCAATCTCCCTGTCTTGTCCATTTGGTGCTACATTTTTTTATAAAAATTAAACCAGGTGCTGTGACTCACACATGTAATTCCAGCCCTTTGAGTGGCCCAGGTGGTGGATGGCTTGAGTCCAGGAGTTCCAGACCAGCCCGGAAAACATGGTGAGACCCCCTGTCTCTACCAAAAATACCTGTTGTTTTTTTGAGACAGGGTCTTGCTCTGTCACCCAGGCTGGAGTGTGTTGGCACAATCTCAGCTCACTGTACCCTCAACATTCCAGGCTGAAGTGATCCTCCCATCTCAGCCTCCTGAATAGGTGGGGCTACAGGTGCACACCACCATGCCCAGCTAATTTTTTTTTTAATTTTTGTAGAGACATTGTTTTGCCATGTTGCCCAGGCTGATCTCAAACTCCTGGGATCAAGTGGTCTGCCCTCCTCTGCCTTCCAGAATGTTGGGATTATAGGCATGAGCCACTGTGCCCAGCTGAATGAATGTTTTTCTTTTGCTCTCCTGGTCTGTCTAAATCTCATCTTTCTCCCAAAGTGTTCATACCTCTGTCTTAGCCTGTCTCACACTCAGCCTATCCCAGAGTCAGTGTGGAATGGAACCTTCTCATAGAGGTAGAAATCTTTAGTTCCCATGTGGCTCTCTGCCCCAGCTCAGTAGCTGCATCTTGTAGTGGTAAATAATTGCTCCCTGATTTCAACAGAGACTTGAATAAGATCTCCAGCAAAGGAATTGGCTCTTATTCATATATTATCTTACCTCTCTGTGTGCAGTACAATGATTACATACAGTAGGGGGTCCAATAACTGCTCATTGAATTAAGCAGAGAACATTTAGGAATCTCCTACTGATTGCCAGATGCCATAACTGGCCCACACTTACTGAGGCCTTCATAGGCTCCAGGGACTGTTCTAGCCACATCAACCTCATCACAACACCATGAGATAGGCCCTATTATTGTCCCTGCATGCAGTTAAATGTGAGGTGCAGAGACCGCATAACTTGCCTAACTAGTGGGGCTGTGGGTCTAGGCAGGCAGCCTGGCTCCAGAGCCGACACACTTAACTGCTTTACCAGGCTGTTTCATGATGGTGTGCTTGACAATAAAACTTCTGGAATTAAGCCATTTCAATAATAGCCACATCAAAAAAACTGAATGACCCTAAATGAATCTCTCCAACAAACATCCACAATAATCCTGCCCCACACAGCCCCAGGGAAGATGGGGCTCAGGACTGGGGGTGAGGGATGAAACAAGATGCCACTGCACAGATGACTTGGAAAAGAAAAAACTGCAAGTTGAATGACGATGTTTATCAGACCTGGCAAAAACATTCTTTACCTATCCCTTGAGAGGTTTGGCAGCTGCAATTTCCCAAAACAGGCACTGGACCAAATCTCAGACAAATGGGGCACTGCCCACATCACAGCCTTGCTCATGTTTTATGAGGTCTCTGTCAGATTCTCTCACCAGAAATGGCACTTCAGGCACCAACCTACCCTCAGTGGGGTGGTGTCTCCATAGCATGAGCCCCCAGAAAGGCTCAGATCTGCCCTCTGAGCTTGGTTTGGTCTCTATGAAGACACTTGCCACAATGCATGGTGAGGCTTGCTCACCTCTCCTTCCACAGCCAGCCAGGAGCTGTGCACCTCCAGGTTCCCTTGGTCACGAGTACAGGCAGCCGCATGTTGGAGAGTTGCTTCAAATACCAACTGGGTTGAAAAATATCTCCTGGTCCTGAAACCAGAGAGGAACTGAGAGAGGCCATTTTATTTCACCAAATAATTCCATGTGACTGTTTCAAACCTAGGTACTTAGTAAAAATGTAAGTTCCCTGGGCCCACTTAGCCCTAAAAAAATCAAAAGGAGGGCTGCAGGGGTAGGGGAAGTGGAATACCGACTTTCATACTTTTCCAACCTACCGCCCCCCGCAAGTGATTCAACTGGGCAGCCAATGAGGCAGTCCTTCAGATGAATGAGGCATGACGTGTCCTCTGCTCTCCCCTCTCCAAAGGGAAAATGGGCTTCTCCCCTCACACAATCAGTCACACACTGGCCTTCTTTCTGTTCTCCAAGTGCTAGGCTCTTCCCCACTTCTGGACCCTTGCTAGAGCTGTGCCCCCTGCAGAAATGCAGCTCTCAGACCCCGTGGAAAGAGTTCTTCATTCAGGCTCACCCCAAGTACATTTAGTCACAGCACCTTTTTTTTTCTTTTTTTTTTTTTTTTTTTTTTGGAAATGGACTCTTGCTCTGTCACCAATGCTGGAGTGCAAGGGCACGATCTCAGCTCACTGAATCCTCTGCTTCCCGGGTTCAAGCAATTCTCTTTCACCAGCCTCCCAAGTAGCTGGGATTACAGGAACCCACCATTGTGCCCAGCTAATTTTTGTTTTTAGTAGAGACTGGGTTTTGCCATGTTGGCCATACTGATCTTGAACTCTGGACCTCAGGTGATCTGCCTGCCTTGTCCCCTCAAAGTGCTAGTATTACAGGTGTGAGCCATCATGCCCAGCCTTAGTATCTGCTTTATAAGATTCATCATCTGTCTTTCCAGCAACCCATAAGCCCCATGTTCTCCTCACCACTGAATATCCCATGCCTAACTCTGTATGCAGTAGGCGCACCATAGGTGGCTGTTGAGTATAGGTGGTGTTACAGATACATAAAAAGGGCAGCTACTACCAGTTAACTGTTGCTAGAGGGAGGTAGAATAAACATGTAGTTTGCCATAGTTCACAAAGGAGAACCAGTGCCTGGCAGGACACCTTGCACCCAGACCCCCACTGCCATGGTTTCCTCTCTGAAATGCCCCATGATATGGGTTCCCTACAACCAAACTAGAACCAAGTGTGATCTACCCAACAACAAATGAGATGCCCAGAGCCAGAATAGTCTAGATGAATGTATTGCCATTCATGTATTTCATAGAAAATGTAGCAAATGGGTCAGCGTTGTACAAAAAAAAAATCCAGGTTTATACAGGTTGCTTTATTTACATCTGGGAACAAGGCTGTCCTGGCATCAGACAGAGCAGCTGCACTTGTCTGACATTCCTTTGCAGATGCAGCCCTGGGCACACTTGGCACAGCCCACAGGGCAGCAGGAACAGCAGTCTGGGGAAGAAGAGAGAGCGAGAGGTAAGAGCAGACTCCCTCCCCCAGCAGAGGCCTGGCTTGAGCCCTACTTCTGGCCCCAGCTGACCCTCATTTCAGAATGGTGTGGCTTTGTCAGGAGACAACTGGTGGATCTTTGGGATGAGGGATTTATGTGAAAAAGCTGTCCAGCCCCATCTGAGTCTGGGACAGGGCAGAAGAGTGGGCAGGTAATGATTGGGGGTATGAGAACAAAGTGAGGCCGGTTCCCCTAAAACCCACACTTAAGTGAGGAAAGTCTTCACATTCCAACAGGTGGCAAACCCCTGACAGAGCAGTTCTGGGGAGGGCCGGGTTAGCTCTGGGCTTCCCCTGCAGGAAAGGGCTGCATCATCAGTTTAGAAACCACACCGGGGTCTCCAAGATCCTGTGCCTGAAGTGCTCCAAGATCCTGTGCCTGAAGTGCTTCAGGACCCTGAAGGGTTAAGAAGGCTGCATCAGGAGGCAGGAGACCTAGGTTCACGTTCCAGCTTTGTCCCCAGCACTACCTGGTAATGTCTCTGGGCCTCAGTTTCTAGTTTAGTAAGGAGAGGCTAGGACTCACCCATTTTTAACGCACTTTGAGGTCTGATTCTGAATCAGGTGCAGAGGGAGGTGTTTGTGGAAGCTAGTCCTTGGCCCACCCCTGCCTGCGGAGCTCTGGGTTCCCTGCTCTAAACTTGTCCCATCTGCCAGATTCTCAGGGAAGGCCCCACACTCACTCTTCTTGCAGGAGGAGCATTTGCAGTCTTTGCATTTGCAGAAGCCAGCATAGCCACATAAACCACCTGCAAGGAAGAGAAAAAGGCAGTGAGCAGTGAGTGAAATGCAGAAGGCACAGCGGTAGTCAATAACTCTTAGTGCCTCCTCCTCTGTGGGGCTGGGCCAGCACTTAGAGCTTTTCTACTCATGGGAGAGGAAGAGAATCTCCATCTCCTCTCCCTTCATGCTGGGAAGGGCAAGTGTCCTCTTGCTTTTACTTCATAAGCAAGGCTCCAGGCTCCAGACACAGCCCAGGAAGACTGGGACTGGAGGCCGGAGGCTTCTGTCCTGAACTCCCAAGAGGCAATGGTCCACTGCCTTCCATCCACCCTTGCTGCTCAGAGCCTGGTCAGAGCATTGGGGTTCAGCCAGCTGCCCCCTGACCAACTGGGTGACATGGAGAAAGACAGATTTGGGCCTCATACCCTCAACTCTGATTTAGAGGCACAGGGAGGAGGGAAGTGGTCTCAGGGACATGATCGGGAAGAAAGCCCTTAACAAAGTAAAGGAGTCTCCTTCAGCTCAGAATTTAAAATGCGACTTTCTCAAACCCAGAATCAGTTTGTACTGTGCCTGGGAAGCAAGCATCCTAAGGGGCAGAGCCAGGTGTCCCTTACCAGGTGAGCAGGAGCAGTTGGGGTCGATCTAGAGGCAAGGAGAAGCGGGAATTCCCAATCCAGAAGCAAACACACTGCGGCACAGATGAAAGGCGTGGTGACGCCCAGGAGCCAACGGCTCCCTTTATAGCCTGGGGAGGGGGTCGGGCGCAGAGGCCCTACCCCGTCCTTGCACCCGCTCTGCAGATTCTGCGATGCCGGCGGGCTGTGCGCAGCAGGCGGGCTGGGTGCACCATCCCACGGGCTGAGCGCAGTGTGCGCAGTGGAGCCCATCCCTTTGCCCTTACCCCTTTGGTCCCAGCTCACTGAGAAACTGGCAGTACGTGTCCCTGCCGTCCTTCCTGCCTTCCCAATTTCTCTGGCGTTACCTGCCACTCTCTCTCCTAGGCGTGCTGGGAAACTCGGAATCCCGCCCGTCTACACACCCCTAGCTCCCACTCCACTGTGTGTAGCTTTGCATTTCCCAGAGTCACTGGATCACGTCCCTGGATCGGCGGAAGCGGGCGAGGGAGCAGTGTGCAAACGAGACGCCAAGGACGGGACGCACGGATTTCCTGCATTGCCGGTCTCTGTCCCAGTTGCCACCTCCATCTGTTGGCCACGGTTCTCCTATGTCCAGGAACAGAACAAACACAGGGCTCTACCCGCTTCCTTCCATTCTCCACTCTTGAGAGGCTGCATGGGCACATTTTTTCCGGGTCCTCCTTTGCATAAAACTCTCCCCACAGCCTCACCCGGCACCCCTCTACAGGATGGCAGTTTGGAAAATGTGGGATGCTCCCAAAAAAGAGATCATTTTAGGTGACATGAGAATCCTGGATTAAATGAAAATTCAAGAAACCTGGATTTTTTTCCTTCCATATTCCTATTACTCTACATAACATGAATTCATGTTAGTCACTTGGCATCTTTGAACTCACAGCAATCCTAAAGGGACATGCATTCTGTTTATGAATCCATATTCCTAATCTAGACAATGGCAATACAAGGAGGTCAAGCACACTGGCCCAGGGTCAGAGGGCCTCGAAGTGGGACTGCTGGTTCTGAATCCTCTCAGCTTCCCATGGAAGAGAGGGCAGTGATGAAGCTTCCCTTTGGCCTAGGTATCATCTCTTACTGCTTGAAATCTTTAAACAAAACCAAGAATCAAGGTCAGTCCTGGGAGCAAAACAGAGATGCAGGGGGATATGAATAGGGAGAATTTGATGGCAACAGTCTATGTCTGGAAGTTAAACTGATTCTTTTTGCCATAGTGTGAATGAATTTGCTTTTCATATAAATATATCTAAGGAAATAAGAATCATTTAAAAGAAAAATGTTATGTCACATATTGGTGCAGGTGGTAGCGGAACTGGTAGGCATCCTTTGGTTTCTGTTATGGAGACAGGGACTGCCTTGCTCATGGCTTTATATTTCTGGTGTGAATCCCTGTTTTATGGGAAGAGGGCAAGGACCCTGTCAGGACCAAGGGCAATGCTTATGTGGCTGATGAGAAAGACTAAGGACACATAGGGAGGGACTCCAGGCCCGGCTTGTTTGTCTGGAGTAAAAATGTCATCTATCTATGCCACTGAGATATTTGAGCTGTTAGCACCAGATGCCTTAGACTAGGTACCTTAAAATGCAGAAATCTATTTCTCTCAGCTCTGGAGGCAGGGAAATTCAAGGTCAAGGCACCAGCATATTTGGAGTCTTGTAAGAGCCCCGTTCTTCATGGATGTCTCTTTCCTGCTGGGTCTTCACACAGTGGAAATGTTTGAACAAGCCCCCTCGGGCCTCTCTTATTAAGGCACTAATCCCATTCATGAGCCCTTTGTCCTCTTATTGCAGTCACCTCCCAAACCCACCACCTCAATCCCAACACATTGAAAATTAGATTTGCACACATGAATATTGGAGGCACACAAGCATTTCAGCCAGAGCAGCCATGAATCATAATAACAAAATAATAGTTAATATTATAGATCACTTGCCATGAACAAGGCACCATTCTAAGTTCTTTATACCTATTAAATTATTTATTTCTACAAGTCAGACCCCATTACAGTCCTATGCTGCTTAGTGAGGGAAATAAATTCTGAGAAATGCATTGTTAGGTGATTTAATGGTTGTAAAAATATCATAAAGTGTACAATAAGAAACCTAGACATTATGGCCTACCACAGACCTAAGTTTTGTGATGCTCCTAGGCTTCAAATCTGTACAGCATGCTACTGTGCTGAATTCTGAAAGCAGTTATAACATAGTCGTAAATATTTGCATATCTAGATGTAGCTAAACATGGAAAGGTTCAGTAGAATTACCTTATAACCTTATAGGACCACTATGCTCTATGCAGTACATCTATAACTAAAATGTCCTTACACAGTGCATGATGTATTATTATAGTCTACCCTTTCACAGTGTAAGACACTGAGCCAGAGAGAGGTTGAGTCACCCTGGTATACATGATGACACATCATACAGGTTGACCATAGGATAATGCTCTCAACCACAACCCTATGTCACCCTGCCATGTGACACATGATGACACTGATTCTGACACAGAGGCACAGTGGGAAGAGCACTGAGCTAGCTGTCAGAGCCTCTGCATAACTGTGTATCATCTCTGGGCTTCAGTTACCCAGCTGTCAGGTCAGGTGCACAATTGGAATAACTAACCATGGGCCCTTCCAGCTCTGGACTGCGAGGGGCTGGGCTTAGCATCCACTGACAGACAGCATGATCTTCCACTATGGCAAGGGCATGAGGACAGCCATGGCATAGATTCATTCATGCCTTTACTTCTGTACTGTGTGACCTTGGGAAGATTGCTTAACTCTTCTAGAAGACAGTGCAACTCCTCTAGAAAACAGTATCATCTCACCAGACCCTGTGCATTCACTGTCTCTTTGTGTGAAGATCAGATGACTTGAAAGGTGGGAAAGCCTTGTTCTCTGATTTCTGGAGCAGTGTCTTATCCTGGAGAGCTGGTGCATGCGGTTGTCCACATGCCCTTGAGACCAGATCAGCAAGACTCCGGATCCATCTCTAACTTTCAGTCCACAGAATACCTCCAGGAAGATGAACCTTTTCCAAGGGGCTTGATGGGAGCTAACAGAATTGTCTCTCCAGAAAGTCCATGTGGACAAATAATTATAATAGCACTGTTCAGTAAGCCCTAGGCCACTAGTACCAGGCCACTGTCCCATTTAACCCCTATATGGAAATATAATCTTTTTTATACAGATGAAGAAATGGAAACTCAGAGAGGTTAAGTGACTTGTGCAGGCACATGACCAGTAAGGAGTGAAGTGGGCTGCGAATCATTTGTGTGACACTAAAGCCTGCACTTGGCCTAGGCTACCTTCTGAAATTCCCTCTTCAGAAAGAGCACCTGCAACCCATCTAGGTCTTGACTCCTGGGCCTCCTGTCTCATCTTCCTTCTGATTGAACATCAAGTAACAATTTCCTGAACAGATAGCTGGAGGGACCAGCTGTTGGTAGCAATGATCAGTCCTCATCTTTCTCAATGACCACCACATGCCTTTAAACTACAGAATACACCATCAGCCCTGCATAGGTGGAGTCAAAATACTTCACCTGGGAAATTTAATTGCTATCTATAGTCAGCTTGCCAGGATAATGCTGGACACTTTGCTCCATCTCACTATTCATTGTACTGGCCTGAAGTAACCAAGGGCTGGAATTTGAAGGAGGAGATGCAGCCTGACCTTGGGAGAAACTTCCAAAGATTCAGAACCAAGTTAGAACAATGAGCTCTCAGATGTAGCGAGAGTTCCATTAGTGATATGGGGCAGGTCAAGACTGATAGTTTCTTTTGGGCATGTCAAGGCCAGCACTGCTAAAGTTGTGTTATCCATGCACTGGGGCCAGTCTGCAAACTGTTCCCAGTCTGAAATATACACCCTAGAATAAATATGCAATGTTTGTAAATTCTTTTATTTTTCTGTGATTTTGTTTTTCATACATGTATTTAAATATAGTCATATATATATACATTTGATTTTCATAAGTATTTTGTTTTCATATATTTATATTAATAATTTGCCTATTAAATATAAAAAGTAGATTTTTTTTTTATATTTTATACTAATTCATTTTGGTTCACTTTGCCAAAGCTTAGGTCTGTTACAGATGCCCGTGCCATTGTATCTCTTACATGTATAATGCATTTTTTTTTTTTTGAGATGTAGTTTCCCTCTTGTCACCCAAGCTGGAATGCAGTAGCATGATCTCGGCTTCTTGCAACCACTGCCTCTTACAATCAAGTGATTCTCCTGCTTCAGCCTCCTGAATAGCTAGAATTACAGGCACTTGAAATCACTCCCAACTAACTTTTGTAATTTTAGTAGAGATGGGGGTTTCATCACGTTGGCCGGGCTGGTTTTGAACTTCTGACTTCAGGTGATCCACTCACTTTGGCCTCCCAAAACGCTGCAATTACAGGTGTGAGCCACCATCCCCACCCTACTGTATAATGCTTTTATATTTTTTAGCTGAGATAGGTAATGTGATTTGCCTTAAGACACTCTGTGTAAGATGATATGATGATAGCACACACATGTCTGATCTCAATGCAGTCCCTCATCCCAGCTCTGTTTGGTGTCAGGTTTCTTTATCCAAGGCACATAATGTAAGATAGAGCCAGAATATAGTCAACTTTTTTTATGATTAACATATTTTATTTTATTTTATTTGAGATGGAGTTTCGCTCTTGTTACCCAGGCTGGAGTGCAATGGCACAATCTTGGCTCACTGCAACCTCCACCTCCTGGGTTCAGGCAATTCTCCTGCCTCAGCCTCCTGAGTAGCTGGGATTACAGGCATGCACCACCATGCCCAGCTAATTTTTTGTATTTTCAGTAGAGACAGGGTTTCACCATGTTGACCAGGATGGTCTCAATCTCTTGACCTCGGGATCCACGTGTCTTGGCCTTTCAAAGTCCTGGGATTACAGGCATGAGCCACTGTGCCCAGCCCCATATTTCATTTTTGAAAAAAACAAATGCCCTACTGGGTCAGGATTGTATGGAAAACAGTTCTGGTTTGGACACTTTCTACCTCTGGGAGCATGGCTTTCCCTACATCAGGCACAGCAGCTGCACTTGTTCGACATCCCTTTGCAGACACATCCCTGGGCACATTTGGCACAGCCCATAGGGCAGCAGGAGCAGCAGCCTGGAGAAGAAGGGGAGAGTGACAGGTCACAGAAGACTTGACCAAGCACCTCCCTGCCCCAACAGTGGGCCTGGTCCAAGCTCACACCCAGACCCAGAGGAGCCTTAGTTCAGGATGGTGTGCTCTGTCAGGAGACAATACATCAATTTTTGGAGTGAAAGTCTTGCTATTGTAATAACCTACCCTGGGCTAGCATAACTGACTCCATTTTAGCTGTAAACTCCACCTGGCTTCCCCCTCCTTATCACAGCCTCTTTGGGTGCATAACTGGGTCATGCTGCACTTGGAGGCATTGAAGGTACTGTTCTTAACACTTGTATCCTGCTTGGCATATCTCCCCCCACCTCCTATTGTAAGGAAAAAGTTTCCCTTTGATCATTGTGTAGAAGGAACCTGATTGCCCCCTTCTTGGTAATCGTATGGAAACCACTTGTGCCCCCAGACCTTCCTCTAACCTGCTTTTCTGCTTCTATAAAATTCCACTTCAGCTAGGTACTCCCCTCTCCTACCTAAATCAAGGTATAAAAGATAATCAGGCCCCTTCCTTGGGGCCGAGAGAGAATTTTGAGCATTAGCCATCGTGGTCGCCGGCTAGAGCGTGGTGCATTCCTCCTAACTTGCTCAGTTATAACACTATGAAAAAGATGCTCAGCTCCACCTGAGCCTAGGACAGGGCAGAAGACTGGACAGGCAGTGACTGGGGTTTGTGGGGACAAAGGAAGACCAATTCCCCAGGTACATACACTTCTGTGAGAAAAGTCCTCAAGTATCAGGTCTGTGCTTGGCCAGCTGGTGCATTCTTGTGTCCTCAGTTTCTCCATTGTAAGAGTAAAGGTTGGGTGGGGATCAACCATCTCTAATGTTCTTTCAGCTCTGATCCTGAATTCGTTTGAGGGGATGTGGGTGGTTGGCTTGCTCCTACCTGTGGACATGTGAGATCCCTCTTCTGACTCTGCCCAGCCCCCAGATTCCCAGGGAAGGCCCCATGCTCACTCTTCTTTCATGAGGTGCATGTGCACACTTTGCATTTGCAGGAGCTGGCACAGGAGCAGGAACCACCTGCAAGGAAGAAAAAGGCAGTGAATGGTGAGTATGGTGCAGGGTTAGGAGCAGCCCCTCAGCAGGCTCCTGCTCAGTGCACGGGAAACCTGGTACCTTGTTCCATGCAGGCACACAGAAGCCCAGCCTCTGTTTTCTCCCCCACAGGCTCGGATGGGCAGGTGCACTCCTAATTTTACTCCTCAAGACCTTATGTCAGTAATCCCTAAGAGGCAATGCTCCCTGCCTCCCATCCACCTCAGGCAGCTCTAATGCTGGGTCAGAGCCCTGGTCTCAGCCCAGGACCCCACTGGCAATCAGGTGACCTGGTAGTTTTGAGTCTTAGTCCTCTCGCCTCAGAAATGGGAGGCACTGGGAAGATGGTCTAAGTGGTGATGAAGGCGCTTGATGGGGGCAGCACCACAAGTGCAAAGTGAAGGAGTCCACTTTAGGAAGAGCTAACATGCACCTCCCTCCTGCCCCAGGGACATTCTGTTCTCTGGCATGAAAACGGAGATTGTAAGTCCCGAAACGCGGCATCTCCTACTACTGGAGCAGGAGCAGTTGGGGTCCATTTCGAAGGGAGCTGAAGCTGGAGTTTCTAAGCAAGGGGCGAAGAAGCAGCGGAGCAGTTGGGAGGCGTGGTCAATTCTAGGTAAAGCGCGCGCTCAATTCACAGTCAGAGGAGGGGGCCGGGTGCAGAGCACTCCTCCGGACCCCCACGCGGAATCCTCAGCGCCAGCTGTCCTCGCTTGGGCTGTGCACAGCAGGAGGGCCGGGCGCACCATCCCCTGAGAGTCACAGGGTGGGCCCCCGGAGGCCGCCACTTTGGCGCTCGCTTGCGTGGGAGGGGCTGTGCTGCCGGAGGTACGCGGCGCCCCTGCCACCCTGAGGGCCATTTCCCATTCCCAGGTGGTGGCGCTATCCACCCACTCCCCTCCCTCCAGTCCTCTTCTAGCTACCGCGCCGCTTCGCCTCCTGAGTCCGTGTGCAGCTCCATCCTCGTGCTCACCTTTTGCTTAGGCAGGAGCCAGGAGCAGACCTAGTGAGCTGTGTGCGGATGAGGGGCGGCGGAGGTGACTTTTGCTTCTCCCCTGCCGTCCTCCCCCGCATTGCCTGTCACTCTTCCCACTTAGGACCCTCAAACTCGTTCCCCCTGAACACAGAACGCGGCGACCACGCGTCAGCCCCTCTCTCTTCCTTTCATGCTCCTAGGAGGTGATCGCGGGCACATTTGTCCGGGTCATCCTTTGCATATAATTCTCTGGGACTACCCACACCTGCCTGGCACCCCACTGCAGGATGGCAGTTTTGAAAATGAGGGATGCTCTCCAAAGAGGATGACTTTAAATGACATACAGACCCTGCCTTCCATCAAGATCAAGGAGAGAAGTGGGTATTTCTCCTCGATGTTTTATCATGTGAGATTTAGATTGTGACAGGCCTTTTAAAATCATTCATTCCTTGAATATTCCCAACAATCCTAAAGGAAAATACTATTTATGAACCCGTTTTATTCATCTGACAACTATGACAAAAGGTTTAAGTAACTTGCTCAACATCACAGAGCTGAAAACTTGCCCCTGATTTTAATCTAGCCAGCCTCTCAGGAGAAAGTGTCCATGATCAAGCATTGTTTTGGCACAGGTATGTCATTAGCACTTCTCTATTGCTGGAAATCTTTTAAACAATGTCGAGCCACAAGCTCAACCATGGGCTGTGACCAAAAAAAAAAAAAATCCACATGTGTAATATATGTATCTATCTATGTGTACACAAGACATACATTTCTAGTTTTTCTTTCTTTTTTTTTTTTCTGAGAAAGAATCTTGTTCTTGCCCAGGCTGGAGTGCAGTGCTGCACATCAAACAGCTTTCCCTCCACAAATGGAGGGACTAACTTGTCATTAACAAGACATCCAGGAACTTTTTCCTTCCTAAGCCACACTCAGCAATCTGCACAGTCTGCCATGACTGTGTTCTGAGAATTTCTGTAAATAAAGTATTATTAATTATGAAGATGATGAACTCAAAAGCAAAATTCCAAAACAACTTTATCTGCAACCCACAATCACACTGCATCTTGCCGAGAGCATGCTGGCTTAAAGTAGTCAAGGGCTGGAATTTGTAAGAGGAATAAACAGCCTGACCTTGGGAGAAACTTGCAAAGATTCAGAGCCAAGTCCCAACAGGGAGCTCTCGGGGTTCAGAGAGTGTCCTGAGTGCGCTGTCTGTGACACTGGGTAGGCCAAGCCTGATGGTTCCTCACGAAAATGTCCTGGCCTGTGCTGCTGAAGGTGTGTGGTCCCCAGTGGGGCCAGTCTGCTGTTTCCAGTCTGCAATACAAATCATGTGCAGAGTTTGTAAATCTTCAATTTCTCTATTATTTTCATACATATTTATTATTTTTTTCTGGTAAAGTGTAAAAAAATGGGTTCTGTATTTTGTGTTTTATTATCTTCATAATTGATACTACTTTATTTATGAAGGTTTAGGTCTGGGATGGATAAAAAGTGAAAACTGTCCCTTTACCATGGAGTTTGAGAAGCCTCGTGTAGGATTCAAGCAACTGAAGCTTAGAATCAACGTCCTGTGGTCACTTTCAAGACTAAAATCTGATGACAAACTAAACTTGGGCAGGGAAATCTGAGAATAAAAATGAGGAATGGAGAAGGCTCTGGCAACCCTTAACATCATTGGAGGTGATCGTGTATGTCCCATCCCCATGTGATCCAGCACAGTGCAGGGGCATTTTACAGAAGATGTAGCTGAGTGAGTTAACTAGAATTGCCTGAAGGTGCTCTGACTGTTAGAGACTCACATTTCCATCGAGAGCCCAGTCTCTAAACTCCCAGTTCAATCTCCCACCCCAATCCTTTATTGCAAAAAATAGAATGGGAACCAGAACCAGATGGAAGCCTAAGTGTTTAATTATTATTCACGTATTTCAGAGAAACAGGAATGTAGCAATGGGTCGGGGTTGTAGAAAAAAAAATCCTGGATTTTTTGTGTCACTCTATTTATATCTGTGAGAAGGCCTGTCCAGACATCAGGCACAGCAGCTGCACTTCTCTGATGCCCCTTTGCAGTCAGAGCTCTGGGCACACTTGGTACAGCCCACCGGGCAGCAGGAGCAGCAGGCTGGGGAGAAAGGTGAGAGGGAGAGGTCAGAGCAGACTTGGCCAGGGACCATCCTACCCCATCAGAGGTTTGGCTTGACCCCTGCCTCCAGCCCCAGAGGATCCTTAGTTCAGGATAGCATGGCTTTGTCAGGAGACAACTGGTGGATGTTGGGGTGGGTCTTTCTATGAGAAAGCTGCCCAACCCCACAGGAGCCCTGGACAGGGCAGAAGACTGGAAAAGCAGTGACGGCCTACAGGGACAAAGAAAGGCCAATTCCCCAGAAGAATGCTCTCAGGGCCAGCCTCGGGCTTCCTCCCAACCTTAGCCACAGCCCTAGATTCCTGGAGATGGCCCCACACTCACTCTTTTTGCAGGAGGTGCATTTGCACTCTTTGCACTTGCAGGAGCCTGCACAGGAACAGGAGCCACCTGTAAGAAAGAGAAAAAGGCATTGAGCACTGAGTGAGATGCAGAAGGTATAGCAGTGGGTCAATGAGTCTCCAGCGCCTCCTCCTGTGTGCAGGGGCAGTTCCGCAGAGCTACTTTCTCACTCAGCAGAGGAAGAGAAACCCCCTGTTCTCTCCCTTCATGCTGGGGAGAGCAAGTACCCTCCTGTTTGCACTCCAGAGAAAAGTCCCAGGCTCCGGGCACAGCTTAAGAAGACTGTGACTTCGATTTTCTGTCCTGAACCCCAAAGCGGCAATGTCCCCTGCCTCCTATCTAAAGCGGCTGCTCAGAGCCTGGTTAGAGCATTAGGGCTCAGCCAGCAGCCCCGTGACCAACGGGGTGATGTGGAGCAGGACAGCCTTGGGGTGTATTTATAGTCAGGAGAGGGAGCCGGGAGCAGAAACCCCACCCCGCCCTTGCACCTGCCCCACTTTGTCTGTGCAGCCCACAATTTTTGGCTAGAGTGTGCGCAGCAAACAGATTGGGCACAAAGTAGCCTGAGTGCAACTCAGTGTACACCACAGGGCCGCCCCTTTCCCACCTGCTCACATGGAAGGCGCTGTAAACCCGGCTTGGCTGCTGCTCTCACCTGCCAGGCCTTCCTATTTCCTTGAGATTACCTGCTAGTCCCGTCCCTTGGTGTTCGTGTGAGCCAAGATCCTGAACTTCACCCCACAGCCCTGGGTCTGCCCGGGTTTTGTCAACAGCTAAGCCTTTCATGAAGTCCGAGTAAAACCCCAGTCTCGTGCTCAACTGTCTGGATTGGCGAGAGCAGGGAGCGCAGCAAGATAGTTGTGTGCAAAGGACAGGCAGAGGATATCCTTCAGCCACGTTTCTCCTGTGCCCAGCAACACGGAAGAAACAGGGTCCTGCCTCCCTTTCTTCCATTCTCCACACATTAGAGTCTGAATAAGCACATTTGTCTGGGTCCTCCTTTTGCATAAATCTCTCCAGCGTCTCCCCACAGCCTAGTCACTTTCCACGTATGAACTCTCACATACCCCAACAGCCGGCCACTGCTTTTGTAGTCAGGGAAGGGGGCTGGGTGCAGAGAACCCGGGCCTGCCCTTGCACCCGCCTGGCTAGTCAGGGCCCCCATGGGTCCTACTCTGGGCTGTGCATAGCAGACAGGCTGGGCAAAAGGTCCCCTGAGGGCAGCTCGGTGTGTGGGTGAGAGACCCTGTAAGTGCCTAGACGAGCGTCTGAAGCCTCAGCCAGACTGGGATGCAATGGTGCAATCATGGCACACTGTAGCCTCCAATTCCTTAGCTGGATGGATTCTCCTGCCTTAGCCTCCAAGTAGCTAGGATTACAGGCTTGCACCACCACACCTTGCTAAGCATTTATTTATTTATTTAGAGACAGATGTCTCCCTATGTTCCCAAGGTTGGTCTCAAACTCTTGCTGTCAAGTGATTCTTTCATTTGAGCCTCTCAAAGCACGGGGATTATAGGTGTGAGTCACCCTGCTCGGCCTGATTTTGTATTTTGTGTTTGATCTCATGATTTCCATTATTAATATTATTTCATTTACCAAGGTTTAGGTGTGGAATGGATAGAAATTAAAAACCCCTCCTTCACAGAGGAGTTTGAGAAGCCCCACGTAGGATTAAAATAACTAAGAAGTTTGACTCCATCCCCTGTAGTCACTTTTGAACCTGAAATACAAAGAGGAATTGAAGTTGGGAAGAGAAATCAGAGAAGGAACAGGAGGCATTGAGAAGTTTCTGTGTCACATTTGAGAATGAAGGTGGTCCTGTATCCTGGATTTCCACCAATGACCTGATGCATGGATATTCCATTCTACAGAAGATGAAGCACAGTGAGGCAGCCTCACTTGCCTTAAGGCTGTTGGATTGCTAGGGGCTCACATTTTCATCTAGAGCCCAGGAGTCTTCACCCCCAGTTAAATCCTCCACCCCAGCATCTGATTTCCAAAGCACACAAGAGAAGCTGAAGTCAGAATCAGGTCTAAAGTGTTTTACTATCACTCACATGTTTCATAGGAAAAGAAATTTAGCAAATGGGTTACAGTGGTACAAAAAAAATCCAGATTTGTAAATATGACTGTTTACATTTGGGAGCAGGGCTGTCCTGGCATCATACACAGCAGCTGCACTTCTCTGATGTCCTTTTGCAGATGCAGTCCTGGGCACACTTGGCACAACCCATGGGCAGCAGGAGCAGCAGCCTGAGGAAGAAGGGGAGAGTGAGAGGTTACAGTAGACTTGACTAGAGACCTTGCTGCCCAACAGAGGCCAGGCTGGAGCCTCCAGCCCCAAAAGACCCTTAGTTCAGGATGGCATGGCTTTGTCAGGAGACAACTGGGGAATATTTGGGGTGGGTCTTCCAGTGAGAAAGCTGCCCAACTCCACAGGCACCCTGGACAGGGCAGATGACTGAAAAGGCAGTGACAGCCTATGGGGACAAAGGAAGGCCAGTCCCCCAGAAGCTTGCACTCAGGGTCAGCCTTGGGCTTCCTGCCAACCTTAAACACAGCCCCAGATTCAAAGAAAAATTTAAAGTTGGGCGAGGTGGCTCACACCAGTAATGCCAGCAATTTGGGATGCCAAGATGGGCAGATCACTGCAGGCCAGAAGTTCAAGACCAGCCTGGCCAACATGGCAAAACCCCATCTCTATTAAAAATACAAAAGTTAGGCAGGCATTGTGGCACAAGCCTGTAATCCCAGCTACTTGGGAGGCTGAGGCAGGAAAATCCCTTGAACTTGGGAGGTGGAGATTGCAGTGAGTCAAAATTGTGCCACTGTTCCAGCCTGGGTGACAGAGAGAGACTTTGTTTCAAAATAATAATAATGATGGCAAGTCACCAACTCAACCATGGGCAATGACAAAAGCAATCCATAAGTATAATAAGCGTGTGTGTGTGTGTGTGTGTGTGTGTGTACACCCACACATACATACAAATGCACATGTATATGCTTTTCTGGCTATCTTCTACATATGGATAAGACTGATTTTCTATTTTGGTGGTGGTAGAGAGTTTGATTTTTATAAAAATATATTTAAGAAAATTTTATTGATTTCAATGTGAAATAATAGATAAAATGTGCATGTGGCAGCAGAAATGGCAGTCATTCTATATCTGACATGAGGCGCAGCATCTTGCTCATAGCTTTATAATCCTGTATTGATGACATATTTGTGGGAACAGTGAATGGCTCTCTTTGGTCCACAGGACCAAATTTCAATATTATGAAAATGGCCATACTGCTCAAAGTAATTTATAGATTCAGTGCTATTCCCATTAAGCTACTAATGAGTTTTTTCAGATAACTAAAAAAAACAAAAATTCATATGAAACCAAAAAAGAGCCTGTATAGCCAAAACAATCCTAAGCCAAAAGTACAAAGCTGGAATCATCATGCTACCTGACTTCAAACTATACTACAAGGTCACTGTAACCAAAACAGCATGGCACTGGTACCAAAACAGATACATAGACTAATGTAACAGAACAGAGGCCTCAAAAATAACACCACACATCTACAACCATCTGATCTTCAACAAACCTGATAAAAACAAGCAATGGGGAAAGAATTCCCTATTTAATAAATGGTGTTTGGAAAACTGGCTAGCCATATGCAGAAAGCTGAAACTGGATTCCTTCCTTACACCTTATACAAAAATTAACTCAAGATGGATTAAAGATTTAAGCATAAGACCTAAAGCCATAAAAACCCTAGAAGAAAACCTAGGCAATACCATTCAGGATATAAACATGGGCAAAGACTTCATGACTAAAACACCAAAAGCAACAGCAATGAAAGCCAAAATGAACAAATGGGATCTAATTAAGCTAAAGAGCTTCTGCACAGCAAAAGAAACTATCATCAGAGTGAACAGGCAACCTACAGAATGAAAGAAAATTTTTGCAATCTACCATTTGACAAAGGACTAATATCCAGAATCTACAAGGGACTTAAACAAATTAACAAGAAAAAACAACCCCATCAAAAAGTGGGTGAAGGATATGAACAGACACTTCTCAAAAGAAGACATTTATGTGACCAAGAAACATGAAGAAAAGCTCATCATCACTGGACATTAGAGAAATGCAAGTCAAAACCACAATGATGATATACAATCTTATACCGGTTAAAGTGGCCATTATTAAAACGTCAGAAAACAACAGATGCTGGAGATGATGTGGAGAAATAGGAATGCTTTTACACTGTTGGCGGGAGTGTATATTAGCTCAACCATTGTGGGAGACAGTGTGGTGATTCCTCAAGGATCTAGAACCAGAAATACCATTTGACCCAGCAATCTCTTTACTGGTTATATACCCTAAGGAATATAAATCATTCTACTATAAGTACACATAAACATGTATGTTTATTGCAGAACTATTCCCAATAGCAAAAACTTGGAATGAGCCCAAATGCTCATCAATAATAGACTGGATAAAGAAAACACAGCACATATACACCAGGGAAAACTATTCAGTCATAAAAAAGAATGAGTTTGTGTCCTTTGAAGAGACATGAATGAAGCTGGAAACCATCATTCTCAGCAAACTAACACAGGAAAAGAACATGTTCTCACTCATTAGTAAAAGTTGAAGAATGAGAACACATGAACATAGGGAGGGGAACATCACACACCAGGGCCTGTTGGGGGTTGAGGGGAAGGGAATGGAAGGCATTAGAACAAATACCTAATGCATATGGGGCTTAAAACCTAGATGATGGATTGATCGGTGCAGCAAACCACCATGGCACATGTATACCTATGTAATACACCTGCATGTTCTGTGCATGCATCCTGGAACTTGAAGTAAAATTAAACAGAAAAAAAAACAATTTTTTACATTTAAAATTTTAGTAGACTCTGATGAAAATATAATCCTGGAATATATTTCTAGGCACATTATGCAGATTCTGCAAATATTTGTTAAACTGAATGAAAGTCTCCAAACCTAAAATTGTTTACTTTTGTGAGTACAATTTCAAAGTTTTTCTAAGTCTATAAAAACTCAGTCATACACACAAGCATACAGAAAATATTGATTTAATCAGGTAAGATGTGGCCTCAGGCAGGAAAAACTCAATTTATTTCTGAAAAGTTTTATAATTCTTTTCAATATTTCAATATTCTTTTGAATTTTCTACTTTTTGTATTTTGTTTTTTGCTTCCATGTTTGCAGTATAAATGAAAAGTAAAACATATTCAAAAGGAATAACCCACAGAATTGATGTTGCATGTGAGTTCTGCAGCCTTTATAAAGGAATGAGCCCAGAGAGGGGTGACAGTCCCAAGGGAGCCTGCACAGAAACAGATACCTACAGATCTGAGCACAAAACCCTGGGGACTCTGATACTTCACCTGCTGAAACACAGAGAGGAAGGTCTGAAAAATAGCATCAGAGTGGTAAGAAGAAAAACAATTAAAAAAGGAAAAAATGCCACAGCAACTCAAAACCTGAAGGAAGGAGTGCTAGGAATGTAGAGATAGTTCTCCAGAGAAGAAAACCTTTCCCCAACTGAAAAATGCTGTATTTCATTCATCTAAAATGCTGTCGATTGGAAGATGTACTTTTATATACCACAAAGGCAGAAAAACAAAACAAAAATCTGCCCATTGAACCAGAACACGGTGATTCAGCTCTTAGAATTTTTACACTTACTAAATGAGCTATTCTATACTTATTATTTAGACTGACTTTTTAATCACATACCACTTACTGATTTTTTCTAATAAGAGTACCCTATGCTTATTGTTAAAAAAAAAAAACTAATCATTTTTAAAATGCTGATAAAAGTATGGTGAAGAAAACTTAAACAGCTCATTCTTCTAGAGTAAGGTGTTTTAATCTCAGCAGTACTGACATTTTGGGATAGTTTATTCTTCATCATCCTGCAGGGTCCATCCTGTGCATGGCAGGATAATAAGGAATATCACTGATCGTTACCCACTAGATGCCAGTAGCAGTCCATTCCACTCCACTCATGACATCCAAAAACTGTCTTCAGAAGACATTGTCAAACATCCCCTGACAGAAAAAAAAATTTTCTCAGTTGAGAATCAATGTTTTAGAATACAGAAGGCATTGCCATTTGCACTTTGGTCATTTATTTCTGGATTTTTTGTTTTAATGGAATAGATTGTAAATTATATGCTCAGTTCAGTCTCCTGACTTTATTCCTTCACAGCACATTAGAAACATCTATATTCTTATGGACATGTCATGGCTTACTGAGCCATCCCCCAGTGTTGGAAATTAAGGTTGTTCCCAGTTTTACATCATTATAAATAATGTCATGATGACCACTGTGCATATGAATCATTTTCTGTAATTCTGATGATTTCTCTAGAACATGTATCTCATAATAGAATTGACAAACCACATAGTGCTGAGATATTTTTAAATTACATGAGTGGGATGTGTAGGTAGAATACAGCGGCTAGAAACACAGTGTCCATTACACAAATCAATGCCTTTCCAAATATGCTCCTGAAGACAAATGACATTCCTTGAGCTAAAATTAAAAAACAACAAATCCGTGAAGGCCTGCGGCGGGTGTTGACGCGATGTGATTTCTGCCCAATGCTCTGAATGTCAAAGTGAAGAAATTCAATGAAGTGCAGGTAAATGGCAGGAGTAACTATGACTCTCTTAAGGTAGCCAAATGCCTCATCATCTAATTAGTGATGCACATGAACGGATGAACGAGATTCCCACTGTCCCTACCTACTATCCAGTGAAACCACAGCCAAGGAAATGGGCTTGACAGAATCAGTGGGGAAAGAAGGCCCTGGTGAGCTTGACTCTAGTCTGGCATGGTGAAGAGACATGAGAGGTGTAGAATAAGTGGGAGGCCCCTGGTGCCCTCCCGTCCCCGTGAGGGGGCAGGGTGGGGTCCACCGGCCTTGCACTTTCAACCCAGAATTTAATATCCAGCCAAACTGAGCTTCATAAGTGAAGAAAAAATAAAATTCTTCACGAACAAGTAAGTACTCAGAGATTCTGGCACCACTAGGCCTGCTTTACAAGAGCTCCTGAAAGAGGCACTACACATAGAAAAGAACAACCAGTACCAGCCATTCCAAAAACACCAAATGCTAAAGAGCATCAACAAAATGAAGAATCTGCATCAACTAATAAGCAAAACAGCCAGCTAGCATCAAAATGGCAGTAGCAAATTCACACATAACAATATTAACCCTAAATGTAAATGAGCTAAATGCACCAATCAAAAGACACAGACTGGAAAATTGGATTAAAAACCAAAACCCATCAGTGTGCTGCATCCAGCAAACCCATCTCACAGGCAAAAATACACAAAGGCTAAAAATAAAGGGATGGAGGAAGATTTACCAAGCTAATGGACACACACAAAAAAAAACAGGAGTTGCCATTCTCATCTCTGATAAAATAGACTTTAAAGCAACAAAGATCAAAAGGGACAAAGAAGGTCTTTACATAATGGTCAAAGGATAGATACAACAAGAATAGCTAATGATCCTAAATATATATGGACCCAATACAGGAGCACCCAGATATATAAGGCAAGTTCTTAATGACTTACAAAATGGCTTAGACTACCACACAATAATAGTGGAAGACTTTAACACTCCACTGTCAATATTAGACAGATCAACCAGATAGAAAATTAACAAGGATATCCAGGGCTGGAACTCAGACCTGGAACAAGCAAACCTGATAGACATTTACAGAACTCTCCACCCCAAATCCACAGAATATACATTCTTCTCAGCACCACATCACACCTACTCTAAAACTGACCACATAATTGGAAGTAAAGCAATCCTCAACAAATGCAAAACAACTGACATAATAACAAACAGTCTCTCAGACCATAGTGCAATCAAGCTAGAACTCAGAATTCAGAACTAACTCAGAACCGCACAGCTTCATGGAAACTGAACAGGCTCTTGAATGTTGACTGGACAAACAATGAAATGAAGTCAGAAATAAAGAAGTGCTTCGAAACCAACAAGAACAAAGACACAACATACCAGAATCTCTGGGACACATTTAAAGCGGTCTCCAGAGGAAAATATATAGCAGTAAGTGCCCATATGAGAAGAGTGGAGAGATCCAAAATTGACACCCTATCATCAAATTGAAGGAGCTAGAGGAGCAAGATTAAAAAAACACAAAACCTAGCAGAAGACAAGAAATAACTAAGATCAGAGAAGAACTGAAGGAGATAGAGACACAAAAAACCCTTCAAAAATCAATAAATCCAAGAGTTGGTTTTTTGAAAAGATCAACAAAATAGACAGACCACTAGCCAGACTGATAAAAAAGAAAAGAGAGAACCAAATAGATGCAATAATAAACGATAAAGGGGAAATCACCACAGATTCCACAGAAATTCAAATCATCATCAGAGAATATTACAAACAACTCTATGCACATAAACTAGTAAACCAGGAAGAAATGGATAAATTCCTGGATGCCTGTGTCCTCCCAAGCCTAAACCAGGAGGAAGCCAAAACTATGAATAGACCAATAACAAGGTCTGAAGTTGAGGCAGCAATTAAGAACCTACCACACAAAGAAAGCCCAGGTCCAGATGGGTTCACAGCTGAATAACACCAGACAAACAAAGAGGAGCTGGTACCACTCCTTCTGAAACTATTCCAAATAATCCAAAAAGAGGAAATTTTTCCCAAATCATTTTATGAGATCAACATCATTCTGATACCAAAACCTGGCAGAGACTCAACAAGAAAAGAAAACTTCAGGCCAATATCCATGATGAACATAGATTCAAAAATCTTCAATAAAAGATTGGTTTCTAGACAAACCAATTGCAACAGCACATCAAAAAACTTATTTATCATGATCAAGTAGGATTCATCCCGGGTATGCAAGGCTGGTTCAACATACGCAAGTCTATAAATGTAATTTACCACATAAACAGAAGCACAAACAAAAACCACATGATTATCTCAATTGATGCAGAGAAGGCATTTGGCAAAATTCAACAGTCCTTTATGCTAAAAACCCTCAATAAACTCGGTATTGACCGAACATATCTCAAAGTAATAAAAGCTATTTATGACAAACCAACAGCCAATATCATAATGAATGGGCAAAAATTGGAAACATTCCCTTTGAAATCTGGCACTAGACAAGAATGCCCTCTTTCACCACTTCTATTTAATATAGTACTGGAAGTTCTAGCCAAGCAATCAGGCAAGAAAAAGAAATAAAGCATATTCAAATAGAAAAGTTGGAAGCCAAATTGTCACTATTGGCTTAAAGCGGTCTCTATTTGCAGAAGACATGATAGTATACCTAGAAGACCCCATCATCTCAGCCCAAATACTCCTGAAACTGATAAGCAACTTCAGCAAAGTCTCAGGATATAAAATCAATGTGCAAAAATCACAAGCATTCCAATACACCAATAACAGAATTAAGGAGAGCCAAATCAAAAAACTGCCATTCACAATGGCTACAAAGAAAATATAATACCTAGGAATACAACTTACAAGAAATGGAAGGGACCTCTTTAAGGAAAACTACAAACCATTGCTCAATGAAATAACAGATGACACAAACAGATGGAGAAATATTCCATGTTCATGGTTAGGAAGAATAAATATCATGAAAATGGTTATACTGCCCAAAGTAATTTACATAATCCATGCTATCCTTATCAAGCTACAATTGACTTTCTTCACAGAACTGAAAAAAACCACCATGTACTTCATATGGATCCAAAAGGGAGCCCACATAGCCAAGTCAATTCTAAGCAAAAAGAACACAGCAGGAAGCATCACACTACTGGACTTTGAACTATACTAAAAGGCTACAGTAATCAAAATAGCATGGTACTGGTACCAAAACAGAGATATAGATGAAAGGAACAAAACAGAGGCATTGGAGGCAACACAACATATCTACAATCATACAATCTTTTATAAACCTGACAAAAACAAGCAATGGGGAAAGATTCCCTGTTTAATAAATGGTGTTGGGAAAACTGGGTAGCCATGTGCAGAAAGCAGAAACTGAACCCCTTCCTGACACCTTACACTAAAATTAACTCCAGATGGATTAAAGATTTAAACATAAGACCTGGCACCACAAAAATCCTAAAAGAAAATCTAGGCAAAACCATTCAGGGCATAAGAGTAGGCAAGGACTTCATGACCAAAACACCAAAAGCATTGGCAACAAAAGCCAAAATAGACAAATGGGACCTAATCAAACTCCACAACTTCTGCATGGCAAAAGAAACAGTCACTAGAGTGAATCGGCAACCAATGGAATGGAAAAAAAATTTGCAGTTTACTCATCTGACAAAGGGCTGATATTTAGAATTTACAAAGAACTCAAACAGATTTACAGGAAAAAACAAACAAGCCCACTCAAAAATGGGTAAAGGATATGAACAGACACTTTAAAAAAAAGACATACATGAGGCCAACAAACATATGAAACAATGCTCATCATCACTGGTCATCAGAGAGATACAAATCAAAACCACATTGAGATACCATCTCATGCCAGTTAGAATGGCGATCATTAAAAAATCTGAAGACAACAGATGCTGGAGAGGATGTGGAGAAATAGGAACACTTTTACACTGTTGGTGGGAGTGTAAATTAGTTCAACCATTGTGGAAGTCAGTTTGACGATTCCTCAAGGACTTAGAAAGAGACATTCCATTTGACCCAGCAATCCTGTTTCTGGGTATATATCCAAAGGACTATAAATTGTTCTACTATAAGGACACATGCACACGAAAGTACATGGCAGCACTGTTTACAATAGCAAAGACCTGGAACCAACCCAAATGCCCATCAATGATAGACTGGACTGGGAAAATGTGGCACATATACACCATGGAATATTATGCAGCAATCAAAAATGATGAGTTCGTGTCCCTTGTAGGGACATGGATGAATCTGGAGAACATTCTCAGCAAACTGACACAAGAACAGAAAATGAAATAATGCATATTCTCACTCATAGGTGGGTGATGAAAAATAAGAACATATGGACACAAGGAAGGGAGTACTACACACTAGGGTTTATTGGGAGGAATAGGGGAGGGCCAGCTGAGGGGGGATCTGGGGAGGGATAGCCTGGGGAGAAATGCCAAATGTGGGTGAAGGGGAGGAAGGCAGCAGAACACACTGCCATGTGTGTACCTATGCAACTATATTGCATGTTCTGCACATGTACCTTAAAACCTAAAATGCAATAAAACAAAACACAACAAATCAGCCTTTGTCTAATTAATCAAAACTTGAATGGATAAAACTTCTAAATTTTAATTTTTACATTCAGTAAATATCTCTTGATCTTAAGAAACTGCCTCAGCTTGCTGCCAATGAGACCTAGCAAACATTAAATGAACAATTACAAAATGGGTACTCTTGGGGGCATAGGGAATGTATTTTCTTTTATTCTTTTTTTGGGGGGTATGACTTGGTTTTCTTTTCTTTTTTTAAATTTTTATTGCATTATAGGTTTTGGGGTACATGTGCAGAACGTGCAAGATAGCTGCATAGGTACTCACATGGCAGTGCATTTTGCTGCCTTTCTCCCCTTCTCCCACACTTGGCATTCATCCACAGACTATCTCTCCCCAGACCCCCTGCTGTCCCTCCCCCATACCCCCAATAGACCCCAGTGTGTGGTAGACCGCCTCTCTGTGTCCATGTGTTCTCATTTTTCTCACTCACCTATGAGTGAGTATATGCGGTATTTCTTTTTCTGTTCTTGTGTCAGTTTGCTGAGCATGATGTTCTCCAGATTCATCCATGTCCTTACAAAAGACACAAACTCATCATTTTTGATTGCTGCATAATATTCCATGGTGTATATGTGCCACATTTTCCCAGTCCAGTCTATCATTGTTGGGCATTTGGCTTGGTTCCTGTTCTTTGCTATTGTAAACCGTGTTGCAATGAACATTCATGTGCATGTGTCCTTATAGTAGAACGATTTATAGTCCTTTGGATAGATACCCAGTAATGGGATTGCTAGGTCAAATGGAATTTCTATTTCTAGGGCCTTGAGGAATTGCCACACTGTCTTCCACATGGTTGAACTAATTTACACTCCCACCAACAGTGTAAGAGTGTTCCTATTTCTCCACATCCTCTCCAGCATCTGCTGTCTCCAGATTTTTTAATGATCGCCATTCTAACTGGCGTGAGATGGTATCTCAATGTGGTTTTGATTTGCATCTCTCTAATGACCAGTGATGATGAGCATTTTTTCATATGTTTCTTGGCCTCATGTATGTCTTCTTTTGTAAAGTGTCTGTTCATATGGTTTGCCAATTTTTGAATGGGCTTTTTTTTTCCTGTAAATCTGTTTGAGTTCTTTGTAAATTCTGGATATCAGCTCTTTGTCAGTTGTGTAAACTGCAAAGATTTTTTCTCTTTCTGATGGTTGCCAATTCACTCTAGTGACTGTTTCTTTTGCTGTGCAGAAGCTGTCGAGTTTGATTAGGTCCCATTTGTCTATTTTGGCTTTTGTTGCCAATGCTTTTGGTGTTTTGGTCATGAAGTCCTTGCCTACTCCTATGTCCTGAATGGTTTTGCCTAGATTTTCTTCTAGGGTTTTTATGGTGTCAGGTCTTATGTTTAAGTCTTCAATCCATCTGGAGTTAATTTTAGTGTAAGGTGTCAGGAAGGGGTCCAGTTTCTGCTTTCTGCACATGGCTAGCCAGTTTTCCCAACACCATTTATTAAATAGAAAATCCTTTCCCCATTGCTTGTTTTTGTCTGGTTTATCAAAGATAATATGGTTGTAGATATGTTGTGTTGCCTCCGATGCTTCTGTTCTGTTCCATTGGTCTATATCACTGTTTTGGTACCAGTACCATGCTGTTTTGGTTACTGTAGCCTTGTAGTATAGTTTGAAGTCTGGTAGTGTGATGCCTTCCGCTGTGTTCTTTTTGCTTAGAATTGACTTGGCTATGTGGGCTCTTTTTTGGTTCTATATGAAATTCATGGTGTTTTTTTCCAGTTCTGTGAAGAAATTCAATGGTAGTTTGATGGGGATAGCATTGATTGTGTAAATTCCTTTGGCCAGTATAGCCATTTTCACGATATCGATTCTTCCTATCCACGAACATGGAATGTTTCTCCATCTGTTTGTGTCCTCTCTTATTTCATTGAGCAGTATTTTGTAGTTTTCCTTAAAGAGGTCCCTTACGTTCCTTGTGAGTTGTATTCCTAGGTATTTTATTTTCTTTGTAGCAATTGTGAATGGCAGTTCGTTCTTGATTTGGTTCTCTTTAAGTCTGTTATTGGTGTATAGAAATGCCTGTGGGGATTTTTGCACATTGATTTTATATCCTGAGACTTTGCTGAAGTTGCTTATCAGTTTCAGGAGCTTTTGTGCTGAGGTGATGGGGTCTTCTAGGTATACTATTATGTCATCTGAAAATAGAGACAATTTGGCTTCCACCTTTCCTATTTGAATACTTTTTCTTTCTTTTTCTTGCCTGATTGCTCTGGCTAGAACTTCCAGTACTATGTTGAATAGGAGTGGTGAGAGAGGGCATCCTTGTCTAGTGCCGGATTTCAAAGGAAATGCTTCCAGTTTTTGCCCATTCATTATAATATTGGCTGTTGGTTTGTCATAAATAGCTTTTATTACTTTGAGATATGTTCCATTAATAACAAGTTTATTGAGGGTTTTTAGCATAAAGGGCTGTTGAATTTTGTCAAATGCCTTCTCTGAGTCAATTGAGATAATCATGTGGTTTTTGTTTTTGCTTCTGTTTATGTGGTGAATTACATTTATAGATTTGCATATGTTGAACCAGCCTTGCATTTCCGGGATGAATCCTAATTGATCATGATGGATAAGTTTTTTAATGTGCTGTTGCAATCAGTTTGCCAGTATTTTATTGAAGATTTTTGCATCTATGTTCATCATGGATATTGGCCTGAAGTATTTTTTTTTCTTGTTGAGTCTCTGCCGGGTTTTGGTATCAGGATGATGTTGGTCTCATAAAATGATTTGGGAAGGGTTTCCTCTTTTTGAATTATTTGGAATAGTTTCAGAAGGAATGGTACCGGATCCTCTTTGTGTGTCTGGTAGAATTCAGCTGTGAACCCATCTGGACCTGGGCTTTTTTTGTGTGGTAGGCTCTTAATTGCTGCCTCAACTTTAGACCTTGTTATTGGTCTATTCATAGTTTCGGCTTCCTCCTGGTTGAGGCTTGGGAGGACACAGGCATCCAGGAATTTATCCATTTCTTCCTGGTTTACTAGTTTATGTGCATAGAGTTGTTCGTAGTATTCTCTGATGATGGTTTGAATTTCTGTGGAATCTGTGGTGATTTTTCCATTATCTTTTTTTATTGCATCTATTTGGTTGTTCTCTCTTTTCTTTTTTTATCAGTCTGGCTAGTGGTCTGTCTATTTTGTTGATCTTTTCAAAAAAACCAGCTCTCAGATTTATTGATTTTTTGAAGGGTTTTTCGTGTCTCTATCTCTTTCATTTCTGCTCTGATCTTAGTTATTTCTTGTCTTCTGCTAGGTTTTGAGCTTTTTTGATCTTTCTCCTCTAGCTCTTTCAATTTTGATGATAGGTTGTCAATTTTGGATCTCTCCACTCTTCTCATGTGCGCACTTATTGCTATTTATTTTTCTCTACAGAGTGCTTTAAATGTGTCCCAGAGATTCTGGTATGTTGTGTCTTCATTCTCCTTGGTTTCAAATAACTTCTTTATTTCTGCCTTCATTTCTTTGTTTATCCAATCAACATTCAAGAGCCAGTTGTTCAGTTTTCATGAAGCTGTGCAGTTCTGAGTTATTTTCTGAATTCTGAGTTCCAAGTTGATTGCACTATGGTCTGAGAGACTGTTTGTTATGATTTCTGTTGTTTTGCATTTGCTGAGGAGTGCTTTACTTCCAATTATGTGGTCAATTTTGGAGTAGGTGTGATGTGGTGCTGAGAAGAATGTATATTCCGTGGATTTGGGGTGGAGAGATCTGTAAATGTCTATCAGGTTTGTTTGTTCCAGGTCTGAGTTCAAGTCCTGGATATCCTTGTTAATTTTCTGTCTGGTTGATCTGTCTGATATTGACAGTGGAGTTTTAAAGTCTCCCACTCTTGTTGTGTGGGAGTCTAAGTCTCTTTGTAAGTCATTAAGAACTTGCCTTACATATCTGGGTGCTCCTGTATTGGGTCCATATATATTTAGAATCGTTAGCTCTTCTTGTTGTATCGATCCTTTGACCATTATGTAATGACCTTCTTTGTCCCTTTTGATCTTTGTTGCTTTAAAGTCTCTTTTATCAGAGACAAGAATCGCAACTCCTGCTTTTTTTTTTGCTCTCCATTTTTTTGGTAAATCTTCCTCCAGCCTTTTATTTTGAGCCTTTGTGGATCCTTGCATGTGAGGTGAGTTTTCTGAATTCAGCATGCCGATGGGTTTTGGTTTTTTATCCAATTTGCCAGTCTGTGTCTTTTATTTGGTGCATTTAGCCCATTTACGTTTAGGGTTAGTATTGTCATGTGTGAATTTGATATTGCCATTTTGATGCTAGCTGGCTGTTTTGCCCATTGGTTCATGTAAATTCTTCATTTTGTTGATGGTCTTTAGCATTTGGTATGGTTTTAGGATGGCTGGAACTGGTTGTTTCTTTCTATGTGTAGTGCCTCTTTCAGGAGCTCTTGTAAATCAGGCCTAGTGGTGACAAAATCTCTGAATACTTGCTTGTTTGTGAAGGATTTTATTTTTCCTTCACTTATGAATCTCAGTTTGGCTGGATATGAAATTCTGGGTTGAAATTTCTTTTCTTTAAGGATGTTGAATATTGGCCTCCACTCTCTTCTGGCTTGTAGAGTCTCTGCCAAGAGATCTGCTGTGAGTCTGGTGGGCTTCCCTTTGTGGGTGACCCGACCTTTCTCCCTGGCTGCCCTTAGTATTTTCTCCTTCATTTCAACCGTGGTGAATCTGACAATTATGTGCCTTGGGGTTGCTCTTTTTGCGGAGCATCTTTGTGGTGTTCTCTGTATTTTCTGGAGTGGAGTATTGACCTGTCTTGCTAGGTTGGGGAAAGTTTCCTGGATAATATCCTGAAGAGTGTTTTCCAGCTTGGGTTCATTCTCTTCATCACATTCTGGTACACCTATCAAATGTAGGTTGGGTCTCTTCATATAGTCCCACATTTCTTGGAGATTTTGTTCATTCCTTTTTGTGCTTTTTTCTTTAATCTTGGTTTCTCATTTTATTTCATTGAGTTGATCTTTAACTTCTGATATTCTTTCTTCTGCTTGGTCAATTCGGCTGTTGCAACTTGTGTATACTTCGCGAAGTTCTCGTGTTGTGTTATTCAGCTCCTTCAATTCATTCGTATTCCTCTCTCAGTTGTCCATTCTTGTTATCAGTTCCTCGAATCTTTTTTCAAATCTTTTTTCAATGTTCTTAGTTTCTTTGCACTGATTTAGAACATGTTCTTTTAGCTCACTGAAGTTTCTCATTATCCACTTTCTGAAGTCTGATTTTATCATTTTGTCACACTCTTTCTCTGTCCAGCTTTGTTTTCTTGATGGTGAGGAGTTTTTGTCCTTTGTAGGAGGTGAGGTGTTTTGGTTTCGGGTTTTTTCCTTTTTTTTGCGCTGGTTTCTTTCCATCTTTATGGATTTATCCACCTGTCGTCTTAGTAGTTGCTGATTTTTCAATTGGGTCTCTGTGTGAACGCTGAGATTGTTGATGATGAAGTGTTTCTGTTACTTAGTTTTCCTTCTAATGGTCTAGCCGCTCTGCTCTATGAGTACTGATGTCCACTCCAGGCCCTGCTTTCTGGGGTACACCTGTAGCAGCTGTAGAACAGTGAGAGATGCTACCAGTTTCTTCTTCTGCTGTCTTTGTTCCAGAATGATGCCCGCCAAATGTCAGTCTGATTATTCCTTTTTTGGGGTGACTCTTTGGATATACAGGGGTCAGGGAGCTGCTTGAGGAGATGGTCTGCGCTTTATAGGAGCTCCAGTGCTGAGCTGTGAGCTCCGTTGTTCATTCAGGGTTGTTGGGAGTTTGTTTATGTCTGCTGCAACAGAACTCATAAAACACCACTCTTTTTTTTCCCCTTAGATTTTCTGTGTCAGGGAGTTGGGGCTTTCTTTATGAGTATCTGTTGCACTGTCCTGCCCCACTAGGAGGGAGTCTATTCACTATTTGCCTGCCAGGGCTCTGCCCTGCTAGCACGGGTCCACCCAGTTGCTGCTGGGCTCCGTTCTGCTGTGGAGTGCTCCCCCCTCCTGGTGGAGTCTCTCTGTTATGGCAGGTTGCCTAAGCAATGGCAGGCTGTGTCAGCCCTGGGCAGTACTTCAGTAGGGGCGGATTGTGTCTGTAGTGGTGGACGCCCCTCCCTCACCTGGCTGCACCATCCTAGATGCCAGCAGCAAAACTCTCAGCGCTGAGCACCTCCAATCGCTGCCCTGTTTGTCCCTGTGAGGGTGGGACCCGCCGAGCCTGATCACCCAGCTCCCTGCCTCAGAGTCTGTCCTCTCTCTCTCTCTCTTCCTCTCCCCAAGCTGAAAGGTCAACTCTCTCACTGGCGCCCCAGTAGCCTGCTGATAGGGCACTGGGATCCATGCAATCTCCCATGCCACTGCCCACTGCACGAGCTGAGATCACACTTCCCAGGAAACTTCTGGTCTGGCTCATTGTCCAAGTCCCATTCAATCAGATGGACATGCCAATCTGCCCTTCCAAATCTCAGATTGCTGGTTTAACAGGGCACCCAGACCAGTGAGTTCTGTGCCGGGTCCCGTTGTGGCACCGGCCAAAGTGGCCACATGAGCCAGCTGCACTAGCCGGCTGTACTAGCATTCCGTGTCTCTCCCACACCTGGGATTTTCAATGGTCTGTGGGCAAAAAATGTCCATCCGTGAATGCAGCTAGGACTCACCCTCTGTGCCTTCACTGAGAGCTGCAATCCTGAGTTGCTTCTATGACACCATCTTGTGAGTCCTCTCAGGAATGTATTTTCATTAAATTAATACACACACATTTTGTCAATCATGACCTGAAATTTACCAAATCTAAAATATCCTCTATGAGTATCCTGACTTCCAGGTGCTTTGGTTTCAGCATTGAAACAATTTAGTAATTGCCTATATGAATCTTTCAATTTGATATTTATTTTATTAAGATAATAGTATATACTCATCCAAACATGGCTATGTTGCAGCAGAAAGAAGCAAACATGAAAAAGAGACCATGGGGAAAACCAAATACAATGCAAGGAGCTCTTGCACTGGTTGATGGAACAATCAAATGTAAATGCTGCCATCATGTGATCATCAGCAAGTGCTGCCAATGGATGAAAATAAATCACATTTCTAATATGCATTTGGTCTTGAATGCAAAAATTAGATAGAATAGAATCATACATTTCATATAGTGAAGGTAGGTATTGTTTTTGAAACCTTTTCTCAAATACATGAGATATATATTCACATATATACAAATATGTATATGTACTATGAGAAGATGAAATTTTGTTTTCCTTACTGTGGATTTCAGCTGAAAATGTTTCAAAGTCACTGCTCTAGAAGGCAAGAGATGTGTGTCTGTCCAGGTTCTTCAAGAAACAGAAAACAAGATAGAATTAAATATGCAGAATATTTTTGTTAAAGAAACAACTGTGAAAGAGAAACATAGAGGAGAAGGCAGAAGGAGCCATCAAACTGTGAAGTGGGCCTAACACCTGAAAGAGGGGAGAATAGGAAGGCAGGTTGGACAAAAGGATCCCCAGACTGTAGTGCAGCTCTAAGATAGCCTTGACTAAGCTGATGGGAACCCCAGGTTTTTTCAAGAAGTCTGGTGTTGGGAAGAAATAGTCCAGCAAAAATTATACCCCCAGCCTGGGGGGTGGGTAATGTGCCTGGAAATGAAAGCCAGTAAGTGCCTAGATATGAAAGCCAGGGAAGGCCCTGAAGTGCAGCCTTCAAGCCTGTCTGTCACCTACACTTCTTGCAGGATGTTCTTCAGAAGGGAGATCTTTGGCTGCCACGTGAAGGTAAAGGGAGAAATTGTCTCCATATCTTATTTGCAAGTACTACAGGTAAAATAGTGTATTCTGAAGAAAGACTCCTTTGGTTCAAATCCTAGCCCTAAAGCCAGAACTCGAGTGAGACAAGGGAGGCCCCTAGGGCAGCCAATTTAAAGAGGCACTTACTCCCTGAAGAGCACTTGCATAACTCTGGGAGTGAGACGTCACCAATATTGCAACCCAGGCATCATTAAAAGGTGAAAAAGCAATCAATGTTGGCACAGATGCAGTGAAAAGGGAATGCATATACACTGCTGGTGGGAATGTAAATTAGTACAGCCTCTACAAAAAAACAATATGGAAATTTCTCAACGAACTGAAAGCAGATCTACCAATCCCACTACTGGGTATCTAACACCCCCAAAAGAAATTATTATATCAAAAAGATACCTGCACACATGTGTGTACTGAAGCACAATTCACAATTGCAAAGTTATGAAACTGACCTAGGTGTCCACTATCCAGTGAGTGGATAAAGAAAATGTGGTATATATATATATATACCCTGGGACACTACTCAGCCATAAGAAGAATGAAATAATGTCTTTTTCAGCAACTTGGATGGAACTGGAGGTCATTATTCCAAGTGAAGTAATTCACACGTGGAAAACCAAATATCATGTATTCTCACTCACAAGGGGAGCTAAGTGATGGATATTCAAATCATACAGAATAGTATAATGGACATTGGAGACTCAGAAGTGGGGAGGGTGGGAAGAAGGTGAGGGATGAACAACTACCTATTGTGTACAATGTCCACTCTTCAGGTGACAGGTACACTAAAATCATAGACTTTACCACTATACAATTTATCCATGTAACCAAAAACCATTTGTACCCCTTAAGCTATTATAATAAGAAAAATTTATTGTGGCCCAGGAATCTCACCCCGGAGCCAGTCTTGCCTATCTGGGTCATGTGACTTTGGTCAGTTACTCACCTCTGTTTCCTCATCTGTAAATGGGGAATATGAGAAAAATAGAGCTTACCACAAGACCAGTGTGACATTTAGGTGAGTTAATAACTATGGATACTCAGGACGATGTTTGTCACATAGGAATGACTACGTGAGGTGGACTGCTTATGTTATCATCAGTTTTATGGTTATATTTAAAATTCAGACTTTTAGGCACCATTCCCCCTACCCAAACATTTTTGATCCAGCAGGTCTGGGAGGAGGTGGAAGAATCTGTCTTTGCAACATGCTCCCTTAGTTATTCCTGTGCATGCTTCAGTCTGAGAACCACTGTCCAGCCTTTCCTTGCTGAACACTTTGTTTTTCCACTCAGCCACTTGCTGCTCATCTATCCAAACATTTTTCCAAGTACCACAACATAGGCAATAAAGCCAAATTTTGCCAGGTACACTTTTTTTTTTTTGAGACGGAGTTTTGCTGCTGTTACCCAGGCTGGAGTGCAATGGCTCGAACTCGGCTCACCGCAACCTCTGCCTCCTGGGTTCAGGCAATTCTCCTGCCTCAGCCTCCTGAGTAGCTGGGATTACAGGCATGCACCACCATGCCCAGCTAATTTTTGTATTTTTTAGTAGAGACAGGGTTTCACCATGTTGACCAGGATGGTCTCGATCTCTTGACCTCATGATCCACCCGCCTCGGCCTCCCAAAGTGCTGGGATTACAGGCTTGAGCCACTGCGCCCGGCCCGCCAGGTACATTTTCAATGCAAAGAACCTTGTGTGTGTCCAGTCTCATCATGACATGACCTTGACTGAACCAAAGTCACTTCATTCCTTGGTGAGACAGCCATGAGAAGTGAAAAGCTGATGGCCTAGTGTCCCATTCCAGCAGGTGTGCCCAAGTTCTGCCTCACTGTGCTCCCATTTGAACTGAACTCTTCTGTCTTCTTCTTCTCATATGTTTCTCACCCTCCCCATCCGATTCTGTCACCTACTTGAGAATGCAATCACTCAGCTGTTCATGGTGCTCTGGATCACATCAAAGACCAGTTTTGTGAGCTTCACATTTCTTCACACATAGAGATCATTATGCATGGCTGTGAACACCTCCAAGCTGACTGGCACTGAACCCCAAACATGCATTATCCTACAGCTTTGAAGTCTATCATTCTGGAAACGCACCATAGGAGAAGCACACAGGTGCAATTTCAATAGGGGATTGTGGGGGACAATAGCTTCTGATTGAGATAAGATCCCACCCATGTCAGAAATCAGCTGCGGCATAATCAACAACTTTGTATTAAATGACAGCACCACTCAACAGTTACCTTATATTCTGAAGGAATCAGTTTAATGCGGAAAACACAGGCAGAAAGCTAAAGAAATCAAAATGTTCTGCCTGATTCTCAAAGAGGAGCTGGTCAGAATAAAAAGCCATTGTTCCAGACACAACCTCAGGAGGAAGTTGCAGGGGTAGAAACTGCATCCCAACCTGGCCATCAGTTGGAACTGCCCTCCTTCATTCAGTCCTGTGATGGAGTGCCCTGTATGACCTGGCACTTCACCCAACTCAGCTGGGTGGCATTTGCCATGATAGGCAGTGTTGTTATCACTAGCAGCTGTTGCTATGATTTATTGAGTGTTGACTAAATGCTAGGCACAACATTTTACCAACATATTATTTCATTTATGTTGACATGACATACCCTATGACAACCATGAGAGATGTCAACCATGACAACCCTATGAGATGGGTATTACTATCTACATAGATGTAGTTGTGGAGGCACCAAGAGAGGCTAACTAGCATGTCCCAAATTACAAAGTTAGAAAATAGAGAGGGTCAAGGTCTATGTCCAACTCCATCTGGCTCCAGAAACCCTATTCTGTTTTAAGGAGATGCCTTTGAACAAAATAGAACCAAAAATAGCTGTTTCTTACAAATTTCAATATGTAGCTGAAGAAACCATCAAACATATAAGATACAAATTGGAGGTGTGGAGTCAATGTTGAAAAGGTCAGAGCATAAATTCTGCAGAAGAAGAGAGAGCATCTGAGTGAGTGAATAGTTTGTACAGGTAGGAGTAGGTTAGAAAGGCTGTGTTGTTGCTGATCCATCTTGTTATCTAAGCAGTACTGGGAAGACTATAAAACCTGTGACTTGAAACTAAACCCTTCTAAAGGAGTGGTGGGTTCCAGGAGCCAGATTCAAGTGGGTATTAGCAGACAGTGTATGACCTTTGAATAGATGGATTTATGCAGTGTCTTCCCCAAAGAGATGCAATACAAGGAAGCAGGGTGTGCAGATAGGACAGCCTGTGGAAGTTGACGGCAATTGGATGTTCTTAGATAGTGGACAACAGGGATGATCCACCAGGGGAGTTGAGAAGCACTGTAATAATTGAGCCTTAAATATGTGCCAGGACCTATTATAAGCACTACATACTTTACCTTGTTTACATTTCACCACAACCTCTATGATGTAGGATACTATATAACTCTATTTTACAGAGGAGAAGATTGAGGCTCAGAGACAGGAACTAACTTTCCCAAGTTCATGCAGCTAAGAAGTGGTAAAATGAGGATTCTACCAAGAATCTTGTTTGATATCAAATATCTTGTTTGAATCCTCATTTCATCACTGAGGTGAAAATGATCTAATTTTGTCCTCAGATTTATATTAAGTCAAATGATCTAATTATTGTCCTCAGATTTCTATTAAGTCCTTGATTCAGGTTTACTTTGGTGCCTATCCCAGCTGTTGGGAGGGTTTCTATTCAACATAGTACCCAATATATACTTTTTCATCCCTTGTCCATCTCACACCCTCCCCACCCTTGGAATACCCAGTGTCTATTGTTTCCATCTTTATGTCCCTGAGTACCCATTTACCTCCCTCTTATAAGTGAGAACGTTCATTATTTGGTTTTCTGTTTCTGTGTTAATTCATTGAGAATAATGGCCTCTGGCTGCATCTATGTACCTGAAAAGGACATGATTTCATTCTTTTTATGACTGTGTAGTAGTCCATGGTGTATACGTGCATTTATTTATCCAATCCACCATTTGTAGGTACCTGGTTTGATTCCATGTCTTGGCTATTGTGAAGAATGCTGCAATGAATGTATGAGTGCATATGTCTTTTTGGTAGAATAATTTATTTTCCTTAGTGTATATACCCAGTAATGGGATTTCCAGGTCAAATGGTAATTCTATTTTTAGTTATTTTAGATCTCTAAACTACTTTCCACAGGGGCTTAACTCATTTGTATTCCCACCAACACAGCAAAGTGTTTCCTTTTCTTCACAGTCTTGCTAACATTTGTTATTTTTTGACTTTTTAATAATGGGCATTCTGACTGGTGTGAGAATGGTATCTCATTTGGTTTTGATTTGTCTGATGCTTAGTAATGTTGAGCATTTTCTCATACATTTGTTGGCTGTTTGTATGTGTTCTTTTGAGAAGTGTCTGTTCATGTCCCTTGCCCACTTTTTAATGGTGTTATTTTTTCTTGTTCAATTATATGTTTCTTATGAATTCTGAATATGAATTAGGCCTTTGTCAGATGCATAGTTGACAGATATTTTCTCCCATTCTGTAAGATGTCTGTTTACTCTATTGATAGTTTATTTTACTGTGCAGAAGCTCTTTATTTAGGTCTCAATTGTCAATTTTTGTTTTTGGGGCATTTGCTTTTGAGACTTAATCATAATTTCTATGTCTCTGTGAATGTCCAGAAGAGTATATTCTAGGCTTTCTTCTAGGATTTTTATAGATTGAGGTCATACATTTAAGTCTTTAACCCATTTGGAGTTAATTTTTGTATGTAGTGAGAGGTAGTGGTCTAGTTTTATTCTTCAGCATATGGTTAGCCAGTTTTTCCAGCACCATTTATTAAATAGATGTCATTTTCCCATTGCTAATTTTTGTAGACTTTGTTGAAGATCAGTTGGTTGTAGATATGCAGCTTTATTTGTCAATTCTCTATTGTGTTCCATTGGTCTATTTCTTTCTTTCTTTCTTTCTTTCTTTCTTTCTTTCTTTCTTTCTTTCTTTCTTTTCTTTTTTTTTTTTTTTTAAGCAGTACCATGCTATTTTGGATACTGTAGCCTTGTACTATAGTTTGAAGTCAGGTCATGTCATTCCTCTTGCTTTGCTCTTTTTGCTTAGAATTGCTTTGGCTATTTGAACTTTTCCTTGGTTCCATATGGATTTTTAAATTTTTTTCTAGTTCTGTGAAAAATGACAGTAAATTAATAGGAATGTTATTGAATATGTAAATTGCTTTGGGTGGTATGGACATTTTGGTGACATTGATTCTTCCAATCCAGGAGCATGGAATGTTTTTCCATTTGTTTGTGCTATCTATAATTTATTTCAGCTCCGTTTTGTAGCTCTTTCATCTCTTTGGTTAGATGTATTCCTAGGTTTTATTTATTTTATTTATTTATTTTTTTGGTGGCTATTGTAAATGGAATTGCATGCTTGATTTGGTTTTCAACTTGATCATTGTTGGCGTATGTACATGCTACTAATTTTTGCATATTAATCTTGTATCCTGAAACTTTACTCAAGTTGCTTATCAGGCCTAGAAGTCTTTCAGTAGCATATTTAGGGTTTTCTAAGTATAGAAGATTCTTTTTTTGGATGTGATAATAGATGAATCAAATTATAGTTTCCTCTTGTCAGCATCTTTAAAGTAAGTTTTACAAAAAGCTGTTTTTTTTTTTTTTTTTAAATTAGATGAAGGATGTCAATTAACAAAACTGTGGTAATCATTTCACATTGCATATGTATATCAAATCATCATGTTGTATACCTTAAATATATACAAATTTTATTTTTTGATCATATCTCAATAAAGTTGGAAAAAATTCATTATGATCTATACATTTATCCCCAAACATTATTTATGCATTATCTCAATTTGATCCTTACACCAACCCATTGAGGTAGGTATATTTCCATCCTATTACCCATGAAGAAGTGAAGGAAGAGATGGAAACCTCTCTCAAAGATTAATAGCTAGTATATTTCAGAAATGATTTTACTGACTCTATCTCACATATAGATTGAGAGTCAAAAAAAATACCCCTTCCTATCACCATTGCCTCTACCTCTATTGTTTCCAAATTGGAGTAACTATCAGAATCACCTGGAGGATTTGTTAAAGCACAGATGGCTGGATTCCACACCCAGAGTTTTAAATTCAGTAAGTCTGGGTGTGGGACCTGAGAATTTGTATTTTAACATGTTCCCTGGTTAAGCTGATGTTGCTAGTCAAGGGCTCACACTTTAAGAACCATTTTTTTGCTTCCAGGTTAGCACCATCTCTCTTTTGGAATATTCAAATAATTTCCTGCTTCCCACCCATTTTTCTAAAGTACAATCAGAGTCATCTACCTAATTTTACTTGGAAATATTTATTGGATGCCAGATACTCTACTAGAGGATGTAATAATGAGCAAAACAGACAAGGATCCTGATGTCACAATAACCTAAATCAGCCAGTTTGCCTGGAACACTTTCTTCCCTTGGCTGAACATCATGTAATGATGTTCATGATTTTCTTTCCATGGCTGTAAAATGCAGAAGTAAATAATTAAAGTTCCATTCTTGTAATCAGCTGACAAAATGGTTGAGGCAGCTCTGTGCTCATTGATTTTGCTCCATGAAGTTGTTTGGTGAAGTAATTTAAACTCCAGCTTATTCTCCACATTAGGATAAGGTCAAAATGGCCTGATGGATGTTGGGTGAGCAGGAATGTGGGAAAAAATTAACTAAGATTCTTTAGATTTATTCCCGTAGTTTTGTAAAACTCTACAAAACTACTCCTTCATCTGTAGAAGCGGGGAGGGCAGCAAGGTGTCTTGATAATGTCTAGTAAATCCTGCCATCTTACTGTAAAGGTCTGTCTTATTTCTCCGCCCCTACCCATAGGACCAATCCTAGCAAGAGTGAAGGCCAAGTGTTCTGGGCATAGTTAATACAGAAAAATCTTCACCACTACCAGTTATAATTATCTTTCCCTCTTCTCCTTTTTACTCTAAGGGCTTGAAGTCTACTTTTTTGGGTAGGCAGAAGAGCCAAAATGCTGCTCATCTAAAATTTTGGTTGTGCAATTTCTTGTCATCCTATGTGCCACTGTCACACCAGGGGAACCCTAGAAATGCATCTTAGTTTTCACGCCAGGGCTGTCAGTTTATCCTGTAAGTAAGTGAACCCACCCCCACAGCCAGCAACAACAGCACACTCCCGGGTGGTGCAGTCTCGTTCCATCCGGCCCACCCAGGCCATCTGGTGAAACCGGTCGCTGGCGAATTTGAAAGCAGCCTCAATGCGGTTCCCCTGGGGAGGAGGCTCCCAGTGGGCCTTTTGGACCTCCCACAAGGATTTATCACCGAAAACCCCAGATCTAACTCACCCACTGCAGCTTGCTCGCTTGCTCCTTCCTTCCTTCCTTCCTTCCTTCCTTCCTTCCTTCCTTCCTTCCTTCCTTCCTTCCTTCCTTCCTTCCTTCCTTCCCTCCCTCCCACTGGATCCAAGGTACAACCTGGCAGGCGACCAAAGAAATTTCCACTGCTTGCTTTTTGTCTTTCTCTTTATTTTTTAAATCATGTTTATCTTTCAAGAGATGCTCGTTTGAAGGGGAAATTTTCACGGAGTATTAAAATTTGTCTTAAGAACAGAGTTTCCCAACACAGCTGAGAGAGAGAGGGAGAGAGAGAGAGAAAGAGAGAGAGACAGAGACACTCCATCCAAAAAAAAAAAAAATCAGGTGCACATGGCAAACGCCAAAGCTTTCTACACTATATAAAACAACCCTCGATGTGGCTTGTGGCACTGGAAAGAAAAGGCAGGATCCTGAGACGTGTGTGAAAATTGTCTTTGTTTGCAATGCCTGTATTATCAGCTGTGCATCCAGACCGGCAACAAGGACTGGAAAGAAACACGTAAGACAAATACGACCAGGCCTGTTCCACATTTATGCCTGTGATCACAGCAGTCTCAAAGGCCGATGTGGGAGGACGGCTGGAGCACAAACTTTTGAGATCATTTCGAGCTGTCAGTCGACACCACCTCCACCTGTATAAATGATCATCATCAGCAGCATCATCATGAAAGTTTAAAAAGAAATACGTGTGTCCAGATTGTGGACCACAAAGTGAGACCACATGCCTACTAAGAAGGTGATAGGTAAGACAGACAGACAGACGGATGGACGATAGGGAGGCAGGCAGGCAAGTAGGCAGGCCTGCCGGCCAATAGAGATGGAGTCAGGTGCAGTGACTCAGGCCTGTAACAACAGCACTGTGAGAGGCCAAGGCAGGCGCAATTCTGGAGAGCAGGAGTTCCGGACAAGGTTGGGCATCATGGTGAAACCCCAACCCCCATCTCACATACATACATACACATATACATACAGTAAAAACAATGCAAGAGTTAAGCCCTGTGGTGGCGTGGCACATGCGTATAGTCCCAGGGAGTGGGAATGGGAGAAACCTGAGAAGGGATGAAGGCTTGGTCCAAAGCGTGGGGTGGAGGAGAAGAGAGAGAAAGAGAAAGAGAGACAGAGAGAAATGCGAGCCTGCTTTGAAAGAAAGAAAGGAAGAAAGAAAGAAAGAAAGAAAGAAAGAAAGAAAGAAAGAAAGAAAGAGAAAGAAAAAAAGAAAGAAGGAAAGAAAGAAAGCAAGAAAGAAAGAAAGAAAGAGAAAGAAAGAAAGAAAGAAAGAAAGAAAGAAAGAAAGAAAGAAAGAAAGAAAGAAAGAAAGAAAGAAAGAAAGAAAGAAGGAAAGAAAGAAAGAAAGAGCCGGGCACAGTGGCTCAAGACTGTACAAGACTGTACTCCCAGCACTTTGGGAGGCTGAGGCGGGTGGATCACGAGGTCAAGAGATCGAGACCATCCCAGTAAACACAGTGAAACCCCGTCTCTACTAAAGATACAAAAAATTAGCTGGGCATGGTGGATTACGTGCCTGTAATCCTAGCTACTCAGGAGGCTCAGGCAGGAGAATTGCCTGAACTCAGGAGGCAGAGGTTGTGGTGAGCCGAGATCGCGCCATTGCACTCCAGCCTTGGTAACAAAAGCAAAACTCTGTCTCAAAAAAAAAAAAAAAAAGAAAGAAAGAAATAAAAATAAAATAAAATTACAAATAAGGATGAAAACTGTATGCGTGTTTCAATGACCAGAGAGAACGGTCATCGTATCGGTTTCCTATTGCTACTATAATGAATGACTATAAAGGGCAGGAGAATAGTGACAAAAAAATAACTGCAAATGTAGAATACCTGTAAATGTTGAGATATATGTAACACACTTTCTCCCTTTCCACAATTCTGTTCTAATTTCCTCAGTGACTTAGAACAAAAATTTATTATCTCTCAGTTCTGAAGGTTAGAAAAACAGACAATAAAACACCATGTGTTCTCACTCATAGGCAGGTGTTTGTTTTTGATTCTTTAACTCTGAGTTATATATAATATATTATATATATAATATATATGTATTATATTATATATAATATAATATATATGTATTATATTATATATAACACATATACATATTATATATATTATATTACATATTATATATATATATTATATTACATAATATATATATATATATATATATATATATATATAGAGAGAGAGAGAGAGAGAGAGAGAGAGAGAGTTTCACTCTTGTTACTCAGGCTGGAGTGCAATGGTGCGATCTTGCACCATTCAGGTCTCACAGCAACCTCTGCCTCTTGGGTTCAGGCAGTTCTCCTGCCTCAGCCTTCTGAGTAGCTGGGATTACAGGCATGCACCACCATGCCCAGCTAATTTTTTGTATTTTTAGTAGAGACGGGGTTTCACCATGTTGACCAGGATGGTCTCGATCTCTTGACATCGTTATCCACCCACCTCGGCCTCCCAAAGTGCTGGGATTACAAGCGTGAGCCACCACACCTGGCTATATTTTAAGTGAAGTGCTTTACATTCCATCCTATGGTTTATTTAACCCTTCTGACAACAAGAATAAATACTTATCATTATCCCAGCATGGGTAGGATAAGAGCAGGCAGAAGAACATGGAAGGACTAGATTGACTGAGTCTTTTGACCTTCATCTTTCTCCTGTTCTTGCTCCTTCCTGCCCTAAAACATCAGACTCCATGTTCTCCAGCTCTTGGACTCTTGGACTTACCCCAGCGATCTGCCAGGGGCTTCTGGGCCTTTGGCTTAAGTGAAGACTGCACTATTGGCTTCCCTACTATCGAGGTTTTGGGACCTGAATTAGTTTCCTGGCTTCTCAGCTTGCAGATGCCCTATTGCAGGACTTCATCCTGTGATTGTGTGAGTAAATTCTCCTAATAAATTTCCCTTCATATATTCATCTATCCCATTAGTTCTGTCCCTATAGAGAACTCTAATTCAGTAGGTGAATAAATGTTTCTCAAATATTTGAGAAAAAGCTTCTTGTCTTTTTGGTATCTGAAGCAAACAGACACCTAGGATATAAATTAGTAATTCAGGCTATCATTTTAGCAGAATAATAAAGCCTCAATGGGGAGAAATAGAGGCTAGTGTCCAGACTGATTTCAAGAGAGTGGTTCCAGGTGCCCAGAGATAAACAGGCACTGCCAAAAGGCAGTTTGCTTTAAACATTTATAGGAAAAATTTCTGAGGGAATTACAAAGAACTGTGTCTCTACTTTTCTTTCCAGGAGGTATGAGCACAGGGGAACAGAATGACGGCAGTAACGTGCAGTCTCAGCTTTATGCTTGCTTTTCTCTCTGAGGCACTCATCAATGTCACATGCTTTAAATACAAGCTGGAGTCTCTGATGTAAGAAATGGTGAAAAGGTAAAAAGGATTGAGAAATGCCTTGCAGGACTCTGACAAACTAAGAAAGCCAGGAAGAATAAGTCCCTGAGGAGACAACAAAAATGAAAACAGGTGTCCAGAGTTGTAGCTATAAAAATGCAACATAGAAGAAAAAAGAAAGTTCTTCCAAAACAAGCATAATGGGTGGTAATTCCAGGCTTACTAAACATAAGCAGTGTCAAAACTCTGAAAAAAATAATAAAGTAATTAACTACTGCTGGAAGGTGCAAAGGTAATGTAAATGCCTTGTTTAGTAAAAGGTTAAGGGCAAAGTTATTCTCCAGTTAAACAGTAAGCCCTTTTGGGTGCAGGAACCATGACACATTGTATTAGTTCATTCTTGCACTGCTATAAAGAAATAACCTGACACTGGGACTGGGTAATTTATAAAGAAAGGAAGTTTAATTGGCTCATGGTTCTGCAGGTTGTTCAGGAAACATGGCTGGGAAGGAAACTTTCAATTATGGTGCAAAGGGAAGCAGGTACTTCTTACAGGGCTGGAGGAAGAGGAAGAGAGGGAAGGGAGAGGTGCTACACACTTTTAAACAACCAGATATCATGAGAACTCACTCACTATCATGAGAACAGCAAGGGGGAAATTCACCCCCATGATCCACTCACTTCCCACCAGGCCCCTCCTCCAACACTGGGAATGATTCCACATGAGATTTGGGTAGAGACAGAGAGTCAAACCATATCAGACACATAAGTTTGTATCTTTTGAAGCTTCCACAATACTGAACACATTAGTATCTGTTGATTCGACTAAACATATACATATGCATACAAACAGGAACTGGAAGGGGCGGTGGATATGTTTGAAGAATATAATAGCTCTGCAGATCTCAGAGTGCTTAAAAGAAGTGAGAAATACAGAAATAGCTTATTCTACCAGGAAGAACCAATAAACAGTTACAAAGAAAATGGAAAATCGTGAACTATGATGAGTAATACCTAGTGTGAATAGTAGCCTCAAAAGTATGAAGTCAGTGGTTCATGGGAAGGACACAAAGACAGCCAACAACTGAGGGCCCATCTGAAGGCCTGGGGCACAGAAGCAGAGAGCAAATATTAGAGGACACAATGGCCAGTTTGCAGAGAGCAAGAAAAAAAAGTACAGAAATTATTAAGGAGAGAAAATTCACAAGAGAAATTGACTTCATAAGGGATTAATTAAATAACAAGTGAATTGCAAAGAGTCTGACAATTTTCTGCAACACAAATAACAGAGCAAATGAAACATGTGAAAACCTGGAAAATCATCACTGTCTTGAAGCAGTAGCCTAGTCAGCCTGCCTAATAAACTGTTACTGACAGTCAGTGTGGACCCCCACAGTTACATTATTACCAGACCATAGTTGACAGAGAGTATGGGTGTAATTTGTTTTTGGAAAAAAAAAACTATATATTTAGTTTATATAAATTTTGATGTCCAACCACAGCTCAAGTTGCATTTAGATAATCCTATTTTGTCTAAATGCATAATACTGAAACTATAAGGCATCTCAGAGTGAACTGAATTGAGTGAACCCAGTGATTTTCTTGTTATTGGTCAGAGATGGGCCATGCCTTGCTGACTTTAATGAACCATTAGTCATTTGGTAGAGAGGGGTAAGGGGTTACAGCCTTTATGTCTGGAAATGAGGAGGTGTTACAATGAATCCTGTTAACGGGGAACTAATAGTTAGGGGAAGTGGTCACTGCTGGGTCTCTGGTACAGGGTTTAGAGGTAGCTCACCAGGAGGCAGAAGCATGAGGTAGGATGGAGAGAACTTTTAAAATTGGTCACTCTCTTTAGCCGTCATTCACTTTTCAGGAAAACTAGAATTGAGGCTATCTTCATAAGAAAGTGGGAATGCATTTCAAATGAATGGGTAATAGATTTTTTTAAGGTTATGAATTCATTTGAAAGGTTTGAATCTTCTCCTTAGAAGAATTCACAGAAACAAAAATGAGCAATTTTATGAAATTTTTCAAATCCTCTGAAGTTTATCTATGAAGTCATATAGACTCCATAGAATTTGGGTTAAGAAATTGGGCTCCAGCGACTTTCATATCTTTAGTTAAAAGCTAAGAGACTTGGAAAAGTAGAGAATTTATATTTTGACTATGTTTTAAGGTTGTGACTTCACAAGGTATGAGAACCTAATGATGTCAAAATTGCAGTTTAATTTTTGAGTCCAGATTAAATTTTTATAAAATTGAGATAAATTTTTTCTGAACCTTCACCTGATAGCTTTGAGACTAATATAAACTAAATAAAATAGATGGCCTCTTTAAAGATTTAAATTAAGAACTTTGTGTTATATCAAAAGACATAATTGAGTCATTTAAAAATAAATTGGGATAAAATAAACAGAATATCATAGAAGTATTTTCTGTAGAAGTGAGAGTCTGGAATGAGGAACAGAACTAAGAAATAGTGAAGATGCTGACCTAAATAACAACGAGAAAGAAACTAATTTTAAAAATGCAATTCTCTGAACAGAGAGGGAGAAAGAAAAGAGGGAGGGAGGAGAGGAGAGAGAGACAGAGAGAGAGAGAGAGAGAGAGAGAAACAACTGCTTGCGTTGTTTTTCAGACAGTTAATTTTCTGTAACATATTCACAAATTGGAAAAAAAGAAAAACCATCATAGGTATCAAAATCACCAGAGAAGGCCTAAATCAAAGCAGGAAAAACTAAAAGGTCCTCTCACCCTTGACAAGTTTCAGATTCCCTTGAAATATGAGCTTTATCATTAAAAAATCTGGAGACAGCAGATGCTGGAGAGGATGTGGAGAAATAGGAACACTCTTACACTGTTGGTGGGAGTGTAAATTAGTTCAACCATTGTGGAAGACAGTGTGGCGATTCCTCAGGGACCTAGAAATAGAAATTCCATTTGACCCAGCAATCCCATTACTGGGTATCTATCCAAAGGACTATAAATCGTTCTACTATAAGGACACATGCACACGAATGTTCATTGCAGCACTGTTTACAATAGCAAAGACCTGGAACCAACAGAAATGCCCAACGATGATAGACTGGACTGGGAAAATGTGGCACATATACACCATGGAATATTATGCAGCAATCAAAAATGATGAGTTTGTGTCCTTTGTAGGGACATGGATGAATCTGGAGAACATCATTCTCAGCAAACTGACACAAGAACAGAAAAAGAAATACCGCATATACTCACTCATAGGTGGGTGAGAAAAATGAGAACATGTGGACACAGAGAGGCGGTCTACTATACACTAGGGACTGTTGGGGGGAATGGGGGAGGGACAGTGGGGGGGCTGGGGGGGATAGCCTGGGGATGAATGCCAAGTATGGGTGAAGGGGAGGAAAGCAGCAAAGCACACTACCATGTGTGTACCTATGGAACTATCTTGCTCGTTCTGCACATGTACCCCCAAACCTATAATGCAATAAAAATTAAAAAAAAAAAAAAAGAAATATGAGCTTTAGCCCCAGTGACACTAATGGGAGTTATATGTACCTTTGGAGAAAGGAATCACCCAATTATGAGAGCTGCATAACTAAACAGCATGATTCTTTTTGGAAAAGTTTTTAGGAGCCAGATCCATGGCCCAAAGCCATGCAAATCCCTAAGGAATGAATGAATCCTGACTTTGTAGAGGGCAGACTGTTGGGAAAATGAGGGCAATTAAAATCATTTGAATGCTACTTTGTCAGATGGTAAGCTTCTGACACAGAGAAAGAGAGCTCGAGTAGTTTGCCCTCTATTCTGTATATAATTTCTAACAATGCCAAAGGAGAACATAGCCTTAGGAGTAGAACAAAAAAGACAATTTTCTTAGCTCTTGATAACATACCAATAAAATGAATAAAATTGAATCTTCCTCACCATAAGCAGTCTTAAACCATTCCAACAGTAAGCAAAAACTAGTTGTCTAAATGCTAATGAGTATTCTTCACTATTGTGGCAGATTAATTCTGTGTAGTTTGGTGTTTTGATTTTAGTAAGGTAATATACTTCCCAGGATTGTTGGTGTAAAAATGATCAGTTCACTCATAGTGGCAAAGGGTCAGTGCTGGTGGGGGAAGTCATGCATATTATTACAAACCCACTGGAGGGTTTCTTTGCTTAAACAGTGACCTACTTATCCCACTCTCTGATGTTTAAGATGTCAAAAGCATATCCCAATATTTTTGTTTATATCAAATAGACACTTTGCTTCATCTTAAAATGTAAACATCTCTTAAAGAGGGAATACTTTATGCTTTTTTAATCATTCGCAACTCACAAAGATATTACATGCAAGATCTTTTTTGAAAATTCCCTCTTCATAGCTCTGATTCCTTACATTCTGTGGTAAGTTAAAGAGCCAGAGCTGGAGACACTGCAGGTGGCCAGTGTGCTGTGGGGACAGCCTAATACATATGGGGAGTGGGGTATGCAAGGGAGGTACGTGCCCATGAACCTGTTGGAAATTGGCGTGTTACTATGATTCTCAGCCTCTGTGATCATATTTTCCACAGGCATACATTTTTAGTCTTTTTTCTTGGATGTTCTTATGTATTAGATAGAAGTGGGTTAGTGAAATGCATTCTTATTTCTTGGTCTACAATAGTATATTTTTAAAATATTTTGAGACTTACATTAAAAATAATTCAGGTTGAAAAAAGTTGCTATTTTTGGTGGAAAAAATGCAGTTAGCACTTGATGGCTAAACCAATTGAAAATGCATTATTAACAACATAGTAGAGTACAAAATTTTAATATATTTATTTTTCAAACATGATTTATGCCTGTAGTTGAGCATGGATATAAATGTCCTTCAAATACATTTCAAACAAGCTTTGAAAATACACTATTTGTATCAGTCAGAACACTGGTCCACATATTCATGCTGATCTGCTATAATTTTTTTAGGATCCCCTTAATTCAAGGAAAATAGCTCCTTAGAAACCAATGCAAAAGTGCGGCCTGAGATACCTACCATTACTTGTTCTCCAGTCTACTATATTCTATGAGGTTATAACACATTAAAGGTGCATAAAAGAATTTCTGAGACATCTGGAGTTTTGAAAGAATAAAGATTCTAAAGGCCACCTGTGCCTACTGGTACAGAGATTTGAGAACTATGGCCGTCACACTTAGACACCTCATACATGAATGAGTGAGTAGTGCAAAGTTCACTGGAGGGCCACAGAAGCAGAAAACAACAGCTGTAACTGCTTTATTTATACCAGGACTCCTGGACCTAGGGAACCCTGACAAACATGTATTAGACCCAAAGGTAAAATGGCCTCTGTAGGTAAAGTGAGTAGAAACTGTACTGAAATGTGTATACCATAATCATTGTATAAATGACCATACCAAGACAAAGTGAAATTGATAACATGAATGGCCCTATAACCATTGAAGAAATTAAATTTAAAATTAAAATGCTCCTAAAAAGGAATTTCCAGGCCCAGATGGCACCACTTGATAATTCTGCTAAACATTTAAAGAGGCATTAACATAAATTTTACACAATCTCTCCCAGAAATAGAAGAGGACTAAACATTTCCCAACTCATTTTATGAGGCTAGTATTCTGCTGATACTAAAATTAGACAATTGGGTAAAGATAGTTTTAAAAAAGTAATCAAGAAAAAAATGAAAGATGTTACAAAGAAATATTTCTCGTGAATTTAGATTATCAACTAAATATTAGCCAATCAAATTTGGCAATATGTAAAAATAATTATACACAAAGATCAAGTGGGATTTATTCTAGGTATGCAAAGCTGATTCAACATTAAAAATCATTCAGGACATAGGAGTAGGCAAGGACTTCATGAACAAAACTCCCAAAGCATTGGCAACAAAAGCCAAAATAGACAAATGGGACCTAATCAAACTCCACAGCTTCTGCACAGCAAAACAAACAGTCACTAGAGTGAATCGGCAACCATCAGAATGGGAAAAAATCTTTGCAGTTTACGCATCTGACAAAGGGCTGATATCCAGAATTTACAAAGAACTCAAACAGATTTACAGGAAAAAAACAAACAAGCCCATTCAAAAATGGGCAAAGGATATGAACAGAAACTTTACGAAAGCAGACATACATGAGGCCAGCAAACATATGAAAAAGTGCTCATCATCATTGGTCATTAGAGAGATGCAAATCAAAACCACATTGAGATACCATCTCACACCAGTTAGAATGGCGATCATTAAAAAATCTGGAGACAGCAGATGCTGGAGAGGATGTGGAGAAATAGGAACACTCTTACACTGTTGGTGGGAGTGTAAATTAGTTCAACCATTGTGGAAGACAGTGTGGCGATTTCTCAGGGACCTAGAAATAGAAATTCCATTTGACCCAGCAATCCCATTACTGGGTATCTATCCAAAGGATTATAAATCGTTCTACTATAAGGACACATGCACACGAATGTTCATTGCAGCACTGTTTACAATAGCAAAGACCTGGAACCAACCCAAATGCCCAACGATGATAGACTGGACTGGGAAAATGTGGCACATATACACCATGGAATATTATGCAGCAATCAAAAATGATGAGTTTGTGTCCTTTGTAGGGACATGGATGAATCTGGAGAACATCATTCTCAGCAAACTGACACAAGAACAGAAAAAGAAATACCGCATATACTCACTCATAGGTGGGTGAGAAAAATGAGAACACGTGGACACAGAGAGGCGGTCTACTATACACTGGGGACTGTTGGGGGGAATGGGGGAGGGACAGCAGGGGGGGGCTGGGGGGGATAGCCTGGGGATGAATACCAAGTGTGGGTGAAGGGGAGGAAAGCAGCAAAGCACACTGCCATGTGTGTACCTATGCAACTATCTTGCTTGTTCTGCACATGTACCCCCAAACCTATAATGCAATAAAAATTAAAAAAAAAAAAAAAAATCAATTAATCTAATCTACCATATCAACAGGCTAAAGGAAAAAAATTATAAATCATATAATCATGTCAACTGATGCAGAAAAAGCATTTGACAAAATCCAGCACTCATTTATGATAAAAGCTCTCAGAAAATTAGAAATAGAGGGAAACATTTTTAAGTGGAATAAAAGCCCTATACAAAAACCCTGAAGTGAACATCATACTTAATGATGAAGGACTGAATGTTTTTTCCCTAAAATTAGGTAGCAGTCTGAATGTCTGCTCTCATCATTTTTATTCAAAGTATTAGAAATTGTAGACAACACAATAAGAAAAAAAAGAGAAAAGAAAAGAAAAGAAAAAGGCATCTGGATTTAAAGGGAGGCAACAAAACTGTTGTTATTTGCAGATGACATGTTTGTCTATGTAGGAAATCCCAAGAAATCTACAAAACACCTCTTAGAACCAAGGAGTTCACCAAAAGCAAAGAATAGAATATCATTCTAAAAAAAAAAATCAATAGCATTTTTGTAGACTAACAATGCACATTTGGAAATTTAAAATACAGTAGGATTTATAATTGCTCTAAAATAAAATATTTGATATAAATCTAATGGAACATATACAAAATCTAAATTACAAAATTACAAAATGCTGATGAAATAAATCAAAGATCAAGGCCAAGGTGGGTGGATCATGAGGTCAAGAGATCGAGACCATCCTGGTCAACATGGTGAAACCCCGTCCCTACTAAAAATACAGAAAATTAGCTGGGCATGGTGGTGTGTGCCTGTAATCCCAGCTACTCAGGAGGCTGAGGCAGGAGAATTGCCTGAACCCAGGAGGCGGAGGTTGTGGTGAGCCGAGATTGCACCATTGCACTCCAGCCTGGGTAATGAGAACAAAACTCTGTCACAAAAAAGAAATAAAAAAAAAAAAGAAATAAAAGATCTAAATAAATAGAGACTCATACAAAGTTAATTGATTGGACAACGTAACATAGTAAAGATGCCAGTTTTCCCAAAGTTCATCTATAAGATGAATGAAATTCCTGTTGAAGTTTAAACCAGTGGTTTTTAGTACAACACAGCAATCTTAGGCTAAAATTTATATATAAAGGCACTGGAGCTAGAAAAGCTAAAATAATTTTAGAAGAAAAATATACTGATAAATATAACTCTACCTGATGAAAAGGCTTATGTATAGCTACAGTAAAATCAACAACTATCATAGACAGATTGATCAACAGATCAGAAAAGAAAACTCAGAAACAGACCTATACCAATATGCTGAAGTTATTTTAGATTTTTTTTACAAAGGTGCAAAAGCAATTCAATGGGGGATAGTCTTGTTCACAAATGATGCTGGAGCTGTTAGAGGTAGGCAAAAAGAAAATGAATCTTGACCTAAACCTCACATCTTATACAAAAATTAACTCAAAATGGGTAACATACCAAATGTAAAACATAATAGTTTTATATATATATATATATATATATATATATATATATATATATATATATGTAAATGCTTCAGAAGTAGGTTAGTTAAAGAGTTCTTAGACTTAACACCAAAAGCATGATCCATAAAAGCAAAAAACTGATCAATTGATAAAGTAAATCTCATTAAAATTAAAAATCTTTTGCTCCACATAAACCTTGATTCACAAATAAAAAGACAAGATAGAAACTGGGTGAAAATATTTTCAAACCACCTATCTGAGAAAGGAACTGTATCTAGAATATAAAAAGAACTGTCAAAACCTAATAGTTAAAAAAATTTAGTTAGAAACTGGGCAAAAGACACAGAAATTTTACTAAAGGAGATTTAAGAATGGCAAATAAACACATGAAAATATGTTTAACATCATTAGTAGAATATAATAATAACACAAAATGCTGGTGAGGATGTGGAGAAACTGGATCACTTGAAGATGTTAGTAGGTGATATAGTTTGGAAATTTGTCCTCTCCAAATCTCGTATTGAGCTTTGATCCTTAATGTTGAAAGTGGGAGGTGTTTGAGTCATGTGATAGATTCCCGATGAGTGGTTTGGTGCTATCCTTGTGGTAATGAGTGAGTTCTCATTCTATTAGTTGGGTAAGAGTTGGTTGTTAAAAAGAGCATGGAGGTAAGCATGGCCACTCTCACCTGTAATCCCAGTACTTTAGGAGGCCGAGGCAGGTGAATCAGGAGTTTGAGACCAGCCTGGCCAACATGGTGAAACCCCATCTCTACTAAAAATACAAAAAAATTAGCCAGGTGTGGTGTCAGGCACCTGTAATCCCAGCTACTTGGGAGGCTAAGGCAAGGAGAAATGCTTGAACCTGGGAGGTGGAGGTTGCAGTGAGCCAAGACTGCACCACTAGCTTGGGTGTCATTGTGAGACTCCATCTCCAAAACAATAAAAAATAAAAAATTAAATTTATAAAAAGAGCATGGAACCCATCCCTTCTCTCTCTTTCCTCCTCTCTTGCCATGTGATGCCTGCTCTCCTTCCCCTTTCACCATGAGTGACAGCTTCCTAAAGCCCTCAACAGAAGCAATTGCTGGCACCATGCTTCTTGTACAGCCCACAGAACCATGAGCAAAAAAAAAAAAAAAAAAAAAAAAAAAAAAACTCTTTATAAAGCCAGGTATTTCTTTATAGCATTGCAAGCAGACTAAGATGGTAGATAGGCAAAATGGCACAGGCACTATGGATACAAATTTGGCAGTTTCGTCAAAGCTAAACATGTGCTTAAAGTGCTTACTACAATCAAGCAATTGAATCCAATCATAAAGAAAGTGAACTTATTTTCACACACAAACAAGTTTGGAAAATGTTTATAGGGGTTTTATTTGTAATAGTCTCAATCTGGAAACAATCCAGATATCCTTCATGGGGTGAATGGCTAAGCAAACTATGCTACAACCTTCTATAAAACACTATTCTGCAGTAAACAATGTGCAAAGTATGTGCAAAAATCCAGAACAACTTGGCTGGATCTCAAGAAAATTAGACTGAGTGAATACAAGCCCATATCAAGAGGTTACATACTGTGTGACATAGCATTCTTGAAATGATAAAAGTGTAAAGGTGGACAACAGATTAGTATTTGCTGGAGGTTTGGAAAATGGTTAAAGAGAGCAGTGGCTATGGGTATCAAAGAACAGCAGGAGGGATACTTGTGATGAAACTCTTCCATGTCTTGGCTGTGGTGTTGGTCATACATGTATTCTAACCATGTGATAAAATTACATACAGCTAAATACATACACGTGGAAATGCATGTAAAGCTGGTGAAATCTGAATAAGGTCAGTAGATTTTGTAAAAATAAAATAAATGACTATTAATTTTAGCCAAAAGTGTTCCAAAATATTATTTTGTCCCAGAGGCACTCAACTGTATTCTATTTGTGTTTCTGTTTCCAGCAGTTTGAAATGGAGAGAAACTTTGGAGATAGGCAGAATGGTGGGTCAGCACAAAGAATACTTTCAAAGGTAAACACATAATTAAAATGCAAAGGTAAAAATGGTAAAAATGTAATTAGAATTAAATGCAAAGTAGGCCCTCAACAGTAATGAATCTGTATCTGACACATCTATTTTTTGCATCCCTTCTTCTCTGCTTTCTCTTGCCCCTTCAATGCATTTATTTATTCATTCATTCATTTTTTTCATGAATTCAACAAATTTTAGTGTACACCTTTGATATATCAGGCATTGTATAGGTGCCAGGGATCCAGAGGTAAAAGCATGAAGCACATACGCTCATTAAGTCAATGACATTCTAGTAGGGAAATAATGTGTGTGTGTGTGTGTGTGTGTGTGTGTGTGTTTGTGTGATTGTGTGTGTATTTTTTGAGGTCTTAGCATAGCAGTCCTCTTCCAAATACTGAATTGCACATGTCCTCACTGTAGCAAATCATCTGTGTTCTCTTATAAGCTTAGTTATTTGGGGAAAAAAATGCCATTTCAAAAGAAAGACACAACACCATACACCATGTAGATACCTGAGCATATATAGGGTAATGTACATGAAGACAATTCACTACAGATCTCTTGTGTTTATATATGTTTTGAAGGTAAAAGCACTGACATCTGTTCCAGATTATCCTCTCAAGGATATTTTCATAATGAACAGGCTTGGAAGAGAAATTTTGTCTCCCTCTAAAGAGGTCGGTGAGTTTGTTTTCCTGTGCAGGATAATACAGATCATGTCTCCCCTCAGGAAAAATGTCAAGCAGGTTTCCTTGTTGCTGATTATAAAAGATTCAGGTTCTCAACTCACAGTGTCTCTTCTGTGAAGCCTCTACAGTACAACCCACTGTGCATTCTATAATGCATGTGCGAGCATCATCTGGCCCTCTTTGCATCACCCTTAGAAATGTGGGGCTCAGGAAATTGGAGCAACAAAAACAGTGATAATACTCTATTAATATTGCTGTGGTAATAAGATGTCCTTTGTCTCAGATTCAGAAATTGATTCTCTTTTATTAGTGTCCATAAATCTGTGAGAGGCTAACATGTTAACTTGCAACTAACAAGTTGAAATTTCACCTGGTTACTAGGATATAAGCCCAGACTCTTCATAGCTTTTTATTCCACATTAATAGTAATTCCTAAATTTCACCAACATAAGCAAGACCAAGGTCATCAGCTCCCCATCCCATCCCTTGAGAGTTTTTGAGAATTTCCAGAGTCCATGCTTGGTCCTCTTATTCTCTCCCTCTTTCCAGTTCTTCTGATTAAAACCTGCTGCTCTAAAAAGCCCTGGTTCATAGTGCCTCATTATTGCTAACATCTGCCTTTAGGTTGCTGGTGTCTCTAACAAATATACTGCCTTTAATGCTACAAAACTCACAAAACCAAATACAAAATAAGCATTGTATATACTTTCCTACACTTAAATGATTGTCATCTTTCTAATTCTGTGACATTTGTTACTTGGGAGAACATCTGCTGTAATGTAGCTTCTAGATTGTTACTGAGCCTCCACCTAGAGTTACTTTCTGTGTGGAACTTAAGTGAACAATACCGGTTCCAAAGAACCTTGCCGAGACCTACAGCTGAAGGCAGTTTCTGTTGTGACTCATATCTGATATCCTCTCCTCTCCTCCCTCTTCCACCTATTCTCCATGCACCCATGAAAACCCCCTTTTTAAATTATTCTTTTACTAATCAACACAATTCAAAATGCCTTTTGCACTCATCACTTTTAGTATATTCATTCTTGGAGAATTGTGGCAGAGACTTAATCTGCTTTAGAGATTTGTCATTGATAAGACCCCTTGAGGAATCACAAAACAAATAAATCTGTCACTCTAGGAAGAGTGTTAAAGTGTTATTGTTATTACATAGGCACCAAGGATTGTGTGGAGATACTAGTAGTATAGTAACTTAGTAAATAAAATCTTCATATTTTAAAGAATGTCAATTGCCTTCCAAAGAGATATATATCCAGTTTTTCAAGGGTTAATTTTACTGGAAGCCAAATGGCATAAAAGTAGATCACAAGGACAAGTGTCTAAATATTATATAATAATAATAAAATATTTTAGAGGAAGAATTTTTCAAAACAGATATAATTCTTATACAGTATAAATCACTCATTTAAAGTCTATAACTCAGTGGTTTTTAAAATTTTTTAAAATTTTTATTGCATTTTAAGTTTTGGGGTACATGTGCAGAACATGCAAGATAGTTGCATAAGTACACACATGGCAGTGTGTTTTGCTGCCTTCCTTCCCTTAACCCACATTTGGCATTTCTCCCCAGGCTACCCCTCCCCAGCTCCCCCCCACCACTGTCCCTCCCTTATTCCCCCCAATAGACCCCAGTGTGTAGTACCCCCCTCCCTGTGTCCATGTGTTCTCATTTTTCTCACTTGCCTATGAGTGAGAATATACTCAGTGGTTTTTAATAGAGTCATGTATCACTTAGTAACAGGGTTACATTCTGAGAAATGCATCTTTAAGCTACTTTGTCAGCATGCAAACATTACAGAGTGTTGTAACCTAGGTGATATAGCCTACTAAGCACCTATGTTATAGGAGTCTATTGATACTAGACTATAAATATGTATACCACGTCACTGTACTGAATACTGTAGGCACTTGAAACACAGTGGTAAGTATTTGTATATTTAAACACATCTAAATGTAGAAAAGTACAGTAATTTTTGTATTTTTAGTAGAGATGGGGTTTCACAACATTGGTCAGGCTGGTCTCAAACTAAGTTCAAGTAAACTGCCTGACTCGGGCTACCTAAGTGCTGGAATTACAGGCATAAGCCACCATGCCTGGCCATGTGCACAGAGTGTCTTTCTGTCTGTGGTTCACCTTTTGATGTAAAGAGACAATACAATACATGAGCATGTGCTTCTTTTATCATTGGAGATAGAAGAAAAATGATGGCGGATATTGTTTGGCAGCAAAGCAGCAGTGTTACCTTCATCACTATTTGTATTTAGAAAGCAGAAATCTTGTGACTGTGACACTGCATCTGTGAAATGCTGCGTTTGTAACTAGTTGTGCCCAAAGTTTGATTTCTCACAAATCAGCAAGGAATTCAAATTCTGTCACAGCCTGCTTAGGGTTGCTACAATTATACTTGCCTTCCAGGAACTGGGTGCACCCCACTTCTTCTCTCTGCCCTTCCTCCTCTCCTCTCATTTTGTTATTGAGTTGTAAGATTTCTTTATATATGCTGGATACCAGTCCATTATCATATATATGATTTGCAGCTAGACAGGATTTTAAGCATCAGCAAGCATAATCTCCATCTTTTATAAATGTGTGCAAAGAATTAGAGATATTAAAAGACAGATGATAGACCATTGATTTGGGGCAGAAACAGACTTACATTCAGATATCCCTACTATCAGGTGTGGGAGGATGCTGCAAATATATTCCAAGTTTCATACATCCTTACTTCAGCTCAGCACTAAACTAAATGCTCTCATGAAGTAACAGAAGTGTTTAACTCCACTGAGCCCCACATTAGGAGTCACAAAATAACTTCTCTGTGAACTTCAGTTAATCTTTCTGACCAAAGAGATCTTTTCCATTGAAATAATATCTAACAGAGCATTTTCCAAGGTGTTTTTTATTGATATGCATAGCAAGAAATCCATCCTGATGTGTATAAACCCCTTAAAAGGAAAAACTTCATTATTAATGAAGATTGTAGTCGATATATAAGACCATATGAGGAATGTTAAAAATCACAGAAATGGTATTGGTTTCAATTTTGGGTGTTAAGAAATACTGTGTCATTAAAGCATATGTGACAGTTTGAAAAATACAACAAATTAAAGTGGGACTTTTCAAGAGGGATTTCTTTTCGAAAAGGTCAGCCATAAAAACAGAGAGTGGGGGAGATTTCTTGCTCCCAAGATCACCATGATAACATCATTTATTGGACCTGATGCCCATAACTGAAGTTTTGCAATGTTCATCACTAAATGTAACAAATGTAGTTAGAAAGCAATAAACTTAGAAAATAATCAGTACCAATGATATAGGTAATAATAACACAGAAAATTGTTTTTTTTTTGCCCTTTCTAAATACATATTTTATTTTTTTCAGGTTAGTCATTTTAGGATAGAAAATAAGAATTTTGGGGGGCAGGGGTATGGGGGACAGAGTTTTGCTCTTGTTGCCTGGGCTGGACTGCAACCTCCACCTCCCAGGTTCAAGCAATTCTCCTGCCTCAGCCTCCAGAGTAGCAGGGATTACAGGCACCTGCCACCATGCCCAGCTAATTTTTATACTTTTAGTAGAGATGGGGTTTCACCATGTTGGCCAGGCTGGTCTAGAACTGAGTTCAAGTGAGCCACCCACCTCAAGCTACCCAAATGCTGGATTTACAGGCATGAGCCACTACTGTGTTTGGCTATGTTCACAGAATGTCTTTGCATCTATGGTTCACCTTTTGATATAAAGAGACAAATAGTGCCTCATTTTATTGCTAAAACCCTGCTCTAAAGTGAACATATGATGTATGTTACATATATGTTTCCCTATTATGCATGCACTCAGCTCCCCTCATGTTTTTTCCAAACATGCTGAATATGTATAATACAGACCTTGTAAGGCATAAAACCCAATCTGTCTTCCCCCTTTTCAAAGAGAGAGCACCTTTACTTCACACTGGAGACTTTCTTTTCCCAGCTTGGAAACCATTATCACCAATAAAGCTCTCTTTTCTACTGTATAGCCATCCTGGTGTTTTTTGGACAACAGATGCCAAAAGTTATTCTGTATTTCAACTCACAGAGGCAGCATTTTGAAGAGAGGTGTATTTTCAGGTCTGTTTGGCCCCGAACTTTGGATGGAGAAAGAGAAGGAAATAACTAAAAGGAATTTATCTAAGAAGAATGTAAGAAGTCTTTTTCATGGTAAGGATTGGGATTGAATTTCTACAAAAATTCCTAAGATACATGAAAAATTTGGAGTTTTTCTGTTGCACCCAAAGACCAAGAAGTGAGAACAAAAGAGAAACAATGTGTAACTAGACAGGAGAGGGACTCAGATGTGCCAATATGCTGAGGCCCGAGAAAGAGACAACTAGCAAGATATCTCTCTCTTTTTTTCTTTTTTGAGATGGAGTCTCGCTCTCTTGCCCAGGCTGGAGTGCAGTGGAGCGATCTCAGCTAATTGCAACCTCTGCTTCCTGGGTTCAAGTGATTCTCCTGCCTCAGCCTCCAGAGTAGCTGGGACTACAGGTGTGTGCCACCATGCCCGGCTAATGTTTTTATATTTTTAGTAGAGACAGGGTTTCACAGTGTTAGCCAGGATGGTCTCAATCTCCTGACCTCATGATCCACCCGCCTCAGTCTCCCAAAGGTCTGGGATTACAGGTGTGAGCCACTGCACCCACCCTCCATCTTTGACAGACCATGGCTTAGGGGGCCTGTAGAAGCAGCTGAATTCTGAGTTGTGCTATTTGTTAATTCCCTTATGATAGCTGCAAAGTCTCAAGTCACTCCTAAAGCTTTTTGAACACAAAAGCCTAAATTCAGGGAAGCTTAGGGGAATGAAAGGTGGAGCTCTGCAGGTGGGACAAAGCAGACCAAGGAAAGTAATACCATACAGGAAGCAGTCAGGAGACAGCAGGAAGAAATTAAAGAAGATGCCCAGAGGGAAAGGATTCCCTATTTAATAAATGGTGTTGGGAAAACTGGCTAGCCATGTGCAGAAAGCAGAAACTGAACCCCTTCCTGACACCTTACACTAAAATTAACTCCAGATGGATTAAAGACTTAAACATAAGACCTGGCACCATCAAAACCATAGAAGAAAATCTAGGCAAAACCATTCAGGACATAGGAGTAGGCAAGGACTTCATGACCAAAACACCAAAAGCATTGGCAACAAAAGCCAAAATAGACAAATGGGACCTAATCAAACTCCACAGCTTCTGCACGGCAAAAGAAACAGTCACTAGAGTGAATCGGCAACCATCAGAATGGGAAAATATCTTTGCAGTTTACACATCTGACAAAGGGCTGATATCCAGAATTTACAAAGAACTCAAATAGATTTACAGGAAAAAAACAAACAAGCCCATTGAAAAATGGGCAAAGGATATGAACAGACACTTTACAAAAGAAGACATACATGAGGCCAACAAACATATGAAAAAATGCTCATCATCACTGGTCATTAGAGAGATGCAAATCAAAACCACATTGAGATACCATATCATGCCAGTTAAAATGGCGATCATTAAAAAATCTGAAGACAGCAGATGCTGGAGAGGATGTGGAGAAATAGGAACACTCTTACACTGTTGGTGGGAGTGTAAATTAGTTCAACCATTGTGGAAGACAGTGTGGTGATTCCTCAAGGACCTAGAGATAGAAATTCCATTTGACCCAGCAATCCCATTACTGGGTATATATCCAAAGGACTATAAATCATTCTACTATAAGGACACATGCACACGAATGTTCATTGCAGCACAGTTTACAATAGCAAAGACCTGGAACCAACAGAAATGCCCAACGATGATAGACTGGACTGGGAAAATGTGGCACATATACACCATGGAATATTATGCAGCAATAAAAAATGATGAGTTTGTGTCCTTTGTAAGGACATGGATGAATCTGGAGAACATCATTCTCAGCAAACTGACACAAGAACAGAAAAAGAAATACCGCATGTTCTCACTCATAGGTGGGTGAGAAAAATGAGAATACATGGACACAGGGAAGGGGTCTACTACACACTGGGGTCTATTGGGGGAATGGGGGAGGGACAGCATGGGGGGCTGGGGAGGGATAGCCTGGGGATGAATGCCAAGTGTGGGTGAAGGGGAGGAAGGCAGCAAAACACACTGCCATGTGTGCACTTATGCAACTATCTTGCATGTTCTGCATATGTACCCCCAAACCTATAATGCAATAAAAATTTAAATAAAAAAAAAAGAAGATGCCCAGCATGGCAGTCTGGAGGGGGAGGTGACAAATGACACCCAGTTTGCACTAGGTACTTCCTAAGCATTCTTAACATTTCTTGGGAAAGGACCCAGAATATCTTCTGAATTTGGAACTAGAATTACTTTTATCAAACCCATAATAATTTTCTTGTCCAGAAGACAAGAAAATCTGGAGAAACTTAGGGTGCATTTGTACACCGTGGATTTGCGTTGCTAAGCTGGAAAAGCTCAGGTCTTCTATATTACTTTAACAATGCCATGTGGCCATGTGCTGGCCTCATTTCCAAAGAAACAAAAGCTGCAGATCCCTTTGTCTGAATTTCCTGATATCGATTTTCTATAGAATGATCATTCTTTTCCTCCTGGTCTGATCACATCACTCACAGTGCTCAAGAGGGCTTTATAGGGAGATTAGAGACTTTTTCATGCAGGTGATTGGATGGCACAGGATTTTCTTTGGCTGAAGGAGCAGTAGCTTCTTTTCAGTTGAATAGATTTCACAGTCAGCAATCTCAGAATTGTATTAGAAGATAATTTCTTGCTGACTAAACAAATCATGGTACAATATAAGTGAGACACCTTATCTGGAATTAAAGCATCCTTGGCTGCTCTAAATATAAAAAGAGAACATTGACCTTTCAATACTGACCAAGACAATGGCTGTACATTTCTGCTGCAACATTTGCAATTTGCAGAACAAGGAGTTGGCATAGCTCTGCTGAATGATCATTTGTTGGAATCCATGAATCTCAAAATCATGAAAGGATCTACATTTAGGTGTTTCTGGGGCTATCAAAGTAAACAGGTCAGATGAATTATTGATAGGCTTTGAATCAATGGTGTGCCACTGGAATGACAAATGATAAGCACAGCAAAACTGTCACAGCCCTCATTCCCCAAATACTCTTCACCAATTCTTCCCACCTAGCCTTACTTATATCAAAATATCTCAAATGATTTCTTTCCCTACAATCACCACAAACATTTTTCCAATCTATTAATTCTGTCTTGTCTCATAAGACCTATCTGTAGGGTCAGCCACACCATGAAACCTTCTCCAAATAATCAAACCCACAGTAATTTTCAATCTTCTCAATACTAACTTTTAGAACTCCTATAATTTCTACTAAGAATTTAATTACCTAAAATCTATAAGGTTTCTGGTACATTCTAGCCTACCCTGTGAGAAGATCATTGAGTTAAAGTCTAAAGCCTTCATAACATTGTTTGTTCCCTCCCCATCTCACTTCTCTGTTGGCACTTAGCATAGGATACCACATCTATGTGTTATGGCTTCTTAGAAATCAAAATCATATTTTCTACTATCATTCTCAGCAAACTGACACAAGAACAGAAAAGCAAACACTAAATGTTCTCACTCATAGGTGAGTGTTGAACAATGAGAACACATGGACTCAGGAGAGGAGCATCACACACTAGGGCAGTTGGAGTGGGTAGGGGAGGAACAGTGGGGGGTGGGGAGGGTGGGGGGCAGAGGTGGGTGTGGAGGGTGAGGAGGGATAATATGGGGAGAAATGCTGGATATAGTATATACCTAAAGTAAATTTTTTTAAAAAAATCATGTCTTCTAACTTTTTCTTCTTTTGTGCCTACAATCTATGCTCCACAGCCACAAATGGTATTTTAATTATCCATTTCTACAGATTCCATTTCCACCATGATGTTGGATTGCAGAGAAGCATTGGACTAAATGTTTCCATAGATCAATATTACAAAAAGGCCCTTTACTTAATCTGCTGCTACCCATGAAATGGAGCAAATTTTAAGTAATATGAAAAGTGACATTCACCTATGTATTGGGCCATGAAGTATTGAGCTGTATGTCAAACATAAATGTGTTTCAAATGTGTATTAAAATTTCAGGTATAGTTTATTGAAGTTTACCTATAGCTTCTCATACTTGGCCTTCTTGTTGTACATTTATAAGGTTTTATTAAACATTCTAGGAGAGCAAATCTATGGCAATGTCAGACTTACTGTGTCCTGAGAAGGACCTCTTTAAGAAGTTCTTAGGAATTCCAGGAGTCCCACAAGTATCCTTTTTTATTCTTAGTTAAGTGCTACAATTCATTATCATGAATGGGTGTCAGAAATTCTGTCATGACATATTTGTACCAGTAAGCTGAGTGGCGAGTTTCTTAAAATACAGCTAGCAAAAAACAGGGAAGGCAGGAATGCCTGTTTTAATAGAGCAGAATCTCTATCCTCCAACACCAGTTTGAACTAAATATGTTAAGAAATGCTTTACAACAGAGAATTACTACAGAGTGTAAAGCCCTACTCTACTTCATTAGGAACTAACAACAGTTTTTGTTGCTACCTTTAAGAAACTAATTTTAGTTATATAGTACATATACAGAGGCTTAATGAAGTAGAACCCCCTGCCCAGATACTTCAAATGTATAATTAATTTGCCAAATAATCTAGGTCATTTACACCCCACTAAAAAGTCCACCCCAAATACTCTAAGTTGTACTGGTTTTATACTGAATTTTTCAGATGATGAAATCTGTGCAAACCAAGGTTTCATAAAACATAAAACAGTGTGAGTTATTAGCTACAGAACAGAGATCAAGTGTGATAGTCTCCAGGTATAAATACCACATGAGAAAGCTCCATAATATGATGGGGCTTGTTTCAGCCTCATTGACACCCATTGACAAAATCCATTCTAGTCCTTAAATGGTTCCTCAAGTTTATATGCCTCTCAGATATTATTTGCTGCTACTTATAGTATGTCTTTGGCAATGCTGTCCCTTTACATTTGCATTTTCCAAAGTTGGGTTAAGAGAATTGGATACCTTGGTGTGACATTTTAAACCTACTCCCTGCTGTGGGCTTCAGATGTTGGTCTTCAGAGGCACATTTGTTAAACATGGTTGAATAATGGCACTGCACAACACTTTCCTAGAGAATATGTCTTCTAACAGAATTTCTTGAATTCATATTTTCAGTTATTTGCTACAGAGACATACAGATCCACTTAATTGCACCCTATTATCTACCCCCTACCATGCCTTTGGCACTTTAAAACCTGCTTAGCACAAGAGAAATGGTGAAACAGTCTGAAATGCAACATGGCAGATGGACAGAAAACTTTACTAGCATGATGAATGGGTCCTTTATATGTTCCTCTGTGAATGGCTGCTGATCATAATCACTTTTATAGCTTGACTGCAATGAAAAGGATTATTTCTTTTGTCCTGGAATCTCAGGATGAGCATATTTGTTCAGAGGATGAAGAAGACCAAATTAGAACAAACTACTGGGGCATAATAAATTCACAGCAGTGACAAGCCAATGTTCTTTAATTCTTAAGATGCTATCAACTTTAAATATTCTGATCCTCTCACAGTTAGCTCACTTATCCTTTTGTCCTTATTGAATTAACTGCCTTTTCTCTTACATTGTCTCCTGAGAGGACCTCATTTTAAATCTTTTCAGTTTAATTCCATTAATTGGCATATTATCTGGTCTCATGTTCTCCTCTTGGGTCTTGAACTTATGTTCCCCTCAGTTCTTAAACTCCTAAGCTATATTTTGCAGCTTTGTATGACAACTTGCTCCATCTGTAGACAAATCATGTTCATTCTTACCTTTCACTTCCAGGCTAATGTTTAACAATGAATTCACAATCCTGGCAGTTTATCAGCCCATTAAGTAAACCCAAGTATAGAGTTCCTTGATTTTAAAGCCATCATACTGAAATCCAGGGAAACTGGTTCACTAATTTGAGCATAATTTAAAAGCTAACAATTCTAAATTATGGCAAGTGGATCCAAAGAAGACATATTTATCTTCACAGGTCCTTCTGCCTATAACTGAGACAGATCTGGGGGTCATACTAGCTTGGGCTTATGTTCATTCCATCTTCACCACTTATTAGTTAAGTAATCTTGGGAAGGTGACAACATCTCTATAAACATCTCTAGTGCTCAATAGTTTCCTCTCTAAAATGGGGGTAATAATAAAAGTTCATTTTAAACCACAGAGATGTGATGAAGATGTAATAGGATAATTGTTACAGAATGCTTAATATAATGCCTTGCACATGGAAAATAATCAATGCTAGCTATTGTCATTACTATTAAAGTACCATCACACCTATTAGTGGTGTATTTATATCCTTTGTGCAAAGCACATGTGAGTCTCACCTTATCTGAACCTTCAGACTCCACATGGAGAATGTCATGTTGGGAAGAAGGTACTGTACAACTTGTCACTTATTCTGTTCCACTGTTGTAGTCATCACCTCTCTTTAATTAAACTGTAAATCACTCACAGAGAGATTATATCATACCTTTTTAAAAACCATGCTCAACACAACTCCATATTCTCACAAAAAAGATGGAATACTCATCTATTATTAACAATAAAAGTATGAGAAATCAGATGTTATTTTCAACTTACTTTTAGAAAGAGGCCCAAACTAGAAGCAGATGATAGGTTATTTCAAGGAGATGTAAGGATTATTGAGTTAATCAGAGGGGAAAAGTTTAGGGAAATAAGAGAGATGAATCTGTCTTTCAGCCAGTCTTGATTACCCATAGAAGGTAAAAAGAACAATTGAGTGATAAAAATCATAGTGCTCATTTTCACAAACATATATTTAATAATTACATGATCCCATTGCAGTTAATTGTCAAATACACAAAAGATTTGGGATTGACAGTGACGTCTGCAAGAGGGCTGACCAGAAGCTTCTGGGGCTCTTCTCCCACATGAAATAACCCAAACTAATGAAAAAACAACTACATTTTGCCCAAAATAACTAAAAGAGTACTAAATAATAACAAAGCAGCAGCAGAAATCCTATAGAGCAAGAAACCTAGGATGGCTGCTTAGAGACGGGCAGGAAACAGCTTGCTTTTGCCACCCACTCCCCTAGGTGGGATCAGCTCGGCACCAGGAGGGACTTCTCTCTGTGGAGAAAAGGTAAACAAGAGGACCCCAGAAATCCCTACCACTGCTGCAGACACCCACAGTTCTTACAGGCTCTGAGCCCAGCTAAAGAGTTGCCCAGAGTCTACATGCTGAGCTACTCTCTGAGAAGGAGCCAGTGATGCTGTGTCCCTGCTTTGTGTGGCCAGTGCTGCTACTGCTCTGTGCCATTTTGGAACTGTAGCCACTGCTAGAGTGCATCTTGCTTCAGGGACAAGTAGCTCTTGCATCCCTCTATCCCTGAGGCTCAGCCTCCACTACAGTATGCTCACTGACAGTACATCACCCCCAGACCAAGCTCCTGCTATTGCCAACTCTCTAAGGTCAAACTACCACAGTGCCAGTCCTTCCCTACCATCTCAGTCACTGGTGCAACCTCCCTTTATGGCTGAGCTGAAGTGGCACCCTGCCCCGAAGCACACAGAGCCTCAAACTACCAGAGCAGTGTGCGTCCAGTACCACAGCAGTTGTGCCTCCAGTACCACAGCTGAAGCAACACCCCAATTCCCAGGGACCTCATGCCTCCTTACACACTAGATAGTCGCCATCTTCAAAACACAAGAATCCAGAAGCTCCACGGGCCCATGTAGCACCACTTTCTGGATCTAACCACATGCAGTGCCTTGCATCCAGGGAATTAGAACCTTGGCTGAGCTGTGCCACCCACCCTCCAGAATAAACAACTGCAACACCCTGCCTCTTAGAACTGGACTAGCTCCCCTAATACCTGTTATAGAGGCACCTCACTTCTTCTGGGAGTGGAGTCATTACCGTGCTGCTCTCTGACCACTGTGGTACAAGCCACAGTGGCATCTTATCATTCTTGGGTCTTTCCTTCTGCTGCAGCTGGCCTCACAGAGCCTAACATGCTGCAATATTCCACCATCCCAGGTCCAGAGTCACCATTGATGGTACCTCATTCCCTGGAGCCTGAGCTGCTAATGTGCCCTGTTAGTTCTGAATCATGAATTACAGCTGTTCCCAGGGCTCAAGCTTCCAGAGAACTTCCCTGAAACCATATCAGTGCCATGCCCTGCCCTCTACAGGTGAGCACTACAGCTATATTCCCAGCCCCCTAGGCCTAAGTTGCTAGATGTGGCTCAGAACAACAAGCCCTGGCTTAGTAGAATGGCATCCACTAATGTCTGTACCTCAAGGCCTTGGTGCTTTAGTAGTTTTACAGGACACTGATCCCAGGAACTGAGATTCACAGCTGCTCTGAGCACCAGTGCCCTGGATCCCAGTGCTGCTGTGGCTGCCTGTGGACCATGCAAACCAGAATCCAAAGAGATTATCTCAGCTAAGATTCACCACTATGAGAAAGACAAGAACAGGATAATCCCTAAAGCCCTTGCCCTAATAACCTAGGCAGCCACCATAATTGCCACAAACTCCTGCAGACTAAATCACTGAGGAGGCTGCCATCATTGCTAACACTGAAGAATCTGCATAGAAACTACATCACTACACCCACATGGAACCAAAATCACAGCATCCTGGCCAATGTGCACCCTCCAGTTCATCTGCAGGTGAAAGTCTTCCTCTCTGAAAACCACTTTGTAACATTTAAAATAGGTGACTGCACCACCAGATGCACAGACATCAATGCAGAAACACAAGAAACATGAAAAAGTAAAGAAACAGAATACAACCAAAGAAATGCAATAATAATCCTATAACTGATCCAAAAGAAATAAAAACCTTATAATTGCCTAAAATAAATTCAAAACAATGATCTCAAGGAAACTTGGATACAAGAGAATACACAGAAAATTCAATAAAATCGAGAAAGCAATTCATTATTTAATGATAAATTCAACAGAGACAGATATCGTAAAAATGAACCAGATGGAAATCTAAGAGCTGAAAAGTTCAATCAATAAAATAAAAAATAAAACTGAGGGCTTCATCAACAGACTGGATAAAGCAGTAAAAAGAATCTGTGGACTTGAATATAGGCCTTTTGAAATTATCCAATCAAGGGAGAAGGGGCATAATAAAAAAGAGTGAAAAAAATCATATGGGATATTAAGTGAATAAGTATTTATACTATGTTATTTGTAGAAGGAGAAGAGACAGAGAAAGAGACATAAGCTTATTTAATAAAATAATTGCTGGAAATCTAGAGGCATGTTAAGGTATCTAAAGGTGAGGCAAGCAAACCAAGGCTAGGAAAAGCAAGGCAAGGCATCTAAAGTCATGTAAAGGAACCTAACAGGAACAAAACGTATGGTAAAGCAAGACATCTGAAGGCATCTAACGGTAAGAAAAGGCAAGGCAACTTAAGGTATGTAAAGACATCTAAAGGCAAGGCAATGCAAGGCATCTAAAAACATGTAAAGGCATCTAAAGGCAAGTCAAGTCAAGGCAAGGCAAGGCAAGGCATATAAATGCATGTAAAAGTATCTACAGGCAATGCAAGGCAAGGAAAGGCAAGCAAAAATTTTAAAGCAGGTAAAGGCACCTAAATGCAAGGTGAAACAATGCAAAAAGTCTGAAGGCAAATAAAAGCATCTAAATGCAAGGCAAGCCAAGACAAGGCAAAGCAACTCATTGAAAGGCATATAAAGGCATGTAAAGGCAAGGCAAGGCATCTAAAAACATCTAGAGGCAACGCAAGGAAAGACAAGGAAAAGCAAGGCATATAAAGGCATGTAAAGATATCCAAAGGCAATAAAAGGTAAGGAATCTAAAAGTATGTAAAGGTATCTAAAGGCAAGGCAAGGCAAGGCAAGGCAATGCCTCTTAAATCATGCAAAGACATCTAAAGAAAAGGCAAGGCAAGGCATCTAAAGGCCGGTAAAGTAATCTAAAGGCAAAACAAGTCTAAACAAGACAAGGCAAGACAAGGCATATCAAGGCATGTAAAGGCATCTAAAGGCAAGGCAAGAAACTTAAAAACATATAAAAGCATCTAAAGCCAAAGCAAGGAAAGGCAAGACATCTAAAGGCATGAAAATATACCTAAAGGCATGAAGAGTCATCTCAAGGTATGGCAAGGCAAGGCAAGGCATCTAAAGGCCTGCAAAGGCATCTAAATGGAGGACAAGTCAAAATAAGATAAGCCAAGGCAAGGCATCTAAAGTCATGTAAAGACATCTAAAGGCAAGGCAGGGAATCTAAAAGCATATAGAAGCATCTAAAGGCAACCCAAGGCAAGGCAAAAATCTAAAGATTTGTAAAGGCATCTAAAGTCAAGTCAAGGCAAGGCATCTAAAGGCATGTTAGGCATCTAAAGTCAAAGCAAGTTTAGGCAAGGCAAGACAAGGCAACTAAAGACATGTAAAGGCATCTAAAGGCAGGAAAAGTCAAAACAAGATAAGGCAAGGCAAGTCATCTAAAGGCATGTAAAGGTATCTAAAGGCAAGGCAAAAAAATTAAAGCATATAAAAGCATCAAAGTCAAAACCAGGCAAGGCAAGACATCTAGAGACATGAAAAGTCAACTAAAAGTAAGGCAAGGAAAGGAAAGGCATGTAAAAGAATCTAAAGGCAAGGCAAGGCAAGGCATTTAAAGGCTTGTAAAGGCATCCAAAGGCAGGAGAAGTCAAAACAAGAGAAGACAATGCAAGGCATCTAAAAGCATGTAAAGGCATCTAAAGGCAGAAAAGGCATCTAAAAGAATGTGAAAACATCTAATGGAAAGCAAAAAAAGGCAAAACATCTAAACGCATGAAAAGACATTTAAAGGCAATGCAAGGCATCTAAAGGCATGTAAAGGCAACGAAAGGCAAGGCAAGGCATCTAAAATCATATAAAAGCATCTAAAGGCAAAGCAAGTCAAGGCAAGACATCTAAAGGCATAAAAAGACATCTAAAGGCAAGGCAAGGCAAGGCATGTAAAGGCATCTAAAGGCAAGGCACCTAAAGGCATGCAAAGGCATTTAACGGCAAGGTGTCTAAAGGATGTAAAGGAATATAAAGTCATCTAAAGGCAAAGCAAGGCATCTAAACTCATATAAAGGCATCTAGGGACAGGGCAAGTTAAAGCGACACAAAACAGGCAACTCATCTAAAGGCAAGGCAAGGCAATGAAAGGCATCCAAAGGCATGTATAGGCATCTAAATGCAAGGCAAGGCAAGACAAAAAATATAAAGGCACCTAAAGGCAAGGCAAGAAAACGCAAGGCATCTAAAGAGATGTAAAGATATATAAGGGCAAGAAAAGCAAAGAAAACACATATGAAGGCATGTAAAGTCATGTGAATGCAAAGAAAAAGAAGGCAAGACAAGGCAAGGCCAAACATTTAAAGACATTTAAAGGCAGCTAAAGGCAAGGTAAGGCATGGGAAGGCATGTAAAGGGATCTAAGTAAGGCAAGACAAAGCACAGCAAGCCAACGCAAAGCAAGGCAAGACATCTAAAGGCATGGAAAGGCACCTAAAGTAAAGGCAAGGCAAGGCAAAGTAAGGCATCAAGAGGCATGAAAAGGCATTTAAAGGCAAAACAAGGCAAAGCAAGGCTAGTCAAGGCAAGGCCTATAACACCATGTAAATTCATCTAAAGTCAATGCAAGGCAATTTAAGAAGAGGTGTCTAAATTCATGTAAAAGCCTCTAAAGGCAAGGCAAGCCATTTAAAGACATGTAAAAACATCTAAAGACAAGGCAAGTCAATGAAAAGGCATCTAACGGCAGGTAAAGGCATCTAAAGCCAAAGCAAGGCAAGGCAAGGTAAGAAATGTAGAGGCATGTTAAGGTATCTAAAGGCGAGACAAGCAAACCAAGGCTAGGAAAAGCAAGGCAAGGCATCTAAAGTCATGTAAAGGAACCTAACAGGAACAAAACGTATGGTAAAGCAAGACATCTAATGGCATCTAGGTAAGAAAAGGCAAGGCAACATAAGGCATTTAAAGGCATCTAAAGGCAAGGCAATGCAAGGCATCTAAAGACATGTAAAGGCATCTAAAGGCAAGGCAAGTCAAGACAAGGCAAGGCAGGACATATAAATGCATGTAAAAGTATCTACAGGCAACACAAGGCAAGAAAAGGCAAGCGAAAATTTAAAAGCAGGTAAAGACACATAAATGCAAGGCAAAACAATGCAAAAAGTCTGAAGGCACATAAAAGCATCTAAATGCAAGGCAAGCCAAGACAAGGCCAGGCAACTCATTTAAAGACATGTAAAGGCAAGGCAAGACAAAACAAGGCATCTGAAAACATCTAGAGGCAACACAAGGCAGGACAAGGTAAGGCAAGGCATACAAAGGCATGTAAAGATATCTAAAGGCAAGGCAAGGTAAAAAACCTAAAAGTATGTAAAAGTATCTAAAGGCAAGGTGAGGCAAGGCAATGCCTCTAAAAGCATGCAAAGGCATCTAAAGAAAAGGCAAGGCAAGGCAAGGCATTTAAAAACCTGTAAAGGCATCTAAAGGGAGAACAAGTCAAAACAAGATAAGGCAAAACAATGCATCTAAATACATGTTAAGGCATCTAAAGGCAAGGCAAGAAATTTAAAAGCATATAAAAGCATCTAAAGCCAAAGCAAGTCAAGGCAACACATATAAAGTCATGAAAAGATATCTAAAGGCGGAGGAGGCAAGATGGCGTCATAGAGGTGACTCAGGATTGCAGCTCTCGGTGACGGCGCAGAGGGTGAGTCCTAGCCGAATTCTCGGATGTTCCTTTTATGCCCACAGAGCGTTGAAAGTCCCAGGTGTGGGAGAGACACGGGATGCTAGCAGCCGGCTAACGCAACCGGCTCCCACCGACTCTTCGGCCGGCGCCGCAGCGGGACCCGGCGCGGAACTCACTGGTCTGGGTGCCCTGTTAAACCGGCAGTCTGAGATTTGGAAGGGCAGATTGGCATGTCCATCTGATTGAACGGGACTTGGACAATGAGCCAGACCAGGAGTTTCCTGGGAAGCGTGATCTGAGCCGGGGTAGTGGGCAGCGGCACGGCAGATCGCACGGATCCCAGTGCCCTATCGGCAGGCTCCTGGGTCGCCAGTGAGAGAGTCGACCTTTCAGCTTGGGGAGAGGAAGAGAGAGAGAGAGAGGACAGACTCTGAGGCAGGGAGCTGGGTGATCGGGCTCGGAGGGTCCCACGCTCACGGGGACAAGCAGGGCGGCGACTGGAGGCGCTTGGGGCTGAGAGTTTTGTTGCCAGCATTTAGGACGATGCAGCCCAGTCAGGGAGGGGCGTCCACCATTCCTGACGGAGTGCACCCCCACTTAAGTACCGCCCAGGACTGACGCAGACTGCCGTTGCCGAGGCAACCTGCCATAACAGAGAGAATCCACCAGGCAGCAACAGGGCGGACCCGCGTTAGCAGGTCAGAGCCCCGGCAGGCAAATGGTGAATAGACTGCCACCTAGTGGGGCAGGACAGTGCAACAGATACTCATAAAGAAAGCCCCAACTCCCTGAGACAGAGCATCTAAGGGTGAAAAAAAAAGAGTGGTGTTTTATGAGTTCTATTGCAGCAGACATAACCTCCCAACAACCCTGAATGAACAACGGAGCTCACAGCTCAGCACTGGAGCTCCTATAAAGCACAGAGTGTCTCCTCAAGCAGCTCCCTGACCCCTGTATATCCAAGGAGTCACCCCAGAAAAGGACTAATCAGACTGACATTTGGCTGGCATCATTCTGGAACATGGGCAGCAGAAAAAGAATCTGATATCATCCCTCACTGTTCTGCAGCTGCTGCAGGTATAGCCCAGAGAAGCAGGGCCTGGAGTGGACCTAAGCACTCATACAGCAGAGAGGATAGATCATTACAAGGAAAACTAAGTAACAGAAATACTTCATCATCAACAATCTCAGTGTCCACACAGAGACCCAATTGAAAAATCAGCCACTACTAAGACAACAGGCGGATAAATCCATAAAGATGGGAAGAAACCAGCGCAAAAAGGAGGAAAGCACCCAAAACCAAAACACCTCACCTCCAAAAAAGGACCAAAACTCCTCACCAGCAAGGGAACAAAGCTGGACGGAGAATGAATGTGACGAAATGACGGAATCAGACTTCAGAAAGTGGATAATGAGAAACTTCAGTGAGCTAAAGGAACATGTTCTAAACCAGTGCAAAGAAACTAAGAACCTTGAAAACAGATTTGAAAAAAGATTCGAGGAATTGATAACGAGAATGGACAACTTAGAGAGGAATATGAATGAATTGAAGGAGCTGAAAACACAACACGAGAACTTCGCAAAGCATGCACAAGTTTCAACAGCAGAATTGACCAAGCAGAAGAAAGAATATCAGAAGTTGAAGATCAACTCAATGAAATAAAATGAGAAACCAAGATTAAAGAAAAAAGCACAAAAAGGAATGAACAAAATCTCCAAGAAATGTGGGACTATGTGAAGAGACCCAACCTACGTTTGATAGGTGTACCAGAATGTGACGAAGAGAATGAATCCAAGCTGGAAAACACTCTTCAGGATATTATCCAGGAAAATTTCCCCAACCTAGCAAGACAGGTCAATACTCAACTCCAGGAAATACAGAGAACACCACAAAGGTACTCTGCAAGAAGAGCAACCCCAAGGCACATAATCATCAGATTCACCAGGGTTGAAACGAAGGAGAAAATACTAAGGGCAGCCAGAGAGAAAGGTCAGGTCACCCAAAAAGGGAAGCCCATCAGACTCACAGCAGATCTCTCGGCAGAGACTCTACAGGCCAGAAGAGAGTGGGGGCCAATATTCAACATCCTTAAAGAAAAAAGCTTTCAACCCAGAATTTCATATCCAGCGAAACGGAGCTTCATAAGTGAAGGAAAAAATAAAATCCTTCACGAACAAGCAAGTACTCAGAGATTTTGTCACCACTAGGCCTGCTTTACAAGAGCTCCTGAAAGAGGCACTACACATAGAAAGAAACAACCAGTTCCAGCCATCCTAAAAGCATACCAAATGCTAAAGACCATCAACAAAATGAAGAATGTACATGAACCAACGGGCAAAACAGCCAGCTAGCATCAAAATGGCAGTATCAAATTCACACATAACAATATTAACCCTGAATGTAAATGGGCTAAATGCACCAATCAAAAGACACAGACTGGCAAATTGGATAAAAAACCAAAACCCATCGGTGTGCTGTATCCAGGAAACCCACCTCACATGCAAAGATACACAAAGGCTCAAAATAAAGGGATGGAGGAAGATTTACCAAGCAAACGGAGAGAAAAAAAAAGCAGGAGTTGCAATTCTCATCTCTGATAAAATAGACTTTAAAGTAACAAAGATCAAAAGGGACAAAGAAGGTCATTACATAATGGTAAAAGGATCGATACAACAAGAAGAGATAACGATTCTAAATATATATGGACCCAATGTAGGAGCACCCAGATATATAAGGCAAGTTCTTAATGACTTACAAAGGGACTTAGACTCCCACACAATAATAGTGGGAGACTTTAACACTCCACTGTCAATAGCAGACAGATCAACCAGACAGAAAATTAACAAGGATATCCAGGACTTGAACTCAGACCTGGAACAAACAAACCTGATAGACATTTACAGAACTCTCCACCCCAAATCCACAGAATATACATTCTTCTCAGCACCACATCACACCTACTCCAAAATTGACCACATAATTGGAAGCAAAGCACTCCTCAGCAAATGCAAAACAACTGAAATCATAACAAACAGTCTCTCAGACCATAGTGCAATCAAGTTGGAACTCAGAATTCAGAAAATAACTCAGAACCGCACAGCTTCATGGAAACTGAACAATTGGCTCTAGAATGTTGATTGGATAAACAGTGAAATGAAGGCAGAAATAAAGAAGTTCTTTGAAACCAACGAGAATGAAGACACAATGTACCAGAATCTTTGGGACACATATAAAGCAGTCTGTAGAGGAAAATATAAAGAAATAAGTGCCCACATGAGAAGAGTGGAGAGATCCAAAATTGACACCCTGTCATCAAAATTGAAAGAGCTAGAGGAGCAAGATCAAAAAAGCTCAAAACCTAGCCTAAAACAAGAAATAACTAAGATCAAAGCAGAACTGAAGGAGATAGAGACAAGAAAAACCCTTCAAAAAATCAATAAATCTAAGAGCTGGTTTTTCAAAAAGATCAACAAAATAGAGAGACCACTAGCCAGACTGATAAAAAAGAAGAGAGAGAACAACCAAATAGATGCAATAAAAAACGATAAAGGGGAAATCACCACAGATTCCACAGAAATTCAAACCATCATCAGAGAATACTACAAACAACTCTATGCACCTAAACCAGTAAATCAGGAAGAAATGGATAAATTCCTGGATGCCTGTGTCCTCACAAGCCTAAACCAGGAGGAAGCCGAAACTATGAATAGACCAATAACAAGGTCTGAAGTTGAGGCAGCAATTAAGAGCCTACCACACAAAAAAAGCCCAGGTCCAGGTGGGTTCACAGCCGAATTCTACCAGACACACAAAGAGGATCTGGTACCATTCTTTCTGAAACTATTCCAAATAATCCAAAAAGAGGGAACCCTTCCCAAATCATTTTATGAGACCAACATCATCCTGATACCAAAACCTGGCAGAGACTCAACAAGAAAAGAAAACTTCAGGCCAATATCCATGATGAACATAGATGCAAAAATCTTCAATAAAATACTGGCAAACCGATTGCAACAGCACATTAAAAAACTTATCCATCATGATCAAGTAGGATTCATCCCGGGGATGCAAGGCTGGTTCAACATACGCAAGTCTATAAATGTAATTCACCACATAAACAGAAGCAAAAACAAAAACTACATGATTATCTCAATTGATGCAGAGAAGGCATTTGACGAAATTCAACAGCCCTTTATGCTAAAAACCTCAATAAACTTGGTATTGATGGAACATATCTCAAAGAGATAAAATATATTTATGACAAACCAACAGCCGATATCATACTTAATGGGCAAATCTGGAAGCATTCCCTTTGAAATCTGGCACTAGACAAGGATGCCCTCTCTCACCACTTCTATTCAACATAGTACTGGAAGTTCTAGCCAGAGCAATCAGGCAAGAAAAAGAAATAAAGGGTATTCAAATAGGAAAGGTGGAAGCCAAATTGTCTCTATTTGCAGACGACATGATATTATACCTAGAAAACCCCATCACCTCAGCCCAAAAGCTCCTGCAACTGATAAGCAACTTCAGCAAAGTCTCAGGATATAAAATCAATGTTCAAAAATCACAAGCATTTCTATACACCAATAACAAAGAGAACCAAATCAAGAACGAACTGCCATTCACAACTGCTACAAAGAAAATAAAATACCAAGGAATACAACTCACTAGGAATGTAAGGGACCTCTTTAAGGAAAATTACAAACAACTGCTCAACGAAACAAGAGAGGACACAAACAGATGGAGAAACATTCCATGTTCGTGATTAGGAAGAATCAATATCGTGAAAATGGCTATACTGCCCAAAGTAATTTACACAATCAATGCTATCTCCATCAAACTATATTGAATTTCTTCACAGAACTGGAAGAAAACACCATGAATTTCATATGGAACCAAAAAAGAGCCCGCATAGCCAAGTCAATTCTAAGCAAAAAGAACACAGCAGGAGGCATCACGCTACCAGACTTCAAACTATACTACAAGGCTACAGTAATCAAAACAGCATGGTACAGGTACCAAAACAGAGATATAGACCATTGGAACAGAACAGAGGCATCGGAGGCAACACAACACATCTACAACCATATTATCTTTGATAAACCAGACAAAAACAGGCAATGGGGAAAGGATTCCCTATTTAATAAATGGTGTTGGGAAAACTGGCTAGCCATGTGCAGAAAGCAGAAACTGGACCACTTCCTGACACCTTACACTAAAATTAACTCCAGATGGATTAAAGACTTAAACGTAAGACCTGACACCATAAAAACCCTAGAAGAAAATCTAGGCAAAACCATTCAGGACAGAGGAGTAGGCAAGCACTTCATGAACAAAACACCAAAAGCATTGGCAACAAAAGCCAAAATAGACAAATGGGACCTAATCAAACTCCACAGCTTCTGCACGGCAAAACAGTCACTAGAGTGAATCAGAAACCATCAGAATGGGAAAAAATATTTGCAGTTTATGCATCTGACAAAGGGCTGATATCCAGAATTTACAAAGAACTCAAACAGATTTACACGAAAAAAGCAAACAAGCCCATTCAAAAATGGGCAAAGGATATGAACAGAAATTTTACGAAAGCAGACATACATGAGGCCAGCAAACATATGAAAAAGTGCTCATCGTCATTGGTCATTAAAGAGAGGCAAATCAAAACCACATTGAGATACCATCTCACACCAGTTGAATGGCGATTATTAAAATATCTGGAGAGAGCAGATGCTGGAGAGGATATGGAGAAATAGGAACACTCTTACACTGTTGGTGGGAGTGTAAATTAGTTCAACCATTGTGGAAGACAGTGTGGCGATTCCTCAGGGACCTAGAAATAGAAATTCCATTTGACCCAGCAATCCCATTACTGGGTATCTATCCAAAGGACTATAAATCATTCTACTAAAAGGACACATGCACACGAATGTTCAGTGCAGCACTGTTTACAATAGCAAAGACCTGGAACCAACACAAATGCCCAAAGATGATAGACTGGACTGGGAAAATGTGGCACATATACACCGTGGAATATTATGCAGCAATAAAAAATGATGAGTTTGTGTCCTTTGTAGGGACATGGATGAATCTGGAGAACATCATTCTCAGCAAACTGACACAAGAACAGAAAAAGAAATACCGCATATACTCACTCATAGGTGGGTGAGAAAAATGAGAACACGTGGACACAGAGAGGCGGTCTACTATACACTGGGGACTGTTGGGGGGAATGGGGGAGGGACAGCAGGGGGTACTGGGGGGTATAGCTTGGGGATGAATACCAAGTGTGGGTGAAGGGGAGGAAAGCAGCAAAGCACACTGCCATGTGTGTACCTATGCAACTATATTGTTCGTTTTGCACATGTACCCCCAAACCTATAATGCAATAAAAATTAAAAAAAAAAAGATATCTGAAGGCACGAAGAGTCATCTCAAGGTATGGCAAGACAGGGCAAGGCATCTAAAGGCCTGCAAAGGCATGTAAAGTAAGGACAAGTCAAAACAAGATAAGGCAAACAAGGCATCTAAAGGCATGTAAAGACAGCTAAAGGCAAGGCAGGGAATCTAAAAGCATATAAAAGCATCTAAAGGCAATGCAAGGCAAGGCAAAAAATCTAAATATATGTAAAGGCATCTAAAGTCAAGGCAAGGCAAGGCAAGGTGTCTAAAGGCTTGTTAGGCATCTAAAGTCAAGGCAAGTTTAGACAAGGCAAGAGAAGGCAACTAAAGACATGTAAAGACATCTAAAGGCAGGAAAAGTCAAAACAAGATAAGGCAAGGCAAGGCATCTAAAGTCATGTAAAGGCATCTAAAGGCAAGGCCAAGAATTTAAAGCATATAAAAGCATCGAAAGGCAAAGCAAGGCAAGGCAAGACATCTAGAGACATGAAAAGTCATCTAAAAGTAAGGCAAGACAAAGCAAGGAATGTAAAGGAATCTAAAGGCAAGGCAAGGCATTTAAAGGCTTGTAAAGGCATCCAAAGGCAGGAGAAGTCCAAACAAGAGAAGACAATGCAAGGCATCTAAAATCATGTAAAGGCATCTCAAGAAAAAAAGGCATCTAAAAGAATATGAAAGCATCTAATGGCAAAGCAAGGAAAGACAAAACATCGAAAGGCATGAAAAGACATTTAAAGGCAAGGCAAGGCATCGACAGGCATAAAAAGGCCTTTAAAGGCAAAAGAAGGCCAAGCAAGGCTAGTCAGGGCAAGGCCTATAACAGCATGTAAAGGCATCTAGAGTAAAGGCAAGGCAATTCAAAGGAGGTGTCTAAATTCATGTAAAGGCCTCTAAAGGCAAGGCAAGCCATTTAAAGACATGTAAACACATCTAAAGTCAAGGCAAGTCAAGGAAAAGTTAGGCATCTAATGGCAGGTAAAGGCATCTAAAGGCAAGGCAAGGCAAGAAAATATTAGGCAAGGCAAGGAAAAACATCTAAAGTCATGTAAAGGCATCTAAATAAAGGCAAAGCAAGGCAAGGCAAGGTAAGACATCTAGAGGCATGTTAAGGTATCTAAAGGCGAGGCAAGCAAAACAAGGCTAGGAAAAGCAAGGCATGGCATCTAAAGTCATGTAAAGGAACCTAACAGGAACAAAACGTATGGTAAAGCAAGACACCTAAAGTTATCTAACGGTAAGAAAAGGCAAGGCAACTTAAGGCATGTAAAGGCATCTAAAGGCAAGGCAATGCAAGGCATCTAAAGACATGTAAAAGCATCTAAAGGCAAGGCAAGTCAAGACAAGGCAAGGCAGGACATATAAATGCATGTAAAAGTATCTACAGGCAACACAAGGCAAGGAAAGGCAAGCAAAAATTTAAAAGCAGGTAAAGGCACCTGAATGCAAGGTGAAACAATGCAAAAAGTCTGAAGGCACATAAAAGCATCTAAATGCAAGGCAAGCCAAGACAAGGCAAGGCAACTCATTGAAAGGCATGTAAAGGCATTTAAAGGCAAGGCAAGGCATCTAAAAACATCTAGAGCCAACACAAAGCAACACAAGGAAAAGCAAGGCATATAAAGGCATGTAAAGATACCTAAAGGGAAAAAAAAGGTAAGGCATCTAAAAGTAGGTAAAGGTATCTAAAGGCAATGCCAGGCAAGGCAATGCCTCTTAAATCAGGCAAAGGCATCTAAAGAAAAGGCAAGGCAAGGCATCTAAAGGCCTGTAAAGTCATCTAAAGGCAAAACAAGTCTAAACAGGACAAGGCAAGGCAAGGTATATCAAGGCATGTAAAGGCATCTAAATGCAAGGCAAGAAATTTAGAAACATATAAAAGCATTTAGAGCCAAAGCAAGGCAAGGCAAGACATCTAAAGGCATGAAAAGATATCTAAAGGCATGAAGAGTCATCTCAAGGTATGGCAAGGCAAGGCAAGGCATCTAAAGGCCTGTAAAGGCATCTAAAGGCAAAACAAGTCGAAATAAGATAAGCCAAGGCAAAGCATCTAAAGGCATGTAAAGATATTTAAAGGCAAGGCAAGGAATCTAAAACATATAGAAGCATCTAAAGGCAATGCAAGGCAAGGCAAGGCAAAAATCTAAAGATATGTAAAGGCATCTAAAGTCAAGGCAAGGCAAGGCGTCTAAAGGCATGTTAGGCATCTAAAGTCAAGGCAAGTTTAGGCAAGGCAAGACAAGGCAACTAAAGACATGTAAAGGCATCTAAAGGCAGGAAAAGACAAAACAAGGTAAGGCAAGGCAAGTCATCTAAAGGCATGTAAAGGCATCAAAAGGCCAGGCAAAAAATTTGCAGCATATAACAGCATCAAAAGGCAAAACAAGGCAAGGCAAGGCAAGACATCTAGAGACATGAAAAGTCATCTAAAAGTAAGGCAAGGAAATGAAAGGCATGTAAAGGAATGTAAAGGCAAGGCAAGACAACGCAAGACTAGGCAAGTCAAGGCAAGGCATTTAAAGACTTGAAAAGGCATCCAAAGACAGGATAAGTCAAAACAACAGAAGAAAATGCAAGGCATCTAAAAGCATGTGAAGGCATCTAAACGCCAAAAAAAAAGGCATCTAAAAGAATATGAAAGCATCTAATGGCAAAGCAAGGAAAGGCAAAACATCTAAAGGCATGAAAAGACATCTAAAGGCAATGCAAGGCATCTAAAGGCATGTAAAGGCATCTAAAGGCAAGGCAAGGCATCTAAAATTATATAAAAGCATCTAAAGGCAAAGCAAGTCAAGACAAGACATCTAAAGGCATAAAAAGACACTTAAAGGCAAGGCAAGGCAAGGCATGTAAAGGCATCTAATGGCAAGGCACCTAAAGGCATGCAAAGGCATCTAAAGTCAAGGTGTCTAAAGGATGTAAAGGAATATAAAGTCATCTAAAGGCAAAGCAAGGCATATAAATTCATATAAAGGCATCTGGAGGCAGGGCAAGTCAAAGCAACATAAGGCAAAATAAGGTATCTAAAGGCAAGGCAAGGCAAGGCAAGGCAATGCAAGGCATCCAAAGGCATGTAAAGGCATCTAAAGGCAAGGCAAAGCAAGACAAAAACATATAAAAGCATCTAAAGGCAAGGCCAGAAAAGGCAAGGCGTCTAAACAGATGTAAAGATATCTAAGGGCAAGGAAAGCAAAGGAAACACATCTGAAGGCATGTAAAGTCATCTGAATGCAAAGCAAAAGAAGGCAAGACAAGGCAAAGACAAACACCTAAATACATTTAAAGGCATCTAAAGGCAAGGTAAGGCATGGGTACGCATGTAAAGGCATCTAAGGCAAGGCAAGGCAAGGCACAGCAAGCCAACACAAAGCAAGGCAAGACATCTAAAGGCATGTAAATACATCTAAAGTAAAAGCAAAACAAGTGAAGGTAAAACATCGAGAGGCATGAAAGGCATTTAAAGGCAAAACAAGTCAAGGCAAGGCTAGTCAAGGCAAGCCTATAACAGCATGTAAAGGCATCTAAAGTCAAGGCAAAACAATTCAAGAAGAGGTGTCTAAATTCATGTAAAGGCAAGGCAAACCATTTAAAGACATGTAAAAACATCTAAAGTCAAGGCAAGTCAATGAAAATACAGGTATCTAATGGCAGGTAAAGGCATTTAAAGGCAAGGCAAGGCAAGGAAAGAAAAGATTCGGCAAGGCAAGGCAAGGAAAAGGTCTAAAGTCATGTAAAGGCATCTAAATAAAGGCAAGGCAAGGCATGGCAAGGTAAGACATCTAGAGGCATGCTAAGGTATCTAAAGGTAAGGCAAGCAAACCAAGGCTAGGAAAAGCAAGGGAAGGCATCTAAAGTCATGTAAAGGAGCCTAACAGGAATAAATATATGGTAAAGCAATACATCTAAAAGCATCTAAAGGTAAGAAAAGGCAAGGCAACTTAAGACATGTAAACACATCTAAAGGCAAGGCAATACAAGGCATCTAAAGACATGTAAAGGCATCTAAAGGCAAGGCAAGTTAAGACAAGGCAAGGTAAGGCATATAAATGCATGTAAAAGTATCTACAGGCAACGCAAGGCAAGGAAAGGCAAGCAAAAATTTTAAAGCAAGTAAAGGCACCTAAATGCAAGGCGAAACAATGCAAAAAGTCTGAAGGCACATAAAAGCATCTAAATGCAAGGCAAGCCAAGACAAGGCAAGGCAACTCATTGAAAGGCATGTAAAGGCATGTAAAGGCAAGGCAAGACAAAGCAAAGCATCTAAAAACATCTAGAGGCAACACAAGGAAAGACAAGGAAAGGCAAGGCATATAAAGGCATGTAAAGATATCAAAAGGCAAGGCAAGGTAAGAAATCTAAAAGAATGTAAAGGTATCTAAAGGCAAGGCAAGGTAAGCCAATGCCTCTTAAATCATGCAAAGGCATCTAAAGAAAAGGCAAGGCAAGGCATCTAAAGGCAAAACAAGTCTAAACAAGACAAGGCAAAGCAAGGCATATCAAGGCATGTAAAGGCATCTAAAGGCAAGGCAAGAAATTTAAAAACATATAAAAGCATCTAAAGCCAAAGCAAGGCAAGGCAAGACATCTAAAGGCATGAAAAGATATCTAAAAACATGAAGAGTCATCAGAAGGTATGGCAAGGCAAGGCAAGGCATCTAAAGGCCTGCAAAGTCATCTAAGGGGAGGACAAGTCAAAAGAAGACAAGGCAAGGCAAGGCATCTAAAGTCATGTAAAGACATCTAAAGGCAAGGCAAGGCATCTAAAAGCATATAGAAGCATCTAAAGGCAATGCAAGGCAAGGCAAAAATCTAAAGATATGTAAAGGCATCTAAAGTCAAGGCAACGCGTCTAAAGGCATGTTAGGCATCTAAAGTCAAGGCAAGTTTAGGCAAGGCAAGGCAAAGCAACTAAAGACATGTAAAGGCATCTAAAGGCAGGAAAAGTCAAAACAAGATAAGGCAAAGCAAGGCATCTAAAGGCATGTAAAGGCATCTAAAGGCAAGGCAAAAAAATTAAAGCATATAACAGCATCAAAAGGCAAAGCAAGGCAAGGCAAGACATATAGAGGCATAAAAAGTCATCTAAAAGTAAGGCAAGGAAAGAAAAGGCATGTAAAGGAATCTAAAGACAAGGCGAGGCAACGCAAGACTAGGCAAGGCAAGGCAAGGCATTTAAAGGCTTGTAAAGGCATCCAAAGACAGGAGAAGTCAAAACAAGAGAAGACAATGCAAGGCATCTAAAAGCATGTGAAGGCATCTAAAGGCAAAAAAAGGCATCTAAAAGAATATGAAAGCATCTAATGGCAAAGCAAGAATTGGCAAAACATCAAAAGGCATGAAAAGATATCTAAAGGCAATGCAAGGCATGTAAAAACATCTAAAGGCAAGGCAAGGCATCTAAAATTATATAAAAGCATCTAAAGGCAAAGCAAGTCAAGGCAAGACATCTAAAGGCATAAAAAGACATCTAAAGGCAAGGCAAGGCAAGGCATATAAAGACATCTAAAGGCAAGGCACCTAAAGGCATGCAAAGGCATCTAAAGGCAACACAAGAAAAGGCAAGGCATCTAAAGGAATGTAAAAATATCTAAGGGCAAGGAAAGCAAAGGGAACACATCTGAAGGCATGTAAAGTCATCTGAACTCAAAACAAAAACAGGCAAGGCAAGGCAAGGCAAGGCCAAACTTCTAAAGATATTTAAAGGCATCTAAAGGCATGGTAAGGCATGGGTAGGCACGAAAAGGCATCTAAGTCAAGGCGAGGCCAGGCAGAGCAAGCCAATGCAAAGCAAGGCAAGACATCTAAGGGCATGGAAAGGCACCTAAATTAAAGGCTATGCAAGACAAAGTAAGGCATTGAGAGGCATGAAAAGGTATTTGAAGGCAAAACAAGGCAAAGCAAGGCTAGTCAAGGCAAGGCCTATAACAGCATGTAAAGGCATCTAAAGTCAAGGCAAGGCATGTCTAAATTCATGGAAAGAGGTGTCTAAATTTATGGAAAGGCCTCTAAAGGCAAATCAAGCCATTTAAAGACATGTAAAAACATCTAAAGTCAAGGCAAGTCAAGGAAATGTTAGGCATCTAAAGGCAGGTGAAGGCATCTAAAGGCAAGGCAAGGCAAGAAAAGATTAGGCAAGGCAAGGCAAAACATCTAAAGTCATGTAAAGACATCTAAAAAATGCAAAGCAAGGCAAGGCAAGGTAAGACATCTAGAGGCATGTTAAGGTATCTAAAGGCGAGGCAAGCAAACCAAGGCTAGGAAAAGCAAGGCAAGGCATCTAAAGTCATGTAAAGGAACCTAACAGGAACAAAACGTATGGTAAAGCAAGACATCTAAAGGCATCTAAAGGTAAGAGAAGGCAAGGCAACTTAAGGCATGTAAAGGCATCTAAAGGCAAGGCAAGTCAAGACAAGGCAAGGCAGGACATATAAATGCATGTAAAAGTATCTACAGGCAACACAAGGCAAGAAAAGGCAAGCGAAAATTTAAAAGCAGGGAAAGGCACATAAATGCAAGGCAAAACAATGCAAAAAGTCTCAAGGCACATAAAAGCATCTAAATGCAAGGCAAGCCAAGACAAGGCCAGGCAACTCATTTAAAGACATGTAAAGGCAAGGCAAGACAAAACAAGGCATCTAAAACATCTGGAGGAAACACAAGGCAGGACAAGGTAAGGCAAGGCATACAAAGGCATGTAAAGATATCTAAAGGCAAGGCAAGGTAAAAAACCTAAAAGTATGTAAAAGTATCTAAAGGCAAGGTGAGGCAAGGCAATGCCTCTAAAAGCATGCAAAGGCATCTAAAGAAAAGGCAAGGTAAGGCAAGGCATTTAAAAACCTGTAAAGGCATCTAAAGGGAGAACAAGTCAAAACAAGATAAGGCAAAACAATGCATCTAAATACATGTTAAGGCATCTAAAGGCAAGGCAAGTAATTTAAAAGCATATAAAAGCATCTAAAGACAAAGCAAGTCAAGGCAACACATATAAAGTCATGAAAAGATATCTAAAGGCATGAAGAGTCATCTCAAGGTATGGCAAGACAGGGCAAGGCATCTAAAGGCCTGTAAAGGCATCTAAAGTAAGGACAAGTCAAAACAAGATAAGGCAAAGCAAGGCATCTAAAGGCATGTAAAGACATCTAAAGGCAAGGCAGGGAATCTAAAAGCATATAAAAGCATCTAAAGGCAATGCAAGGCAAGGCAAAAAATCTAAATATATGTAAAGGCATGTAAAGTCAAGGCAAGGCAAGGCAAGGTGTCTAAAGGCTTGTTAGGCATCTAAAGTCAAGGCAAGTTTAGACAAGGCAAGACAAGGCAACTAAAGACATGTAAAGACACCTAAAGGCAGGAAAGGTCAAAACAAGATAAGGCAAGGCAAGGCATCTAAAGGCATGTAAAGGCATCTAAAGGCAAGGCAAAGAACTTAAAGCATATAAAAGCATCGAAAGGCAAAGCAAGGCAAGGCAAGACATCTAGAGACATGAAAAGTCATCTAAAATTAAGGCAAGGCAAAGCAAGGAATGTAAAGGAATCTAAAGGCAAGGCGAGGCATTTAAAGGCTTGTAAAGGCATCCAAAGGCAGGAGAAGTCCAAACAAGAGAAGACAATGCAAGGCATCTAAAAGCATGTAAAGGCATCTAAAGAAAAAAAGGCATCTAAAAGAATATGAAAGCATCTAATGTCAAAGCAAGGAAAGACAAAACATCTAAAGGCATGAAAAGACATTTAAAGGCAAGGCAAGGCATCGACAGGCATAAAAAGGCATTGAAAGGCCAGACAAGGCAAAGCAAGGCTAGTCAGGGCAAGGCCTATAACAGCATGCAAAGACATCTAGAGTAAAGGCAAGGCAATTCAAAAGGAGGTGTCTAAATTCATGTAAAGGCCTCTAAAGGCAAGGCAAGCCATTTAAAGACATGTAAACACAGCTAAAGTCAAGGCAAGTCAAGGATAAGTTAGGCATCTAATGGCAGGTAAAGGCATCTAAAGGCAAGGCAAGGCAAGAAAAGATTAGGCAAGGCAAGGAAAAACATCTAAAGTCATGTAAAGGCATCTAAATAAAGGCAAAGCAAGGCAAGGCAAGGTAAGACATCTAGAGGCATGTTAAGGTATCTAAAGGCGAGGCAAGCAAACCAAGGCTAGGAAAAGCAAGGCAAGGCATCTAAAGTCATGTAAAGGAACCTAACAGGAACAAAACGTATGGTAAAGCAAGACATCTAAAGGCATCTAAAGGTAAGAAAAGGGAAGGCAACTTAAGGCATGTAAAGGCATCTAAAGGCAAGGCAATGCAAGGCATCTAAAGACATGTAAAGGCATCTAAAGGCAAGGAAAGTTAAGACAAGGCAAGGCAGGACATATAAATGCATGTAAAAGTATCTACAGGCCACACAAGGCAAGGAAAGGCAAGCAAAAATTTAAAGCAGGTAAAGGCACCTGAATGCAAGGTGAAACAATGCAAAAAGTCTGAAGGCACATAAAAGCATCTAAATGCAAGGCAAGCCAAGACAAGGCAAGGCAACTCATTGAAAGGCATGTAAAGGCATTTAAAGGCAAGGCAAGGCATCTAAAAACATCTAGAGCCAACACAAAGCAACACAAGGAAAAGCAAGGCATATAAAGGCAGGTAAAGATATCTAAAGGCAAAAAAAGGTAAGGAATCTAAAAGTAGGTAAAGGTATCTAAAGGCAAGGCAAGGCAATGCCTCTTAAATCATGCAAAGGCATCTAAAGAAAAGGCAAGGCAAGGCATCTAAAGGCCTGTAAAGTCATCGAAAGGCAAAACAAGTCTAAACAAGACAAAGCAAGGCAAGGCATATCAAGGCATGTAAAGGCATCTAAAGGCAAGGCAAGAAATTTAAAAACATATAAAAGCATCTAAAGCCAATGCAAGGCAAGGCAAGACATCTAAAGGCATGAAAATATGTCTAAAGGCATGAAGAGTCATCTCAAGGTATGGCAAGGCAAGGCAAGGCATCTAAAGGCCTGCAAAGGCATCTAAAGGGAGGACAAGTCGAAATAAGATAAGCCAAGGCAAAGCATCTAAAGGCATGTAAAGATATTTAAAGGCAAGGCAAGGAATCTAAAACATATAGAAGCATCTAAAGGCAATGCAAGGCAAGGCAAGGCAAAAATCTAAAGATATGTAAAGGCATTTAAGTCAAGGCAAGACAAGGCGTATAAAGGCATGTTAGGCATCTAAAGTCAAGGCAAGTTTAGGCAAGGCAAGACAAGGCAACTAAAGACATGTAAAGGCATTTAAAGGCAGGAAAAGACAAAACAAGATAAGGCAAGTCAAGTCACCTAAAGGCATGTAAAGGCATCTAAAGGCATGGCAAAAATTTGCAGCATATAACAGCATCAAAAGGCAAAACCAGGCAAGGCAAGGCAAGACATCTAGAGACATGAAAAGTCATCTAAAAGTAAGGCAAGGAAATGAAAGGCATGTAAAGGAATCTAAAGGCAAGGCAAGACAACGCAAGACTAGGAAAGTCAAGGCAAGGCATTTAAAGGCTTGAAAAGGCATCCAAAGACAGGATAAGTCAAAACAACAGAAGAAAATGCAAGGCATCTAAAAGCATGTGAAGGCATCTAAAGGCAAAAAAAAAAGGCATCTAAAAGAATATGAAAGCATCTAATGGCAAAGCAAGGAAAGGCAAAACATCTAAAGGCATGAAAAGACATCTAAAGGCAATGGAAGGCATCTAAAGGCATGTAAAGGCATCTAAAGGCAAGGCAAGGCATCTAAAATTATATAAAAGCATCTAAAGGCAAAGCAAGTCAAGAGAAGACATCTAAAGGCATAAAAAGACACTTAAAGGCAAGGCAAGGCAAGGCATGTAAAGGCATCTAATGGCAAGGCACCTAAAGGCATGCAAAGGCATCTAAGGTCAAGGTGTCTAAAGGATGTAAAGGAATATAAAGTCATCTAAAGGCAAAGCAAGGCATCTAAAGTCATATAAAGGCATCTGGAGGCAGGGCAAGTCAAAGCAACATAAGGCAAAATAAGGTATCTAAAGGCAAGGCAAGGCAAGGCAATGCAAGGCATCCAAAGGCATGTAAAGGCATCTAAAGGCAAGGCAAAGCAAGAGAAAAACATATAAAAGCATCTAAAGGCAAGGCCAGAAAAGGCAAGGCGTCTAAACAGATGTAAAGATATCTAAGGGCAAGGAAAGCAAAGGAAACACATCTGAAGGCATGTAAAGTCATCTGAATGCAAAGCAAAAGAAGGCAAGACAAGGCAAAGCCAAACATCTAAATACATTTAAAGGCATCTAAAGGCAAGGTAAGGCATGGGTGCGCATGTAAAGGCATCTAAGGCAAGGCAAGGCAAGGCACAGCAAGCCATCACAAAGCAAGGCAAGACATATAAAGGCATGTAAAGACATCTAAAGTAAAAGCAAAACAAGTGAAGGTAAAACATCGAGAGGCATGAAAGGCATTTAAAGGCAAAACAAGTCAAGGCAAGGCTAGTCAAGGCAAGCCTATAACAGCATGTAAATGCATCTAAAGTCAAGGCAAAACAATTCAAGAAGAGGTGTCTAAATTCATGTAAAGGCCTCTAAAGGCAAGGCAAGCCATTTAAAGACATGTAAAAACATCTAAAGTCAAGGCAAGTCAATGAAAATACAGGTATCTAATGGCAGGTAAAGGCATTTAAAGGCAAGGCAAGGGAAAGCAAGAAAAGATTCGGCAAGGCAAGGCAAGGAAAAAGTCTAAAGTCATGTAAAGGCATCTAAATAAAGGCAAGGCAAGGCATGGCAAGGTAAGACATCTAGAGGCATGTTAAGGTATCTAAAGGTAAGGCAAGCAAACCAACGCTAGGAAAAGCAAGGGAAGGCATCTAAAGTCATGTAAAGGAGCCTAACAGGAATAAATGTATGGTAAAGCAATACATCTAAAAGCATCTAAAGGTAAGAAAAGGCAAGGCAACTTAAGACATGTAAACACATCTAAAGGCAAGGCAATACAAGGCATCTAAAGGCAAGGCAAGTTAAGACAAGGCAAGGTAAGGCATATAAATGCATGTAAAAGTATCTACAGGCAACGCAAGGCAAGGAAAGGCAAGCAAAAATTTTAAAGCAGGTAAAGGCACCTAAATGAAAGGCGAAACAATGCAAAAAGTTTGAAGGCACATAAAAGCATCTAATGAAAGGCAAGCCAAGACAAGGCAAGGCAACTCATTGAAAGACATGTAAAGGCAAGGCAAGACAAAGCAAAGCATCTAAAAACATCTAGAGGCAAAACAAGGCAAGACAAGGAAAGGCAAGGCATATAAAGGCATGTAAAGATATCTAAAGGCAAGGCAAGGTAAGAAATCTAAAAGAATGTAAATGTATCTAAAGGCAAGGCAAGGTAAGCCAATGCCTCTTAAATCATGCAAAGGCATCTAAAGAAAGGCAAGGCAAGGCATCTAATGGCAAAACAAGTCTAAACAAGACAAGGCAAGGCAAGGCATATCAAGGCATGTAAAGGCATCTAAAGGCAAGGCAAGAAATTTAAAAACATATAAAAGCATGTAAAGCCAAAGCAAGGCAAGGCAAGACATCTAAAGGCATAAAAAGATATGTAAAAACATGAAGAGTCATCAGAAGGTATGGCAAGGCAAGGCAAGGCATCTAAAGGCCTGCAAAGTCATCTAAGGGGAGGACAAGTCAAAAGAAGACAAGGCAAGGCAAGGCATCTAAAGGCATGTAAAGACATCTAAAGGCAAGGCAAGGCATCTAAAAGAATATAGAAGCATCTAAAGGCAATGCAAGGCAAGGCAAAAATCTAAAGATATGTAAAGGCATCTAAAGTCAAGGCAAGGCTTCTAAAGGCATGTTAGGCATCTAAAGTCAAGGCAAGTTTAGGCAAGGCAAGACAAAGCAACTAAAGACATGTAAAGGCATCTAAAGGCAGGAAAAGTCAAAACAATATAAGGCAAAGCAAGGCATCTAAAGGCATGTAAAGGCATCTAAAAGCAAGGCAAAAAAATTAAAGCATATAACAGCATCAAAAGGCAAAGCAAGGCAAGGCAAGACATATAGAGGCATAAAAGGTCAACTAAAAGTAAGGCAAGGAAAGGAAAGGCATCTAAAGGAATCTAAAGACAAGGCGAGGCAATGAAAGACTAGGCAAGGCAAGGCAAGGCATTTAAAGGCTTGTAAAGGCATCCAAAGACAGGAGAAGTCAAAACAAGAGAAGACAATGCAAGGCATCTAAAGGCAAAAAAAGGCATCTAAAAGAATATGAAAGCATAGAATGGCAAAGCAAGAAAAGGCAAAACATCAAAAGGCATGAAAAGATACCTAAAGGCAATGCAAGGCATGTAAAAACATCTAAAGGCAAGGCAAGGCATCTAAAATTATATAAAAGCATCTAAAGGCAAAGCAAGTCAAGGCAAGACATCTAAAGGCATAAAAAGACATCTAAAGGCAAGGCAAGGCAAGGCATATAAAGACATCTAAAGGCAAGGCACCTAAAGGCATGCAAAGGCATCTAAAGGCAACACAAGAAAAGGCAAGGCATCTAAAGGAATGTAAAAATATCTAAGGGCAAGAAAAGCAAAGGGAACACATCTGAAGGCATGTAAAGTCATCTGAACTCAAAACAAAAACAGGCAAGGCAAGGCAAGGCAAGGCCAAACTTCTAAAGATATTTAAAGGCATCTAAAGGCAAGGTAAGGCATGGGTAGGCACGAAAAGGCATCAAAGTCAAGGAGAGGCCAGGCAGAGCAAGCCAATGCAAAGCAAGGCAAGACATCTAAGGGCATGGAAAGGCATCTAAATTAAAGGCTATGCAAGACAAAGTAAGGCATTGAGAGGCATGAAAAGGTATTTGAAGGCAAAACAAGGCAAAGCAAGGCTAGTCAAGGCAAGGCCTATAACAGCATGTAAAGGCATCTAAAGTCAAGGCAAGGCATGTCTAAATTCATGGAAAGAGGTGTCTAAATTTATGGAAAGGCCTCTAAAGGCAAAGAAAGCCATTTAAAGACACGGAAAAACATCTAAAGTCAAGGCAAGTCAAGGAAAAGTTAGGCATCTAAAGGCAGGTGAAGGCATCTAAAGGCAAGGCAAGGCAAGAAAAGATTAGGCAAGGCAAGGCAAAACATCTAAAGTCATGTAAAGGCATCTAAAAAAACGCAAAGCAAGGCAAGGCAAGGTAAGGCATCTAGAGGCATGTTAAGGTATCTAAAGGCGAGGCAAGCAAACCAAGGCTAGGAAAAGCAAGGCAAGGCATCTAAAGTCATGTAAAGGAACCTAACAGGAACAAAACGTATGGTAAAGCAAGACATCTAAAGGCCTCTAAAGGTAAGAAAAGGCAAGGCAACTTAAGGCATGTAAAGGCATCTAAAGTCAAGGCAAGTCAAGACAAGGCAAGGCAGGACATATAAATGCATGTAAAAGTATCTACAGGCAACACAAGGCAAGAAAAGGCAAGCGAAAATTTAAAAGCAGGGAAAGGCACATAAATGCAAGGCAAAACAATGCAAAAAGTCTCAAGGCACATAAAAGCATCTAAATGCAAGGCAAGCCAAGACAAGGCCAGGCAACTCATTTAAAGACATGTAAACGCAAGGCAAGACAAAACAAGGCATCTAAAAACATCTAGATGAAACACAAGGCAGGACAAGGTAAGGCAAGGCATACAAAGGCATGTAAAGATATCTAAAGGCAAGGCAAGGTAAAAAACCTAAAAGTATGTAAAAGTATCTAAAGGCAAGGTGAGGCAAGGCAATGCCTCTAAAAGCATGCAAATGCATCTAAAGAAAAGGCAAGGCAAGGCAAGGCATTTAAAAACCTGTAAAGGCATCTAAAGGGAGAACAAGTCAAAACAAGATAAGGCAAAACAATGCATCTAAATACATGTTAAGGCATCTAAAGGCAAGGCAAGAAATTTAAAAGCATATAAAAGCATCTAAAGCCAAAGCAAGTCAAGGCAACACATATAAAGTCATGAAAAGATATCTAAAGGCATGAAGAGTCATCTCAAGGTATGGCAAGACAGGGCAAGGCATCTAAAGGCCTGTAAAGGCATATAAAGTAAGGACAAGTCAAAACAAGATAAGGCAAAGCAAGGCATTTAAAGGCATGTAAAGACATCTAAAGGCAAGGCAGGGAATCTAAAAGCATATAAAAGCATCTAAAGGCAATGAAAGGCAAGGCAAAAAATCTAAATATATGTAAAGGCATCTAAAGTCAAGGCAAGGCAAGGCAAGCTGTCTAAAGGCTTGTTAGGCATCTAAAGTCAAGGCAAGTTTAGACAAGTCAAGACAAGGCAACTAAAGACATGTAAAGACATCTAAAGGCAGGAAAGGTCAAAACAGGATAAAGCAAGGCAAGGCATCTAAAGGCATGTAAAGGCATCTAAAGGCAAGGCAAAGAATTTAAAGCATATAAAACCATCGAAAGGCAAAGCAAGGCAAGGCAAGACATCTAGAGACATGAAAAGACATCTAAAAGTAAGGCAAGGCAAAGCAAGGAATGTAAAGGAATCTAAAGGCAAGGCGAGGCATTTAAAGGCTTGTAAAGGCATCCAAAGGCAGGAAAAGTCCAAACAAGAGAAGACAATGCAAGGCACCTAAAAGCATGTAAAGGCATCTAAAGACAAAAAGGCATCTAAAAGAATATGAAAGCATCTAATGTCAAAGCAAGGAAAGACAAAATATCAAAAGGCATGAAAAGACATTTAAAGGCAAGGCAAGGCATCGACAGGCATAAAAAGGCATTTAAAGGCCAGACAAGGCAAAGCAAGGCTAGTCAGGGCAAGGCCTATAACAGAATGCCAAGACATCTAGAGTAAAGGCAAGGCAATTCAAAAGGAGGTGTCTAAATTCATGTAAAGGCCTCTAAAGGCAAGGCAAGCCATTTAAAGACATGTAAACACATCTAAAGTCAAGGCAAGTCAAGGGAACGTTAGGCATCTAATGGCAGGTAAAGGCATCTAAAGGCAAGGCAAGGCAAGAAAAGATTAGGCAAGGCAAGGAAAAACATCTAAAGTCATGTAAAGGCATCTAAATAAAGGCAAAGCAAGGCAAGGCAAGGTAAGACATCTGGAGGCATGTTAAGGTATCTAAAGGCGAGACAAGCAAACCAAGGCTAGGAAAAGCAAGGCAAGGCATCTAAAGTCATGAAAAGGAACCTAACAGGAACAAAACGTATGGTAAAGCAAGACATCTAAAGGCATCTAACGGTAAGAAAAGGCAAGGCAACTTAAGGCATGTAAAGGCATCTAAAGTCAAGGCAAGTCAAGACAAGGCAAGGCAGGACATATAAATGCATGTAAAAGTATCTACAGGCAACACAAGGCAAGGAAAGGCAAGCAAAAATTTAAAAGCAGGTAAAGGCACCTGAATGCAAGGTGAAACAATGCAAAAAGTCTGAAGGCACATAAAAGCATCTAAATGCAAGGCAAGCCAAGACAATGCAAGGCAACTCATTGAAAGGCATGTAAAGGCATTTAAAGGCAAGGCAAGGCATCTAAAAACATCTAGAGCCAACACAAAGCAACACAAGGAAAAGCAAGGCATATAAAGGCATGTAAAGATATCTAAAGGCAAAAAAAGGTAAGGAATCTAAAAGTAGGTAAAGGTATCTAAAGACAAGGCAAGGCAAGGCAATGCCTCTTAAATCATGCAAAGGCATCTAAAGAAAAGGCAAGGCAAGGCATCTAAAGGCCTGTAAAGTCATCAAAAGGCAAAACAAGTCTAAACAAGACAAAGCAAGGCAAGGCATATCAAGGCATGTAAAGGCATCTAAAGGCAAGGCAAGAAATTTAAAAACATATAAAAGCATCTAAAGCCAAAGCAAGGCAAGGCAAGACATCTAAAGGCATGAAAAGATATCTAAAGGCATGAAGAGTCATCTCAAGGTATGGCAAGGCAAGGCAAGGCATCTAAAGGCCTGTAAAGGCAACTAAAGGGAGGACAAGTCGAAATAAGATAAGCCAAGGCAAAGCATCTAAAGGCATGTAAAGATATTTAAAGGCAAGGCAAGGAATCTAAAACATATAGAAGCATCTAAAGGCAATGCAAGGCAAGGCAAGGCAAGGCAAAAATCTAAAGATATGTAAAGGCATCTAAAGTCAAGGCAAGGCAAGGCGTCTAAAGGCATGTTAGGCATCTAAAGTCAAGGCATGTTTAGGCAAGGCAAGACAAGGCAACTAAAGACATGTAAAGGCATCTAAAGGCAGGAAAAGACAAAACAAGGTAAGGCAAGGCAAGTCATCTAAAGGCATGTAAAGGCATCAAAAGGCCAGGCAAAAAAATTGCAGCATATAACAGCATCAAAAGGCAAAACAAGGCAAGGCAAGGCAAGACATCTAGAGACATGAAAAGTCATCTAAAAGTAAGGCAAGGAAATGAAAGGCATGTAAAGGAATGTAAAGGCAAGGCAAGACAACGCAAGACTAGGCAAGTCAAGGCAAGGCATTTAAAGACTTGAAAAGGCATCCAAAGACAGGATAAGTCAAAACAACAGAAGAAAATGCAAGGCATCTAAAAGCATGTGAAGGCATCTAAACGCCAAAAAAAAGGCATCTAAAAGAATATGAAAGCATCTAATGGCAAAGCAAGGAAAGGCAAAACATCTAAAGGCATGAAAAGACATCTAAAGGCAATGCAAGGCATCTAAAGGCATGTAAAGGCATCTAAAGGCAAGGCAAGGCATCTAAAATTATATAAAAGCATCTAAAGGCAAAGCAAGTCAAGACAAGACATCTAAAGGCATAAAAAGACACTTAAAGGCAAGGCAAGGCAAGGCATGTAAAGGCATCTAATGGCAAGGCACCTAAAGGCATGCAAAGGCATCTAAAGTCAAGGTGTCTAAAGGATGTAAAGGAATAAAAAGTCATCTAAAGGCAAAGCAAGGCATCTAAATTCATATAAAGGCATCTGGAGGCAGGGCAAGTCAAAGCAACATAAGGCAAAATAAGGTATCTAAAGGCAAGGCAAGGCAAGGCAATGCAAGGCATCCAAAGGCATGTAAAGGCATCTAAAGGCAAGGCAAAGCAGGAGAAAAACATATAAAAGCATCTAAAGGCAAGGCCAGAAAAGGCAAGGCGTCTAAACAGATGTAAAGATATCTAAGGGCAAGGAAAGCAAAGGAAACACATCTGAAGGCATGTAAAGTCATCTGAATGCAAAGCAAAAGAAGGCAAGACAAGGCAAAGCCAAACATCTAAATACATTTAAAGGCATCTAAAGGCAAGGTAAGGCATGGGTACGCATGTAAAGGCATCTAAGGCAAGGCAAGGCAAGGCAGAGCAAGCCAACACAAAGCAAGGCAAGACATATAAAGGCATGTAAAGACATCTAAAGTAAAAGCAAAACAAGTGAAGGTAAAACATCGAGAGGCATGAAAGGCATTTAAAGGCAAAACAAGTCAAGGCAAGGCTAGTCAAGGCAAGCCTATAACAGCATGTAAATGCATCTAAAGTCAAGGCAAAACAATTCAAGAAGAGGTGTCTAAATTCATGTAAAGGCCTCTAAAGGCAAGGCAAGCCATTTAAAGACATATAAAAACATCAAAAGTCAAGGCAAGTCAATGAAAATACAGGTATCTAATGGCAGGTAAAGGCATTTAAAGGCAAGGCAAGGCAAGGCAAGAAAAGATTCGGCAAGGCAAGGCAAGAAAAATGTCTAAAGTCATGTAAAGGCATCTAAATAAAGGCAAGGCAAGGCATGGCAAGGTAAGACATCTAGAGGCATGTTAAGGTATCTAAAGGTAAGGCAAGCAAACCAAGGCTAGGAAAAGCAAGGGAAGGCATCTAAAGTCATGTAAAGGAGCCTAACAGGAATAAATGTATGGTAAAGCAATACATCTAAAAGCATCTAAAGGTAAGAAAAGGCAAGGCAACTTAAGACATGTAAACACATCTAAAGGCAAGGCAATACAAGGCATCTAAAGACATGTAAAGACATCTAAAGGCAAGGCAAGTTAAGACAAGGCAAGGTAAGGCATATAAATGCATGTAAAATATCTACAGGCAACGCAAGGCAAGGAAAGGCAAGCAAAAATTTTAAAGCAGGAAAAGGCACCTAAATGCAAGGCGAAACAATGCAAAAAGTCTGAAGGCACATAAAAGCATCTAAATGCAAGGCAAGCCAAGACAAGGCAAGGCAACTCATTGAAAGGCATGTAAAGGCAAGGCAAGACAAAGCAAAGTATCTAAAATCATCTAGAGGCAAAACAAGGCAAGACAAGGAAAGGCAAGGCATATAAAGGCATGTAAAGATATCTAAAGGCAAGGCAAGGTAAGAAATCTAAAAGAATGTAAAGGTATCTAAAGGCAAGGCAAGGTAAGCCAATGCCTCTTAAATCATGCAAAGGCATCTAAAGAAAAGGCAAGGCAAGGCATCTAAAGGCAAAACAAGTCTAAACAAGACAAGGCAAGGCAGGGCATATCAAGGCATGTAAAGGCATCTAAAGGCAAGGCAAGAAATTTAAAAACATATAAAAGCATCTAAAGCCAAAGCAAGGCAAGGCAAGACATCTAAAGGCATGAAAAGATATCTAAAATCATGAAGAGTCATCAGAAGGTATGGCAAGGCAAGGCAAGGCATCTAAAGGCCTGCAAAGTCATCTAAGGGGAGGACAAGTCAAAAGAAGATAAGGCAAGGCAAGGCATCTAAGGGCATGTAAAGACATCTAAAGGCAAGGCAAGGCATCTAAAAGCATATAGAAGCATCTAAAGGCAATGCAAGGCAAGGCAAAAATCTAAAGATATGTAAAGGCATCTAAAGTCAAGGCAAGGCGTCTAAAGGCATGTTAGGCATCTAAAGTCAAGGCAAGTTTAGGCAAGGCAAGACAAAGCAACTAAAGACATGTAAAGGCATCTAAAGGCAGGAAAAGTCAAAACAAGATAAGGCAAAGCAAGGCATCTAAAGGCATGTAAAGGCATCTAAAGGCAAGGCAAAAAAATTAAAGCATATAACAGCATCAAAAGGCAAAGCAAGGCAAGGCAAGACATATAGAGGCATAAAAAGTCATCTAAAAGTAAGGCAAGGAAAGGAAAGGCATGTAAAGGAATCTAAAGACAAGGCGAGGCAACGCAAGACTAGGCAAGGCAAGGCAAGGCATTTAAAGGCTTGTAAAGGCATCCAAAGACAGGAGAAGTCAAAACAAGAGAAGACAATGCAAGGCATCTAAAAGCATGTGAAGGCATCTAAAGGCAAAAAAAAGGCATCTAAAAGAATATGAAAGCATCTAATGGCAAAGCAAGAATTGGCAAAACATCAAAAGGCATGAAACGATATCTAAAGGCAATGCAAGGCATGTAAAAACATCTAAAGGCAAGGCAAGGCATCTAAAATTATATAAAAGCATCTAAAGGCAAAGCAAGTCAAGGCAAGACATCTAAAGTCATAAAAAGACATCTAAAGGCAAGGCAAGGCAAGGCATATAAAGACATCTAAAGGCAAGGCACCTAAAGGCATGCAAAGGCATCTAAAGGCAACACAAGAAAAGGCAAGGCATCTAAAGGAATGTAAAAATATCTAAGGGCAAGAAAAGCAAAGGGAACACATCTGAAGGCATGTAAAGTCATCTGAACTCAAAACAAAAACAGGCAAGGCAAGGCAAGGCAAGGCCAAACTTCTAAAGATATTTAAAGGCATCTAAAGGCAAGGTAAGGCATGGGTAGGCACGAAAAGGCATCTAAGTCAAGGCGAGGCCAGGCAGAGCAAGCCAATGCAAAGCAAGGCAAGACATCTAAGGGCATGGAAAGGCACCTAAATTAAAGGCTATGCAAGACAAAGTAAGGCATTGAGAGGCATGAAAAGGTATTTGAAGGCAAAACAAGGCAAAGCAAGGCTAGTCAAGGCAAGGCCTATAACAGCATGTAAAGGCATCTAAAGTCAAGGCAAGGCATGTCTAAATTCATGGAAAGAGGTGTCTAAATTTATGGAAAGGCCTCTAAAGGCAAAGCAAGCCATTTAAAGACATGTAAAAACATCTAAAGTCAAGGCAAGTCAAGGAAAAGTTAGGCATCTAAAGGCAGGTGAAGGCATCTAAAGGCAAGGCAAGGCAAGAAAAGATTAGGCAAGGCAAGGCAAAACATCTAAAGTCATGTAAAGGCATCTAAAAAAATGCAAAGCAAGGCAAGGCAAGGTAAGACATCTAGAGGCATGTTAAGGTATCTAAAGGCGAGGCAAGCAAACCAAGGCTAGGAAAAGCAAGGCAAGGCATCTAAAGTCATGTAAAGGAACCTAACAGGAACAAAACGTATGGTAAAGCAAGACATCTAAAGGCATCTAAAGGTAAGAAAAGGCAAGGCAACTTAAGGCATGTAAAGGCATCTAAAGTCAAGGCAAGTCAAGACAAGGCAAGGCAGGACATATAAATGCATGTAAAAGTATCTACAGGCAACACAAGGCAAGAAAAGGCAAGCGAAAATTTTAAAGCAGGTAAAGGCACATAAATGCAAGGCAAAACAATGCAAAAAGTCTGAAGGCACATAAAAGCAACTAAATGCAAGGCAAGCCAAGACAAGGCCAGGCAACTCATTTAAAGACATGTAAAGGCAAGGCAAGACAAAACAAGGCATCTAAAAACATCTAGAGGAAACACAAGGCAGGACAAGGTAAGGCAAGGCATACAAAGGCATGTAAAGATATCTAAAGGCAAGGCAAGGTAAAAAACCTAAAAGTATGTAAAAGTATCTAAAGGCAAGGTGAGGCAAGGCAATGCCTATAAAAGCATGCAAAGGCATCTAAAGAAAAGGCAAGGCAAGGCAAGGCATTTAAAAACCTGTAAAGGCATCTAAAGGGAGAACAAGTCAAAACAAGATAAGGCAAAACAATGCATCTAAATACATGTTAAGGCATCTAAAGGCAAGGCAAGAAATTTAAAAGCATATAAAAGCATCTAAAGCCAAAGCAAGTCAAGGCAACACATATAAAGTCATGAAAAGATATCTAAAGGCATGAAGAGTCATCTCAAGGTATGGCAAGACAGGGCAAGGCATCTAAAGGCCTGTAAAGGCATCTAAAGTAAGGACAAGTCAAAACAAGATAAGGCAAAGCAAGGCATCTAAAGGCATGTAAAGACATCTAAAGGCAAGGCAGGGAATCTAAAAACATATAAAAGCATCTAAAGGCAATGCAAGGCAAGGCAAAATATCTAAATATATGTAAAGGCATCTAAAGTCAAGGCAAGGCAAGGCAAGGTGTCTAAAGGCTTGTTAGGCATCTAAAGTCAAGGCAAGTTTCGACAAGTCAAGACACGGCAACAAGAGACATGTAAAGACATCTAAAGGCAGGAAAGGTCAAAACAAGATAAGGCAAGGCAAGGCATCTAAAGGCATGTAAAGGCATCTAAAGGCAAGGCAAAGTATTTAAAGCATATAAAAGCATCGAAAGGCAAAGCAAGGCAAGGCAAGACATCTAGAGACATGAAAAGACATCTAAAAGTAAGGCAAGGCAAAGCAAGGAATGTAAAGGAATCTAAAGGCAAGGCGAGGCATTTAAAGGCTTGTAAAGGCATCCAAAGGCAGGAAAAGTCCAAACAAGAGAAGACAATGCAAGGCATCTAAAAGCATGTAAAGGCATCTAAAGAAAAAAAGGCATCTAAAAGAATATGAAAGCATCTAATGTCAAAGCAAGGAAAGACAAAACATCTAAAGGCATGAAAAGACATTTAAAGGCAAGGCAAGGCATCGACAGCCATAAAAAGGCATTTAAAGGCCAGACAAGGCAAAGCAAGGCTAGTCAGGGCAAGGCCTATAACAGCATGCCAAGACATCTAGAGTAAAGGCAAGGCAATTCAAAAGGAGGTGTCTAAATTCATGTAAAGGCCTCTAAAGGCAAGGCAAGCCATTTAAAGACATGTAAACACATCTAAAGTCAAGGCAAGTCAAGGAAACGTTAGGCATCTAATGGCAGGTAAAGGCATCTAAAGGCAAGGCAAGGCAAGAAAAGATTAGGCAAGGCAAGGAAAAACATCTAAAGTCATGTAAAGGCATCTAAATAAAGGCAAAGCAAGGCAAGGCAAGGTAAGACATCTAGAGGCATGTTAAGGTATCTAAAGGCGAGGCAAGAAAACCAAGGCTAGGAAAAGCAAGGCAAGGCATCTAAAGTCATGTAAAGGAACCTAACAGGAACAAAACGTATGGTAAAGCAAGACATCTAAAGGCATCTAACGGTAAGAAAAGGCAAGGCAACTTAAGGCATGTAAAGGCATCTAAAGGCAAGGCAAGTCAAGACAAGGCAAGGCAGGACATATAAATGCATGTAAAATTATCTACAGGCAACACAAGGCAAGGAAAGGCAAGCAACATTTAAAAGCAGGTAAAGGCACCTGAATGCAAGGTGAAACAATGCAAAAAGTCTGAAGGCACATAAAACATCTAAATGCAAGGCAAGCCAAGACAAGGCAAGGCAACTCATTGAAAGGCATGTAAAGGTATTTAAAGGCAAGGCAAGGCATCTAAAAACATCTAGAGCCAACACAAAGCAACACAAGGAAAAGCAAAGCATATAAAGGCATGTAAAGATATCTAAAGGCAAAAAAAGGTAAGGAATCTAAAAGTAGGTAAAGGTATCTAAAGGCAAGGCAAGGCAAGGCAATGCCTCTTAAATCATGCAAAAGCATCTAAAGAAAAGGCAAGGCAAGGCATCTAAAGGCCTGTAAAGTCATCGAAAGGCAAAACAAGTCTAAACAAGACAAAGCAAGGCAAGGCATATCAAGGCATGTAAAGGCATCTAAAGGCAAGGCAAGAAATTTAAAACATATAAAAGCATCTAAAACCAAAGCAAGGCAAGGCAAGACATCTAAAGGCATGAAAATATGTCTAAAGGCATGAAGAGTCATCTCAAGGTATGGCAAGGCAAGGCAAGGCATCTAAAGGCCTGTAAAGTCATCTAAAGGGAGGACAAGTCAAAATAAGATAAGCCAAGGCAAAGCATCTAAAGGCATGTAAAGATATTTAAAGGCAAGGCAAGGAATCTAAACATATAGAAGCATCTAAAGGCAATGCAAGGCAAGGCAAGGCAAAAATCTAAAGATATGTAAAGGCATCTAAAGTCAAGGCAAGGCAAGGCGTCTAAAGGCATGTTAGGCATCTAAAGTCAAGGCAAGTTTAGGCAAGGCAAGACAAGGCAACTAAAGACATGTAAAGGCATCTAAAGGCAGGAAAAGACAAAACAAGATAAGGCAAGGCAAGTCATCTAAAGGCATGTAAAGGTATCAAAAGGCCAGGCAAGAAATTTGCAGCATATAACAGCATCAAAAGGCAAAATAAGGCAAGGCAATGCAAGACATCTAGAGACATGAAAAGTCATCTAAAAGTAAGGCAAGGAAATGAAAGGCATGTAAAGGAATATAAAGGCAAGGCAAGACAATGCAAGACTAGGCATGTCAAGGCAAGGCATTTAAAGACTTGAAAAGGCATCCAAAGACAGGATAAGTCAAAACAACTGAAGAAAATGCAAGGCATCTAAAGGCATGTGAAGGCATCTAAAGCCAAAAATAAGGCATCTAAAAGAATATGAAAGCATCTAATGGCAAAGCAAGGAAAGGCAAAATATCTAAATGCATGAAAAGACATCTAAAGGCAATGCAAGGCATCTAAAGGCATGTAAAGGCATCTAAAGGCAAGGCAAGGCATCTAAAATTATATAAAAGCATCTAAAGGCAAAGCAAGTCAAGACAAGACATCTAAAGGCATAAAAAGATTCTTAAAGGCAAGGCAAGGCATGTAAAGGCATCTAATGGCAAGGCACCTAAAGGCATGCAAAGGCATCTAAAGTCAAGGTGTCTAAAGGATATAAAGGAATATAAAGTCATCTAAAGGCAAAGCAAGGCATGTAAAGTCATATAAAGGCATCTGGAGGCAGGGCAAGTCAAAGAAACATAAGGCAAAATAAGGTATCTAAAGGCAAGGCAAGGCAAGGCAATGCAAGGCATCCAAAGGCATGTAAAGGCATCTAAAGGCAAGGCAAAGCAAGACAAAAACATATAAAAGCATCTAAAGGCAAGGCCAGAAAAGGCAAGGCATCTAAACAGATGTAAAGATATCTAAGGGCAAGGAAAGCAAAGGAAACACATCTGAAGGCATGTAAAGTCATCTGAATGCAAAGCAAAAGAAGGCAAGACAAGGCAAAGCCAAACATCTAAATACATTTAAAGGCATCTAAAGGCAAGGTAAGGCATGGGTACGCATGTAAAGGCATCTAAGGCAAGGCAAGGCAAGGCACAGCAAGCCAACACAAAGCAAGGCAAGACATCTAAAGGCATGTAAAGACATCTAAAGTAAAAGCAAAACAAGTGAAGGTAAAACATCGAGAGGCATGAATAGGCATTTAAAGGCAAAACAAGTCAAAGCAAAGCTAGTCAAGGCAAGCCTATAACAGCATGTAAAGACATCTAAAGTCAAGGCAAAACAATTCAAGGAGAGGTGTCCAAATTCATGTAACGGCCTCTAAAGGCAAGGCAAGCCATTTAAAGACATGTGAAAACATCAAAAGTCAAGGCAAGTCATTGAAAATACAGGTATCTAATGGCAGGTAAAGGCATTTAAAGGCAAGGCAAGGCAAGGCAAGAAAAGATTCGGCAAGGCAAGGCAAGGAAAAAGTCTAAAGTCATGTAAAGGCATCTAAATAAAGGCAAGGCAAGGCATGGCAAGGTAAGACATCTAGAGGCATGTTAAGGTATCTAAAGTAAGGCAAGCAAACCAAGGCTAGGAAAAGCAAGGGAAGGCATCTAAAGTCATGTAAAGGAACCTAACAGGAATAAATGTATGGTAAAGCAATACATCTAAAAGCATCTAAAGGTAAGAAAAGGCAAGGCAACTTAAGACATGTAAACACATCTAAAGGCAAGGCAATACAAGGCATCTAAAACATGTAAAGGCATCTAAAGGCAAGGCAAGTTAAGACAAGGCAAGGTAAGGCATATAAATGCATGTAAAAGTATCTACAGGCAACGCAAGGCAAGGAAAGGGAAGCAAAATTTTAAAGCAGGTAAAGGCACCTGAATGCAAGGTGAAACAATGCAAAAAGTCAGAAGGCACATAAAAGCATCTAAATGCAAGGCAAGCCAAGACAAGGCAAGGCAACTCATTGAAAGGCATGTAAAGGCATGTAAAGGCAAGGCAAGACAAAGCAAAGCGTCTAAAAACATCTAGAGGCGGGGAGACCCGGCAAGATGGCGTCGTAGAAGCGACTCAGGATTGCAGCTCTCAGTGACGGCGCAGAGGGTGAGTCCTAGCCGCATTCTCGGATGGACTTTTCTAGCCCACAGAGCGTTGAAAGTCCCACAGGACGCTAGTAAAGTAAAACCGGCTAACGCAGCCCTTTGGCGCGGCCGCTTCGGCCTTCGGCCGGCGCCGCAGCAGGACCCGGCACGGAACTCACTGGTCTGGGCGCCCTGTTAAACCAGCAATCTGAGAGTTTGAAGGGCAGATTGGCGCGTCCATCTGATTGAACGGGACTTGGACAGTGAGCCAGACCAGGAGTTTCCTGGGAGTTTCCTGGGAAGCGTGATATGATCCGGTGAAGTGGGCAGCGGCACGGGAGATCGCACGGATCCCAGTGCCCTATCGGCAGGCTCCTGGGGCGCCAGTGAGAGAGTCGAACTTTAAGCTTGTGGAGAGGGAGGGAGAGAGAGAGAGGACGGACTCTGAGGCAGGGAGCTGGGTAATCGGGCTCAGCGAGTCCCACCCTCACAGGGACAAGCAGGGCAATGACTGGAGATGCTTGGCGCTGAGAGTTTTGCTGCCGGCATCTAGGACGGTGCAGCCCGGTGAGAGAGGGGCGTCCACCACCGCTGACACAATCCGCCCCTATTGAAGCACCGCCCAGGGCCGAAGCAGCCTGCCGTTGCCGAGGCAACCTGCCATAACAGAGAGACTCCCAGGAGACGGGAGCTCTCCACAGCAGAAGGGAGTCCAGCAGCAACAGGGCAGAACCGCGCTAGTGGGTCAGAGCCCCGGCAGGCAAATAGTGAATAGACTGCCACCTAGTGGGGCAGGACAGTGCAACAGATACTCATAAAGAAAGCCCCAACTCCCTGAAACAGTGCATATAAGGGGGGGAAATAAAAGGGTGGCGTTTTATGAGTTCTATTACAGCAGACATAAACAACCTCCCAACAACACTGAATGAACAACGGAGCTCACAGCTCAGCACTGGAGCTACTATAAAGCACAAACCGTCTCCTTAAGCAGCTCCCTGACCCCTGTATATCCAAAGAGTCACCACAAAAAAAGGACGAATCAGACTGACATTTGGCGGGCATCATTCTGGAACAAAGACAGCAGAAGAAGAAACTGGTATCATCCCTCACTCTTCCACAGCTGCTACAGGTATACTCCAGACAAACAGGGCCTGGAGTGGACCTCAGAACTCATACAGCAGAGGGGCTAGACCACGAGAAGGAAAACTAAGTAACAAAAATACTTCATCATCAACAATCTCAGCATCCACACAGAGACCCAATTGAAAAATCAGCAACTACAAAGACGACAGGCGGATAAATCCATAAAGATGGGAAGAAACCAGGGCAAAAAGGAGGAAAACACCCGAAACCAAAAGACCTCACCTCCTACAGAGGACCAAAACTCCTCACCAGCAAGGGAACAAAGCTGGACGGAGAATGAGTGTGACGAAATGACGGAATCAGACTTCAGAAAGTGGATAATGAGAAACTTCATTGAGCTAAAAGAACATGTTCTAAATCAGTGCAAAGAAACTAAGAACCTTGAAAAAAGATTTGAAAAAAAATTCGAGGAATTGATAACAAGAATGGAAAACTTAGAGAGGAATATGAATGAATTGAAGGAGCTGAAAAACACAACACGAGAACTTCGTGAAGCATGCACAAGTTTCAACAGCCGAATTGACCAAGCAGAAGAAAGAATATCAGAAATTGAAGATCAACTCAATGAAATAAAACGTGAAACCAAGATTAAAGAAAAAAGCACAAAAAGGAATGAACAAAATCTCCAAGAAATGTGGGACTATGTGAAGAGACCCAACCTACGTTTGATAGGTGTACCAGAATGTGATCAAGAGAATGAATCTAAGCTGGAAAACACTCTTCAGGATATTATCCAGGAAAATTTCCCCAACCTAGCAAGACAGGTCAATACTGAACTCCAGGAAATACAGAGAACACCACAAAGATACTCCGCAAGAAGAGCAACCCCAAGGCACATAATCATCAGATTCACCAGGGTTGAAACGAAGGAGAAAATACTTAGGGCAGCCAGAGAGAAAGGTCAGGTCACCCACAAAGGGAAGCCCATCAGACTCACAGCAGATCTCTCGGCAGAGACTCTACAAGCCAGAAGAGAGTGGGGGCCAATATTCAACATCCTTAAAGAAAAGAGCTTTCAACCCAGAATTTCATATCCAGCCAAACTGAGCTTCATAAGTGAAGGAAAAATAAAATCCTTCACGAACAAGCAAGTACTCAGAGATTTTGTTACCACTAGGCCTGCTTTACAAGAGCTCCTGAAAGAGGCACTACACATAGAAAGAAACAACCAGTTCCAGCCATCCTAAAAGCATACCAAATGCTAAAGACCATCAACAAAATGAAGAATGTACATGAACCAATGGGCAAAACAGCCAGATAGCATCAAAATGGCAGTATCAAATTCACACATAACAATATTAACCCTGAATGTAAATGGGCTAAATGCACCAATCAAAAGACACAGACTGGCAAATTGGATAAAAAACCAAAACCCATCACTGTGCTGTATTCAGGAAACCCACCTCACACACAAAGATACACAAAGGCTCAAAATAAAAGGATGGAGGAAGATTTACCAAGCAAATGGAGAGCAAAAAAAAGCAGGAGTTGCAATTCTCATCTCTGATAAAATAGACTTTAAAGCAACAAAGATCAAAAGGGACAAAGAAGGTCACTACATAATGGTAAAAGGATCAATACAACAAGAAGAGCTAACGATTCTAAATATATATGGACCCAATGTAGGACCACCCAGATATATAAGGCAAGTTCTTAATGACTTACAAAGAGACTTAGACTCCCACACAATAATAGTGGGAGACTTTAACACTCCACTGTCAATAGCAGACAGATCAACCAGACAGAAAATTAACAAGGATATCCAGGACTTGAACTCAGACCTGGAACAAGCAAACCTGATAGACATTTACAGAACTCTCCACCCCAAATCCACAGAATATACATTCTTCTCAGCACCACATCACACCTACTCCAAAATTGACCACATAATTGGAAGTAAAGCACTCCTCAGCAAATGCAAAACAACGGAAATCATAACAAACAGTCTCTCAGACCATAGTGCAATCAAGTTGGAACTCAGAATTCAGAAAATAACTCAGAACCGCACAGCTTCATGGAAACTGAACAACTGGCTCTTGAATGTTGATTGGATAAACAATGAAATGAAGGCAGAAATAAAGAAGTTCTTTGAAACCAACGAGAACGAAGACACAACGTACCAGAATCTCTGGGACACATTTAAAGCAGTCTGTAGAGGAAAATATATAGCAATAAGTGCCCACATGAGAAAAGTGGAGAGATCCAAAATTGACACCCTATCGTCAAAATTGAAAGAGCTAGAGGAGCAAGATCAAAAAAGCTCAAAACCTAGCCGAAGACAAGAAATAACTAAGATCAGAGCAGAACTGAAGGAGATAGAGACAAGAAAAACCCTTCAAAAAATCAACAAATCTAAGAGCTGGTTTTTTGAAAAGATCAACAAAATAGACAGACCACTAGCCAGACTGATAAAAAAGAAAAGAGAGAACAACCAAATAGATGCAATAAAAAACGATAAAGGGGAAATCACCACAGATTCCACCGAAATTCAAACCATCATCAGAGAATACTACAAACAACTCTATGCACACAAACTAGTAAATCAGGAAGAAATGGATAAATTCCTGGATGCCTGTGTCCTCCCAAGCCTAAACCAGGAGGAAGCTGAAACTATGAATAGACCAATAACAAGGTCAGAAGTTGAGGCAGCAATTAAGAGCCTACCACACAAAAAAAGCCCAGGTCCAGATGGGTTCACAGCTGAATTCTACCAGACACACAAAGAGGATCTGGTACCATTCCTTCTGAAACTATTCCAAATAATCCAAAAAGAGGGAACCCTTCCCAAATCATTTTATGAGACCAACATCATCCTGATACCAAAACCTGGCAGAGACTCAACAAGAAAAGAAAACTTCAGGCCAATATCCATGATGAACATAGATGCAAAAATCTTCAATAAAATACTGGCAAATCGATTGCAACAGCACATTAAAAAACTTATCCATCATGATCAAGTAGGATTCATCCCGGGCATGCAAGGCTGGTTCAACATACGCAAGTCTATAAATGTAATTCACCACATAAACAGAAGCAAAAACAAAAACCACATGATTATCTCAATTGACGCAGAGAAGGCATTTGACAAAATTCAACAGCCCTTTATGCTAAAAACCCTCAATAAACTTGGTATTGATGGAACATATCTCAAAGTAATAAAAGCTATTTATGACAAACCAACAGCCAATATCATACTTAATGGGCAAAAACTGGAAGCATTCCCTTTGAAATCCGGCACTAGACAAGGATGCCCTCTCTCACCACTTCTATTCAACATAGTACTGGAAGATCTAGCCAGAGCAATCAGGCAAGAAAAAGAAATAAAGAGTATTCAAATAGGAAAGGTGGAAGCCAAATTGTCTCTATTTGCAGACGACATGATAGTATACCTAGAAGACCCCATCACCTCAGCCCAAAAGCTCCTGCAACTGATAAGCAACTTCAGCAAAGTCTCAGGATATAAAATCAATGTGCAAAAATCACAAGCATTCCTATACACCAATAACAGACTTAAAGAGAACCAAATTAAGAACGAACTGCCATTCACAATCGCTACAAAGAAAATAAAATACCTAGGAATACAACTCACTAGGAATGTAAGGGACCTCTTTAAGGAAAACTACAAACACCTGCTCAACGAAATAAGAGAGGACACAAACAGATGGAGAAACGTTCCATGTTCGTGGTTAGGAAGAATCAATATTGTGAAAATGGCTATACTGCCCAAAGTAATTTACACATTCAATGCTATCCCCATCAAACTACCATTGAATTTCTTCACAGAACTGGAAAAAACCACCATGAATTTCATATGGAACCAAAAAAGAGCCCGCATAGCCAAGTCAATTCTAAGCAAAAAGAACACAGCGGGAGGCATCACGCTACCAGACTTCAAACTATACTACAAGGCTACAGTAATCAAAACAGCATGGTACTGGTACCAAAACAGAGATATAGACCAATGGAACAGAACAGAAACATCGGAGGCAACACAACATATCTACAACCATATCATCTTTGATAAACCAGACAAAAGCAGGCAATGGGGAAAGGATTCCCTATTTAATAAATGGTGTTGGGAAAACTGGCTAGCCATGTGCAGAAAGCAGAAACTGGACCCCTTCCTGACACCTTACACTAAAATTAACTCCAGATGGATTAAAGACTTAAATGTAAGACCTGACACCATAAAAACCCTAGAAGAAAATCTAGGCAAAACCGTTCAGGACATAGGAGTAGGCAAGGACTTCATGAACAAAACACCAAAAGCATTGGCAACAAAAGCCAAAATAGACAAATGGGACGTAATCAAACTCCACAGCTTCTGCACGGCAAAAGAAACAGTCACTAGAGTGAATCGACAACCATCAGAATGGGAAAAAATCTTTGCAGTTTACACATCTGACAAAGGGCTGATATCCAGAATTTACAAAGAACTCAAACAGATTTACAGAAAAAAAACAAACAAGCCCATTCAAAAATGGGCAAAGGATATGAACAGACACTTTACAAAAGAAGACATACATGAGGCCAACAAACATATGAAAAAGTGCTCATCATCATTGGTCATTAGAGAGATGCAAATCAAAACCACATTGAGATATCATCTCACACCAGTTAGAATGGCGATCATTAAAAAATCTGGAGATAGCAGATGCTGGAGAGGATGTGGAGAAATAGGAACACTCTTACACTGTTGGTGGGAGTGTAAATTAGTTCAACCATTGTGGAAGACAGTGTGGCGATTCCTCAGGGACCTAGAAATAGAAATTCCATTTGACCCAGCAATCCCATTACTGGGTATCTATCCAAAAGACTGTGAATCGTTCTACTATAAGGACACATGCACACGAATGTTCATTGCAGCACTGTTTACAATAGCAAAGACCTGGAACCAACCCAAATGCCCATCGATGATAGACTGGACTGGGAAAATGTGGCACATATACACCATGGAATATTATGCAGCAATCAGAAATGATGAGTTTGTGTCCTTTGTAGGGACATGGATGAATCTGGAGAACATCATTCTCAGCAAACTGACACAAGAACAGAAAAAGAAATACCGCATATACTCACTCATAGGCGGGTGAGAAAAATGAGAACACATGGACACAGAGAGGCGGTCTACTATACACTGGGGACTGTTGGGGGAAATGGGGGAGGGACAGCGGGGGGGGCTGGGGGGGATAGCCTGGGGATGAATACCAAGTGTGGGTGAGGGGGAGGAAGGCAGCAAAACACACTGCCATGTGTGTACCTATGCAACTATCTTGCACGTTCTGCACATGTACCCCAAAACCTATAATGCAATAAAAATTAAAAAAAAAAAAAAAAAAAAAAAAAACATCTAGAGGCAACACAAGGCAAGACAAGGAAAGGCAAGGCATATAAAGGCATGTAAAGATATCTAAAGGCAAGGCAAGGTAAGAAATCTAAAAGAATGTAAAGGTATCAAAAGGCAAGGCAAGGTAAGCCAATGCCTCTTAAATCATGCAAAGGCATCTAAAGAAAAGGCAAGGCAAGGCATCTAAAGGCAAATCAAGTCTAAACAAGACAAGGCAAGGCAAGGCATATCAAGGCATGTAAAGGCATCTAAAGGCAAGGCAAGAAATTTAAAAACATATAAAAGCATCTAAAGCCAAAGCAAGGCAAGGCAAGACATCTAAAGACATGAAAAGATATCTAAAAACATGAAGAGTCATCAGAAGGTATGGCAAGGCAAGGCAAGGCATCTAAAGGCCTGCAAAGTCATCTAAGGGGAGGACAAGTCAAAAGAAGATAAGGCAAGGCAAGGCATCTAAAGGCATGTAAAGACATCTAAAGGCAAGGCAAGGCATCTAAAAGCATATAGAAGCATCTAAAGCAATGTAAGGCAAGGCAAAAATCTAAAGATATGTAAAGGCATCTAAAGTCAAGGCAAGGCGTCTAAAGGCATGTTAGGCATCTAAAGTCAAGGCAAGGTTAGGGAAGGCAAGACAAAGCAACTAAAGACATGTAAAGGCATCTAAAGGCAGGAAAAGTCAAAACAAGATAAGGCAAAGCAAGGCATCTAAAGGCATGTAAAGGCATCTAAAGGCAAGGCAAAAAATTAAAGCATATAACAGCATCAAAAGGCAAAGCAAGGCAAGGCAAGACATATAGAGGCATAAAAAGTCATCTAAAAGTAAGGCAAGGAAAGGAAAGGCATGTAAAGGAATCTAAAGACAAGGCGAGGCAATGCAAGACTAGGCCAGGCAAGGCAAGGCATTTAAAGGCTTGTAAAGGCATCCAAAGACAGGAGAAGTCAAAACAAGAGAAGACAATGCAAGGCATCTAAAAGCATGTGAAGGCATCTAAAGGCAAAAAAAAAGGCATCTAAAAGAATATGAAAGCATCTGATGGCAAAGCAAGAAAAGGCAAAACATCAAAAGGCATGAAAAGATATCTAAAGGCAATGCAAGGCATGTAAAAACATCTAAAGGCAAGGCAAGGCATCTAAAATTATATAAAAGCATCTAAAGGCAAAGCAAGTCAAGGCAAGACATCTAAAGGCATAAAAAGACATCTAAAGGCAAGGCAAGGCATATAAAGACATCTAAAGGCAAAGCACCTAAAGGCAAGCAAAGGCATCTAAAGGCAACACAAGAAAAGGCAAGGCATCTAAAGGAATGTAAAAATATCTAAGGGCAAGAAAAGCAAAGGGAACACATCTGAAGGCATGTAAAGTCATCTGAACTCAAAACAAAAACAGGCAAGGCAAGGCAAGGCCAAACTTCTAAAGATATTTAAAGGCATCTAAAGGCAAGGTAAGGCATGGGTAGGCACGAAAAGGCATCTAAGTCAAGGCGAGGCCAGGCAGAGCAAGCCAATGCAAAGCAAGGCAAGACATCTAAGGGCATGGAAAGGCACCTAAATTAAAGGCTATGCAAGACAAAGTAAGGCATTGAGAGGCATGCAAAGGTATTTGAAGGCAAAACAAGGCAAAGCAAGGCTAGTCAAGGCAAGGCCTATAACAGCATGTAAAGGCATCTAAAGTCAAGGCAAGGCATGTCTAAATTCATGGGAAGAGGTGTCTAAATTTATGGAAAGGCCTCTAAAGGCAAAGCAAGCCATTTAAAGACATGTAAAAACATCTAAAGTCAAGGCAAGTCAAGGAAAAGTTAGGCATCTAATGGCAGGTGAAGGCATCTAAAGGCAAGGCAAGGCAAGAGAAGATTAGGCAAGGCAAGGCAAGGGAAAACATCTAAAGTCACGTAAAGGCATCTTAAAAAATGCAAAGCAAGGCAAGGCAAGGTAAGACATCTAGAGGCATGTTAAGGTATCTAAAGGCGAGGCAAGCAAACCAAGGCTAGGAAAAGCAAGCTAAGGCATCTACAGTCATGTAAAGGAACCTAACAGGAACAAAATGTATGGTAAAGCAAGACATCTAAAGGCATCTAAAGGTAAGAAAAGGCAAGGCAACTTAAGGCATGTAAAGGCATCTAAAGGTAAGGCAATGCAAGGCATCTAAAGACATGTAAAGGCATCTAAAGGCAAGGCAAGTCAAGACAAGGCAAGGCAGGACATATAAATGCATGTAAAAGTATCTACAGGCAACACAAGGCAAGAAAAGGCAAGGGAAAATTTAAAAGCAGGTAAAGGCACATAAATGCAAGGCAAAACAATGCAAAAAGTCTCAAGGCACATAAAAGCATCTAAATGCAAGGCAAGCCAAGACAAGGCCAGGCAACTCATTTAAAGACATGTAAACGCAAGGCAAGACAAAACAAGGCATCTAAAAACATCTAGAGGAAACACAAGGCAGGACAACGTAAGGCAAGGCATACAAAGGCATGTAAAGATATCTAAAGGCAAGGCAAGGAAAAAACCTAAAAGTATGTAAAAGTATCTAAAGGCAAGGTGAGGCAAGGCAATGCCTCTAAAAGCATGCAAATGCATCTAAAGAAAAGGCAAGGCAAGGCAAGGCATTTAAAAACCTGTAAAGGCATCTAAAGGGAGAACAAGTCAAAACAAGATAAGGCAAAACAATGCATCTAAATACATGTTAAGCAATTGATGCAGAGAAGGCATTTGACAAAATTCAACAGCCCTTTATGCTAAAAACCCTCAATAAACTTGGTATTGATGGAACATATCTCAAAGTAATAAAAGCTATTTATGACAAACCAACAGCCAATATCATACTTAATGGGCAAAAACTGGAAGCATTCCCTTTGAAATCTGGCACTAGACAAGGATGCCCTCTCTCACCACTTCTATTCAACATAGTACTGGAAGTTCTAGCCAGAGCAATCAGGCAAGAAAAAGAAATAAAGGGTATTCAAATAGGAAAGGTGGAAGCCAAATTGTCTCTATTTGCAGACGACATGATAGTATACCTAGAAGACCCCATCACCTCAGCCCAAAAGCTCCTGCAACTGATAAGCAACTTCAGCAAAGTCTCAGGATATAAAATCAATGTGCAAAAATCACAAGCATTCTTATACACCAATAACAGACTTAAAGAGAACCAAATCAAGAACGAACTGCCATTCACAATTGCTACAAAGAAAATAAAATACCTAGGAATACAACTCACTAGGAATGTAAGGGACCTCTTTAAGGAAAACTACAAACAACTGCTCAATGAAATAAGAGAGGACACAAACAGATGGAGAAACATTCCATGTTCGTGGTTAGGAAGAATCAATATCGTGAAAATGGCTATACTGCCCAAAGTCATTTACACAATCAATGCTATCCCCATCAAACTACCATTGAATTTCTTCACAGAACTGGAAAAAACCACCATGAATTTCATATGGAACCAAAAAAGAGCCCGCATAGCCAAGTCAATTCTAAGCAAAAAGAACACAGCGGGAGGCATCACACTACCAGACTTCAAACTATACTACAAGGCTACAGTAATAAAACAGCATGGTACTGGTACCAAAACAGAGATATAGACCAATGGAACAGAACAGAGGCATCGGAGGCAACACAAAACATCTACAACCATATTATCTTTGATAAACCAGACAAAAACAGGCAATGGGGAAAGGATTCCCTATTTAATAAATGGTGTTGGGAAAACTGGCTAGCCATGTGCAGAAAGCAGAAATTGGACCCCTTCCTGACACCTTACACTAAAATTAAATCCAGATGGATTAAAGACTTAAACGTAAGACCCGACACCATAAAAACCCTAGAGGAAAATCTAGGCAAAACCATTCAGGACATAGGAGTAGGCAAGGACTTCATGAACAAAACTCCCAAAGCATTGGCAACAAAAGCCAAAATAGACAAATGGGACCTAATCAAACTCCACAGCTTCTGCACAGCAAAACAAATAGTCACTAGAGTGAATCGGCAACCATCAGAATGGGAAAAAATCTTTGCAGTTTACGCATCTGACAAAGGGCTGATATCCAGAATTTACAAAGAACTCAAACAGATTTACAGGAAAAAAACAAACAAGCCCATTCAAAAATGGGCAAAGGATATGAACAGAAACTTTACGAAAGCAGACATACATGAGGCCAGCAAACATATGAAAAAGTGCTCATCGTCATTGGTCATTAGAGAGATGCAAATCAAAACCACATTGAGATACCATCTCACACCAGTTAGAATGGCGATCATTAAAAAATCTGGAGACAGCAGATGCTGGAGAGGATGTGGAGAAATAGGAACACTCTTACACTGTTGGTGGGAGTGTAAATTAGTTCAACCATTGTGGAAGACAGTGTGGCGATTTCTCAGGGACCTAGAAATAGAAATTCCATTTGACCCAGCAATCCCATTACTGGGTATCTATCCAAAGGATTATAAATCATTCTACTATAAGGACACATGCACACGAATGTTCATTGCAGCACTGTTTACAATAGCAAAGACCTGGAACCAACCCAAATGCCCAACGATGATAGACTGGACTGGGAAAATGTGGCACATATACACCATGGAATATTATGCAGCAATCAAAAATGATGAGTTTGTGTCTTTTCTAGGGACATGGATGAACCTGGAGAACATCATTCTCAGCAAACTGACACAAGAACAGAAAAAGAAATACCGCATATACTCACTCATAGGTGGGTGAGAAAAATGAGAACACGTGGACACAGAGAGGCGGTCTACTATACACTGGGGACTGTTGGGGGGAATGGGGGAGGGACAGCAGGGGGGGGTTGGGGGGGATAGCCTGGGGATGAATACCAAGTGTGGGTGAAGGGGAGGAAAGCAGAAAGCACAGTGCCATGTGTGTACCTATGCAACTATCTTGCTTGTTCTGCACATGTACCCCCAAACCTATAATGCAATAAAAATTAAAAAAAAAAAAAATTAATACATGTTAAGGCATCTAAAGGCAAGGCAAGAAATTTAAAAGCATATAAAAGCATCTAAAGCCAAAGCAAGTCAAGGCAACACATATAAAGTCATGAAAAGATATCTAAAGGCATGAAGAGTCATCTCAAGGTATGGCAAGACAGGGCAAGGCATCTAAAGGCCTGTAAAGGCATCTAAAGTAAGGACAAGTCAAAACAAGATAAGGCAAAGCAAGGCATCTAAAGGCATGTAAAGACATCTAAAGGCAAGGCAGGGAATCTAAAAGCATATAAAAGCATCTAAAGGCAATGCAAGGCAAGGCAAAAAATCTAAATATATGTAAAGGCATCTAAAGTCAAGGCAAGGCAAGGCAAGGTGTCTAAAGGCTTGTTAGGCATCTAAAGTCAAGGCAAGTTTAGACAAGTCAAGACAAGGCAACTAAAGACATGTAAAGACATCTAAAGGCAGGAAAGGTCAAAACAGGATAAAGCAAGGCAAGGCATCTAAAGGCATGTAAAGGCATCTAAAGGCAAGGCAAAGAATTTAAAGCATATAAAACCATCGAAAGGCAAAGCAAGGCAAGGCAAGACATCTAGAGACATGAAAAGACATCTAAAAGTAAGGCAAGGCAAAGCAAGGAATGTAAAGGAATCTAAAGGCAAGGCGAGGCATTTAAAGGCTTGTAAAGGCATCCAAAGGCAGGAAAAGTCCAAACAAGAGAAGACAATGCAAGGCATCTAAAAGCATGTAAAGGCATCTAAAGACAAAAAGGCTTCTAAAAGAATATGAAAGCATCTAATGTCAAAGCAAGGAAAGACAAAACATCAAAAGGCATGAAAAGACATTTAAAGGCAAGGCAAGGCATCGACAGGCATAAAAAGGCATTTAAAGGCCAGACAAGGCAAAGCAAGGCTAGTCAGGGCAAGGCCTATAACAGCATGCCAAGACATCTAGAGTAAAGGCAAGGCAATTCAAAAGGAGGTGTCTAAATTCATGTAAAGGCCTCTAAAGGCAAGGCAAGCCATTTAAAGACATGTAAACACATCTAAAGTCAAGGCAAGTCAAGGAAAAGTTAGGCATCTAATGGCAGGTAAAGGCATCTAAAGGCAAGGCAAGGCAAGAAAAGATTAGGCAAGGCAAGGAAAAACATCTAAAGTCATGTAAAGGCATCTAAATAAAGGCAAAGCAAGGCAAGGCAAGGTAAGACATCTAGAGGCATGTTAAGGTATCTAAAGGCGAGACAAGCAAACCAAGGCTAGGAAAAGCAAGGCAAGGCATCTAAAGTCATGAAAAGGAACCTAACAGGAACAAAACGTATGGTAAAGCAAGACATCTAAAGGCATCTAACGGTAAGAAAAGGCAAGGCAACTTAAGGCATGTAAAGGCATCTAAAGTCAAGGCAAGTCAAGACAAGGCAAGGCAGGACATATAAATGCATGTAAAAGTATCTACAGGCAACACAAGGCAAGGAAAGGCAAGCAAAAATTTAAAAGCAGGTAAAGGCACCTGAATGCAAGGTGAAACAATGCAAAAAGTCTGAAGGCACATAAAAGCATCTAAATGCAAGGCAAGCCAAGACAAGGCAAGGCAACTCATTGAAAGGCATGTAAAGGCATTTAAAGGCAAGGCAAGGCATCTGAAAACATCTAGAGCCAACACAAAGCAACACAAGGAAAAGCAAGGCATATAAAGGCATGTAAAGATATCTAAAGGCAAAAAAATGTAAGGAATCTAAAAGTAGGTAAAGGTATCTAAAGACAAGGCAAGGCAAGGCAATGCCTCTTAAATCATGCAAAGGCATCTAAAGAAAAGGCAAGGCAAGGCATCTAAAGGCCTGTAAAGTCATCAAAAGGCAAAACAAGTCTAAACAAGACAAAGCAAGGCAAGGCATATCAAGGCATGTAAAGGCATCTAAAGGCAAGGCAAGAAATTTAAAAACATATAAAAGCATCTAAAGCCAAAGCAAGGCAAGGCAAGACATCTAAAGGCATGAAAAGATATCTAAAGGCATGAAGAGTCATCTCAAGGTATGGCAAGGCAAGGCAAGGCATCTAAAGGCCTGTAAAGGCAACTAAAGGGAGGACAAGTCGAAATAAGATAAGCCAAGGCAAAGCATCTAAAGGCATGTAAAGATATTTAAAGGCAAGGCAAGGAATCTAAAACATATAGAAGCATCTAAAGGCAATGCAAGGCAAGGCAAGGCAAGGCAAAAATCTAAAGATATGTAAAGGCATCTAAAGTCAAGGCAAGGCAAGGCGTCTAAAGGCATGTTAGGCATCTAAAGTCAAGGCATGTTTAGGCAAGGCAAGACAAGGCAACTAAAGACATGTAAAGGCATCTAAAGGCAGGAAAAGACAAAACAAGGTAAGGCAAGGCAAGTCATCTAAAGGCATGTAAAGGCATCAAAAGGCCAGGCAAAAAAATTGCAGCATATAACAGCATCAAAAGGCAAAACAAGGCAAGGCAAGGCAAGACATCTAGAGACATGAAAAGTCATCTAAAAGTAAGGCAAGGAAATGAAAGGCATGTAAAGGAATGTAAAGGCAAGACAAGACAACGCAAGACTAGGCAAGTCAAGGCAAGGCATTTAAAGACTTGAAAAGGCATCCAAAGACAGGATAAGTCAAAACAACAGAAGAAAATGCAAGGCATCTAAAAGCATGTGAAGGCATCTAAACGCCAAAAAAAAGGCATCTAAAAGAATATGAAAGCATCTAATGGCAAAGCAAGGAAAGGCAAAACATCTAAAGGCATGAAAAGACATCTAAAGGCAATGCAAGGCATCTAAAGGCATGTAAAGGCATCTAAAGGCAAGGCAAGGCATCTAAAATTATATAAAAGCATCTAAAGGCAAAGCAAGTCAAGACAAGACATCTAAAGGCATAAAAAGACACTTAAAGGCAAGGCAAGGCAAGGCATGTAAAGGCATCTAATGGCAAGGCACCTAAAGGCATGCAAAGGCATCTAAAGTCAAGGTGTCTAAAGGATGTAAAGGAATATAAAGTCATCTAAAGGCAAAGCAAGGCATCTAAATTCATATAAAGGCATCTGGAGGCAGGGCAAGTCAAAGCAACATAAGGCAAAATAAGGTATCTAAAGGCAAGGCAAGGCAAGGCAAGGCAATGCAAGGCATCCAAAGGCATGTAAAGGCATCTAAAGGCAAGGCAAAGCAAGACAAAAACATATAAAAGCATCTAAAGGCAAGGCCAGAAAAGGCAAGGCGTCTAAACAGATGTAAAGATATCTAAGGGCAAGGAAAGCAAAGGAAACACATCTGAAGGCATGTAAAGTCATCTGAATGCAAAGCAAAAGAAGGCAAGACAAGGCAAAGCCAAACATCTAAATACATTTAAAGGCATCTAAAGGCAAGGTAAGGCATGGGTACGCATGTAAAGGCATCTAAGGCAAGGCAAGGCAAGGCAGAGCAAGCCAACACAAAGCAAGGCAAGACATATAAAGGCATGTAAAGACATCTAAAGTAAAAGCAAAACAAGTGAAGGTAAAACATCGAGAGGCATGAAAGGCATTTAAAGGCAAAACAAGTCAAGGCAAGGCTAGTCAAGGCAAGCCTATAACAGCATGTAAAGGCATCTAAAGTCAAGGCAAAACAATTCAAGAAGAGGTGTCTAAATTCATGTAAAGGCCTCTAAAGGCAAGGCAAGCCATTTAAAGACATATAAAAACATCAAAAGTCAAGGCAAGTCAATGAAAATACAGGTATCTAATGGCAGGTAAAGGCATTTAAAGGCAAGGCAAGGCAAGGCAAGAAAAGATTCGGCAAGGCAAGGCAAGGAAAATGTCTAAAGTCATGTAAAGGCATCTAAATAAAGGCAAGGCAAGGCATGGCAAGGTAAGACATCTAGAGGCATGTTAAGGTATCTAAAGGTAAGGCAAGCAAACCAAGGCTAGGAAAAGCAAGGGAAGGCATCTAAAGTCATGTAAAGGAGCCTAACAGGAATAAATGTATGGTAAAGCAATACATCTAAAAGCATCTAAAGGTAAGAAAAGGCAAGGCAACTTAAGACATGTAAACACATCTAAAGGCAAGGCAATACAAGGCATCTAAAGACATGTAAAGGCATCTAAAGGCAAGGCAAGTTAAGACAAGGCAAGGTAAGGCATATAAATGCATGTAAAATATCTACAGGCAACGCAAGGCAAGGAAAGGCAAGCAAAAATTTTAAAGCAGGAAAAGGCACCTAAATGCAAGGCGAAACAATGCAAAAAGTCTGAAGGCACATAAAAGCATCTAAATGCAAGGCAAGCCAAGACAAGGCAAGGCAACTCATTGAAAGGCATGTAAAGGCAAGGCAAGACAAAGCAAAGTATCTAAAATCATCTAGAGGCAAAACAAGGCAAGACAAGGAAAGGCAAGGCATATAAAGGCATGTAAAGATATCTAAAGGCAAGGCAAGGTAAGAAATCTAAAAGAATGTAAAGGTATCTAAAGGCAAGGCAAGGTAAGCCAATGCCTCTTAAATCATGCAAAGGCATCTAAAGAAAAGGCAAGGCAAGGCATCTAAAGGCAAAACAAGTCTAAACAAGACAAGGCAAGGCAGGGCATATCAAGGCATGTAAAGGCATCTAAAGGCAAGGCAAGAAATTTAAAAACATATAAAAGCATCTAAAGCCAAAGCAAGGCAAGGCAAGACATCTAAAGGCATGAAAAGATATCTAAAATCATGAAGAGTCATCAGAAGGTATGGCAAGGCAAGGCAAGGCATCTAAAGGCCTGCAAAGTCATCTAAGGGGAGGACAAGTCAAAAGAAGATAAGGCAAGGCAAGGCATCTAAAGGCATGTAAAGACATCTAAAGGCAAGGCAAGGCATCTAAAAGCATATAGAAGCATCTAAAGGCAATGCAAGGCAAGGCAAAAATCTAAAGATATGTAAAGGCATCTAAAGTCAAGGCAAGGCGTCTAAAGGCATGTTAGGCATCTAAAGTCAAGGCAAGTTTAGGCAAGGCAAGACAAAGCAACTAAAGACATGTAAAGGCATCTAAAGGCAGGAAAAGTCAAAACAAGATAAGGCAAAGCAAGGCATCTAAAGGCATGTAAAGGCATCTAAAGGCAAGGCAAAAAAATTAAAGCATATAACAGCATCAAAAGGCAAAGCAAGGCAAGGCAAGACATATAGAGGCATAAAAAGTCATCTAAAAGTAAGGCAAGGAAAGGAAAGGCATGTAAAGGAATCTAAAGACAAGGCGAGGCAACGCAAGACTAGGCAAGGCAAGGCAAGGCATTTAAAGGCTTGTAAAGGCATCCAAAGACAGGAGAAGTCAAAACAAGAGAAGACAATGCAAGGCATCTAAAAGCATGTGAAGGCATCTAAAGGCAAAAAAAAGGCATCTAAAAGAATATGAAAGCATCTAATGGCAAAGCAAGAATTGGCAAAACATCAAAAGGCATGAAAAGATATCTAAAGGCAATGCAAGGCATGTAAAAACATCTAAAGGCAAGGCAAGGCATCTAAAATTATATAAAAGCATCTAAAGGCAAAGCAAGTCAAGGCAAGACATCTAAAGTCATAAAAAGACATCTAAAGGCAAGGCAAGGCATATAAAGACATCTAAAGGCAAGGCACCTAAAGGCATGCAAAGGCATCTAAAGGCAACACAAGAAAAGGCAAGGCATCTAAAGGAATGTAAAAATATCTAAGGGCAAGAAAAGCAAAGGGAACACATCTGAAGGCATGTAAAGTCATCTGAACTCAAAACAAAAACAGGCAAGGCAAGGCAAGGCAAGACCAAACTTCTAAAGATATTTAAAGGCATCTAAAGGCAAGGTAAGGCATGGGTAGGCACGAAAAGGCATCTAAGTCAAGGCGAGGCCAGGCAGAGCAAGCCAATGCAAAGCAAGGCAAGACATCTAAGGGCATGGAAAGGCACCTAAATTAAAGGCTATGCAAGACAAAGTAAGGCATTGAGAGGCATGAAAAGGTATTTGAAGGCAAAACAAGGCAAAGCAAGGCTAGTCAAGGCAAGGCCTATAACAGCATGTAAAGGCATCTAAAGTCAAGGCAAGGCATGTCTAAATTCATGGAAAGAGGTGTCTAAATTTATGGAAAGGCCTCTAAAGGCAAAGCAAGCCATTTAAAGACATGTAAAAACATCTAAAGTCAAGGCAAGTGAAGGAAAAGTTAGGCATCTAAAGGCAGGTGAAGGCATCTAAAGGCAAGGCAAGGCAAGAAAAGATTAGGCAAGGCAAGGCAAAACATCTAAAGTCATGTAAAGGCATCTAAAAAAATGCAAAGCAAGGCAAGGCAAGGTAAGACATCTAGAGGCATGTTAAGGTATCTAAAGGCGAGGCAAGCAAACCAAGGCTAGGAAAAGCAAGGCAAGGCATCTAAAGTCATGTAAAGGAACCTAACAGGAACAAAACGTATGGTAAAGCAAGACATCTAAAGGCATCTAAAGGTAAGAAAAGGCAAGGCAACTTAAGGCATGTAAAGGCATCTAAAGGCAAGGCAAGTCAAGACAAGGCAAGGCAGGACATATAAATGCATGTAAAAGTATCTACAGGCAACACAAGGCAAGAAAAGGCAAGCGAAAATTTAAAAGCAGGTAAAGGCACATAAATGCAAGGCAAAACAATGCAAAAAGTCTGAAGGCACATAAAAGCAACTAAATGCAAGGCAAGCCAAGACAAGGCCAGGCAACTCATTTAAAGACATGTAAAGGCAAGGCAAGACAAAACAAGGCATCTAAAAACATCTAGAGGCAACACAAGGCAGGACAAGGTAAGGCAAGGCATACAAAGGCATGTAAAGATATCTAAAGGCAAGGCAAGGTAAAAAACCTAAAAGTATGTAAAAGTATCTAAAGGCAAGGTGAGGCAAGGCAATGCCTCTTAAAGCATGCAAAGGCATCTAAAGAAAAGGCAAGGCAAGGCAAGGCATTTAAAAACCTGTAAAGGCATCTAAAGGGAGAACAAGTCAAAACAAGATAAGGCAAAACAATGCATCTAAATACATGTTAAGGCATCTAAAGGCAAGGCAAGAAATTTAAAAGCATATAAAAGCATCTAAAGCCAAAGCAAGTCAAGGCAACACATATAAAGTCATGAAAAGATATCTAAAGGCATGAAGAGTCATCTCAAGGTATGGCAAGACAGGGCAAGGCATCTAAAGGCCTGTAAAGGCATCTAAAGTAAGGACAAGTCAAAACAAGATAAGGCAAAGCAAGGCATCTAAAGGCATGTAAAGACATCTAAAGGCAAGGCAGGGAATCTAAAAGCATATAAAAGCATCTAAAGGCAATGCAAGGCAAGGCAAAAAATCTAAATATATGTAAAGGCATCTAAAGTCAAGGCAAGGCAAGGCAAGGTGTCTAAAGGCTTGTTAGGCATCTAAAGTCAAGGCAAGTTTCGACAAGTCAAGACACGGCAACTAAAGACATGTAAAGACATCTAAAGGCAGGAAAGGTCAAAACAAGATAAGGCAAGGCAAGGCATCTAAAGGCATGTAAAGGCATCTAAAGGCAAGGCAAAGAATTTAAAGCATATAAAAGCATCGAAAGGCAAAGCAAGGCAAGGCAAGACATCTAGAGACATGAAAAGTCATCTAAAAGTAAGGCAAGGCAAAGCAAGGAATGTAAAGGAATCTAAAGGCAAGGCGAGGCATTTAAAGGCTTGTAAAGGCATCCAAAGGCAGGAAAAGTCCAAACAAGAGAAGACAATGCAGGGCATCTAAAAGCATGTAAAGGCATCTAAAGAAAAAAAGGCATCTAAAAGAATATGAAAGCATCTAATGTCAAAGCAAGGAACGACAAAATATCTAAAGGCATGAAAAGACATTTAAAGGCAAGGCAAGGCATCGACAGGCATAAAAAGGCATTTAAAGGCCAGACAAGGCAAAGCAAGGCTAGTCAGGGCAAGGCCTATAACAGCATGCCAAGACATCTAGAGTAAAGGCAAGGCAATTCAAAAGGAGGTGTCTAAATTCATGTAAAGGCCTCTAAAGGCAAGGCAAGCCATTTAAAGACATGTAAACACATCTAAAGTCAAGGCAAGTCAAGGAAACGTTAGGCATCTAATGGCAGGTAAAGGCATCTAAAGGCAAGGCAAGGCAAGAAAAGATTAGGCAAGGCAAGGAAAAACATCTAAAGTCATGTAAAGGCATCTAAATAAAGGCAAAGCAAGGCAAGGCAAGGTAAGACATCTAGAGGCATGTTAAGGTATCTAAAGGCGAGGCAAGCAAACCAAGGCTAGGAAAAGCAAGGCAAGGCATCTAAAGTCATGTAAAGGAACCTAACAGGAACAAAACGTATGGTAAAGCAAGACATCTAAAGGCATCTAAAGGTAAGAAAAGGCAAGGCAACTTAAGGCATGTAAAGGCATCTAAAGGCAAGGCAAGTCAAGACAAGGCAAGGCAGGACATATAAATCCATGTAAAATTATCTACAGGCAACACAAGGCAAGGAAAGGCAAGCAACATTTAAAAGCAGGTAAAGGCACCTGAATGCAAGGTGAAACAATGCAAAAAGTCTGAAGGCACATAAAAGCATCTAAATGCAAGGCAAGCCAAGACAAGGCAAGGCAACTCATTGAAAGGCATGTAAAGGCATTTAAAGGCAAGGCAAGGCATCTGAAAACATCTAGAGCCAACACAAAGCAACACAAGGAAAAGCAAGGCATATAAAGGCATGTAAAGATATCTAAAGGCAAAAAAAGGTAAGGAATCTAAAAGTAGGTAAAGGTATCTAAAGACAAGGCAAGGCAAGGCAATGCCTCTTAAATCATGCAAAGGCATCTAAAGAAAAGGCAAGGCAAGGCATCTAAAGGCCTGTAAAGTCATCAAAAGGCAAAACAAGCCTAAACAAGACAAAGCAAGGCAAGGCATATCAAGGCATGTAAAGGCATCTAAAGGCAAGGCAAGAAATTTAAAAACATATAAAAGCATCTAAAGCCAAAGCAAGGCAAGGCAAGACATCTAAAGGCATGAAAAGATATCTAAAGGCATGAAGAGTCATCTCAAGGTATGGCAAGGCAAGGCAAGGCATCTAAAGGCCTGTAAAGGCATCTAAAGGGAGGACAAGTCGAAATAAGATAAGCCAAGGCAAAGCATCTAAAGGCATGTAAAGATATTTAAAGGCAAGGCAAGGAATCTAAAACATATAGAAGCATCTAAAGGCAATGCAAGGCAAGGCAAGGCAAAAATCTAAAGATATGTAAAGGCATCTAAAGTCAAGGCAAGGCAAGGCGTCTAAAGGCATGTTAGGCATCTAAAGTCAAGGCATGTTTAGGCAAGGCAAGACAAGGCAACTAAAGACATGTAAAGGCATCTAAAGGCAGGAAAAGACAAAACAAGGTAAGGCAAGGCAAGTCATCTAAAGGCATGTAAAGGCATCAAAAGGCCAGGCAAAAAATTTGCAGCATATAACAGCATCAAAAGGCAAAACAAGGCAAGGCAAGGCAAGACATCTAGAGACATGAAAAGTCATCTAAAAGTAAGGCAAGGAAATGAAAGGCATGTAAAGGAATGTAAAGGCAAGGCAAGACAACGCAAGACTAGGCAAGTCAAGGCAAGGCATTTAAAGACTTGAAAAGGCATCCAAAGACAGGATAAGTCAAAACAACAGAAGAAAATGCAAGGCATCTAAAAGCATGTGAAGGCATCTAAACGCCAAAAAAAAAGGCATCTAAAAGAATATGAAAGCATCTAATGTCAAAGCAAGGAAAGACAAAATATCTAAAGGCATGAAAAGACATTTAAAGGCAAGGCAGGGCATCGACAGGCATAAAAAGGCATTTAAAGGCCAGACAAGGCAAAGCAAGGCTAGTCAGGGCAAGGCCTATAACAGCATGCCAAGACATCTAGAGTAAAGGCAAGGCAATTCAAAAGGAGGTGTCTAAATTCATGTAAAGGCCTCTAAAGGCAAGGCAAGCCATTTAAAGACATGTAAACACATCTAAAGTCAAGGCAAGTCAAGGAAACGTTAGGCATCTAATGGCAGGTAAAGGCATCTAAAGGCAAGGCAAGGCAAGAAAAGATTAGGCAAGGCAAGGAAAAACATCTAAAGTCATGTAAAGGCATCTAAATAAAGGCAAAGCAAGGCAAGGCAAGGTAAGACATCTAGAGGCATGTTAAGGTATCTAAAGGCGAGGCAAGCAAACCAAGGCTAGGGAAAGCAAGGCAAGGCATCTAAAGTCATGTAAAGGAACCTAACAGGAACAAAACGTATGGTAAAGCAAGACATCTAAAGGCATCTAAAGGTAAGAAAAGGCAAGGCAACTTAAGGCATGTAAAGGCATCTAAATGCAAGGCAAGCCAAGACAAGGCCAGGCAACTCATTTAAAGACATGTAAAGGCAAGGCAAGACAAAACAAGGCATCTAAAAACATCTAGAGGCAACAAAAAGCAGGACAAGGTAAGGCAAGGCATACAAAGGCATGTAAAGATATCTAAAGGCAAGGCAAGGTAAAAAACCTAAAAGTATGTAAAAGTATCTAAAGGCAAGGTGAGGCAAGGCAATGCCTCTAAAAGCATGCAAAGGCATCTAAAGAAAAGGCAAGGCAAGGCAAGGCATTTAAAAACCTGTAAAGGCATCTAAAGGGAGAACAAGTCAAAACAAGATAAGGCAAAACAATGCATCTAAATACATGTTAAGGCATCTAAAGGCAAGGCAAGAAATTTAAAAGCATATAAAAGCATCTAAAGCCAAAGCAAGTCAAGGCAACACATATAAAGTCATGAAAAGATATCTAAAGGCATGAAGAGTCATCTCAAGGTATGGCAAGACAGGGCAAGGCATCTAAAGGCCTGTAAAGGCATCTAAAGTAAGGACAAGTCAAAACAAGATAAGGCAAAGCAAGGCATCTAAAGGCATGTAAAGACATCTAAAGGCAAGGCAGGGAATCTAAAAGCATATAAAAGCATCTAAAGGCAATGCAAGGCAAGGCAAAAAATCTAAATATATGTAAAGGCATCTAAAGTCAAGGCAAGGCAAGGCAAGGTGTCTAAAGGCTTGTTAGGCATCTAAAGTCAAGGCAAGTTTCGACAAGTCAAGACACGGCAACTAAAGACATGTAAAGACATCTAAAGGCAGGAAAGGTCAAAACAAGATAAGGCAAGGCAAGGCATCTAAAGGCATGTAAAGGCATCTAAAGGCAAGGCAAAGAATTTAAAGCATATAAAAGCATCGAAAGGCAAAGCAAGGTAAGGCAAGACATCTAGAGACATGAAAAGTCATCTAAAAGTAAGGCAAGGCAAAGCAAGGAATGTAAAGGAATCTAAAGGCAAGGCGAGGCATTTAAAGGCTTGTAAAGGCATCCAAAGGCAGGAAAAGTCCAAACAAGAGAAGACAATGCAGGGCATCTAAAAGCATGTAAAGGCATCTAAAGAAAAAAAAGGCATCTAAAAGAATATGAAAGCATCTAATGTCAAAGCAAGGAAAGACAAAAATATCTAAAGGCATGAAAAGACATTTAAAGGCAAGGCAAGGCATCGACAGGCATAAAAAGGCATTTAAAGGCCAGACAAGGCAAAGCAAGGCTAGTCAGGGCAAGGCCTATAACAGCATGCCAAGACATCTAGAGTAAAGGCAAGGCAATTCAAAAGGAGGTGTCTAAATTCATGTAAAGGCCTCTAAAGGCAAGGCAAGCCATTTAAAGACATGTAAACACATCTAAAGTCAAGGCAAGTCAAGGAAACGTTAGGCATCTAATGGCAGGTAAAGGCATCTAAAGGCAAGGCAAGGCAAGAAAAGATTAGGCAAGGCAAGGAAAAACATCTAAAGTCATGTAAAGGCATCTAAATAAAGGCAAAGCAAGGCAAGGCAAGGTAAGACATCTAGAGGCATGTTAAGGTATCTAAAGGCGAGGCAAGCAAACCAAGGCTAGGAAAAGCAAGGCAAGGCATCTAAAGTCATGTAAAGGAACCTAACAGGAACAAAACGTATGGTAAAGCAAGACATCTAAAGGCATCTAAAGGTAAGAAAAGGCAAGGCAACTTAAGGCATGTAAAGGCATCTAAAGGCAAGGCAAGTCAAGACAAGGCAAGGCAGGACATATAAATGCATGTAAAATTATCTACAGGCAACACAAGGCAAGGAAAGGCAAGCAACATTTAAAAGCAGGTAAAGGCACCTGAATGCAAGGTGAAACAATGCAAAAAGTCTGAAGGCACATAAAAGCATCTAAATGCAAGGCAAGCCAAGACAAGGCAAGGCAACTCATTGAAAGGCATGTAAAGGCATTTAAAGGCAAGGCAAGGCATCTGAAAACATCTAGAGCCAACACAAAGCAACACAAGGAAAAGCAAGGCATATAAAGGCATGTAAAGATATCTAAAGGCAAAAAAAGGTAAGGAATCTAAAAGTAGGTAAAGGTATCTAAAGACAAGGCAAGGCAAGGCAATGCCTCTTAAATCATGCAAAGGCATCTAAAGAAAAGGCAAGGCAAGGCATCTAAAGGCCTGTAAAGTCATCAAAAGGCAAAACAAGTCTAAACAAGACAAAGCAAGGCAAGGCATATCAAGGCATGTAAAGGCATCTAAAGGCAAGGCAAGAAATTTAAAAACATATAAAAGCATCTAAAGCCAAAGCAAGGCAAGGCAAGACATCTAAAGGCATGAAAAGATATCTAAAGGCATGAAGAGTCATCTCAAGGTATGGCAAGGCAAGGCAAGGCATCTAAAGGCCTGTAAAGGCATCTAAAGGGAGGACAAGTCGAAATAAGATAAGCCAAGGCAAAGCATCTAAAGGCATGTAAAGATATTTAAAGGCAAGGCAAGGAATCTAAAACATATAGAAGCATCTAAAGGCAATGCAAGGCAAGGCAAGGCAAAAATCTAAAGATATGTAAAGGCATCTAAAGTCAAGGCAAGGCAAGGCGTCTAAAGGCATGTTAGGCATCTAAAGTCAAGGCATGTTTAGGCAAGGCAAGACAAGGCAACTAAAGACATGTAAAGGCATCTAAAGGCAGGAAAAGACAAAACAAGGTAAGGCAAGGCAAGTCATCTAAAGGCATGTAAAGGCATCAAAAGGCCAGGCAAAAAATTTGCAGCATATAACAGCATCAAAAGGCAAAACAAGGCAAGGCAAGGCAAGACATCTAGAGACATGAAAAGTCATCTAAAAGTAAGGCAAGGAAATGAAAGGCATGTAAAGGAATGTAAAGGCAAGGCAAGACAACGCAAGACTAGGCAAGTCAAGGCAAGGCATTTAAAGACTTGAAAAGGCATCCAAAGACAGGATAAGTCAAAACAACAGAAGAAAATGCAAGGCATCTAAAAGCATGTGAAGGCATCTAAACGCCAAAAAAAAGGCATCTAAAAGAATATGAAAGCATCTAATGGCAAAGCAAGGAAAGGCAAAACATCTAAAGGCATGAAAAGACATCTAAAGGCAATGCAAGGCATCTAAAGGCATGTAAAGGCATCTAAAGGCAAGGCAAGGCATCTAAAATTATATAAAAGCATCTAAAGGCAAAGCAAGTCAAGACAAGACATCTAAAGGCATAAAAAGACACTTAAAGGCAAGGCAAGGCATGTAAAGGCATCTAATGGCAAGGCACCTAAAGGCATGCAAAGGCATCTAAAGTCAAGGTGTCTAAAGGATGTAAAGGAATATAAAGTCATCTAAAGGCAAAGCAAGGCATCTAAATTCATATAAAGGCATCTGGAGGCAGGGCAAGTCAAAGCAACATAAGGCAAAATAAGGTATCTAAAGGCAAGGCAAGGCAAGGCAAGGCAATGCAAGGCATCCAAAGGCATGTAAAGGCATCTAAAGGCAAGGCAAAGCAAGACAAAAACATATAAAAGCATCTAAAGGCAAGGCCAGAAAAGGCAAGGCGTCTAAACAGATGTAAAGATATCTAAGGGCAAGGAAAGCAAAGGAAACACATCTGAAGGCATGTAAAGTCATCTGAATGCAAAGCAAAAGAAGGCAAGACAAGGCAAAGCCAAACATCTAAATACATTTAAAGGCATCTAAAGGCAAGGTAAGGCATGGGTACGCATGTAAAGGCATCTAAGGCAAGGCAAGGCAAGGCAGAGCAAGCCAACACAAAGCAAGGCAAGACATATAAAGGCATGTAAAGACATCTAAAGTAAAAGCAAAACAAGTGAAGGTAAAACATCGAGAGGCATGAAAGGCATTTAAAGGCAAAACAAGTCAAGGCAAGGCTAGTCAAGGCAAGCCTATAACAGCATGTAAAGGCATCTAAAGTCAAGGCAAAACAATTCAAGAAGAGGTGTCTAAATTCATGTAAAGGCCTCTAAAGGCAAGGCAAGCCATTTAAAGACATATAAAAACATCAAAAGTCAAGGCAAGTCAATGAAAATACAGGTATCTAATGGCAGGTAAAGGCATTTAAAGGCAAGGCAAGGCAAGGCAAGAAAAGATTCGGCAAGGCAAGGCAAGGAAAATGTCTAAAGTCATGTAAAGGCATCTAAATAAAGGCAAGGCAAGGCATGGCAAGGTAAGACATCTAGAGGCATGTTAAGGTATCTAAAGGTAAGGCAAGCAAACCAAGGCTAGGAAAAGCAAGGGAAGGCATCTAAAGTCATGTAAAGGAGCCTAACAGGAATAAATGTATGGTAAAGCAATACATCTAAAAGCATCTAAAGGTAAGAAAAGGCAAGGCAACTTAAGACATGTAAACACATCTAAAGGCAAGGCAATACAAGGCATCTAAAGACATGTAAAGGCATCTAAAGGCAAGGCAAGTTAAGACAAGGCAAGGTAAGGCATATAAATGCATGTAAAATATCTACAGGCAACGCAAGGCAAGGAAAGGCAAGCAAAAATTTTAAAGCAGGAAAAGGCACCTAAATGCAAGGCGAAACAATGCAAAAAGTCTGAAGGCACATAAAAGCATCTAAATGCAAGGCAAGCCAAGACAAGGCAAGGCAACTCATTGAAAGGCATGTAAAGGCAAGGCAAGACAAAGCAAAGTATCTAAAATCATCTAGAGGCAAAACAAGGCAAGACAAGGAAAGGCAAGGCATATAAAGGCATGTAAAGATATCTAAAGGCAAGGCAAGGTAAGAAATCTAAAAGAATGTAAAGGTATCTAAAGGCAAGGCAAGGTAAGCCAATGCCTCTTAAATCATGCAAAGGCATCTAAAGAAAAGGCAAGGCAAGGCATCTAAAGGCAAAACAAGTCTAAACAAGACAAGGCAAGGCAGGGCATATCAAGGCATGTAAAGGCATCTAAAGGCAAGGCAAGAAATTTAAAAACATATAAAAGCATCTAAAGCCAAAGCAAGGCAAGGCAAGACATCTAAAGGCATGAAAAGATATCTAAAATCATGAAGAGTCATCAGAAGGTATGGCAAGGCAAGGCAAGGCATCTAAAGGCCTGCAAAGTCATCTAAGGGGAGGACAAGTCAAAAGAAGATAAGGCAAGGCAAGGCATCTAAAGGCATGTAAAGACATCTAAAGGCAAGGCAAGGCATCTAAAAGCATATAGAAGCATCTAAAGGCAATGCAAGGCAAGGCAAAAATCTAAAGATATGTAAAGGCATCTAAAGTCAAGGCAAGGCGTCTAAAGGCATGTTAGGCATCTAAAGTCAAGGCAAGTTTAGGCAAGGCACGACAAAGCAACTAAAGACATGTAAAGGCATCTAAAGGCAGGAAAAGTCAAAACAAGATAAGGCAAAGCAAGGCATCTAAAGGCATGTAAAGGCATCTAAAGGCAAGGCAAAAAAATTAAAGCATATAACAGCATCAAAAGGCAAAGCAAGGCAAGGCAAGACATATAGAGGCATAAAAAGTCATCTAAAAGTAAGGCAAGGAAAGGAAAGGCATGTAAAGGAATCTAAAGACAAGGCGAGGCAACGCAAGACTAGGCAAGGCAAGGCAAGGCATTTAAAGGCTTGTAAAGGCATCCAAAGACAGGAGAAGTCAAAACAAGAGAAGACAATGCAAGGCATCTAAAAGCATGTGAAGGCATCTAAAGGCAAAAAAAAGGCATCTAAAAGAATATGAAAGCATCTAATGGCAAAGCAAGAATTGGCAAAACATCAAAAGGCATGAAAAGATATCTAAAGGCAATGCAAGGCATGTAAAAACATCTAAAGGCAAGGCAAGGCATCTAAAATTATATAAAAGCATCTAAAGGCAAAGCAAGTCAAGGCAAGACATCTAAAGTCATAAAAAGACATCTAAAGGCAAGGCAAGGCAAGGCATATAAAGACATCTAAAGGCAAGGCACCTAAAGGCATGCAAAGGCATCTAAAGGCAACACAAGAAAAGGCAAGGCATCTAAAGAATGTAAAAATATCTAAGGGCAAGAAAAGCAAAGGGAACACATCTGAAGGCATGTAAAGTCATCTGAACTCAAAACAAAAACAGGCAAGGCAAGGCAAGGCAAGGCCAAACTTCTAAAGATATTTAAAGGCATCTAAAGGCAAGGTAAGGCATGGGTAGGCACGAAAAGGCATCTAAGTCAAGGCGAGGCCAGGCAGAGCAAGCCAATGCAAAGCAAGGCAAGACATCTAAGGGCATGGAAAGGCACCTAAATTAAAGGCTATGCAAGACAAAGTAAGGCATTGAGAGGCATGAAAAGGTATTTGAAGGCAAAACAAGGCAAAGCAAGGCTAGTCAAGGCAAGGCCTATAACAGCATGTAAAGGCATCTAAAGTCAAGGCAAGGCATGTCTAAATTCATGGAAAGAGGTGTCTAAATTTATGGAAAGGCCTCTAAAGGCAAAGCAAGCCATTTAAAGACATGTAAAAACATCTAAAGTCAAGGCAAGTCAAGGAAAAGTTAGGCATCTAAAGGCAGGTGAAGGCATCTAAAGGCAAGGCAAGGCAAGAAAAGATTAGGCAAGGCAAGGCAAAACATCTAAAGTCATGTAAAGGCATCTAAAAAAATGCAAAGCAAGGCAAGGCAAGGTAAGACATCTAGAGGCATGTTAAGGTATCTAAAGGCGAGGCAAGCAAACCAAGGCTAGGAAAAGCAAGGCAAGGCATCTAAAGTCATGTAAAGGAACCTAACAGGAACAAAACGTATGGTAAAGCAAGACATCTAAAGGCATCTAAAGGTAAGAAAAGGCAAGGCAACTTAAGGCATGTAAAGGCATCTAAAGGCAAGGCAAGTCAAGACAAGGCAAGGCAGGACATATAAATGCATGTAAAAGTATCTACAGGCAACACAAGGCAAGAAAAGGCAAGCGAAAATTTTAAAGCAGGTAAAGGCACATAAATGCAAGGCAAAACAATGCAAAAAGTCTGAAGGCACATCAAAGCAACTAAATGCAAGGCAAGCCAAGACAAGGCCAGGCAACTCATTTAAAGACATGTAAAGGCAAGGCAAGACAAAACAAGGCATCTAAAAACATCTAGAGGCAACAAAAAGCAGGACAAGGTAAGGCAAGGCATACAAAGGCATGTAAAGATATCTAAAGGCAAGGCAAGGTAAAAAACCTAAAAGTATGTAAAAGTATCTAAAGGCAAGGTGAGGCAAGGCAATGCCTCTAAAAGCATGCAAAGGCATCTAAAGAAAAGGCAAGGCAAGGCAAGGCATTTAAAAACCTGTAAAGGCATCTAAAGGGAGAACAAGTCAAAACAAGATAAGGCAAAACAATGCATCTAAATACATGTTAAGGCATCTAAAGGCAAGGCAAGAAATTTAAAAGCATATAAAAGCATCTAAAGCCAAAGCAAGTCAAGGCAACACATATAAAGTCATGAAAAGATATCTAAAGGCATGAAGAGTCATCTCAAGGTATGGCAAGACAGGGCAAGGCATCTAAAGGCCTGTAAAGGCATCTAAAGTAAGGACAAGTCAAAACAAGATAAGGCAAAGCAAGGCATCTAAAGGCATGTAAAGACATCTAAAGGCAAGGCAGGGAATCTAAAAGCATATAAAAGCATCTAAAGGCAATGCAAGGCAAGGCAAAAAATCTAAATATATGTAAAGGCATCTAAAGTCAAGGCAAGGCAAGGCAAGGTGTCTAAAGGCTTGTTAGGCATCTAAAGTCAAGGCAAGTTTCGACAAGTCAAGACACGGCAACTAAAGACATGTAAAGACATCTAAAGGCAGGAAAGGTCAAAACAAGATAAGGCAAGGCAAGGCATCTAAAGGCATGTAAAGGCATCTAAAGGCAAGGCAAAGAATTTAAAGCATATAAAAGCATCGAAAGGCAAAGCAAGGCAAGGCAAGACATCTAGAGACATGAAAAGTCATCTAAAAGTAAGGCAAGGCAAAGCAAGGAATGTAAAGGAATCTAAAGGAAAGGCGAGGCATTTAAAGGCTTGTAAAGGCATCCAAAGGCAGGAAAAGTCCAAACAAGAGAAGACAATGCAGGGCATCTAAAAGCATGTAAAGGCATCTAAAGAAAAAAAGGCATCTAAAAGAATATGAAAGCATCTAATGTCAAAGCAAGGAAAGACAAAATATCTAAAGGCATGAAAAGACATTTAAAGGCAAGGCAAGGCATCGACAGGCATAAAAAGGCATTTAAAGGCCAGACAAGGCAAAGCAAGGCTAGTCAGGGCAAGGCCTATAACAGCATGCCAAGACATCTAGAGTAAAGGCAAGGCAATTCAAAAGGAGGTGTCTAAATTCATGTAAAGGCCTCTAAAGGCAAGGCAAGCCATTTAAAGACATGTAAACACATCTAAAGTCAAGGCAAGTCAAGGAAACGTTAGGCATCTAATGGCAGGTAAAGGCATCTAAAGGCAAGGCAAGGCAAGAAAAGATTAGGCAAGGCAAGGAAAAACATCTAAAGTCATGTAAAGGCATCTAAATAAAGGCAAAGCAAGGCAAGGCAAGGTAAGACATCTAGAGGCATGTTAAGGTATCTAAAGGCGAGGCAAGCAAACCAAGGCTAGGAAAAGCAAGGCAAGGCATCTAAAGTCATGTAAAGGAACCTAACAGGAACAAAACGTATGGTAAAGCAAGACATCTAAAGGCATCTAAAGGTAAGAAAAGGCAAGGCAACTTAAGGCATGTAAAGGCATCTAAAGGCAAGGCAAGTCAAGACAAGGCAAGGCAGGACATATAAATGCATGTAAAATTATCTACAGGCAACACAAGGCAAGGAAAGGCAAGCAACATTTAAAAGCAGGTAAAGGCACCTGAATGCAAGGTGAAACAATGCAAAAAGTCTGAAGGCACATAAAAGCATCTAAATGCAAGGCAAGCCAAGACAAGGCAAGGCAACTCATTGAAAGGCATGTAAAGGCATTTAAAGGCAAGGCAAGGCATCTGAAAACATCTAGAGCCAACACAAAGCAACACAAGGAAAAGCAAGGCATATAAAGGCATGTAAAGATATCTAAAGGCAAAAAAAGGTAAGGAATCTAAAAGTAGGTAAAGGTATCTAAAGACAAGGCAAGGCAAGGCAATGCCTCTTAAATCATGCAAAGGCATCTAAAGAAAAGGCAAGGCAAGGCATCTAAAGGCCTGTAAAGTCATCAAAAGGCAAAACAAGTCTAAACAAGACAAAGCAAGGCAAGGCATATCAAGGCATGTAAAGGCATCTAAAGGCAAGGCAAGAAATTTAAAAACATATAAAAGCATCTAAAGCCAAAGCAAGGCAAGGCAAGACATCTAAAGGCATGAAAAGATATCTAAAGGCATGAAGAGTCATCTCAAGGTATGGCAAGGCAAGGCAAGGCATCTAAAGACCTGTAAAGGCATCTAAAGGGAGGACAAGTCGAAATAAGATAAGCCAAGGCAAAGCATCTAAAGGCATGTAAAGATATTTAAAGGCAAGGCAAGGAATCTAAAACATATAGAAGCATCTAAAGGCAATGCAAGGCAAGGCAAGGCAAAAATCTAAAGATATGTAAAGGCATCTAAAGTCAAGGCAAGGCAAGGCGTCTAAAGGCATGTTAGGCATCTAAAGTCAAGGCATGTTTAGGCAAGGCAAGACAAGGCAACTAAAGACATGTAAAGGCATCTAAAGGCAGGAAAAGACAAAACAAGGTAAGGCAAGGCAAGTCATCTAAAGGCATGTAAAGGCATCAAAAGGCCAGGCAAAAAATTTGCAGCATATAACAGCATCAAAAGGCAAAACAAGGCAAGGCAAGGCAAGACATCTAGAGACATGAAAAGTCATCTAAAAGTAAGGCAAGGAAATGAAAGGCATGTAAAGGAATGTAAAGGCAAGGCAAGACAACGCAAGACTAGGCAAGTCAAGGCAAGGCATTTAAAGACTTGAAAAGGCATCCAAAGACAGGATAAGTCAAAACAACAGAAGAAAATGCAAGGCATCTAAAAGCATGTGAAGGCATCTAAACGCCAAAAAAAAGGCATCTAAAAGAATATGAAAGCATCTAATGGCAAAGCAAGGAAAGGCAAAACATCTAAAGGCATGAAAAGACATCTAAAAGGAAAGGCAAGGCATATAAAGGCAAGGCAAGGCATCTAAAGGCCTGTAAAGTCATCAAAAGGCAAAACAAGTCTAAACAAGACAAAGCAAGGCAAGGCATATCAAGGCATGTAAAGGCATCTAAAGGCAAGGCAAGGCATCTAAAATTATATAAAAGCATCTAAAGGCAAAGCAAGTCAAGACAAGACATCTAAAGGCATAAAAAGACACTTAAAGGCAAGGCAAGGCAAGGCATGTAAAGGCATCTAATGGCAAGGCACCTAAAGGCATGCAAAGGCATCTAAAGTCAAGGTGTCTAAAGGATGTAAAGGAATATAAAGTCATCTAAAGGCAAAGCAAGGCATCTAAATTCATATAAAGGCATCTGGAGGCAGGGCAAGTCAAAGCAACATAAGGCAAAATAAGGTATCTAAAGGCAAGGCAAGGCAAGGCAAGGCAATGCAAGGCATCCAAAGGCATGTAAAGGCATCTAAAGGCAAGGCAAAGCAAGACAAAAACATATAAAAGCATCTAAAGGCAAGGCCAGAAAAGGCAAGGCGTCTAAACAGATGTAAAGATATCTAAGGGCAAGGAAAGCAAAGGAAACACATCTGAAGGCATGTAAAGTCATCTGAATGCAAAGCAAAAGAAGGCAAGACAAGGCAAAGCCAAACATCTAAATACATTTAAAGGCATCTAAAGGCAAGGTAAGGCATGGGTACGCATGTAAAGGCATCTAAGGCAAGGCAAGGCAAGGCAGAGCAAGCCAACACAAAGCAAGGCAAGACATATAAAGGCATGTAAAGACATCTAAAGTAAAAGCAAAACAAGTGAAGGTAAAACATCGAGAGGCATGAAAGGCATTTAAAGGCAAAACAAGTCAAGGCAAGGCTAGTCAAGGCAAGCCTATAACAGCATGTAAAGGCATCTAAAGTCAAGGCAAAACAATTCAAGAAGAGGTGTCTAAATTCATGTAAAGGCCTCTAAAGGCAAGGCAAGCCATTTAAAGACATATAAAAACATCAAAAGTCAAGGCAAGTCAATGAAAATACAGGTATCTAATGGCAGGTAAAGGCATTTAAAGGCAAGGCAAGGCAAGGCAAGAAAAGATTCGGCAAGGCAAGGCAAGGAAAATGTCTAAAGTCATGTAAAGGCATCTAAATAAAGGCAAGGCAAGGCATGGCAAGGTAAGACATCTAGAGGCATGTTAAGGTATCTAAAGGTAAGGCAAGCAAACCAAGGCTAGGAAAAGCAAGGGAAGGCATCTAAAGTCATGTAAAGGAGCCTAACAGGAATAAATGTATGGTAAAGCAATACATCTAAAAGCATCTAAAGGTAAGAAAAGGCAAGGCAACTTAAGACATGTAAACACATCTAAAGGCAAGGCAATACAAGGCATCTAAAGACATGTAAAGGCATCTAAAGGCAAGGCAAGTTAAGACAAGGCAAGGTAAGGCATATAAATGCATGTAAAATATCTACAGGCAACGCAAGGCAAGGAAAGGCAAGCAAAAATTTTAAAGCAAGAAAAGGCACCGAAATGCAAGGCGAAACAATGCAAAAAGTCTGAAGGCACATAAAAGCATCTAAATGCAAGGCAAGCCAAGACAAGGCAAGGCAACTCATTGAAAGGCATGTAAAGGCAAGGCAAGACAAAGCAAAGTATCTAAAATCATCTAGAGGCAAAACAAGGCAAGACAAGGAAAGGCAAGGCATATAAAGGCATGTAAAGATATCTAAAGGCAAGGCAAGGTAAGAAATCTAAAAGAATGTAAAGGTATCTAAAGGCAAGGCAAGGTAAGCCAATGCCTCTTAAATCATGCAAAGGCATCTAAAGAAAAGGCAAGGCAAGGCATCTAAAGGCAAAACAAGTCTAAACAAGACAAGGCAAGGCAGGGCATATCAAGGCATGTAAAGGCATCTAAAGGCAAGGCAAGAAATTTGAAAACATATAAAAGCATCTAAAGCCAAAGCAAGGCAAGGCAAGACATCTAAAGGCATGAAAAGATATCTAAAATCATGAAGAGTCATCAGAAGGTATGGCAAGGCAAGGCAAGGCATCTAAAGGCCTGCAAAGTCATCTAAGGGGAGGACAAGTCAAAAGAAGATAAGGCAAGGCAAGGCATCTAAGGGCATGTAAAGACATCTAAAGGCAAAGCAAGGCATCTAAAAGCATATAGAAGCATCTAAAGGCAATGCAAGGCAAGGCAAAAATCTAAAGATATGTAAAGGCATCTAAAGTCAAGGCAAGTTTAGGCAAGGCAAGACAAAGCAACTAAAGACATGTAAAGGCATCTAAAGGCAGGAAAAGTCAAAACAAGATAAGGCAAAGCAAGGCATCTAAAGGCATGTAAAGGCATCTAAAGGCAAGGCAAAAAAATTAAAGCATATAACAGCATCAAAAGGCAAAGCAAGGCAAGGCAAGACATATAGAGGCATTAAAAGTCATCTAAAAGTAAGGCAAGGAAAGGAAAGGCATGTAAAGGAATCTAAAGACAAGGCGAGGCAAGGCAAGACTAGGCAAGGCAAGGCAAGGCATTTAAAGGCTTGTAAAGGCATCCAAAGACAGGAGAAGTCAAAACAAGAGAAGACAATGCAAGGCATCTAAAAGCATGTGAAGGCATCTAAAGGCAAAAAAAAGGCATCTAAAAGAATAAGAAAGCATCTAATGGCAAAGCAAGAATTGGCAAAACATCAAAAGGCATGAAAAGATATCTAAAGGCAATGCAAGGCATGTAAAAACATCTAAAGGCAAGGCAAGGCATCTAAAATTATATAAAAGCATCTAAAGGCAAAGCAAGTCAAGGCAAGACATCTAAAGTCATAAAAAGACATCTAAAGGCAAGGCAAGGCATATAAAGACATCTAAAGGCAAGGCACCTAAAGGCATGCAAAGGCATCTAAAGGCAACACAAGAAAAGGCAAGGCATCTAAAGGAATGTAAAAATTTCTAAGGGCAAGAAAAGCAAAGGGAACACATCTGAAGGCATGTAAAGTCATCTGAACTCAAAACAAAAACAGGCAAGGCAAGGCAAGGCAAGGCCAAACTTCTAAAGATATTTAAAGGCATCTAAAGGCAAGGTAAGGCATGGGTAGGCACGAAAAGGCATCTAAGTCAAGGCGAGGCCAGGCAGAGCAAGCCAATGCAAAGCAAGGCAAGACATCTAAGGGCATGGAAAGGCACCTAAATTAAAGGCTATGCAAGACAAAGTAAGGCATTGAGAGGCATGAAAAGGTATTTGAAGGCAAAACAAGGCAAAGCAAGGCTAGTCAAGGCAAGGCCTATAACAGCATGTAAAGGCATCTAAAGTCAAGGCAAGGCATGTCTAAATTCATGGAAAGAGGTGTCTAAATTTATGGAAAGGCCTCTAAAGGCAAAGCAAGCCATTTAAAGACATGTAAAAACATCTGAAGTCAAGGCAAGTCAAGGAAACGTTAGGCATCTAATGGCAGGTAAAGGCATCTAAAGGCAAGGCAAGGCAAGAAAAGATTAGGCAAGGCAAGGAAAAACATCTAAAGTCATGTAAAGGCATCTAAATAAAGGCAAAGCAAGGCAAGGCAAGGTAAGACATCTAGAGGCATGTTAAGGTATCTAAAGGCGAGGCAAGCAAACCAAGGCTAGGAAAAGCAAGGCAAGGCATCTAAAGTCATGTAAAGGAACCTAACAGGAACAAAACGTATGGTAAAGCAAGACATCTAAAGGCATCTAAAGGTAAGTAAAGGCAAGGCAACTTAAGGCATGTAAAGGCATCTAAAGGCAAGGCAAGTCAAGACAAGGCAAGGCAGGACATATAAATGCATGTAAAAGTATCTACAGGCAACACAAGGCAAGAAAAGGCAAGCGAAAATTTAAAAGCAGGTAAAGGCACATAAATGCAAGGCAAAACAATGCAAAAAGTCTGAAGGCACATAAAAGCAACTAAATGCAAGGCAAGCCAAGACAAGGCCAGGCAACTCATTTAAAGACATGTAAACGCAAGGCAAGACAAAACAAGGCATCTAAAAACATCTAGAGGCAACACAAGGCAGGACAAGGTAAGGCAAGGCATACAAAGGCATGTAAAGATATCTAAAGGCAAGGCAAGGTAAAAAACCTAAAAGTATGTAAAAGTATCTAAAGGCAAGGTGAGGCAAGGCAATGCCTCTAAAAGCATGCAAAGGCATCTAAAGAAAAGGCAAGGCAAGGCAAGGCATTTAAAAACCTGTAAAGGCATCTAAAGGGAGAACAAGTCAAAACAAGATAAGGCAAACAATGCATCTAAATACATGTTAAGGCATCTAAAGGCAAGGCAAGAAATTTAAAAGCATATAAAAGCATCTAAAGCCAAAGCAAGTCAAGGCAACACATATAAAGTCATGAAAAGATATCTAAAGGCATGAAGAGTCATCTCAAGGTATGGCAAGACAGGGCAAGGCATCTAAAGGCCTGTAAAGGCATCTAAAGTAAGGACAAGTCAAAACAAGATAAGGCAAAGCAAGGCATCTAAAGGCATGTAAAGACATCTAAAGGCAAGGCAGGGAATCTAAAAACATATAAAAGCATCTAAAGGCAATGCAAGGCAAGGCAAAAAATCTAAATATATGTAAAGGCATCTAAAGTCAAGGCAAGGCAAGGCAAGGTGTCTAAAGGCTTGTTAGGCATCTAAAGTCAAGGCAAGTTTCGACAAGTCAAGACTCGGCAACTAAAGACATGTAAAGACATCTAAAGGCAGGAAAGGTCAAAACAAGATAAGGCAAGGCAAGGCATCTAAAGGCATGTAAAGGCATCTAAAGGCAAGGCAAAGAATTTAAAGCATATAAAAGCATCGAAAGGCAAAGCAAGGCAAGGCAAGACATCTAGAGACATGAAAAGTCATCTAAAAGTAAGGCAAGGCAAAGCAAGGAATGTAAAGGAATCTAAAGGCAAGGCGAGGCATTTAAAGGCTTGTAAAGGCATCCAAAGGCAGGAAAAGTCCAAACAAGAGAAGACAATGCAGGGCATCTAAAAGCATGTAAAGGCATCTAAAGAAAAAAAGGCATCTAAAAGAATATGAAAGCATCTAATGTCAAAGCAAGGAAAGACAAAATATCTAAAGGCATGAAAAGACATTTAAAGGCAAGGCAAGGCATCGACAGGCATAAAAAGGCATTTAAAGGCCAGACAAGGCAAAGCAAGGCTAGTCAGGGCAAGGCCTATAACAGCATGCCAAGACATCTAGAGTAAAGGCAAGGCAATTCAAAAGGAGGTGTCTAAATTCATGTAAAGGCCTCTAAAGGCAAGGCAAGCCATTTAAAGACATGTAAACACATCTAAAGTCAAGGCAAGTCAAGGAAACGTTAGGCATCTAATGGCAGGTAAAGGCATCTAAAGGCAAGGCAAGGCAAGAAAAGATTAGGCAAGGCAAGGAAAAACATCTAAAGTCATGTAAAGGCATCTAAATAAAGGCAAAGCAAGGCAAGGCAAGGTAAGACATCTAGAGGCATGTTAAGGTATCTAAAGGCGAGGCAAGCAAACCAAGGCTAGGAAAAGCAAGGCAAGGCATCTAAAGTCATGTAAAGGAACCTAACAGGAACAAAACGTATGGTAAAGCAAGACATCTAAAGGCATCTAAAGGTAAGAAAAGGCAAGGCAACTTAAGGCATGTAAAGGCATCTAAAGGCAAGGCAAGTCAAGACAAGGCAAGGCAGGACATATAAATGCATGTAAAATTATCTACAGGCAACACAAGGCAAGGAAAGGCAAGCAACATTTAAAAGCAGGTAAAGGCACCTGAATGCAAGGTGAAACAATGCAAAAAGTCTGAAGGCACATAAAAGCATCTAAATGCAAGGCAAGCCAAGACAAGGCAAGGCAACTCATTGAAAGGCATGTAAAGGCATTTAAAGGCAAGGCAAGGCATCTGAAAACATCTAGAGCCAACACAAAGCAACACAAGGAAAAGCAAGGCATATAAAGGCATGTAAAGATATCTAAAGGCAAAAAAAGGTAAGGAATCTAAAAGTAGGTAAAGGTATCTAAAGACAAGGCAAGGCAAGGCAATGCCTCTTAAATCATGCAAAGGCATCTAAAGAAAAGGCAAGGCAAGGCATCTAAAGGCCTGTAAAGTCATCAAAAGGCAAAACAAGTCTAAACAAGACAAAGCAAGGCAAGGCATATCAAGGCATGTAAAGGCATCTAAAGGCAAGGCAAGAAATTTAAAAACATATAAAAGCATCTAAAGCCAAAGCAAGGCAAGGCAAGACATCTAAAGGCATGAAAAGATATCTAAAGGCATGAAGAGTCATCTCAAGGTATGGCAAGGCAAGGCAAGGCATCTAAAGGCCTGTAAAGGCATCTAAAGGGAGGACAAGTCGAAATAAGATAAGCCAAGGCAAAGCATCTAAAGGCATGTAAAGATATTTAAAGGCAAGGCAAGGAATCTAAAACATATAGAAGCATCTAAAGGCAATGCAAGGCAAGGCAAGGCAAAAATCTAAAGATATGTAAAGGCATCTAAAGTCAAGGCAAGGCAAGGCGTCTAAAGGCATGTTAGGCATCTAAAGTCAAGGCATGTTTAGGCAAGGCAAGACAAGGCAACTAAAGACATGTAAAGGCATCTAAAGGCAGGAAAAGACAAAACAAGGTAAGGCAAGGCAAGTCATCTAAAGGCATGTAAAGGCATCAAAAGGCCAGGCAAAAAATTTGCAGCATATAACAGCATCAAAAGGCAAAACAAGGCAAGGCAAGGCAAGACATCTAGAGACATGAAAAGTCATCTAAAAGTAAGGCAAGGAAATGAAAGGCATGTAAAGGAATGTAAAGGCAAGGCAAGACAACGCAAGACTAGGCAAGTCAAGGCAAGGCATTTAAAGACTTGAAAAGGCATCCAAAGACAGGATAAGTCAAAACAACAGAAGAAAATGCAAGGCATCTAAAAGCATGTGAAGGCATCTAAACGCCAAAAAAAAGGCATCTAAAAGAATATGAAAGCATCTAATGTCAAAGCAAGGAAAGACAAAATATCTAAAGGCATGAAAAGACATTTAAAGGCAAGGCAAGGCATCGACAGGCATAAAAAGGCATTTAAAGGCCAGACAAGGCAAAGCAAGGCTAGTCAGGGCAAGGCCTATAACAGCATGCCAAGACATCTAGAGTAAAGGCAAGGCAATTCAAAAGGAGGTGTCTAAATTCATGTAAAGGCCTCTAAAGGCAAGGCAAGCCATTTGAAGACATGTAAACACATCTAAAGTCAAGGCAAGTCAAGGAAACGTTAGGCATCTAATGGCAGGTAAAGGCATCTAAAGGCAAGGCAAGGCAAGAAAAGATTAGGCAAGGCAAGGAAAAACATCTAAAGTCATGTAAAGGCATCTAAATAAAGGCAAAGCAAGGCAAGGCAAGGTAAGACATCTAGAGGCATGTTAAGGTATCTAAAGGCGAGGCAAGCAAACCAAGGCTAGGAAAAGCAAGGCAAGGCATCTAAAGTCATGTAAAGGAACCTAACAGGAACAAAACGTATTGTAAAGCAAGACATCTAAAGGCATCTAAAGGTAAGAAAAGGCAAGGCAACTTAAGGCATGTAAAGGCATCTAAAGGCAAGGCAAGTCAAGACAAGGCAAGGCAGGACATATAAATGCATGTAAAATTATCTACAGGCAACACAAGGCAAGGAAAGGCAAGCAACATTTAAAAGCAGGTAAAGGCACCTGAATGCAAGGTGAAACAATGCAAAAAGTCTGAAGGCACATAAAAGCATCTAAATGCAAGGCAAGCCAAGACAAGGCAAGGCAACTCATTGAAAGGCATGTAAAGGCATTTAAAGGCAAGGCAAGGCATCTGAAAACATCTAGAGCCAACACAAAGCAACACAAGGAAAAGCAAGGCATATAAAGGCATGTAAAGATATCTAAAGGCAAAAAAAGGTAAGGAATCTAAAAGTAGGTAAAGGTATCTAAAGACAAGGCAAGGCAAGGCAATGCCTCTTAAATCATGCAAAGGCATCTAAAGAAAAGGCAAGGCAAGGCATCTAAAGGCCTGTAAAGTCATCAAAAGGCAAAACAAGTCTAAACAAGACAAAGCAAGGCAAGGCATATCAAGGCATGTAAAGGCATCTAAAGGCAAGGCAAGAAATTTAAAAACATATAAAAGCATCTAAAGCCAAAGCAAGGCAAGGCAAGACATCTAAAGGCATGAAAAGATATCTAAAGGCATGAAGAGTCATCTCAAGGTATGGCAAGGCAAGGCAAGGCATCTAAAGGCCTGTAAAGGCATCTAAAGGGAGGACAAGTCGAAATAAGATAAGCCAAGGCAAAGCATCTAAAGGCATGTAAAGATATTTAAAGGCAAGGCAAGGAATCTAAAACATATAGAAGCATCTAAAGGCAATGCAAGGCAAGGCAAGGCAAAAATCTAAAGATATGTAAAGGCATCTAAAGTCAAGGCAAGGCAAGGCGTCTAAAGGCATGTTAGGCATCTAAAGTCAAGGCATGTTTAGGCAAGGCAAGACAAGGCAACTAAAGACATGTAAAGGCATCTAAAGGCAGGAAAAGACAAAACAAGGTAAGGCAAGGCAAGTCATCTAAAGGCATGTAAAGGCATCAAAAGGCCAGGCAAAAAATTTGCAGCATATAACAGCATCAAAAGGCAAAACAAGGCAAGGCAAGGCAAGACATCTAGAGACATGAAAAGTCATCTAAAAGTAAGGCAAGGAAATGAAAGGCATGTAAAGGAATGTAAAGGCAAGGCAAGACAACGCAAGACTAGGCAAGTCAAGGCAAGGCATTTAAAGACTTGAAAAGGCATCCAAAGACAGGATAAGTCAAAACAACAGAAGAAAATGCAAGGCATCTAAAAGCATGTGAAGGCATCTAAACGCCAAAAAAAAGGCATCTAAAAGAATATGAAAGCATCTAATGGCAAAGCAAGGAAAGGCAAAACATCTAAAGGCATGAAAAGACATCTAAAGGCAATGCAAGGCATCTAAAGGCATGTAAAGGCATCTAAAGGCAAGGCAAGGCATCTAAAATTATATAAAAGCATCTAAAGGCAAAGCAAGTCAAGACAAGACATCTAAAGGCATAAAAAGACACTTAAAGGCAAGGCAAGGCAAGGCATGTAAAGGCATCTAATGGCAAGGCACCTAAAGGCATGCAAAGGCATCTAAAGTCAAGGTGTCTAAAGGATGTAAAGGAATATAAAGTCATCTAAAGGCAAAGCAAGGCATCTAAATTCATATAAAGGCATCTGGAGGCAGGGCAAGTCAAAGCAACATAAGGCAAAATAAGGTATCTAAAGGCAAGGCAAGGCAAGGCAAGGCAATGCAAGGCATCCAAAGGCATGTAAAGGCATCTAAAGGCAAGGCAAAGCAAGACAAAAACATATAAAATCATCTAAAGGCAAGGCCAGAAAAGGCAAGGCGTCTAAACAGATGTAAAGATATCTAAGGGCAAGGAAAGCAAAGGAAACACATCTGAAGGCATGTAAAGTCATCTGAATGCAAAGCAAAAGAAGGCAAGACAAGGCAAAGCCAAACATCTAAATACATTTAAAGGCATCTAAAGGCAAGGTAAGGCATGGGTACGCATGTAAAGGCATCTAAGGCAAGGCAAGGCAAGGCAGAGCAAGCCAACACAAAGCAAGGCAAGACATATAAAGGCATGTAAAGACATCTAAAGTAAAAGCAAAACAAGTGAAGGTAAAACATCGAGAGGCATGAAAGGCATTTAAAGGCAAAACAAGTCAAGGCAAGGCTAGTCAAGGCAAGCCTATAACAGCATGTAAAGGCATCTAAAGTCAAGGCAAAACAATTCAAGAAGAGGTGTCTAAATTCATGTAAAGGCCTCTAAAGGCAAGGCAAGCCATTTAAAGACATATAAAAACATCAAAAGTCAAGGCAAGTCAATGAAAATACAGGTATCTAATGGCAGGTAAAGGCATTTAAAGGCAAGGCAAGGCAAGGCAAGAAAAGATTCGGCAAGGCAAGGCAAGGAAAATGTCTAAAGTCATGTAAAGGCATCTAAATAAAGGCAAGGCAAGGCATGGCAAGGTAAGACATCTAGAGGCATGTTAAGGTATCTAAAGGTAAGGCAAGCAAACCAAGGCTAGGAAAAGCAAGGGAAGGCATCTAAAGTCATGTAAAGGAGCCTAACAGGAATAAATGTATGGTAAAGCAATACATCTAAAAGCATCTAAAGGTAAGAAAAGGCAAGGCAACTTAAGACATGTAAACACATCTAAAGGCAAGGCAATACAAGGCATCTAAAGACATGTAAAGGCATCTAAAGGCAAGGCAAGTTAAGACAAGGCAAGGTAAGGCATATAAATGCATGTAAAATATCTACAGGCAACGCAAGGCAAGGAAAGGCAAGCAAAAATTTTAAAGCAGGAAAAGGCACCTAAATGCAAGGCGAAACAATGCAAAAAGTCTGAAGGCACATAAAAGCATCTAAATGCAAGGCAAGCCAAGACAAGGCAAGGCAACTCATTGAAAGGCATGTAAAGGCAAGGCAAGACAAAGCAAAGTATCTAAAATCATCTAGAGGCAAAACAAGGCAAGACAAGGAAAGGCAGGGCATATAAAGGCATGTAAAGATATCTAAAGGCAAGGCAAGGTAAGAAATCTAAAAGAATGTAAAGGTATCTAAAGGCAAGACAAGGTAAGCCAATGCCTCTTAAATCATGCAAAGGCATCTAAAGAAAAGGCAAGGCAAGGCATCTAAAGGCAAAACAAGTCTAAACAAGACAAGGCAAGGCAGGGCATATCAAGGCATGTAAAGGCATCTAAAGGCAAGGCAAGAAATTTAAAAACATATAAAAGCATCTAAAGCCAAAGCAAGGCAAGGCAAGACATCTAAAGGCATGAAAAGATATCTAAAATCATGAAGAGTCATCAGAAGGTATGGCAAGGCAAGGCAAGGCATCTAAAGGCCTGCAAAGTCATCTAAGGGGAGGACAAGTCAAAAGAAGATAAGGCAAGGCAAGGCATCTAAAGGCATGTAAAGACATCTAAAGGCAAGGCAAGGCATCTAAAAGCATATAGAAGCATCTAAAGGCAATGCAAGGCAAGGCAAAAATCTAAAGATATGTAAAGGCATCTAAAGTCAAGGCAAGGCGTCTAAAGGCATGTTAGGCATCTAAAGTCAAGGCAAGTTTAGGCAAGGCACGACAAAGCAACTAAAGACATGTAAAGGCATCTAAAGGCAGGAAAAGTCAAAACAAGATAAGGCAAAGCAAGGCATCTAAAGGCATGTAAAGGCATCTAAAGGCAAGGCAAAAAATTAAAGCATATAACAGCATCAAAAGGCAAAGCAAGGCAAGGCAAGACATATAGAGGCATAAAAAGTCATCTAAAAGTAAGGCAAGGAAAGGAAAGGCATGTAAAGGAATCTAAAGACAAGGCGAGGCAACGCAAGACTAGGCAAGGCAAGGCAAGGCATTTAAAGGCTTGTAAAGGCATCCAAAGACAGGAGAAGTCAAAACAAGAGAAGACAATGCAAGGCATCTAAAAGCATGTGAAGGCATCTAAAGGCAAAAAAAAGGCATCTAAAAGAATAAGAAAGCATCTAATGGCAAAGCAAGAATTGGCAAAACATCAAAAGGCATGAAAAGATATCTAAAGGCAATGCAAGGCATGTAAAAACATCTAAAGGCAAGGCAAGGCATCTAAAATTATATAAAAGCATCTAAAGGCAAAGCAAGTCAAGGCAAGACATCTAAAGTCATAAAAAGACATCTAAAGGCAAGGCAAGGCATATAAAGACATCTAAAGGCAAGGCACCTAAAGGCATGCAAAGGCATCTAAAGGCAACACAAGAAAAGGCAAGGCATCTAAAGGAATGTAAAAATATCTAAGGGCAAGAAAAGCAAATGGAACACATCTGAAGGCATGTAAAGTCATCTGAACTCAAAACAAAAACAGGCAAGGCAAGGCAAGGCAAGGCCAAACTTCTAAAGATATTTAAAGGCATCTAAAGGCAAGGTAAGGCATGGGTAGGCACGAAAAGGCATCTAAGTCAAGGCGAGGCCAGGCAGAGCAAGCCAATGCAAAGCAAGGCAAGACATCTAAGGGCATGGAAAGGCACCTAAATTAAAGGCTATGCAAGACAAAGTAAGGCATTGAGAGGCATGAAAAGGTATTTGAAGGCAAAACAAGGCAAAGCAAGGCTAGTCAAGGCAAGGCCTATAACAGCATGTAAAGGCATCTAAAGTCAAGGCAAGGCATGTCTAAATTCATGGAAAGAGGTGTCTAAATTTATGGAAAGGCCTCTAAAGGCAAAGCAAGCCATTTAAAGACATGTAAAAACATCTAAAGTCAAGGCAAGTCAAGGAAAAGTTAGGCATCTAAAGGCAGGTGAAGGCATCTAAAGGCAAGGCAAGGCAAGAAAAGATTAGGCAAGGCAAGGCAAAACATCTAAAGTCATGTAAAGGCATCTAAAAAAATGCAAAGCAAGGCAAGGCAAGGTAAGACATCTAGAGGCATGTTAAGGTATCTAAAGGCGAGGCAAGCAAACCAAGGCTAGGAAAAGCAAGGCAAGGCATCTAAAGTCATGTAAAGGAACCTAACAGGAACAAAACGTATGGTAAAGCAAGACATCTAAAGGCATCTAAAGGTAAGAAAAGGCAAGGCAACTTAAGGCATGTAAAGGCATCTAAAGGCAAGGCAAGTCAAGACAAGGCAAGGCAGGACATATAAATGCATGTAAAAGTATCTACAGGCAACACAAGGCAAGAAAAGGCAAGCGAAAATTTAAAAGCAGGTAAAGGCACATAAATGCAAGGCAAAACAATGCAAAAAGTCTGAAGGCACATAAAAGCAACTAAATGCAAGGCAAGCCAAGACAAGGCCAGGCAACTCATTTAAAGACATGTAAAGGCAAGGCAAGACAAAACAAGGCATCTAAAAACATCTAGAGGCAACACAAGGCAGGACAAGGTAAGGCAAGGCATACAAAGGCATGTAAAGATATCTAAAGGCAAGGCAAGGTAAAAAACCTAAAAGTATGTAAAAGTATCTAAAGGCAAGGTGAGGCAAGGCAATGCCTCTAAAAGCATGCAAATGCATCTAAAGAATAGGCAAGGCAAGGCAAGGCATTTAAAAACCTGTAAAGGCATCTAAAGGGAGAACATGTCAAAACAAGATAAGGCAAAACAATGCATCTAAATACATGGTAAGGCATCTAAAGGCAAGGCAAGAAATTTAAAAGCATATAAAAGCATCTAAAGCCAAAGCAAGTCAAGGCAACACATATAAAGTCATGAAAAGATATCTAAAGGCATGAAGAGTCATCTCAAGGTATGGCAAGACAGGGCAAGGCATCTAAAGGCCTGTAAAGGCATCTAAAGTAAGGACAAGTCAAAACAAGATAAGGCAAAGCAAGGCATCTAAAGGCATGTAAAGACATCTAAATGCAAGGCAGGGAATCTAAAAACATATAAAAGCATCTAAAGGCAATGCAAGGCAAGGCAAAAAATCTAAATATATGTAAAGGCATCTAAAGTCAAGGCAAGGCAAGGCAAGGTGTCTAAAGGCTTGTTAGGCATCTAAAGTCAAGGCAAGTTTCGACAAGTCAAGACACGGCAACTAAAGACATGTAAAGACATCTAAAGGCAGGAAAGGTCAAAACAAGATAAGGCAAGGCAAGGCATCTAAAGGCATGTAAAGGCATCTAAAGGCAAGGCAAAGAATTTAAAGCATATAAAAGCATCGAAAGGCAAAGCAAGGCAAGGCAAGACATCTAGAGACATGAAAAGTCATCTAAAAGAAAGGCAAGGCAAAGCAAGGAATGTAAAGGAATCTAAAGGCAAGGCGAGGCATTTAAAGGCTTGTAAAGGCATCCAAAGGCAGGAAAAGTCCAAACAAGAGAAGACAATGCAGGGCATCTAAAAGCATGTAAAGGCATCTAAAGAAAAAAAGGCATCTAAAAGAATATGAAAGCATCTAATGTCAAAGCAAGGAAAGACAAAATATCTAAAGGCATGAAAAGACATTTAAAGGCAAGGCAAGGCATCGACAGGCATAAAAAGGCATTTAAAGGCCAGACAAGGCAAAGCAAGGCTAGTCAGGGCAAGGCCTATAACAGCATGCCAAGACATCTAGAGTAAAGGCAAGGCAATTCAAAAGGAGGTGTCTAAATTCATGTAAAGGCCTCTAAAGGCAAGGCAAGCCATTTAAAGACATGTAAACACATCTAAAGTCAAGGCAAGTCAAGGAAACGTTAGGCATCTAATGGCAGGTAAAGGCATCTAAAGGCAAGGCAAGGCAAGAAAAGATTAGGCAAGGCAAGGAAAAACATCTAAAGTCATGTAAAGGCATCTAAATAAAGGCAAAGCAAGGCAAGGCAAGGTAAGACATCTAGAGGCATGTTAAGGTATCTAAAGGCGAGGCAAGCAAACCAAGGCTAGGAAAAGCAAGGCAAGGCATCTAAAGTCATGTAAAGGAACCTAACAGGAACAAAACGTATGGTAAAGCAAGACATCTAAAGGCATCTAAAGGTAAGAAAAGGCAAGGCAACTTAAGGCATGTAAAGGCATCTAAAGGCAAGGCAAGTCAAGACAAGGCAAGGCAGGACATATAAATGCATGTAAAATTATCTACAGGCAACACAAGGCAAGGAAAGGCAAGCAACATTTAAAAGCAGGTAAAGGCACCTGAATGCAAGGTGAAACAATGCAAAAAGTCTGAAGGCACATAAAAGCATCTAAATGCAAGGCAAGCCAAGACAAGGCAAGGCAACTCATTGAAAGGCATGTAAAGGCATTTAAAGGCAAGGCAAGGCATCTGAAAACATCTAGAGCCAACACAAAGCAACACAAGGAAAAGCAAGGCATATAAAGGCATGTAAAGATATCTAAAGGCAAAAAAAGGTAAGGAATCTAAAAGTAGGTAAAGGTATCTAAAGACAAGGCAAGGCAAGGCAATGCCTCTTAAATCATGCAAAGGCATCTAAAGAAAAGGCAAGGCAAGGCATCTAAAGGCCTGTAAAGTCATCAAAAGGCAAAACAAGTCTAAACAAGACAAAGCAAGGCAAGGCATATCAAGGCATGTAAAGGCATCTAAAGGCAAGGCAAGAAATTTAAAAACATATAAAAGCATCTAAAGCCAAAGCAAGGCAAGGCAAGACATCTAAAGGCATGAAAAGATATCTAAAGGCATGAAGAGTCATCTCAAGGTATGGCAAGGCAAGGCAAGGCATCTAAAGGCCTGTAAAGGCATCTAAAGGGAGGACAAGTCGAAATAAGATAAGCCAAGGCAAAGCATCTAAAGGCATGTAAAGATATTTAAAGGCAAGGCAAGGAATCTAAAACATATAGAAGCATCTAAAGGCAATGCAAGGCAAGGCAAGGCGAAAATCTAAAGATATGTAAAGGCATCTAAAGTCAAGGCAAGGCAAGGCGTCTAAAGGCATGTTAGGCATCTAAAGTCAAGGCATGTTTAGGCAAGGCAAGACAAGGCAACTAAAGACATGTAAAGGCATCTAAAGGCAGGAAAAGACAAAACAAGGTAAGGCAAGGCAAGTCATCTAAAGGCATGTAAAGGCATCAAAAGGCCAGGCAAAAAATTTGCAGCATATAACAGCATCAAAAGGCAAAACAAGGCAAGGCAAGGCAAGACATCTAGAGACATGAAAAGTCATCTAAAAGTAAGGCAAGGAAATGAAAGGCATGTAAAGGAATGTAAAGGCAAGGCAAGACAACGCAAGACTAGGCAAGTCAAGGCAAGGCATTTAAAGACTTGAAAAGGCATCCAAAGACAGGATAAGTCAAAACAACAGAAGAAAATGCAAGGCATCTAAAAGCATGTGAAGGCATCTAAACGCCAAAAAAAAGGCATCTAAAAGAATATGAAAGCATCTAATGGCAAAGCAAGGAAAGGCAAAACATCTAAAGGCATGAAAAGACATCTAAAGGCAATGCAAGGCATCTAAAGGCATGTAAAGGCATCTAAAGGCAAGGCAAGGCATCTAAAATTATATAAAAGCATCTAAAGGCAAAGCAAGTCAAGACAAGACATCTAAAGGCATAAAAAGACACTTAAAGGCAAGGCAAGGCATGTAAAGGCATCTAATGGCAAGGCACCTAAAGGCATGCAAAGGCATCTAAAGTCAAGGTGTCTAAAGGATGTAAAGGAATATAAAGTCATCTAAAGGCAAAGCAAGGCATCTAAATTCATATAAAGGCATCTGGAGGCAGGGCAAGTCAAAGCAACATAAGGCAAAATAAGGTATCTAAAGGCAAGGCAAGGCAAGGCAAGGCAATGCAAGGCATCCAAAGGCATGTAAAGGCATCTAAAGGCAAGGCAAAGCAAGACAAAAACATATAAAAGCATCTAAAGGCAAGGCCAGAAAAGGCAAGGCGTCTAAACAGATGTAAAGATATCTAAGGGCAAGGAAAGCAAAGGAAACACATCTGAAGGCATGTAAAGTCATCTGAATGCAAAGCAAAAGAAGGCAAGACAAGGCAAAGCCAAACATCTAAATACATTTAAAGGCATCTAAAGGCAAGGTAAGGCATGGGTACGCATGTAAAGGCATCTAAGGCAAGGCAAGGCAAGGCAGAGCAAGCCAACACAAAGCAAGGCAAGACATATAAAGGCATGTAAAGACATCTAAAGTAAAAGCAAAACAAGTGAAGGTAAAACATCGAGAGGCATGAAAGGCATTTAAAGGCAAAACAAGTCAAGGCAAGGCTAGTCAAGGCAAGCCTATAACAGCATGTAAAGGCATCTAAAGTCAAGGCAAAACAATTCAAGAAGAGGTGTCTAAATTCATGTAAAGGCCTCTAAAGGCAAGGCAAGCCATTTAAAGACATATAAAAACATCAAAAGTCAAGGCAAGTCAATGAAAATACAGGTATCTAATGGCAGGTAAAGGCATTTAAAGGCAAGGCAAGGCAAGGCAAGAAAAGATTCGGCAAGGCAAGGCAAGGAAAATGTCTAAAGTCATGTAAAGGCATCTAAATAAAGGCAAGGCAAGGCATGGCAAGGTAAGACATCTAGAGGCATGTTAAGGTATCTAAAGGTAAGGCAAGCAAACCAAGGCTAGGAAAAGCAAGGGAAGGCATCTAAAGTCATGTAAAGGAGCCTAACAGGAATAAATGTATGGTAAAGCAATACATCTAAAAGCATCTAAAGGTAAGAAAAGGCAAGGCAACTTAAGACATGTAAACACATCTAAAGGCAAGGCAATACAAGGCATCTAAAGACATGTAAAGGCATCTAAAGGCAAGGCAAGTTAAGACAAGGCAAGGTAAGGCATATAAATGCATGTAAAATATCTACAGGCAACGCAAGGCAAGGAAAGGCAAGCAAAAATTTTAAAGCAGGAAAAGGCACCTAAATGCAAGGCGAAACAATGCAAAAAGTCTGAAGGCACATAAAAGCATCTAAATGCAAGGCAAGCCAAGACAAGGCAAGGCAACTCATTGAAAGGCATGTAAAGGCAAGGCAAGACAAAGCAAAGTATCTAAAATCATCTAGAGGCAAAACAAGGCAAGACAAGGAAAGGCAAGGCATATAAAGGCATGTAAAGATATCTAAAGGCAAGGCAAGGTAAGAAATCTAAAAGAATGTAAAGGTATCTAAAGGCAAGGCAAGGTAAGCCAATGCCTCTTAAATCATGCAAAGGCATCTAAAGTCAAGGCAAGTTTAGGCAAGGCAAGACAAAGCAACTAAAGACATGTAAAGGCATCTAAAGGCAGGAAAAGTCAAAACAAGATAAGGCAAAGCAAGGCATCTAAAGGCATGTAAAGGCATCTAAAGGCAAGGCAAAAAAATAAAGCATATAACAGCATCAAAAGGCAAAGCAAGGCAAGGCAAGACATATAGAGGCATAAAAAGTCATCTAAAAGTAAGGCAAGGAAAGGAAAGGCATGTAAAGGAATCTAAAGACAAGGCGAGGCAACGCAAGACTAGGCAAGGCAAGGCAAGGCATTTAAAGGCTTGTAAAGGCATCCAAAGACAGGAGAAGTCAAAACAAGAGAAGACAATGCAAGGCATCTAAAAGCATGTGAAGGCATCTAAAGGCAAAAAAAAGGCATCTAAAAGAATATGAAAGCATCTAATGGCAAAGCAAGAATTGGCAAAACATCAAAAGGCATGAAAAGATATCTAAAGGCAATGCAAGGCATGTAAAAACATCTAAAGGCAAGGCAAGGCATCTAAAATTATATAAAAGCATCTAAAGGCAAAGCAAGTCAAGGCAAGACATCTAAAGTCATAAAAAGACATCTAAAGGCAAGGCAAGGCAAGGCATATAAAGACATCTAAAGGCAAGGCACCTAAAGGCATGCAAAGGCATCTAAAGGCAACACAAGAAAAGGCAAGGCATCTAAAGGAATGTAAAAATATCTAAGGGCAAGGAAAGCAAAGGGAACACATCTGAAGGCATGTAAAGTCATCTGAACTCAAAACAAAAACAGGCAAGGCAAGGCAAGGCAAGGCCAAACTTCTAAAGATATTTAAAGGCATCTAAAGGCAAGGTAAGGCATGGGTAGGCACGAAAAGGCATCTAAGTCAAGGCGAGGCCAGGCAGAGCAAGCCAATGCAAAGCAAGGCAAGACATCTAAGGGCATGGAAAGGCACCTAAATTAAAGGCTATGCAAGACAAAGTAAGGCATTGAGAGGCATGAAAAGGTATTTGAAGGCAAAACAAGGCAAAGCAAGGCTAGTCAAGGCAAGGCCTATAACAGCATGTAAAGGCATCTAAAGTCAAGGCAAGGCATGTCTAAATTCATGGAAAGAGGTGTCTAAATTTATGGAAAGGCCTCTAAAGGCAAAGCAAGCCATTTAAAGACATGTAAAAACATCTAAAGTCAAGGCAAGTGAAGGAAAAGTTAGGCATCTAAAGGCAGGTGAAGGCATCTAAAGGCAAGGCAAGGCAAGAAAAGATTAGGCAAGGCAAGGCAAAACATCTAAAGTCATGTAAAGGCATCTAAAAAAATGCAAAGCAAGGCAAGGCAAGGTAAGACATCTAGAGGCATGTTAAGGTATCTAAAGGCGAGGCAAGCAAACCAAGGCTAGGAAAAGCAAGGCAAGGCATCTAAAGTCATGTAAAGGAACCTAACAGGAACAAAACGTATGGTAAAGCAAGACATCTAAAGGCATCTAAAGGTAAGAAAAGGCAAGGCAACTTAAGGCATGTAAAGGCATCTAAAGGCAAGGCAAGTCAAGACAAGGCAAGGCAGGACATATAAATGCATGTAAAATTATCTACAGGCAACACAAGGCAAGGAAAGGCAAGCAACATTTAAAAGCAGGTAAAGGCACCTGAATGCAAGGTGAAACAATGCAAAAAGTCTGAAGGCACATAAAAGCATCTAAATGCAAGGCAAGCCAAGACAAGGCAAGGCAACTCATTGAAAGGCATGTAAAGGCATTTAAAGGCAAGGCAAGGCATCTGAAAACATCTAGAGCCAACACAAAGCAACACAAGGAAAAGCAAGGCATATAAAGGCATGTAAAGATATCTAAAGGCAAAAAAAGGTAAGGAATCTAAAAGTAGGTAAAGGTATCTAAAGACAAGGCAAGGCAAGGCAATGCCTCTTAAATCATGCAAAGGCATCTAAAGAAAAGGCAAGGCAAGGCATCTAAAGGCCTGTAAAGTCATCAAAAGGCAAAACAAGTCTAAACAAGACAAAGCAAGGCAAGGCATATCAAGGCATGTAAAGGCATCTAAAGGCAAGGCAAGAAATTTAAAAACATATAAAAGCATCTAAAGCCAAAGCAAGGCAAGGCAAGACATCTAAAGGCATGAAAAGATATCTAAAGGCATGAAGAGTCATCTCAAGGTATGGCAAGGCAAGGCAAGGCATCTAAAGGCCTGTAAAGGCATCTAAAGGGAGGACAAGTCGAAATAAGATAAGCCAAGGCAAAGCATCTAAAGGCATGTAAAGATATTTAAAGGCAAGGCAAGGAATCTAAAACATATAGAAGCATCTAAAGGCAATGCAAGGCAAGGCAAGGCAAAAATCTAAAGATATGTAAAGGCATCTAAAATCAAGGCAAGGCAAGGCGTCTAAAGGCATGTTAGGCATCTAAAGTCAAGGCATGTTTAGGCAAGGCAAGACAAGGCAACTAAAGACATGTAAAGGCATCTAAAGGCAGGAAAAGACAAAACAAGGTAAGGCAAGGCAAGTCATCTAAAGGCATGTAAAGGCATCAAAAGGCCAGGCAAAAAATTTGCAGCATATAACAGCATCAAAAGGCAAAACAAGGCAAGGCAAGGCAAGACATCTAGAGACATGAAAAGTCATCTAAAAGTAAGGCAAGGAAATGAAAGGCATGTAAAGGAATGTAAAGGCAAGGCAAGACAACGCAAGACTAGGCAAGTCAAGGCAAGGCATTTAAAGACTTGAAAAGGCATCCAAAGACAGGATAAGTCAAAACAACAGAAGAAAATGCAAGGCATCTAAAAGCATGTGAAGGCATCTAAACGCCAAAAAAAAGGCATCTAAAAGAATATGAAAGCATCTAATGGCAAAGCAAGGAAAGGCAAAACATCTAAAGGCATGAAAAGACATCTAAAGGCAATGCAAGGCATCTAAAGGCATGTAAAGGCATCTAAAGGCAAGGCAAGGCATCTAAAATTATATAAAAGCATCTAAAGGCAAAGCAAGTCAAGACAAGACATCTAAAGGCATAAAAAGACACTTAAAGGCAAGGCAAGGCAAGGCATGTAAAGGCATCTAATGGCAAGGCACCTAAAGGCATGCAAAGGCATCTAAAGTCAAGGTGTCTAAAGGATGTAAAGGAATATAAAGTCATCTAAAGGCAAAGCAAGGCATCTAAATTCATATAAAGGCATCTGGAGGCAGGGCAAGTCAAAGCAACATAAGGCAAAATAAGGTATCTAAAGGCAAGGCAAGGCAAGGCAAGGCAATGCAAGGCATCCAAAGGCATGTAAAGGCATCTAAAGGCAAGGCAAAGCAAGACAAAAACATATAAAAGCATCTAAAGGCAAGGCCAGAAAAGGCAAGGCGTCTAAACAGATGTAAAGATATCTAAGGGCAAGGAAAGCAAAGGAAACACATCTGAAGGCATGTAAAGTCATCTGAATGCAAAGCAAAAGAAGGCAAGACAAGGCAAAGCCAAACATCTAAATACATTTAAAGGCATCTAAAGGCAAGGTAAGGCATGGGTACGCATGTAAAGGCATCTAAGGCAAGGCAAGGCAAGGCAGAGCAAGCCAACACAAAGCAAGGCAAGACATATAAAGGCATGTAAAGACATCTAAAGTAAAAGCAAAACAAGTGAAGGTAAAACATCGAGAGGCATGAAAGGCATTTAAAGGCAAAACAAGTCAAGGCAAGGCTAGTCAAGGCAAGCCTATAACAGCATGTAAAGGCATCTAAAGTCAAGGCAAAACAATTCAAGAAGAGGTGTCTAAATTCATGTAAAGGCCTCTAAAGGCAAGGCAAGCCATTTAAAGACATATAAAAACATCAAAAGTCAAGGCAAGTCAATGAAAATACAGGTATCTAATGGCAGGTAAAGGCATTTAAAGGCAAGGCAAGGCAAGGCAAGAAAAGATTCGGCAAGGCAAGGCAAGGAAAATGTCTAAAGTCATGTAAAGGCATCTAAATAAAGGCAAGGCAAGGCATGGCAAGGTAAGACATCTAGAGGCATGTTAAGGTATCTAAAGGTAAGGCAAGCAAACCAAGGCTAGGAAAAGCAAGGGAAGGCATCTAAAGTCATGTAAAGGAGCCTAACAGGAATAAATGTATGGTAAAGCAATACATCTAAAAGCATCTAAAGGTAAGAAAAGGCAAGGCAACTTAAGACATGTAAACACATCTAAAGGCAAGGCAATACAAGGCATCTAAAGACATGTAAAGGCATCTAAAGGCAAGGCAAGTTAAGACAAGGCAAGGTAAGGCATATAAATGCATGTAAAATATCTACAGGCAACGCAAGGCAAGGAAAGGCAAGCAAAAATTTTAAAGCAGGAAAAGGCACCTAAATGCAAGGCGAAACAATGAAAAAAGTCTGAAGGCACATAAAAGCATCTAAATGCAAGGCAAGCCAAGACAAGGCAAGGCAACTCATTGAAAGGCATGTAAAGGCAAGGCAAGACAAAGCAAAGTATCTAAAATCATCTAGAGGCAAAACAAGGCAAGACAAGGAAAGGCAAGGCATATAAAGGCATGTAAAGATATCTAAAGGCAAGGCAAGGTAAGAAATCTAAAAGAATGTAAAGGTATCTAAAGGCAAGGCAAGGTAAGCCAATGCCTCTTAAATCATGCAAAGGCATCTAAAGAAAAGGCAAGGCAAGGCATCTAAAGGCAAAACAAGTCTAAACAAGACAAGGCAAGGCAGGGCATATCAAGGCATGTAAAGGCATCTAAAGGCAAGGCAAGAAATTTAAAAACATATAAAAGCATCTAAAGCCAAAGCAAGGCAAGGCAAGACATCTAAAGGCATGAAAAGATATCTAAAATCATGAAGAGTCATCAGAAGGTATGGCAAGGCAAGGCAAGGCATCTAAAGGCCTGCAAAGTCATCTAAGGGGAGGACAAGTCAAAAGAAGATAAGGCAAGGCAAGGCATCTAAAGGCATGTAAAGACATCTAAAGGCAAGGCAAGGCATCTAAAAGCATATAGAAGCATCTAAAGGCAATGCAAGGCAAGGCAAAAATCTAAAGATATGTAAAGGCATCTAAAGTCAAGGCAAGGCGTCTAAAGGCATGTTAGGCATCTAAAGTCAAGGCAAGTTTAGGCAAGGCACGACAAAGCAACTAAAGACATGTAAAGGCATCTAAAGGCAGGAAAAGTCAAAACAAGATAAGGCAAAGCAAGGCATCTAAAGGCATGTAAAGGCATCTAAAGGCAAGGCAAAAAAAATAAAGCATATAACAGCATCAAAAGGCAAAGCAAGGCAAGGCAAGACATATAGAGGCATAAAAAGTCATCTAAAAGTAAGGCAAGGAAAGGAAAGGCATGTAAAGGAATCTAAAGACAAGGCGAGGCAACGCAAGACTAGGCAAGGCAAGGCAAGGCATTTAAAGGCTTGTAAAGGCATCCAAAGACAGGAGAAGTCAAAACAAGAGAAGACAATGCAAGGCATCTAAAAGCATGTGAAGGCATCTAAAGGCAAAAAAAAGGCATCTAAAAGAATATGAAAGCATCTAATGGCAAAGCAAGAATTGGCAAAACATCAAAAGGCATGAAAAGATATCTAAAGGCAATGCAAGGCATGTAAAAACATCTAAAGGCAAGGCAAGGCATCTAAAATTATATAAAAGCATCTAAAGGCAAAGCAAGTCAAGGCAAGACATCTAAAGTCATAAAAAGACATCTAAAGGCAAGGCAAGGCAAGGCATATAAAGACATCTAAAGGCAAGGCACCTAAAGGCATGCAAAGGCATCTAAAGGCAACACAAGAAAAGGCAAGGCATCTAAAGGAATGTAAAAATATCTAAGGGCAAGAAAAGCAAAGGGAACACATCTGAAGGCATGTAAAGTCATCTGAACTCAAAACAAAAACAGGCAAGGCAAGGCAAGGCAAGGCCAAACTTCTAAAGATATTTAAAGGCATCTAAAGGCAAGGTAAGGCATGGGTAGGCACGAAAAGGCATCTAAGTCAAGGCGAGGCCAGGCAGAGCAAGCCAATGCAAAGCAAGGCAAGACATCTAAGGGCATGGAAAGGCACCTAAATTAAAGGCTATGCAAGACAAAGTAAGGCATTGAGAGGCATGAAAAGGTATTTGAAGGCAAAACAAGGCAAAGCAAGGCTAGTCAAGGCAAGGCCTATAACAGCATGTAAAGGCATCTAAAGTCAAGGCAAGGCATGTCTAAATTCATGGAAAGAGGTGTCTAAATTTATGGAAAGGCCTCTAAAGGCAAAGCAAGCCATTTAAAGACATGTAAAAACATCTAAAGTCAAGGCAAGTGAAGGAAAAGTTAGGCATCTAAAGGCAGGTGAAGGCATCTAAAGGCAAGGCAAGGCAAGAAAAGATTAGGCAAGGCAAGGCAAAACATCTAAAGTCATGTAAAGGCATCTAAAAAAATGCAAAGCAAGGCAAGGCAAGGTAAGACATCTAGAGGCATGTTAAGGTATCTAAAGGCGAGGCAAGCAAACCAAGGCTAGGAAAAGCAAGGCAAGGCATCTAAAGTCATGTAAAGGAACCTAACAGGAACAAAACGTATGGTAAAGCAAGACATCTAAAGGCATCTAAAGGTAAGAAAAGGCAAGGCAACTTAAGGCATGTAAAGGCATCTAAAGGCAAGGCAAGTCAAGACAAGGCAAGGCAGGACATATAAATGCATGTAAAAGTATCTACAGGCAACACAAGGCAAGAAAAGGCAAGCGAAAATTTAAAAGCAGGTAAAGGCACATAAATGCAAGGCAAAACAATGCAAAAAGTCTGAAGGCACATAAAAGCAACTAAATGCAAGGCAAGCCAAGACAAGGCCAGGCAACTCATTTAAAGACATGTAAAGGCAAGGCAAGACAAAACAAGGCATCTAAAAACATCTAGAGGCAACAAAAAGCAGGACAAGGTAAGGCAAGGCATACAAAGGCATGTAAAGATATCTAAAGGCAAGGCAAGGTAAAAAACCTAAAAGTATGTAAAAGTATCTAAAGGCAAGGTGAGGCAAGGCAATGCCTCTAAAAGCATGCAAAGGCATCTAAAGAAAAGGCAAGGCAAGGCAAGGCATTTAAAAACCTGTAAAGGCATCTAAAGGGAGAACAAGTCAAAACAAGATAAGGCAAAACAATGCATCTAAATACATGTTAAGGCATCTAAAGGCAAGGCAAGAAATTTAAAAGCATATAAAAGCATCTAAAGCCAAAGCAAGTCAAGGCAACACATATAAAGTCATGAAAAGATATCTAAAGGCATGAAGAGTCATCTCAAGGTATGGCAAGACAGGGCAAGGCATCTAAAGGCCTGTAAAGGCATCTAAAGTAAGGACAAGTCAAAACAAGATAAGGCAAAGCAAGGCATCTAAAGGCATGTAAAGACATCTAAAGGCAAGGCAGGGAATCTAAAAGCATATAAAAGCATCTAAAGGCAATGCAAGGCAAGGCAAAAAATCTAAATATATGTAAAGGCATCTAAAGTCAAGGCAAGGCAAGGCAAGGTGTCTAAAGGCTTGTTAGGCATCTAAAGTCAAGGCAAGTTTCGACAAGTCAAGACACGGCAACTAAAGACATGTAAAGACATCTAAAGGCAGGAAAGGTCAAAACAAGATAAGGCAAGGCAAGGCATCTAAAGGCATGTAAAGGCATCTAAAGGCAAGGCAAAGAATTTAAAGCATATAAAAGCATCGAAAGGCAAAGCAAGGCAAGGCAAGACATCTAGAGACATGAAAAGTCATCTAAAAGAAAGGCAAGGCAAAGCAAGGAATGTAAAGGAATCTAAAGGCAAGGCGAGGCATTTAAAGGCTTGTAAAGGCATCCAAAAGCAGGAAAAGTCCAAACAAGAGAAGACAATGCAGGGCATCTAAAAGCATGTAAAGGCATCTAAAGAAAAAAAGGCATCTAAAAGAATATGAAAGCATCTAATGTCAAAGCAAGGAAAGACAAAATATCTAAAGGCATGAAAAGACATTTAAAGGCAAGGCAAGGCATCGACAGGCATAAAAAGGCATTTAAAGGCCAGACAAGGCAAAGCAAGGCTAGTCAGGGCAAGGCCTATAACAGCATGCCAAGACATCTAGAGTAAAGGCAAGGCAATTCAAAAGGAGGTGTCTAAATTCATGTAAAGGCCTCTAAAGGCAAGGCAAGCCATTTAAAGACATGTAAACACATCTAAAGTCAAGGCAAGTCAAGGAAACGTTAGGCATCTAATGGCAGGTAAAGGCATCTAAAGGCAAGGCAAGGCAAGAAAAGATTAGGCAAGGCAAGGAAAAACATCTAAAGTCATGTAAAGGCATCTAAATAAAGGCAAAGCAAGGCAAGGCAAGGTAAGACATCTAGAGGCATGTTAAGGTATCTAAAGGCGAGGCAAGCAAACCAAGGCTAGGAAAAGCAAGGCAAGGCATCTAAAGTCATGTAAAGGAACCTAACAGGAACAAAACGTATGGTAAAGCAAGACATCTAAAGGCATCTAAAGGTAAGAAAAGGCAAGGCAACTTAAGGCATGTAAAGGCATCTAAAGGCAAGGCAAGTCAAGACAAGGCAAGGCAGGACATATAAATGCATGTAAAATTATCTACAGGCAACACAAGGCAAGGAAAGGCAAGCAACATTTAAAAGCAGGTAAAGGCACCTGAATGCAAGGTGAAACAATGCAAAAAGTCTGAAGGCACATAAAAGCATCTAAATGCAAGGCAAGCCAAGACAAGGCAAGGCAACTCATTGAAAGGCATGTAAAGGCATTTAAAGGCAAGGCAAGGCATCTGAAAACATCTAGAGCCAACACAAAGCAACACAAGGAAAAGCAAGGCATATAAAGGCATGTAAAGATATCTAAAGGCAAAAAAAGGTAAGGAATCTAAAAGTAGGTAAAGGTATCTAAAGACAAGGCAAGGCAAGGCAATGCCTCTTAAATCATGCAAAGGCATCTAAAGAAAAGGCAAGGCAAGGCATCTAAAGGCCTGTAAAGTCATCAAAAGGCAAAACAAGTCTAAACAAGACAAAGCAAGGCAAGGCATATCAAGGCATGTAAAGGCATCTAAAGGCAAGGCAAGAAATTTAAAAACATATAAAAGCATCTAAAGCCAAAGCAAGGCAAGGCAAGACATCTAAAGGCATGAAAAGATATCTAAAGGCATGAAGAGTCATCTCAAGGTATGGCAAGGCAAGGCAAGGCATCTAAAGGCCTGTAAAGGCATCTAAAGGGAGGACAAGTCGAAATAAGATAAGCCAAGGCAAAGCATCTAAAGGCATGTAAAGATATTTAAAGGCAAGGCAAGGAATCTAAAACATATAGAAGCATCTAAAGGCAATGCAAGGCAAGGCAAGGCGAAAATCTAAAGATATGTAAAGGCATCTAAAGTCAAGGCAAGGCAAGGCGTCTAAAGGCATGTTAGGCATCTAAAGTCAAGGCATGTTTAGGCAAGGCAAGACAAGGCAACTAAAGACATGTAAAGGCATCTAAAGGCAGGAAAAGACAAAACAAGGTAAGGCAAGGCAAGTCATCTAAAGGCATGTAAAGGCATCAAAAGGCCAGGCAAAAAATTTGCAGCATATAACAGCATCAAAAGGCAAAACAAGGCAAGGCAAGGCAAGACATCTAGAGACATGAAAAGTCATCTAAAAGTAAGGCAAGGAAATGAAAGGCATGTAAAGGAATGTAAAGGCAAGGCAAGACAACGCAAGACTAGGCAAGTCAAGGCAAGGCATTTAAAGACTTGAAAAGGCATCCAAAGACAGGATAAGTCAAAACAACAGAAGAAAATGCAAGGCATCTAAAAGCATGTGAAGGCATCTAAACGCCAAAAAAAAGGCATCTAAAAGAATATGAAAGCATCTAATGGCAAAGCAAGGAAAGGCAAAACATCTAAAGGCATGAAAAGACATCTAAAGGCAATGCAAGGCATCTAAAGGCATGTAAAGGCATCTAAAGGCAAGGCAAGGCATCTAAAATTATATAAAAGCATCTAAAGGCAAAGCAAGTCAAGACAAGACATCTAAAGGCATAAAAAGACACTTAAAGGCAAGGCAAGGCAAGGCATGTAAAGGCATCTAATGGCAAGGCACCTAAAGGCATGCAAAGGCATCTAAAGTCAAGGTGTCTAAAGGATGTAAAGGAATATAAAGTCATCTAAAGGCAAAGCAAGGCATCTAAATTCATATAAAGGCATCTGGAGGCAGGGCAAGTCAAAGCAACATAAGGCAAAATAAGGTATCTAAAGGCAAGGCAAGGCAAGGCAAGGCAATGCAAGGCATCCAAAGGCATGTAAAGGCATCTAAAGGCAAGGCAAAGCAAGACAAAAACATATAAAAGCATCTAAAGGCAAGGCCAGAAAAGGCAAGGCGTCTAAACAGATGTAAAGATATCTAAGGGCAAGGAAAGCAAAGGAAACACATCTGAAGGCATGTAAAGTCATCTGAATGCAAAGCAAAAGAAGGCAAGACAAGGCAAAGCCAAACATCTAAATACATTTAAAGGCATCTAAAGGCAAGGTAAGGCATGGGTACGCATGTAAAGGCATCTAAGGCAAGGCAAGGCAAGGCAGAGCAAGCCAACACAAAGCAAGGCAAGACATATAAAGGCATGTAAAGACATCTAAAGTAAAAGCAAAACAAGTGAAGGTAAAACATCGAGAGGCATGAAAGGCATTTAAAGGCAAAACAAGTCAAGGCAAGGCTAGTCAAGGCAAGCCTATAACAGCATGTAAAGGCATCTAAAGTCAAGGCAAAACAATTCAAGAAGAGGTGTCTAAATTCATGTAAAGGCCTCTAAAGGCAAGGCAAGCCATTTAAAGACATATAAAAACATCAAAAGTCAAGGAAAGTCAATGAAAATACAGGTATCTAATGGCAGGTAAAGGCATTTAAAGGCAAGGCAAGGCAAGGCAAGAAAAGATTCGGCAAGGCAAGGCAAGGAAAATATCTAAAGTCATGTAAAGGCATCTAAATAAAGGCAAGGCAAGGCATGGCAAGGTAAGATATCTAGAGGCATGTTAAGGTATCTAAAGGTAAGGCAAGCAAACCAAGGCTAGGAAAAGCAAGGGAAGGCATCTAAAGTCATGTAAAGGAGCCTAACAGGAATAAATGTATGGTAAAGCAATACATCTAAAAGCATCTAAAGGTAAGAAAAGGCAAGGCAACTTAAGACATGTAAACACATCTAAAGGCAAGGCAATACAAGGCATCTAAAGACATGTAAAGGCATCTAAAGGCAAGGCAAGTTAAGACAAGGCAAGGTAAGGCATATAAATGCATGTAAAATATCTACAGGCAACGCAAGGCAAGGAAAGGCAAGCAAAAATTTTAAAGCAGGAAAAGGCACCTAAATGCAAGGCGAAACAATGCAAAAAGTCTGAAGGCACATAAAAGCATCTAAATGCAAGGCAAGCCAAGACAAGGCAAGGCAACTCATTGAAAGGCATGTAAAGGCAAGGCAAGACAAAGCAGAGTATCTAAAATCATCTAGAGGCAAAACAAGGCAAGACAAGGAAAGGCAAGGCATATAAAGGCATGTAAAGATATCTAAAGGCAAGGCAAGGTAAGAAATCTAAAAGAATGTAAAGGTATCTAAAGGCAAGGCAAGGTAAGCCAATGCCTCTTAAATCATGCAAAGGCATCTAAAGAAAAGGCAAGGCAAGGCATCTAAAGGCAAAACAAGTCTAAACAAGACAAGGCAAGGCAGGGCATATCAAGGCATGTAAAGGCATCTAAAGGCAAGGCAAGAAATTTAAAAACATATAAAAGCATCTAAAGCCAAAGCAAGGCAAGGCAAGACATCTAAAGGCATGAAAAGATATCTAAAATCATGAAGAGTCATCAGAAGGTATGGCAAGGCAAGGCAAGGCATCTAAAGGCCTGCAAAGTCATCTAAGGGGAGGACAAGTCAAAAGAAGATAAGGCAAGGCAAGGCATCTAAAGGCATGTAAAGACATCTAAAGGCAAGGCAAGGCATCTAAAAGCATATAGAAGCATCTAAAGGCAATGCAAGGCAAGGCAAAAATCTAAAGATATGTAAAGGCATCTAAAGTCAAGGCAAGGCGTCTAAAGGCATGTTAGGCATCTAAAGTCAAGGCAAGTTTAGGCAAGGCACGACAAAGCAACTAAAGACATGTAAAGGCATCTAAAGGCAGGAAAAGTCAAAACAAGATAAGGCAAAGCAAGGCATCTAAAGGCATGTAAAGGCATCTAAAGGCAAGGCAAAAAAAATAAAGCATATAACAGCATCAAAAGGCAAAGCAAGGCAAGGCAAGACATATAGAGGCATAAAAAGTCATCTAAAAGTAAGGCAAGGAAAGGAAAGGCATGTAAAGGAATCTAAAGACAAGGCGAGGCAACGCAAGACTAGGCAAGGCAAGGCAAGGCATTTAAAGGCTTGTAAAGGCATCCAAAGACAGGAGAAGTCAAAACAAGAGAAGACAATGCAAGGCATCTAAAAGCATGTGAAGGCATCTAAAGGCAAAAAAAAGGCATCTAAAAGAATATGAAAGCATCTAATGGCAAAGCAAGAATTGGCAAAACATCAAAAGGCATGAAAAGATATCTAAAGGCAATGCAAGGCATGTAAAAACATCTAAAGGCAAGGCAAGGCATCTAAAATTATATAAAAGCATCTAAAGGCAAAGCAAGTCAAGGCAAGACATCTAAAGTCATAAAAAGACATCTAAAGGCAAGGCAAGGCAAGGCATATAAAGACATCTAAAGGCAAGGCACCTAAAGGCATGCAAAGGCATCTAAAGGCAACACAAGAGAAGGCAAGGCATCTAAAGGAATGTAAAAATATCTAAGGGCAAGAAAAGCAAAGGGAACACATCTGAAGGCATGTAAAGTCATCTGAACTCAAAACAAAAACAGGCAAGGCAAGGCAAGGCAAGGCCAAACTTCTAAAGATATTTAAAGGCATCTAAAGGCAAGGTAAGGCATGGGTAGGCACGAAAAGGCATCTAAGTCAAGGCGAGGCCAGGCAGAGCAAGCCAATGCAAAGCAAGGCAAGACATCTAAGGGCATGGAAAGGCACCTAAATTAAAGGCTATGCAAGACAAAGTAAGGCATTGAGAGGCATGAAAAGGTATTTGAAGGCAAAACAAGGCAAAGCAAGGCTAGTCAAGGCAAGGCCTATAACAGCATGTAAAGGCATCTAAAGTCAAGGCAAGGCATGTCTAAATTCATGGAAAGAGGTGTCTAAATTTATGGAAAGGCCTCTAAAGGCAAAGCAAGCCATTTAAAGACATGTAAAAACATCTAAAGTCAAGGCAAGTGAAGGAAAAGTTAGGCATCTAAAGGCAGGTGAAGGCATCTAAAGGCAAGGCAAGGCAAGAAAAGATTAGGCAAGGCAAGGCAAAACATCTAAAGTCATGTAAAGGCATCTAAAAAAATGCAAAGCAAGGCAAGGCAAGGTAAGACATCTAGAGGCATGTTAAGGTATCTAAAGGCGAGGCAAGCAAACCAAGGCTAGGAAAAGCAAGGCAAGGCATCTAAAGTCATGTAAAGGAACCTAACAGGAACAAAACGTATGGTAAAGCAAGACATCTAAAGGCATCTAAAGGTAAGAAAAGGCAAGGCAACTTAAGGCATGTAAAGGCATCTAAAGGCAAGGCAAGTCAAGACAAGGCAAGGCAGGACATATAAATGCATGTAAAAGTATCTACAGGCAACACAAGGCAAGAAAAGGCAAGCGAAAATTTTAAAGCAGGTAAAGGCACATAAATGCAAGGCAAAACAATGCAAAAAGTCTGAAGGCACATAAAAGCAACTAAATGCAAGGCAAGCCAAGACAAGGCCAGGCAACTCATTTAAAGACATGTAAAGGCAAGGCAAGACAAAACAAGGCATCTAAAAACATCTAGAGGCAACAAAAAGCAGGACAAGGTAAGGCAAGGCATACAAAGGCATGTAAAGATATCTAAAGGCAAGGCAAGGTAAAAAACCTAAAAGTATGTAAAAGTATCTAAAGGCAAGGTGAGGCAAGGCAATGCCTCTAAAAGCATGCAAAGGCATCTAAAGAAAAGGCAAGGCAAGGCAAGGCATTTAAAAACCTGTAAAGGCATCTAAAGGGAGAACAAGTCAAAACAAGATAAGGCAAAACAATGCATCTAAATACATGTTAAGGCATCTAAAGGCAAGGCAAGAAATTTAAAAGCATATAAAAGCATCTAAAGCCAAAGCAAGTCAAGGCAACACATATAAAGTCATGAAAAGATATCTAAAGGCATGAAGAGTCATCTCAAGGTATGGCAAGACAGGGCAAGGCATCTAAAGGCCTGTAAAGGCATCTAAAGTAAGGACAAGTCAAAACAAGATAAGGCAAAGCAAGGCATCTAAAGGCATGTAAAGACATCTAAAGGCAAGGCAGGGAATCTAAAAGCATATAAAAGCATCTAAAGGCAATGCAAGGCAAGGCAAAAAATCTAAATATATGTAAAGGCATCTAAAGTCAAGGCAAGGCAAGGCAAGGTGTCTAAAGGCTTGTTAGGCATCTAAAGTCAAGGCAAGTTTCGACAAGTCAAGACACGGCAACTAAAGACATGTAAAGACATCTAAAGGCAGGAAAGGTCAAAACAAGATAAGGCAAGGCAAGGCATCTAAAGGCATGTAAAGGCATCTAAAGGCAAGGCAAAGAATTTAAAGCATATAAAAGCATCGAAAGGCAAAGCAAGGCAAGGCAAGACATCTAGAGACATGAAAAGTCATCTAAAAGTAAGGCAAGGCAAAGCAAGGAATGTAAAGGAATCTAAAGGCAAGGCGAGGCATTTAAAGGCTTGTAAAGGCATCCAAAGGCAGGAAAAGTCCAAACAAGAGAAGACAATGCAGGGCATCTAAAAGCATGTAAAGGCATCTAAAGAAAAAAAGGCATCTAAAAGAATATGAAAGCATCTAATGTCAAAGCAAGGAAAGACAAAATATCTAAAGGCATGAAAAGACATTTAAAGGCAAGGCAAGGCATCGACAGGCATAAAAAGGCATTTAAAGGCCAGACAAGGCAAAGCAAGGCTAGTCAGGGCAAGGCCTATAACAGCATGCCAAGACATCTAGAGTAAAGGCAAGGCAATTCAAAAGGAGGTGTCTAAATTCATGTAAAGGCCTCTAAAGGCAAGGCAAGCCATTTAAAGACATGTAAACACATCTAAAGTCAAGGCAAGTCAAGGAAACGTTAGGCATCTAATGGCAGGTAAAGGCATCTAAAGGCAAGGCAAGGCAAGAAAAGATTAGGCAAGGCAAGGAAAAACATCTAAAGTCATGTAAAGGCATCTAAATAAAGGCAAAGCAAGGCAAGGCAAGGTAAGACATCTAGAGGCATGTTAAGGTATCTAAAGTCGAGGCAAGCAAACCAAGGCTAGGAAAAGCAAGGCAAGGCATCTAAAGTCATGTAAAGGAACCTAACAGGAACAAAACGTATGGTAAAGCAAGACATCTAAAGGCATCTAAAGGTAAGAAAAGGCAAGGCAACTTAAGGCATGTAAAGGCATCTAAAGGCAAGGCAAGTCAAGACAAGGCAAGGCAGGACATATAAATGCATGTAAAATTATCTACAGGCAACACAAGGCAAGGAAAGGCAAGCAACATTTAAAAGCAGGTAAAGGCACCTGAATGCAAGGTGAAACAATGCAAAAAGTCTGAAGGCACATAAAAGCATCTAAATGCAAGGCAAGCCAAGACAAGGCAAGGCAACTCATTGAAAGGCATGTAAAGGCATTTAAAGGCAAGGCAAGGCATCTGAAAACATCTAGAGCCAACACAAAGCAACACAAGGAAAAGCAAGGCATATAAAGGCATGTAAAGATATCTAAAGGCAAAAAAAGGTAAGGAATCTAAAAGTAGGTAAAGGTATCTAAAGACAAGGCAAGGCAAGGCAATGCCTCTTAAATCATGCAAAGGCATCTAAAGAAAAGGCAAGGCAAGGCATCTAAAGGCCTGTAAAGTCATCAAAAGGCAAAACAAGTCTAAACAAGACAAAGCAAGGCAAGGCATATCAAGGCATGTAAAGGCATCTAAAGGCAAGGCAAGAAATTTAAAAACATATAAAAGCATCTAAAGCCAAAGCAAGGCAAGGCAAGACATCTAAAGGCATGAAAAGATATCTAAAGGCATGAAGAGTCATCTCAAGGTATGGCAAGGCAAGGCAAGGCATCTAAAGGCCTGTAAAGGCATCTAAAGGGAGGACAAGTCGAAATAAGATAAGCCAAGGCAAAGCATCTAAAGGCATGTAAAGATATTTAAAGGCAAGGCAAGGAATCTAAAACATATAGAAGCATCTAAAGGCAATGCAAGGCAAGGCAAGGCAAAAATCTAAAGATATGTAAAGGCATCTAAAGTCAAGGCAAGGCAAGGCGTCTAAAGGCATGTTAGGCATCTAAAGTCAAGGCATGTTTAGGCAAGGCAAGACAAGGCAACTAAAGACATGTAAAGGCATCTAAAGGCAGGAAAAGACAAAACAAGGTAAGGCAAGGCAAGTCATCTAAAGGCATGTAAAGGCATCAAAAGGCCAGGCAAAAAATTTGCAGCATATAACAGCATCAAAAGGCAAAACAAGGCAAGGCAAGGCAAGACATCTAGAGACATGAAAAGTCATCTAAAAGTAAGGCAAGGAAATGAAAGGCATGTAAAGGAATGTAAAGGCAAGGCAAGACAACGCAAGACTAGGCAAGTCAAGGCAAGGCATTTAAAGACTTGAAAAGGCATCCAAAGACAGGATAAGTCAAAACAACAGAAGAAAATGCAAGGCATCTAAAAGCATGTGAAGGCATCTAAACGCCAAAAAAAAGGCATCTAAAAGAATATGAAAGCATCTAATGGCAAAGCAAGGAAAGGCAAAACATCTAAAGGCATGAAAAGACATCTAAAGGCAATGCAAGGCATCTAAAGGCATGTAAAGGCATCTAAAGGCAAGGCAAGGCATCTAAAATTATATAAAAGCATCTAAAGGCAAAGCAAGTCAAGACAAGACATCTAAAGGCATAAAAAGACACTTAAAGGCAAGGCAAGGCAAGGCATGTAAAGGCATCTAATGGCAAGGCACCTAAAGGCATGCAAAGGCATCTAAAGTCAAGGTGTCTAAAGGATGTAAAGGAATATAAAGTCATCTAAAGGCAAAGCAAGGCATCTAAATTCATATAAAGGCATCTGGAGGCAGGGCAAGTCAAAGCAACATAAGGCAAAATAAGGTATCTAAAGGCAAGGCAAGGCAAGGCAAGGCAATGCAAGGCATCCAAAGGCATGTAAAGGCATCTAAAGGCAAGGCAAAGCAAGACAAAAACATATAAAAGCATCTAAAGGCAAGGCCAGAAAAGGCAAGGCGTCTAAACAGATGTAAAGATATCTAAGGGCAAGGAAAGCAAAGGAAACACATCTGAAGGCATGTAAAGTCATCTGAATGCAAAGCAAAAGAAGGCAAGACAAGGCAAAGCCAAACATCTAAATACATTTAAAGGCATCTAAAGGCAAGGTAAGGCATGGGTACGCATGTAAAGGCATCTAAGGCAAGGCAAGGCAAGGCAGAGCAAGCCAACACAAAGCAAGGCAAGACATATAAAGGCATGTAAAGACATCTAAAGTAAAAGCAAAACAAGTGAAGGTAAAACATCGAGAGGCATGAAAGGCATTTAAAGGCAAAACAAGTCAAGGCAAGGCTAGTCAAGGCAAGCCTATAACAGCATGTAAAGGCATCTAAAGTCAAGGCAAAACAATTCAAGAAGAGGTGTCTAAATTCATGTAAAGGCCTCTAAAGGCAAGGCAAGCCATTTAAAGACATATAAAAACATCAAAAGTCAAGGCAAGTCAATGAAAATACAGGTATCTAATGGCAGGTAAAGGCATTTAAAGGCAAGGCAAGGCAAGGCAAGAAAAGATTCGGCAAGGCAAGGCAAGGAAAATGTCTAAAGTCATGTAAAGGCATCTAAATAAAGGCAAGGCAAGGCAAGGCATGGCAAGGTAAGACATCTAGAGGCATGTTAAGGTATCTAAAGGTAAGGCAAGCAAACCAAGGCTAGGAAAAGCAAGGGAAGGCATCTAAAGTCATGTAAAGGAGCCTAACAGGAATAAATGTATGGTAAAGCAATACATCTAAAAGCATCTAAAGGTAAGAAAAGGCAAGGCAACTTAAGACATGTAAACACATCTAAAGGCAAGGCAATACAAGGCATCTAAAGACATGTAAAGGCATCTAAAGGCAAGGCAAGTTAAGACAAGGCAAGGTAAGGCATATAAATGCATGTAAAATATCTACAGGCAACGCAAGGCAAGGAAAGGCAAGCAAAAATTTTAAAGCAGGAAAAGGCACCTAAATGCAAGGCGAAACAATGAAAAAAGTCTGAAGGCACATAAAAGCATCTAAATGCAAGGCAAGCCAAGACAAGGCAAGGCAACTCATTGAAAGGCATGTAAAGGCAAGGCAAGACAAAGCAAAGTATCTAAAATCATCTAGAGGCAAAACAAGGCAAGACAAGGAAAGGCAAGGCATATAAAGGCATGTAAAGATATCTAAAGGCAAGGCAAGGTAAGAAATCTAAAAGAATGTAAAGGTATCTAAAGGCAAGGCAAGGTAAGCCAATGCCTCTTAAATCATGCAAAGGCATCTAAAGAAAAGGCAAGGCAAGGCATCTAAAGGCAAAACAAGTCTAAACAAGACAAGGCAAGGCAGGGCATATCAAGGCATGTAAAGGCATCTAAAGGCAAGGCAAGAAATTTAAAAACATATAAAAGCATCTAAAGCCAAAGCAAGGCAAGGCAAGACATCTAAAGGCATGAAAAGATATCTAAAATCATGAAGAGTCATCAGAAGGTATGGCAAGGCAAGGCAAGGCATCTAAAGGCCTGCAAAGTCATCTAAGGGGAGGACAAGTCAAAAGAAGATAAGGCAAGGCAAGGCATCTAAAGGCATGTAAAGACATCTAAAGGCAAGGCAAGGCATCTAAAAGCATATAGAAGCATCTAAAGGCAATGCAAGGCAAGGCAAAAATCTAAAGATATGTAAAGGCATCTAAAGTCAAGGCAAGGCGTCTAAAGGCATGTTAGGCATCTAAAGTCAAGGCAAGTTTAGGCAAGGCACGACAAAGCAACTAAAGACATGTAAAGGCATCTAAAGGCAGGAAAAGTCAAAACAAGATAAGGCAAAGCAAGGCATCTAAAGGCATGTAAAGGCATCTAAAGGCAAGGCAAAAAAAATAAAGCATATAACAGCATCAAAAGGCAAAGCAAGGCAAGGCAAGACATATAGAGGCATAAAAAGTCATCTAAAAGTAAGGCAAGGAAAGGAAAGGCATGTAAAGGAATCTAAAGACAAGGCGAGGCAACGCAAGACTAGGCAAGGCAAGGCAAGGCATTTAAAGGCTTGTAAAGGCATCCAAAGACAGGAGAAGTCAAAACAAGAGAAGACAATGCAAGGCATCTAAAAGCATGTGAAGGCATCTAAAGGCAAAAAAAAGGCATCTAAAAGAATATGAAAGCATCTAATGGCAAAGCAAGAATTGGCAAAACATCAAAAGGCATGAAAAGATATCTAAAGGCAATGCAAGGCATGTAAAAACATCTAAAGGCAAGGCAAGGCATCTAAAATTATATAAAAGCATCTAAAGGCAAAGCAAGTCAAGGCAAGACATCTAAAGTCATAAAAAGACATCTAAAGGCAAGGCAAGGCAAGGCATATAAAGACATCTAAAGGCAAGGCACCTAAAGGCATGCAAAGGCATCTAAAGGCAACACAAGAAAAGGCAAGGCATCTAAAGGAATGTAAAAATATCTAAGGGCAAGAAAAGCAAAGGGAACACATCTGAAGGCATGTAAAGTCATCTGAACTCAAAACAAAAACAGGCAAGGCAAGGCAAGGCAAGGCCAAACTTCTAAAGATATTTAAAGGCATCTAAAGGCAAGGTAAGGCATGGGTAGGCACGAAAAGGCATCTAAGTCAAGGCGAGGCCAGGCAGAGCAAGCCAATGCAAAGCAAGGCAAGACATCTAAGGGCATGGAAAGGCACCTAAATTAAAGGCTATGCAAGACAAAGTAAGGCATTGAGAGGCATGAAAAGGTATTTGAAGGCAAAACAAGGCAAAGCAAGGCTAGTCAAGGTAAGGCCTATAACAGCATGTAAAGGCATCTAAAGTCAAGGCAAGGCATGTCTAAATTCATGGAAAGAGGTGTCTAAATTTATGGAAAGGCCTCTAAAGGCAAAGCAAGCCATTTAAAGACATGTAAAAACATCTAAAGTCAAGGCAAGTCAAGGAAAAGTTAGGCATCTAAAGGCAGGTGAAGGCATCTAAAGGCAAGGCAAGGCAAGAAAAGATTAGGCAAGGCAAGGCAAAACATCTAAAGTCATGTAAAGGCATCTAAAAAAATGCAAAGCAAGGCAAGGCAAGGTAAGACATCTAGAGGCATGTTAAGGTATCTAAAGGCGAGGCAAGCAAACCAAGGCTAGGAAAAGCAAGGCAAGGCATCTAAAGTCATGTAAAGGAACCTAACAGGAACAAAACGTATGGTAAAGCAAGACATCTAAAGGCATCTAAAGGTAAGAAAAGGCAAGGCAACTTAAGGCATGTAAAGGCATCTAAAGGCAAGGCAAGTCAAGACAAGGCAAGGCAGGACATATAAATGCATGTAAAAGTATCCACAGGCAACACAAGGCAAGAAAAGGCAAGCGAAAATTTAAAAGCAGGTAAAGGCACATAAATGCAAGGCAAAACAATGCAAAAAGTCTGAAGGCACATAAAAGCAACTAAATGCAAGGCAAGCCAAGACAAGGCCAGGCAACTCATTTAAAGACATGTAAAGGCAAGGCAAGACAAAACAAGGCATCTAAAAACATCTAGAGGCAACAAAAAGCAGGACAAGGTAAGGCAAGGCATACAAAGGCATGTAAAGATATCTAAAGGCAAGGCAAGGTAAAAAACCTAAAAGTATGTAAAAGTATCTAAAGGCAAGGTGAGGCAAGGCAATGCCTCTAAAAGCATGCAAAGGCATCTAAAGAAAAGGCAAGGCAAGGCAAGGCATTTAAAAACCTGTAAAGGCATCTAAAGGGAGAACAAGTCAAAACAAGATAAGGCAAAACAATGCATCTAAATACATGTTAAGGCATCTAAAGGCAAGGCAAGAAATTTAAAAGCATATAAAAGCATCTAAAGCCAAAGCAAGTCAAGGCAACACATATAAAGTCATGAAAAGATATCTAAAGGCATGAAGAGTCATCTCAAGGTATGGCAAGACAGGGCAAGGCATCTAAAGGCCTGTAAAGGCATCTAAAGTAAGGACAAGTCAAAACAAGATAAGGCAAAGCAAGGCATCTAAAGGCATGTAAAGACATCTAAAGGCAAGGCAGGGAATCTAAAAGCATATAAAAGCATCTAAAGGCAATGCAAGGCAAGGCAAAAAATCTAAATATATGTAAAGGCATCTAAAGTCAAGGCAAGGCAAGGCAAGGTGTCTAAAGGCTTGTTAGGCATCTAAAGTCAAGGCAAGTTTCGACAAGTCAAGACACGGCAACTAAAGACATGTAAAGACATCTAAAGGCAGGAAAGGTCAAAACAAGATAAGGCAAGGCAAGGCATCTAAAGGCATGTAAAGGCATCTAAAGGCAAGGCAAAGAATTTAAAGCATATAAAAGCATCGAAAGGCAAAGCAAGGCAAGGCAAGACATCTAGAGACATGAAAAGTCATCTAAAAGTAAGGCAAGGCAAAGCAAGGAATGTAAAGGAATCTAAAGGCAAGGCGAGGCATTTAAAGGCTTGTAAAGGCATCCAAAGGCAGGAAAAGTCCAAACAAGAGAAGACAATGCAGGGCATCTAAAAGCATGTAAAGGCATCTAAAGAAAAAAAGGCATCTAAAAGAATATGAAAGCATCTAATGTCAAAGCAAGGAAAGACAAAATATCTAAAGGCATGAAAAGACATTTAAAGGCAAGGCAAGGCATCGACAGGCATAAAAAGGCATTTAAAGGCCAGACAAGGCAAAGCAAGGCTAGTCAGGGCAAGGCCTATAACAGCATGCCAAGACATCTAGAGTAAAGGCAAGGCAATTCAAAAGGAGGTGTCTAAATTCATGTAAAGGCCTCTAAAGGCAAGGCAAGCCATTTAAAGACATGTAAACACATCTAAAGTCAAGGCAAGTCAAGGAAACTTTAGGCCTCTAATGGCAGGTAAAGGCATCTAAAGTCAAGGCAAGGCAAGAAAAGATTAGGCAAGGCAAGGAAAAACATCTAAAGTCATGTAAAGGCATCTAAATAAAGGCAAAGCAAGGCAAGGCAAGGTAAGACATCTAGAGGCATGTTAAGGTACCTAAAGGCGAGGCAAGCAAACCAAGGCTAGGAAAAGCAAGGCAAGGCATCTAAAGTCATGTAAAGGAACCTAACAGGAACAAAACGTATGGTAAAGCAAGACATCTAAAGGCATCTAAAGGTAAGAAAAGGCAAGGCAACTTAAGGCATGTAAAGGCATCTAAAGGCAAGGCAAGTCAAGACAAAGCAAGGCAGGACATATAAATGCATGTAAAATTATCTACAGGCAACACAAGGCAAGGAAAGGCAAGCAACATTTAAAAGCAGGTAAAGGCACCTGAATGCAAGGTGAAACAATGCAAAAAGTCTGAAGGCACATAAAAGCATCTAAATGCAAGGCAAGCCAAGACAAGGCAAGGCAACTCATTGAAAGGCATGTAAAGGCATTTAAAGGCAAGGCAAGGCATCTGAAAACATCTAGAGCCAACACAAAGCAACACAAGGAAAAGCAAGGCATATAAAGGCATGTAAAGATATCTAAAGGCAAAAAAAGGTAAGGAATCTAAAAGTAGGTAAAGGTATCTAAAGACAAGGCAAGGCAAGGCAATGCCTCTTAAATCATGCAAAGGCATCTAAAGAAAAGGCAAGGCAAGGCATCTAAAGGCCTGTAAAGTCATCAAAAGGCAAAACAAGTCTAAACAAGACAAAGCAAGGCAAGGCATATCAAGGCATGTAAAGGCATCTAAAGGCAAGGCAAGAAATTTAAAAACATATAAAAGCATCTAAAGCCAAAGCAAGGCAAGGCAAGACATCTAAAGGCATGAAAAGATATCTAAAGGCATGAAGAGTCATCTCAAGGTATGGCAAGGCAAGGCAAGGCATCTAAAGGCCTGTAAAGGCATCTAAAGGGAGGACAAGTCGAAATAAGATAAGCCAAGGCAAAGCATCTAAAGGCATGTAAAGATATTTAAAGGCAAGGCAAGGAATCTAAAACATATAGAAGCATCTAAAGGCAATGCAAGGCAAGGCAAGGCAAAAATCTAAAGATATGTAAAGGCATCTAAAGTCAAGGCAAGGCAAGGCGTCTAAAGGCATGTTAGGCATCTAAAGTCAAGGCATGTTTAGGCAAGGCAAGACAAGGCAACTAAAGACATGTAAAGGCATCTAAAGGCAGGAAAAGACAAAACAAGGTAAGGCAAGGCAAGTCATCTAAAGGCATGTAAAGGCATTAAAAGGCCAGGCAAAAAATTTGCAGCATATAACAGCATCAAAAGGCAAAACAAGGCAAGGCAAGGCAAGACATCTAGAGACATGAAAAGTCATCTAAAAGTAAGGCAAGGAAATGAAAGGCATGTAAAGGAATGTAAAGGCAAGGCAAGACAACGCAAGACTAGGCAAGTCAAGGCAAGGCATTTAAAGACTTGAAAAGGCATCCAAAGACAGGATAAGTCAAAACAACAGAAGAAAATGCAAGGCATCTAAAAGCATGTGAAGGCATCTAAACGCCAAAAAAAAGGCATCTAAAAGAATATGAAAGCATCTAATGGCAAAGCAAGGAAAGGCAAAACATCTAAAGGCATGAAAAGACATCTAAAGGCAATGCAAGGCATCTAAAGGCATGTAAAGGCATCTAAAGGCAAGGCAAGGCATCTAAAATTATATAAAAGCATCTAAAGGCAAAGCAAGTCAAGACAAGACATCTAAAGGCATAAAAAGACACTTAAAGGCAAGGCAAGGCAAGGCATGTAAAGGCATCTAATGGCAAGGCACCTAAAGGCATGCAAAGGCATCTAAAGTCAAGGTGTCTAAAGGATGTAAAGGAATATAAAGTCATCTAAAGGCAAAGCAAGGCATCTAAATTCATATAAAGGCATCTGGAGGCAGGGCAAGTCAAAGCAACATAAGGCAAAATAAGGTATCTAAAGGCAAGGCAAGGCAAGGCAAGGCAATGCAAGGCATCCAAAGGCATGTAAAGGCATCTAAAGGCAAGGCAAAGCAAGACAAAAACATATAAAAGCATCTAAAGGCAAGGCCAGAAAAGGCAAGGCGTCTAAACAGATGTAAAGATATCTAAGGGCAAGGAAAGCAAAGGAAACACATCTGAAGGCATGTAAAGTCATCTGAATGCAAAGCAAAAGAAGGCAAGACAAGGCAAAGCCAAACATCTAAATACATTTAAAGGCATCTAAAGGCAAGGTAAGGCATGGGTACGCATGTAAAGGCATCTAAGGCAAGGCAAGGCAAGGCAGAGCAAGCCAACACAAAGCAAGGCAAGACATATAAAGGCATGTAAAGACATCTAAAGTAAAAGCAAAACAAGTGAAGGTAAAACATCGAGAGGCATGAAAGGCATTTAAAGGCAAAACAAGTCAAGGCAAGGCTAGTCAAGGCAAGCCTATAACAGCATGTAAAGGCATCTAAAGTCAAGGCAAAACAATTCAAGAAGAGGTGTCTAAATTCATGTAAAGGCCTCTAAAGGCAAGGCAAGCCATTTAAAGACATATAAAAACATCAAAAGTCAAGGCAAGTCAATGAAAATACAGGTATCTAATGGCAGGTAAAGGCATTTAAAGGCAAGGCAAGGCAAGGCAAGAAAAGATTCGGCAAGGCAAGGCAAGGAAAATGTCTAAAGTCATGTAAAGGCATCTAAATAAAGGCAAGGCAAGGCATGGCAAGGTAAGACATCTAGAGGCATGTTAAGGTATCTAAAGGTAAGGCAAGCAAACCAAGGCTAGGAAAAGCAAGGGAAGGCATCTAAAGTCATGTAAAGGAGCCTAACAGGAATAAATGTATGGTAAAGCAATACATCTAAAAGCATCTAAAGGTAAGAAAAGGCAAGGCAACTTAAGACATGTAAACACATCTAAAGGCAAGGCAATACAAGGCATCTAAAGACATGTAAAGGCATCTAAAGGCAAGGCAAGTTAAGACAAGGCAAGGTAAGGCATATAAATGCATGTAAAATATCTACAGGCAACGCAAGGCAAGGAAAGGCAAGCAAAAATTTTAAAGCAGGAAAAGGCACCTAAATGCAAGGCGAAACAATGCAAAAAGTCTGAAGGCACATAAAAGCATCTAAATGCAAGGCAAGCCAAGACAAGGCAAGGCAACTCATTGAAAGGCATGTAAAGGCAAGGCAAGACAAAGCAAAGTATCTAAAATCATCTAGAGGCAAAACAAGGCAAGACAAGGAAAGGCAGGGCATATAAAGGCATGTAAAGATATCTAAAGGCAAGGCAAGGTAAGAAATCTAAAAGAATGTAAAGGTATCTAAAGGCAAGGCAAGGTAAGCCAATGCCTCTTAAATCATGCAAAGGCATCTAAAGAAAAGGCAAGGCAAGGCATCTAAAGGCAAAACAAGTCTAAACAAGACAAGGCAAGGCAGGGCATATCAAGGCATGTAAAGGCATCTAAAGGCAAGGCAAGAAATTTAAAAACATATAAAAGCATCTAAAGCCAAAGCAAGGCAAGGCAAGACATCTAAAGGCATGAAAAGATATCTAAAATCATGAAGAGTCATCAGAAGGTATGGCAAGGCAAGGCAAGGCATCTAAAGGCCTGCAAAGTCATCTAAGGGGAGGACAAGTCAAAAGAAGATAAGGCAAGGCAAGGCATCTAAAGGCATGTAAAGACATCTAAAGGCAAGGCAAGGCATCTAAAAGCATATAGAAGCATCTAAAGGCAATGCAAGGCAAGGCAAAAATCTAAAGATATGTAAAGGCATCTAAAGTCAAGGCAAGGCGTCTAAAGGCATGTTAGGCATCTAAAGTCAAGGCAAGTTTAGGCAAGGCACGACAAAGCAACTAAAGACATGTAAAGGCATCTAAAGGCAGGAAAAGTCAAAACAAGATAAGGCAAAGCAAGGCATCTAAAGGCATGTAAAGGCATCTAAAGGCAAGGCAAAAAAATTAAAGCATATAACAGCATCAAAAGGCAAAGCAAGGCAAGGCAAGACATATAGAGGCATAAAAAGTCATCTAAAAGTAAGGCAAGGAAAGGAAAGGCATGTAAAGGAATCTAAAGACAAGGCGAGGCAACGCAAGACTAGGCAAGGCAAGGCAAGGCATTTAAAGGCTTGTAAAGGCATCCAAAGACAGGAGAAGTCAAAACAAGAGAAGACAATGCAAGGCATCTAAAAGCATGTGAAGGCATCTAAAGGCAAAAAAAAGGCATCTAAAAGAATATGAAAGCATCTAATGGCAAAGCAAGAATTGGCAAAACATCAAAAGGCATGAAAAGATATCTAAAGGCAATGCAAGGCATGTAAAAACATCTAAAGGCAAGGCAAGGCATCTAAAATTATATAAAAGCATCTAAAGGCAAAGCAAGTCAAGGCAAGACATCTAAAGTCATAAAAAGACATCTAAAGGCAAGGCAAGGCATATAAAGACATCTAAAGGCAAGGCACCTAAAGGCATGCAAAGGCATCTAAAGGCAACACAAGAAAAGGCAAGGCATCTAAAGGAATGTAAAAATATCTAAGGGCAAGAAAAGCAAATGGAACACATCTGAAGGCATGTAAAGTCATCTGAACTCAAAACAAAAACAGGCAAGGCAAGGCAAGGCAAGACCAAACTTCTAAAGATATTTAAAGGCATCTAAAAGCAAGGTAAGGCATGGGTAGGCACGAAAAGGCATCTAAGTCAAGGCGAGGCCAGGCAGAGCAAGCCAATGCAAAGCAAGGCAAGACATCTAAGGGCATGGAAAGGCACCTAAATTAAAGGCTATGCAAGACAAAGTAAGGCATTGAGAGGCATGAAAAGGTATTTGAAGGCAAAACAAGGCAAAGCAAGGCTAGTCAAGGCAAGGCCTATAACAGCATGTAAAGGCATCTAAAGTCAAGGCAAGGCATGTCTAAATTCATGGAAAGAGGTGTCTAAATTTATGGAAAGGCCTCTAAAGGCAAAGCAAGCCATTTAAAGACATGTAAAAACATCTAAAGTCAAGGCAAGTCAAGGAAAAGTTAGGCATCTAAAGGCAGGTGAAGGCATCTAAAGGCAAGGCAAGGCAAGAAAAGATTAGGCAAGGCAAGGCAAAACATCTAAAGTCATGTAAAGGCATCTAAAAAAATGCAAAGCAAGGCAAGGCAAGGTAAGACATCTAGAGGCATGTTAAGGTATCTAAAGGCGAGGCAAGCAAACCAAGGCTAGGAAAAGCAAGGCAAGGCATCTAAAGTCATGTAAAGGAACCTAACAGGAACAAAACGTATGGTAAAGCAAGACATCTAAAGGCATCTAAAGGTAAGAAAAGGCAAGGCAACTTAAGGCATGTAAAGGCATCTAAAGGCAAGGCAAGTCAAGACAAGGCAAGGCAGGACATATAAATGCATGTAAAAGTATCTACAGGCGGGAGGGAGGCAAGATGGCGTCGTAGAGGTGACTCAGGATTGCAGCTCTCGGTGAAGGCGCAGAGGGTGAGTCCTAGCCGCATTCTCGGATGTTCCTTTTATGCCCACAGAGCGTTGAAAGTCCCAGGTGTGGGAGAGACACGGGACGCTAGCAGCCGGCTAACGCAACCGGCTCCCGCCGCCTCTTCGGCCGGCGCCGCAGCGGGACCCGGCGCGGAACTCACTGGTCTGGGTGCCCTGTTAAACCGGCAATCTGAGATTTGGAAGGGCAGATTGGCATGTCCATCTGATTGAACGGGACTTGGACAATGAGCCAGACCAGGAGTTTCCTGGGAAACGTGATCTGAGCCGGGGTAGTGGGCAGCGGCACGGGAGATCGCACAGATCCCAGTGCCCTATCGGCAGGCTCCTGGGGCGCCAGTGAGAGAGTCGACCTTTCAGCTTGGGGAGAGGAAGAGAGAGAGAGAGAGGACGGACTCTGAGGCAGGGAGCAGGGTGATCGGGCTCGGCGGGTCCCACGCTCACGGGGACAAGCAGGGCGGCGACTGGAGGCGCTTGGGGCTGAGAGTTTTGTTGCCGGCATTTAGGACGGTGCAGCCCGGTCAGGGAGGGGCGTCCACCATTCCTGACAAAGTGCACCCCCACTTAAGTACCGCCCAGGACTGACGCAGCCTGCCGTTGCCGAGGCAACCTGCCATAACAGAGAGAGGCCGCCGGGCCGCAACAGGGCGGACCCGCCTTAGGAGGTCAGAGCCCCGGCAAGCTAATAGTGAATAGACTGCCACCTAGTGGGGCAGGACAGTGCAACAGATACTCATAAAGAAAGCCCCAACTCCCTGAGACAGAGCATCTAAGGGTGAAAAAAAAAAAAAAAAGAGTGGTGTTTTATGAGTTCTATTGCAGCAGACATAACCTCCCAACAACCCTGAATGAACAACGGAGCTCACAGCTCAGCACTGGAGCTCCTATAAAGCACAGACTGTCTTCTCAAGCAGCTCCCTGACCTCTGTATATCCAAGGAGTCACCCCAGAAAAGGACTAATCAGACTGACATTTGGCTGGCATCATTCTGGAACAAGGGCAGCAGAAAAAGAAACTGATATCATCCCTCACTGTTCTGCAGCTGCTGCAGGTATACCCCAGACAAGCAGGGCCTGGAGTGGACCTCAGCACTCATACAGCAAAGAGGATAGATCTTTAGAGGGAAAACTAAGTAACAGAAATACTTCATCATCAACAATCTCAGTGTCCACACAGAGACCCAATTGAAAAATCAGCCACTACTAAGACAACAGGCGGATAAATCCATAAAGATGGGAAGAAACCAGCGCAAAAAGGAGGAAAGCACCCGAAACCAAAACACCTCACCTCCAAAAAAGGACCAAAACTCCTCACCAGCAAGGGAACAAAGCTGGACGGAGAATGAATGTGACGAAATGACGGAATCAGACTTCAGAAAGTGGATAATGAGAAACTTCAGTGAGCTAAAGGAACATGTTCTAAACCAGTGCAAAGAAACTAAGAACCTTGAAAAAAGATTTGAAAAAAGATTCGAGGAATTGATAACGAGAATGGACAACTTAGAGAGGAATATGAATGAATTGAAGGAGCTGAAAAACTCAACACGAGAACTTCGCGAAGCATGCACAAGTTTCAACAGCCGAATTGACCAAGCAGAAGAAAGAATATCAGAAGTTGAAGATCAACTCAATGAAATAAAACGAGAAACCAAGATTAAAGAAAAAAGCACAAAAAGGAATGAACAAAATCTCCAAGAAATGTGGGACTATGTGAAGAGACCCAACCTACGTTTGATAGGTGTACCAGAATGTGACGAAGAGAATGAATCCAAGCTGGAAAACACTCTTCAGGATATTATCCAGGAAAATTTCCCCAACCTAGCAAGACAGGTCAATACTCAACTCCAGGAAATACAGAGAACACCACAAAGATACTCTGCAAGAAGAGCAACCCCAAGGCACATAATCGTCAGATTCACCAGGGTTGAAACGAAGGAGAAAATACTAAGGGCAGCCAGAGAGAAAGGTCGGGTCACCCACAAAGGGAAGCCCATCAGACTCACAGCAGATCTCTCAGCAGAGACTCTACAAGCCAGAAGAGAGTGGGGGCCAATATTCAACATCCTTAAAGAAAAGAGCTTTCAACCCAGAATTTCATATCCAGCCAAACTGAGCTTCATAAGTGAAGGAAAAATAAAATCCTTCACAAACAAGCAAGTACTCAGAGATTTTGTCACCACTAGGCCTGCTTTACAAGAGCTCCTGAAAGAGGCACTACACATAGAAAGAAACAACCAGTTCCAGCCATCCTAAAAGCATACCAAATGCTAAAGACCATCAACAAAATGAAGAATGTACATGAACCAACGAGCAAAACAGCCAGCTAGCATCAAAATGGCAGTATCAAATTCACACATAACAATATTAACCCTGAATGTAAATGGGCTAAATGCACCAATCAAAAGACACAGGCTGGCAAATTGGATAAAAAACCAAAACCCATCGGTGTGCTGTATCCAGGAAACCCACCTCACATGCAAAGATACACAAAGGCTCAAAATAAAGGGATGGAGGAAGATTTACCAAGCAAATGGAGAGCAAAAAAAAGCAGGAGTTGCAATTCTCATCTCTGATAAAATAGACTTTAAAGTAACAAAGATCAAAAGGGACAAAGAAGGTCATTACATAATGGTAAAAGGATCGATACAACAAGAAGAGATAACGATTCTAAATATATATGGACCCAATGTAGGAGCACCCAAATATATAAGGCAAGTTCTTAATGACTTACAAAGGGACTTAGACTCCCACACAATAATAGTGGGAGACTTTAACACTCCACTGTCAATAGCAGACAGATCAACCAGACAGAAAATTAACAAGGATATCCAGGACTTGAACTCAGACCTGGAACAAGCAAACCTGATAGACATTTACAGAACTCTCCACCCCAAATCCACAGAATATACATTCTTCTCAGCACCACATCACACCTACTCCAAAATTGACCACATAATTGGAAGTAAAGCACTCCTCAGCAAATGCAAAACAACTGAAATCATAACAAACAGTCTCTCAGACCATAGTGCAATCAAGTTGGAACTCAGAATTCAGAAAATAACTCAGAACCGCACAGCTTCATGGAAACTGAACAATTGGCTCCTGAACGTTGATTGGATAAACAATGAAATGAAGGCAGAAATAAAGAAGTTCTTTGAAACCAATGAGAATGAAGACACAACGTACCAGAATCTCTGGGACACATTTAAAGCAGTCTGTAGAGGAAAATATATAGCAATAAGTGCCCACATGAGAAGAATGGAGAGATCCAAAATTGACACCCTATCGTCAAAATTGAAAGAGCTAGAGGAGCAAGATCAAAAAAGCTCAAAACCTAGCCGAAGACAAGAAATAACTAAGATCAGAGCAGAACTGAAGGAGATAGAGACAAGAAAAACCCTTCAAAAAATCAATAAATCTAAGAGCTGGTTTTTCGAAAAGATCAACAAAATAGACAGACCACTAGCCAGACTGATAAAAAAGAAGAGAGAGAACTACCAAATAGATGCAATAAAAAACGATAAAGGGGAAATCACCACAGATTCCACAGAAATTCAAACCATCATCAGAGAATACTACAAACAACTCTATGCACATAAACCAGTAAATCAGGAAGAAATGGATAAATTCCTGGATGCCTGTGTCCTCCCAAGCCTAAACCAGGAGGAAGCCGAAACTATGAATAGACCAATAACAAGGTCTGAAGTTGAGGCAGCAATTAAGAGCCTAACACACAAAAAAAGCCCAGGTCCAGATGGGTTCACAGCCGAATTCTACCAGACACACAAAGAGGATCTGGTACCATTCCTTCTGAAACTATTCCAAATAATCCAAAAAGAGGGAACCCTTCCCAAATCATTTTATGAGACCAACATCATCCTGATACCAAAACCTGGCAGAGACTCAACAAGAAAAGAAAACTTCAGGCCAATATCCATGATGAACATAGATGCAAAAATCTTCAATAAAATACTGGCAAACCGATTGCAACAGCACATTAAAAAACTTATCCATCATGATCAAGTAGGATTTATCCCGGGGATGCAAGGCTGGTTCAACATACGCAAGTCTATAAATGTAATTCACCACATAAACAGAAGCAAAAACAAAAACCACATGATTATCTCAATTGATGCAGAGAAGGCATTTGACAAAATTCAACAGCCCTTTATGCTAAAAACCCTCAATAAACTTGGTATTGATGGAACATATCTCAAAGTAATAAAAGCTATTTATGACAAACCAACAGCCAATATCATACTTAATGGGCAAAAACTGGAAGCATTCCCTTTGAAATCTGGCACTAGACAAGGATGCCCTCTCTCACCACTTCTATTCAACATAGTACTGGAAGTTCTAGCCAGAGCAATCAGGCAAGAAAAAGAAATAAAGGGTATTCAAATAGGAAAGGTGGAAGCCAAATTGTCTCTATTTGCAGACGACATGATAGTATACCTAGAAGACCCCATCACCTCAGCCCAAAAGCTCCTGCAACTGATAAGCAACTTCAGCAAAGTCTCAGGATATAAAATCAATGTGCAAAAATCACAAGCATTCCTATACACCAATAACAGACTTAAAGAGAACCAAATCAAGAACGAACTGCCATTCACAATTGCTACAAAGAAAATAAAATACCTAGGAATACAACTCACTAGGAATGTAAGGGACCTCTTTAAGGAAAACTACAAACAACTGCTCAATGAAATAAGAGAGGACACAAACAGATGGAGAAACATTCCATGTTCGTGGTTAGGAAGAATCAATATCGTGAAAATGGCTATACTGCCCAAAGTAATTTACACAATCAATGCTATCCCCATCAAACTACCATTGAATTTCTTCACAGAACTGGAAAAAACCACCATGAATTTCATATGGAACCAAAAAAGAGCCCGCATAGCCAAGTCAATTCTAAGCAAAAAGAACACAGCGGGAGGCATCACACTACCAGACTTCAAACTATACTACAAGGCTACAGTAATCAAAACAGCATGGTACTGGTACCAAAACAGAGATATAGACCAATGGAACAGAACAGAGGCATCGGAGGCAACACAACACATCTACAACCATATTATCTTTGATAAACCAGACAAAAACAGGCAATGGGGAAAGGATTCCCTATTTAATAAATGGTGTTGGGAAAACTGGCTAGCCATGTGCAGAAAGCAGAAATTGGACCCCTTCCTGACACCTTACACTAAAATTAACTCCAGATGGATTAAAGACTTAAACGTAAGACCCGACACCATAAAAACCCTAGAGGAAAATCTAGGCAAAACCATTCAGGACATAGGAGTAGGCAAGGACTTCATGAACAAAACTCCCAAAGCATTGGCAACAAAAGCCAAAATAGACAAATGGGACCTAATCAAACTCCACAGCTTCTGCACAGCAAAACAAACAGTCACTAGAGTGAATCGGCAACCATCAGAATGGGAAAAAATCTTTGCAGTTTACGCATCTGACAAAGGGCTGATATCCAGAATTTACAAAGAACTCAAACAGATTTACAGGAAAAAAACAAACAAGCCCATTCAAAAATGGGCAAAGGATATGAACAGAAACTTTACGAAAGCAGACATACATGAGGCCAGCAAACATATGAAAAAGTGCTCATCGTCATTGGTCATTAGAGAGATGCAAATCAAAACCACATTGAGATACCATCTCACACCAGTTAGAATGGCGATCATTAAAAAATCTGGAGACAGCAGATGCTGGAGAGGATGTGGAGAAATAGGAACACTCTTACACTGTTGGTGGGAGTGTAAATTAGTTCAACCATTGTGGAAGACAGTGTGGCGATTTCTCAGGGACCTAGAAATAGAAATTCCATTTGACCCAGCAATCCCATTACTGGGTATCTATCCAAAGGATTTTAAATCGTTCTACTATAAGGACACATGCACACGAATGTTCATTGCAGCACTGTTTACAATAGCAAAGACCTGGAACCAACCCAAATGCCCAACGATGATAGACTGGACTGGGAAAATGTGGCACATATACACCATGGAATATTATGCAGCAATCAAAAATGATGAGTTTGTGTCCTTTGTAGGGACATGGATGAATCTGGAGAACATCATTCTCAGCAAACTGACACAAGAACAGAAAAAGAAATACCGCATATACTCACTCATAGGTGGGTGAGAAAAATGAGAACACGTGGACACAGAGAGGCGGTCTACTATACACTGGGGACTGTTGGGGGGAATGGGGGAGGGACAGCAGGGGGGGGCTGGGGGGGATAGCCTGGGGATGAATACCAAGTGTGGGTGAAGGGGAGGAAAGCAGCAAAGCACACTGCCATGTGTGTACCTATGCAACTATCTTGCTTGTTCTGCACATGTACCCCCAAACCTATAATGCAATAAAAATTAAAAAAAAAAAAAAAAAAAAAAAAAAAAAGAAAAGAAAATATAAATGTATATTTTAAAATTTAGCTTCATAGTTAGATGTAGTGCTGTTTGCAAGAGCAATGTCAAAAAAAAAAAAAAAAAAAAAAAAAAAAAAAAAGTATCTACAGGCAACACAAGGCAAGAATAGGCAAGCGAAAATTTAAAAGCAGGTAAAGGCACATAAATGCAAGGCAAAACAATGCAAAAAGTCTGAAGGCACATCAAAGCAACTAAATGCAAGGCAAGCCAAGACAAGGCCAGGCAACTCATTTAAAGACATGTAAAGGCAAGGCAAGACAAAACAAGGCATCTAAAAACATCTAGAGGCAACACAAGGCAGGACAAGGTAAGGCAAGGCATACAAAGGCATGTAAAGATATCTAAAGGCAAGGCAAGGTAAAAAACCTAAAAGTATGTAAAAGTATCTAAAGGCAAGGTGAGGCAAGGCAATGCCTCTAAAAGCATGCAAAGGCATCTAAAGAAAAGGCAAGGCAAGGCAAGGCATTTAAAAACCTGTAAAGGCATCTAAAGGGAGAACAAGTCAAAACAAGATAAGGCAAAACAATGCATCTAAATACATGTTAAGGCATCTAAAGGCAAGGCAAGAAATTTAAAAGCATATAAAAGCATCTAAAGCCAAAGCAAGTCAAGGCAACACATATAAAGTCATGAAAAGATATCTAAAGGCATGAAGAGTCATCTCAAGGTATGGCAAGACAGGGCAAGGCATCTAAAGGCCTGTAAAGGCATCTAAAGTAAGGACAAGTCAAAACAAGATAAGGCAAAGCAAGGCATCTAAAGGCATGTAAAGACATCTAAAGGCAAGGCAGGGAATCTAAAAGCATATAAAAGCATCTAAAGGCAATGCAAGGCAAGGCAAAAAATCTAAATATATGTAAAGGCATCTAAAGTCAAGGCAAGGCAAGGCAAGGTGTCTAAAGGCTTGTTAGGCATCTAAAGTCAAGGCAAGTTTCGACAAGTCAAGACACGGCAACTAAAGACATGTAAAGACATCTAAAGGCAGGAAAGGTCAAAACAAGATAAGGCAAGGCAAGGCATCTAAAGGCATGTAAAGGCATCTAAAGGCAAGGCAAAGAATTTAAAGCATATAAAAGCATCGAAAGGCAAAGCAAGGCAAGGCAAGACATCTAGAGACATGAAAAGTCATCTAAAAGTAAGGCAAGGCAAAGCAAGGAATGTAAAGGAATCTAAAGGCAAGGCGAGGCATTTAAAGGCTTGTAAAGGCATCCAAAGGCAGGAAAAGTCCAAACAAGAGAAGACAATGCAGGGCATCTAAAAGCATGTAAAGGCATCTAAAGAAAAAAAGGCATCTAAAAGAATATGAAAGCATCTAATGTCAAAGCAAGGAAAGACAAAATATCTAAAGGCATGAAAAGACATTTAAAGGCAAGGCAAGGCATCGACAGGCATAAAAAGGCATTTAAAGGCCAGACAAGGCAAAGCAAGGCTAGTCAGGGCAAGGCCTATAACAGCATGCCAAGACATCTAGAGTAAAGGCAAGGCAATTCAAAAGGAGGTGTCTAAATTCATGTAAAGGCCTCTAAAGGCAAGGCAAGCCATTTAAAGACATGTAAACACATCTAAAGTCAAGGCAAGTCAAGGAAACGTTAGGCATCTAATGGCAGGTAAAGGCATCTAAAGGCAAGGCAAGGCAAGAAAAGATTAGGCAAGGCAAGGAAAAACATCTAAAGTCATGTAAAGGCATCTAAATAAAGGCAAAGCAAGGCAAGGCAAGGCAAGGTAAGACATCTAGAGGCATGTTAAGGTATCTAAAGGCGAGGCAAGCAAACCAAGGCTAGGAAAAGCAAGGCAAGGCATCTAAAGTCATGTAAAGGAACCTAACAGGAACAAAACGTATGGTAAAGCAAGACATCTAAAGGCATCTAAAGGTAAGAAAAGGCAAGGCAACTTAAGGCATGTAAAGGCATCTAAAGGCAAGGCAAGTCAAGACAAGGCAAGGCAGGACATATAAATGCATGTAAAATTATCTACAGGCAACACAAGGCAAGGAAAGGCAAGCAACATTTAAAAGCAGGTAAAGGCACCTGAATGCAAGGTGAAACAATGCAAAAAGTCTGAAGGCACATAAAAGCATCTAAATGCAAGGCAAGCCAAGACAAGGCAAGGCAACTCATTGAAAGGCATGTAAAGGCATTTAAAGGCAAGGCAAGGCATCTGAAAACATCTAGAGCCAACACAAAGCAACACAAGGAAAAGCAAGGCATATAAAGGCATGTAAAGATATCTAAAGGCAAAAAAAGGTAAGGAATCTAAAAGTAGGTAAAGGTATCTAAAGACAAGGCAAGGCAAGGCAATGCCTCTTAAATCATGCAAAGGCATCTAAAGAAAAGGCAAGGCAAGGCATCTAAAGGCCTGTAAAGTCATCAAAAGGCAAAACAAGTCTAAACAAGACAAAGCAAGGCAAGGCATATCAAGGCATGTAAAGGCATCTAAAGGCAAGGCAAGAAATTTAAAAACATATAAAAGCATCTAAAGCCAAAGCAAGGCAAGGCAAGACATCTAAAGGCATGAAAAGATATCTAAAGGCATGAAGAGTCATCTCAAGGTATGGCAAGGCAAGGCAAGGCATCTAAAGGCCTGTAAAGGCATCTAAAGGGAGGACAAGTCGAAATAAGATAAGCCAAGGCAAAGCATCTAAAGGCATGTAAAGATATTTAAAGGCAAGGCAAGGAATCTAAAACATATAGAAGCATCTAAAGGCAATGCAAGGCAAGGCAAGGCGAAAATCTAAAGATATGTAAAGGCATCTAAAGTCAAGGCAAGGCAAGGCGTCTAAAGGCATGTTAGGCATCTAAAGTCAAGGCATGTTTAGGCAAGGCAAGACAAGGCAACTAAAGACATGTAAAGGCATCTAAAGGCAGGAAAAGACAAAACAAGGTAAGGCAAGGCAAGTCATCTAAAGGCATGTAAAGGCATCAAAAGGCCAGGCAAAAAATTTGCAGCATATAACAGCATCAAAAGGCAAAACAAGGCAAGGCAAGGCAAGACATCTAGAGACATGAAAAGTCATCTAAAAGTAAGGCAAGGAAATGAAAGGCATGTAAAGGAATGTAAAGGCAAGGCAAGACAACGCAAGACTAGGCAAGTCAAGGCAAGGCATTTAAAGACTTGAAAAGGCATCCAAAGACAGGATAAGTCAAAACAACAGAAGAAAATGCAAGGCATCTAAAAGCATGTGAAGGCATCTAAACGCCAAAAAAAAGGCATCTAAAAGAATATGAAAGCATCTAATGGCAAAGCAAGGAAAGGCAAAACATCTAAAGGCATGAAAAGACATCTAAAGGCAATGCAAGGCATCTAAAGGCATGTAAAGGCATCTAAAGGCAAGGCAAGGCATCTAAAATTATATAAAAGCATCTAAAGGCAAAGCAAGTCAAGACAAGACATCTAAAGGCATAAAAAGACACTTAAAGGCAAGGCAAGGCAAGGCATGTAAAGGCATCTAATGGCAAGGCACCTAAAGGCATGCAAAGGCATCTAAAGTCAAGGTGTCTAAAGGATGTAAAGGAATATAAAGTCATCTAAAGGCAAAGCAAGGCATCTAAATTCATATAAAGGCATCTGGAGGCAGGGCAAGTCAAAGCAACATAAGGCAAAATAAGGTATCTAAAGGCAAGGCAAGGCAAGGCAAGGCAATGCAAGGCATCCGAAGGCATGTAAAGGCATCTAAAGGCAAGGCAAAGCAAGACAAAAACATATAAAAGCATCTAAAGGCAAGGCCAGAAAAGGCAAGGCGTCTAAACAGATGTAAAGATATCTAAGGGCAAGGAAAGCAAAGGAAACACATCTGAAGGCATGTAAAGTCATCTGAATGCAAAGCAAAAGAAGGCAAGACAAGGCAAAGCCAAACATCTAAATACATTTAAAGGCATCTAAAGGCAAGGTAAGGCATGGGTACGCATGTAAAGGCATCTAAGGCAAGGCAAGGCAAGGCAGAGCAAGCCAACACAAAGCAAGGCAAGACATATAAAGGCATGTAAAGACATCTAAAGTAAAAGCAAAACAAGTGAAGGTAAAACATCGAGAGGCATGAAAGGCATTTAAAGGCAAAACAAGTCAAGGCAAGGCTAGTCAAGGCAAGCCTATAACAGCATGTAAAGGCATCTAAAGTCAAGGCAAAACAATTCAAGAAGAGGTGTCTAAATTCATGTAAAGGCCTCTAAAGGCAAGGCAAGCCATTTAAAGACATATAAAAACATCAAAAGTCAAGGCAAGTCAATGAAAATACAGGTATCTAATGGCAGGTAAAGGCATTTAAAGGCAAGGCAAGGCAAGGCAAGAAAAGATTCGGCAAGGCAAGGCAAGGAAAATGTCTAAAGTCATGTAAAGGCATCTAAATAAAGGCAAGGCAAGGCATGGCAAGGTAAGACATCTAGAGGCATGTTAAGGTATCTAAAGGTAAGGCAAGCAAACCAAGGCTAGGAAAAGCAAGGGAAGGCATCTAAAGTCATGTAAAGGAGCCTAACAGGAATAAATGTATGGTAAAGCAATACATCTAAAAGCATCTAAAGGTAAGAAAAGGCAAGGCAACTTAAGACATGTAAACACATCTAAAGGCAAGGCAATACAAGGCATCTAAAGACATGTAAAGGCATCTAAAGGCAAGGCAAGTTAAGACAAGGCAAGGTAAGGCATATAAATGCATGTAAAATATCTACAGGCAACGCAAGGCAAGGAAAGGCAAGCAAAAATTTTAAAGCAGGAAAAGGCACCTAAATGCAAGGCGAAACAATGCAAAAAGTCTGAAGGCACATAAAAGCATCTAAATGCAAGGCAAGCCAAGACAAGGCAAGGCAACTCATTGAAAGGCATGTAAAGGCAAGGCAAGACAAAGCAAAGTATCTAAAATCATCTAGAGGCAAAACAAGGCAAGACAAGGAAAGGCAAGGCATATAAAGGCATGTAAAGATATCTAAAGGCAAGGCAAGGTAAGAAATCTAAAAGAATGTAAAGGTATCTAAAGGCAAGGCAAGGTAAGCCAATGCCTCTTAAATCATGCAAAGGCATCTAAAGAAAAGGCAAGGCAAGGCATCTAAAGGCAAAACAAGTCTAAACAAGACAAGGCAAGGCAGGGCATATCAAGGCATGTAAAGGCATCTAAAGGCAAGGCAAGAAATTTAAAAACATATAAAAGCATCTAAAGCCAAAGCAAGGCAAGGCAAGACATCTAAAGGCATGAAAAGATATCTAAAATCATGAAGAGTCATCAGAAGGTATGGCAAGGCAAGGCAAGGCATCTAAAGGCCTGCAAAGTCATCTAAGGGGAGGACAAGTCAAAAGAAGATAAGGCAAGGCAAGGCATCTAAAGGCATGTAAAGACATCTAAAGGCAAGGCAAGGCATCTAAAAGCATATAGAAGCATCTAAAGGCAATGCAAGGCAAGGCAAAAATCTAAAGATATGTAAAGGCATCTAAAGTCAAGGCAAGGCGTCTAAAGGCATGTTAGGCATCTAAAGTCAAGGCAAGTTTAGGCAAGGCACGACAAAGCAACTAAAGACATGTAAAGGCATCTAAAGGCAGGAAAAGTCAAAACAAGATAAGGCAAAGCAAGGCATCTAAAGGCATGTAAAGGCATCTAAAGGCAAGGCAAAAAAAATAAAGCATATAACAGCATCAAAAGGCAAAGCAAGGCAAGGCAAGACATATAGAGGCATAAAAAGTCATCTAAAAGTAAGGCAAGGAAAGGAAAGGCATGTAAAGGAATCTAAAGACAAGGCGAGGCAACGCAAGACTAGGCAAGGCAAGGCAAGGCATTTAAAGGCTTGTAAAGGCATCCAAAGACAGGAGAAGTCAAAACAAGAGAAGACAATGCAAGGCATCTAAAAGCATGTGAAGGCATCTAAAGGCAAAAAAAAGGCATCTAAAAGAATATGAAAGCATCTAATGGCAAAGCAAGAATTGGCAAAACATCAAAAGGCATGAAAAGATATCTAAAGGCAATGCAAGGCATGTAAAAACATCTAAAGGCAAGGCAAGGCATCTAAAATTATATAAAAGCATCTAAAGGCAAAGCAAGTCAAGGCAAGACATCTAAAGTCATAAAAAGACATCTAAAGGCAAGGCAAGGCAAGGCATATAAAGACATCTAAAGGCAAGGCACCTAAAGGCATGCAAAGGCATCTAAAGGCAACACAAGAAAAGGCAAGGCATCTAAAGGAATGTAAAAATATCTAAGGGCAAGAAAAGCAAAGGGAACACATCTGAAGGCATGTAAAGTCATCTGAACTCAAAACAAAAACAGGCAAGGCAAGGCAAGGCAAGGCCAAACTTCTAAAGATATTTAAAGGCATCTAAAGGCAAGGTAAGGCATGGGTAGGCACGAAAAGGCATCTAAGTCAAGGCGAGGCCAGGCAGAGCAAGCCAATGCAAAGCAAGGCAAGACATCTAAGGGCATGGAAAGGCACCTAAATTAAAGGCTATGCAAGACAAAGTAAGGCATTGAGAGGCATGAAAAGGTATTTGAAGGCAAAACAAGGCAAAGCAAGGCTAGTCAAGGCAAGGCCTATAACAGCATGTAAAGGCATCTAAAGTCAAGGCAAGGCATGTCTAAATTCATGGAAAGAGGTGTCTAAATTTATGGAAAGGCCTCTAAAGGCAAAGCAAGCCATTTAAAGACATGTAAAAACATCTAAAGTCAAGGCAAGTCAAGGAAAAGTTAGGCATCTAAAGGCAGGTGAAGGCATCTAAAGGCAAGGCAAGGCAAGGCAAAACATCTAAAGTCATGTAAAGGCATCTAAAAAAATGCAAAGCAAGGCAAGGCAAGGTAAGACATCTAGAGGCATGTTAAGGTATCTAAAGGCGAGGCAAGCAAACCAAGGCTAGGAAAAGCAAGGCAAGGCATCTAAAGTCATGTAAAGGAACCTAACAGGAACAAAACGTATGGTAAAGCAAGACATCTAAAGGCATCTAAAGGTAAGAAAAGGCAAGGCAACTTAAGGCATGTAAAGGCATCTAAAGGCAAGGCAAGTCAAGACAAGGCAAGGCAGGACATATAAATGCATGTAAAAGTATCTACAGGCAACACAAGGCAAGAAAAGGCAAGCGAAAATTTTAAAGCAGGTAAAGGCACATAAATGCAAGGCAAAACAATGCAAAAAGTCTGAAGGCACATAAAAGCAACTAAATGCAAGGCAAGCCAAGACAAGGCCAGGCAACTCATTTAAAGACATGTAAAGGCAAGGCAAGACAAAACAAGGCATCTAAAAACATCTAGAGGCAACAAAAAGCAGGACAAGGTAAGGCAAGGCATACAAAGGCATGTAAAGATATCTAAAGGCAAGGCAAGGTAAAAAACCTAAAAGTATGTAAAAGTATCTAAAGGCAAGGTGAGGCAAGGCAATGCCTCTAAAAGCATGCAAAGGCATCTAAAGAAAAGGCAAGGCAAGGCAAGGCATTTAAAAACCTGTAAAGGCATCTAAAGGGAGAACAAGTCAAAACAAGATAAGGCAAAACAATGCATCTAAATACATGTTAAGGCATCTAAAGGCAAGGCAAGAAATTTAAAAGCATATAAAAGCATCTAAAGCCAAAGCAAGTCAAGGCAACACATATAAAGTCATGAAAAGATATCTAAAGGCATGAAGAGTCATCTCAAGGTATGGCAAGACAGGGCAAGGCATCTAAAGGCCTGTAAAGGCATCTAAAGTAAGGACAAGTCAAAACAAGATAAGGCAAAGCAAGGCATCTAAAGGCATGTAAAGACATCTAAAGGCAAGGCAGGGAATCTAAAAGCATATAAAAGCATCTAAAGGCAATGCAAGGCAAGGCAAAAAATCTAAATATATGTAAAGGCATCTAAAGTCAAGGCAAGGCAAGGCAAGGTGTCTAAAGGCTTGTTAGGCATCTAAAGTCAAGGCAAGTTTCGACAAGTCAAGACACGGCAACTAAAGACATGTAAAGACATCTAAAGGCAGGAAAGGTCAAAACAAGATAAGGCAAGGCAAGGCATCTAAAGGCATGTAAAGGCATCTAAAGGCAAGGCAAAGAATTTAAAGCATATAAAAGCATCGAAAGGCAAAGCAAGGCAAGGCAAGACATCTAGAGACATGAAAAGTCATCTAAAAGTAAGGCAAGGCAAAGCAAGGAATGTAAAGGAATCTAAAGGCAAGGCGAGGCATTTAAAGGCTTGTAAAGGCATCCAAAGGCAGGAAAAGTCCAAACAAGAGAAGACAATGCAGGGCATCTAAAAGCATGTAAAGGCATCTAAAGAAAAAAAGGCATCTAAAAGAATATGAAAGCATCTAATGTCAAAGCAAGGAAAGACAAAATATCTAAAGGCATGAAAAGACATTTAAAGGCAAGGCAAGGCATCGACAGGCATAAAAAGGCATTTAAAGGCCAGACAAGGCAAAGCAAGGCTAGTCAGGGCAAGGCCTATAACAGCATGCCAAGACATCTAGAGTAAAGGCAAGGCAATTCAAAAGGAGGTGTCTAAATTCATGTAAAGGCCTCTAAAGGCAAGGCAAGCCATTTAAAGACATGTAAACACATCTAAAGTCAAGGCAAGTCAAGGAAACGTTAGGCATCTAATGGCAGGTAAAGGCATCTAAAGGCAAGGCAAGGCAAGAAAAGATTAGGCAAGGCAAGGAAAAACATCTAAAGTCATGTAAAGGCATCTAAATAAAGGCAAAGCAAGGCAAGGCAAGGTAAGACATCTAGAGGCATGTTAAGGTATCTAAAGGCGAGGCAAGCAAACCAAGGCTAGGAAAAGCAAGGCAAGGCATCTAAAGTCATGTAAAGGAACCTAACAGGAACAAAACGTATGGTAAAGCAAGACATCTAAAGGCATCTAAAGGTAAGAAAAGGCAAGGCAACTTAAGGCATGTAAAGGCATCTAAAGGCAAGGCAAGTCAAGACAAGGCAAGGCAGGACATATAAATGCATGTAAAATTATCTACAGGCAACACAAGGCAAGGAAAGGCAAGCAACATTTAAAAGCAGGTAAAGGCACCTGAATGCAAGGTGAAACAATGCAAAAAGTCTGAAGGCACATAAAAGCATCTAAATGCAAGGCAAGCCAAGACAAGGCAAGGCAACTCATTGAAAGGCATGTAAAGGCATTTAAAGGCAAGGCAAGGCATCTGAAAACATCTAGAGCCAACACAAAGCAACACAAGGAAAAGCAAGGCATATAAAGGCATGTAAAGATATCTAAAGGCAAAAAAAGGTAAGGAATCTAAAAGTAGGTAAAGGTATCTAAAGACAAGGCAAGGCAAGGCAATGCCTCTTAAATCATGCAAAGGCATCTAAAGAAAAGGCAAGGCAAGGCATCTAAAGGCCTGTAAAGTCATCAAAAGGCAAAACAAGTCTAAACAAGACAAAGCAAGGCAAGGCATATCAAGGCATGTAAAGGCATCTAAAGGCAAGGCAAGAAATTTAAAAACATATAAAAGCATCTAAAGCCAAAGCAAGGCAAGGCAAGACATCTAAAGGCATGAAAAGATATCTAAAGGCATGAAGAGTCATCTCAAGGTATGGCAAGGCAAGGCAAGGCATCTAAAGGCCTGTAAAGGCATCTAAAGGGAGGACAAGTCGAAATAAGATAAGCCAAGGCAAAGCATCTAAAGGCATGTAAAGATATTTAAAGGCAAGGCAAGGAATCTAAAACATATAGAAGCATCTAAAGGCAATGCAAGGCAAGGCAAGGCGAAAATCTAAAGATATGTAAAGGCATCTAAAGTCAAGGCAAGGCAAGGCGTCTAAAGGCATGTTAGGCATCTAAAGTCAAGGCATGTTTAGGCAAGGCAAGACAAGGCAACTAAAGACATGTAAAGGCATCTAAAGGCAGGAAAAGACAAAACAAGGTAAGGCAAGGCAAGTCATCTAAAGGCATGTAAAGGCATCAAAAGGCCAGGCAAAAAATTTGCAGCATATAACAGCATCAAAAGGCAAAACAAGGCAAGGCAATGCAAGACATCTAGAGACATGAAAAGTCATCTAAAAGTAAGGCAAGGAAATGAAAGGCATGTAAAGGAATGTAAAGGCAAGGCAAGACAACGCAAGACTAGGCAAGTCAAGGCAAGGCATTTAAAGACTTGAAAAGGCATCCAAAGACAGGATAAGTCAAAACAACAGAAGAAAATGCAAGGCATCTAAAAGCATGTGAAGGCATCTAAACGCCAAAAAAAAGGCATCTAAAAGAATATGAAAGCATCTAATGGCAAAGCAAGGAAAGGCAAAACATCTAAAGGCATGAAAAGACATCTAAAGGCAATGCAAGGCATCTAAAGGCATGTAAAGGCATCTAAAGGCAAGGCAAGGCATCTAAAATTATATAAAAGCATCTAAAGGCAAAGCAAGTCAAGACAAGACATCTAAAGGCATAAAAAGACACTTAAAGGCAAGGCAAGGCAAGGCATGTAAAGGCATCTAATGGCAAGGCACCTAAAGGCATGCAAAGGCATCTAAAGTCAAGGTGTCTAAAGGATGTAAAGGAATATAAAGTCATCTAAAGGCAAAGCAAGGCATCTAAATTCATATAAAGGCATCTGGAGGCAGGGCAAGTCAAAGCAACATAAGGCAAAATAAGGTATCTAAAGGCAAGGCAAGGCAAGGCAAGGCAATGCAAGGCATCCAAAGGCATGTAAAGGCATCTAAAGGCAAGGCAAAGCAAGACAAAAACATATAAAAGCATCTAAAGGCAAGGCCAGAAAAGGCAAGGCGTCTAAACAGATGTAAAGATATCTAAGGGCAAGGAAAGCAAAGGAAACACATCTGAAGGCATGTAAAGTCATCTGAATGCAAAGCAAAAGAAGGCAAGACAAGGCAAAGCCAAACATCTAAATACATTTAAAGGCATCTAAAGGCAAGGTAAGGCATGGGTACGCATGTAAAGGCATCTAAGGCAAGGCAAGGCAAGGCAGAGCAAGCCAACACAAAGCAAGGCAAGACATATAAAGGCATGTAAAGACATCTAAAGTAAAAGCAAAACAAGTGAAGGTAAAACATCGAGAGGCATGAAAGGCATTTAAAGGCAAAACAAGTCAAGGCAAGGCTAGTCAAGGCAAGCCTATAACAGCATGTAAAGGCATCTAAAGTCAAGGCAAAACAATTCAAGAAGAGGTGTCTAAATTCATGTAAAGGCCTCTAAAGGCAAGGCAAGCCATTTAAAGACATATAAAAACATCAAAAGTCAAGGCAAGTCAATGAAAATACAGGTATCTAATGGCAGGTAAAGGCATTTAAAGGCAAGGCAAGGCAAGGCAAGAAAAGATTCGGCAAGGCAAGGCAAGGAAAATGTCTAAAGTCATGTAAAGGCATCTAAATAAAGGCAAGGCAAGGCATGGCAAGGTAAGACATCTAGAGGCATGTTAAGGTATCTAAAGGTAAGGCAAGCAAACCAAGGCTAGGAAAAGCAAGGGAAGGCATCTAAAGTCATGTAAAGGAGCCTAACAGGAATAAATGTATGGTAAAGCAATACATCTAAAAGCATCTAAAGGTAAGAAAAGGCAAGGCAACTTAAGACATGTAAACACATCTAAAGGCAAGGCAATACAAGGCATCTAAAGACATGTAAAGGCATCTAAAGGCAAGGCAAGTTAAGACAAGGCAAGGTAAGGCATATAAATGCATGTAAAATATCTACAGGCAACGCAAGGCAAGGAAAGGCAAGCAAAAATTTTAAAGCAGGAAAAGGCACCTAAATGCAAGGCGAAACAATGCAAAAAGTCTGAAGGCACATAAAAGCATCTAAATGCAAGGCAAGCCAAGACAAGGCAAGGCAACTCATTGAAAGGCATGTAAAGGCAAGGCAAGACAAAGCAAAGTATCTAAAATCATCTAGAGGCAAAACAAGGCAAGACAAGGAAAGGCAAGGCATATAAAGGCATGTAAAGATATCTAAAGGCAAGGCAAGGTAAGAAATCTAAAAGAATGTAAAGGTATCTAAAGGCAAGGCAAGGTAAGCCAATGCCTCTTAAATCATGCAAAGGCATCTAAAGAAAAGGCAAGGCAAGGCATCTAAAGGCAAAACAAGTCTAAACAAGACAAGGCAAGGCAGGGCATATCAAGGCATGTAAAGGCATCTAAAGGCAAGGCAAGAAATTTAAAAACATATAAAAGCATCTAAAGCCAAAGCAAGGCAAGGCAAGACATCTAAAGGCATGAAAAGATATCTAAAATCATGAAGAGTCATCAGAAGGTATGGCAAGGCAAGGCAAGGCATCTAAAGGCCTGCAAAGTCATCTAAGGGGAGGACAAGTCAAAAGAAGATAAGGCAAGGCAAGGCATCTAAAGGCATGTAAAGACATCTAAAGGCAAGGCAAGGCATCTAAAAGCATATAGAAGCATCTAAAGGCAATGCAAGGCAAGGCAAAAATCTAAAGATATGTAAAGGCATCTAAAGTCAAGGCAAGGCGTCTAAAGGCATGTTAGGCATCTAAAGTCAAGGCAAGTTTAGGCAAGGCACGACAAAGCAACTAAAGACATGTAAAGGCATCTAAAGGCAGGAAAAGTCAAAACAAGATAAGGCAAAGCAAGGCATCTAAAGGCATGTAAAGGCATCTAAAGGCAAGGCAAAAAAAATAAAGCATATAACAGCATCAAAAGGCAAAGCAAGGCAAGGCAAGACATATAGAGGCATAAAAAGTCATCTAAAAGTAAGGCAAGGAAAGGAAAGGCATGTAAAGGAATCTAAAGACAAGGCGAGGCAACGCAAGACTAGGCAAGGCAAGGCAAGGCATTTAAAGGCTTGTAAAGGCATCCAAAGACAGGAGAAGTCAAAACAAGAGAAGACAATGCAAGGCATCTAAAAGCATGTGAAGGCATCTAAAGGCAAAAAAAAGGCATCTAAAAGAATATGAAAGCATCTAATGGCAAAGCAAGAATTGGCAAAACATCAAAAGGCATGAAAAGATATCTAAAGGCAATGCAAGGCATGTAAAAACATCTAAAGGCAAGGCAAGGCATCTAAAATTATATAAAAGCATCTAAAGGCAAAGCAAGTCAAGGCAAGACATCTAAAGTCATAAAAAGACATCTAAAGGCAAGGCAAGGCAAGGCATATAAAGACATCTAAAGGCAAGGCACCTAAAGGCATGCAAAGGCATCTAAAGGCAACACAAGAAAAGGCAAGGCATCTAAAGGAATGTAAAAATATCTAAGGGCAAGAAAAGCAAAGGGAACACATCTGAAGGCATGTAAAGTCATCTGAACTCAAAACAAAAACAGGCAAGGCAAGGCAAGGCAAGGCCAAACTTCTAAAGATATTTAAAGGCATCTAAAGGCAAGGTAAGGCATGGGTAGGCACGAAAAGGCATCTAAGTCAAGGCGAGGCCAGGCAGAGCAAGCCAATGCAAAGCAAGGCAAGACATCTAAGGGCATGGAAAGGCACCTAAATTAAAGGCTATGCAAGACAAAGTAAGGCATTGAGAGGCATGAAAAGGTATTTGAAGGCAAAACAAGGCAAAGCAAGGCTAGTCAAGGCAAGGCCTATAACAGCATGTAAAGGCATCTAAAGTCAAGGCAAGGCATGTCTAAATTCATGGAAAGAGGTGTCTAAATTTATGGAAAGGCCTCTAAAGGCAAAGCAAGCCATTTAAAGACATGTAAAAACATCTAAAGTCAAGGCAAGTCAAGGAAAAGTTAGGCATCTAAAGGCAGGTGAAGGCATCTAAAGGCAAGGCAAGGCAAGGCAAAACATCTAAAGTCATGTAAAGGCATCTAAAAAAATGCAAAGCAAGGCAAGGCAAGGTAAGACATCTAGAGGCATGTTAAGGTATCTAAAGGCGAGGCAAGCAAACCAAGGCTAGGAAAAGCAAGGCAAGGCATCTAAAGTCATGTAAAGGAACCTAACAGGAACAAAACGTATGGTAAAGCAAGACATCTAAAGGCATCTAAAGGTAAGAAAAGGCAAGGCAACTTAAGGCATGTAAAGGCATCTAAAGGCAAGGCAAGTCAAGACAAGGCAAGGCAGGACATATAAATGCATGTAAAAGTATCTACAGGCAACACAAGGCAAGAAAAGGCAAGCGAAAATTTTAAAGCAGGTAAAGGCACATAAATGCAAGGCAAAACAATGCAAAAAGTCTGAAGGCACATAAAAGCAACTAAATGCAAGGCAAGCCAAGACAAGGCCAGGCAACTCATTTAAAGACATGTAAAGGCAAGGCAAGACAAAACAAGGCATCTAAAAACATCTAGAGGCAACAAAAAGCAGGACAAGGTAAGGCAAGGCATACAAAGGCATGTAAAGATATCTAAAGGCAAGGCAAGGTAAAAAACCTAAAAGTATGTAAAAGTATCTAAAGGCAAGGTGAGGCAAGGCAATGCCTCTAAAAGCATGCAAAGGCATCTAAAGAAAAGGCAAGGCAAGGCAAGGCATTTAAAAACCTGTAAAGGCATCTAAAGGGAGAACAAGTCAAAACAAGATAAGGCAAAACAATGCATCTAAATACATGTTAAGGCATCTAAAGGCAAGGCAAGAAATTTAAAAGCATATAAAAGCATCTAAAGCCAAAGCAAGTCAAGGCAACACATATAAAGTCATGAAAAGATATCTAAAGGCATGAAGAGTCATCTCAAGGTATGGCAAGACAGGGCAAGGCATCTAAAGGCCTGTAAAGGCATCTAAAGTAAGGACAAGTCAAAACAAGATAAGGCAAAGCAAGGCATCTAAAGGCATGTAAAGACATCTAAAGGCAAGGCAGGGAATCTAAAAGCATATAAAAGCATCTAAAGGCAATGCAAGGCAAGGCAAAAAATCTAAATATATGTAAAGGCATCTAAAGTCAAGGCAAGGCAAGGCAAGGTGTCTAAAGGCTTGTTAGGCATCTAAAGTCAAGGCAAGTTTCGACAAGTCAAGACACGGCAACTAAAGACATGTAAAGACATCTAAAGGCAGGAAAGGTCAAAACAAGATAAGGCAAGGCAAGGCATCTAAAGGCATGTAAAGGCATCTAAAGGCAAGGCAAAGAATTTAAAGCATATAAAAGCATCGAAAGGCAAAGCAAGGCAAGGCAAGACATCTAGAGACATGAAAAGTCATCTAAAAGTAAGGCAAGGCAAAGCAAGGAATGTAAAGGAATCTAAAGGCAAGGCGAGGCATTTAAAGGCTTGTAAAGGCATCCAAAGGCAGGAAAAGTCCAAACAAGAGAAGACAATGCAGGGCATCTAAAAGCATGTAAAGGCATCTAAAGAAAAAAAGGCATCTAAAAGAATATGAAAGCATCTAATGTCAAAGCAAGGAAAGACAAAATATCTAAAGGCATGAAAAGACATTTAAAGGCAAGGCAAGGCATCGACAGGCATAAAAAGGCATTTAAAGGCCAGACAAGGCAAAGCAAGGCTAGTCAGGGCAAGGCCTATAACAGCATGCCAAGACATCTAGAGTAAAGGCAAGGCAATTCAAAAGGAGGTGTCTAAATTCATGTAAAGGCCTCTAAAGGCAAGGCAAGCCATTTAAAGACATGTAAACACATCTAAAGTCAAGGCAAGTCAAGGAAACGTTAGGCATCTAATGGCAGGTAAAGGCATCTAAAGGCAAGGCAAGGCAAGAAAAGATTAGGCAAGGCAAGGAAAAACATCTAAAGTCATGTAAAGGCATCTAAATAAAGGCAAAGCAAGGCAAGGCAAGGTAAGACATCTAGAGGCATGTTAAGGTATCTAAAGGCGAGGCAAGCAAACCAAGGCTAGGAAAAGCAAGGCAAGGCATCTAAAGTCATGTAAAGGAACCTAACAGGAACAAAACGTATGGTAAAGCAAGACATCTAAAGGCATCTAAAGGTAAGAAAAGGCAAGGCAACTTAAGGCATGTAAAGGCATCTAAAGGCAAGGCAAGTCAAGACAAGGCAAGGCAGGACATATAAATGCATGTAAAATTATCTACAGGCAACACAAGGCAAGGAAAGGCAAGCAACATTTAAAAGCAGGTAAAGGCACCTGAATGCAAGGTGAAACAATGCAAAAAGTCTGAAGGCACATAAAAGCATCTAAATGCAAGGCAAGCCAAGACAAGGCAAGGCAACTCATTGAAAGGCATGTAAAGGCATTTAAAGGCAAGGCAAGGCATCTGAAAACATCTAGAGCCAACACAAAGCAACACAAGGAAAAGCAAGGCATATAAAGGCATGTAAAGATATCTAAAGGCAAAAAAAGGTAAGGAATCTAAAAGTAGGTAAAGGTATCTAAAGACAAGGCAAGGCAAGGCAATGCCTCTTAAATCATGCAAAGGCATCTAAAGAAAAGGCAAGGCAAGGCATCTAAAGGCCTGTAAAGTCATCAAAAGGCAAAACAAGTCTAAACAAGACAAAGCAAGGCAAGGCATATCAAGGCATGTAAAGGCATCTAAAGGCAAGGCAAGAAATTTAAAAACATATAAAAGCATCTAAAGCCAAAGCAAGGCAAGGCAAGACATCTAAAGGCATGAAAAGATATCTAAAGGCATGAAGAGTCATCTCAAGGTATGGCAAGGCAAGGCAAGGCATCTAAAGGCCTGTAAAGGCATCTAAAGGGAGGACAAGTCGAAATAAGATAAGCCAAGGCAAAGCATCTAAAGGCATGTAAAGATATTTAAAGGCAAGGCAAGGAATCTAAAACATATAGAAGCATCTAAAGGCAATGCAAGGCAAGGCAAGGCGAAAATCTAAAGATATGTAAAGGCATCTAAAGTCAAGGCAAGGCAAGGCGTCTAAAGGCATGTTAGGCATCTAAAGTCAAGGCATGTTTAGGCAAGGCAAGACAAGGCAACTAAAGACATGTAAAGGCATCTAAAGGCAGGAAAAGACAAAACAAGGTAAGGCAAGGCAAGTCATCTAAAGGCATGTAAAGGCATCAAAAGGCCAGGCAAAAAATTTGCAGCATATAACAGCATCAAAAGGCAAAACAAGGCAAGGCAATGCAAGACATCTAGAGACATGAAAAGTCATCTAAAAGTAAGGCAAGGAAATGAAAGGCATGTAAAGGAATGTAAAGGCAAGGCAAGACAACGCAAGACTAGGCAAGTCAAGGCAAGGCATTTAAAGACTTGAAAAGGCATCCAAAGACAGGATAAGTCAAAACAACAGAAGAAAATGCAAGGCATCTAAAAGCATGTGAAGGCATCTAAACGCCAAAAAAAAGGCATCTAAAAGAATATGAAAGCATCTAATGGCAAAGCAAGGAAAGGCAAAACATCTAAAGGCATGAAAAGACATCTAAAGGCAATGCAAGGCATCTAAAGGCATGTAAAGGCATCTAAAGGCAAGGCAAGGCATCTAAAATTATATAAAAGCATCTAAAGGCAAAGCAAGTCAAGACAAGACATCTAAAGGCATAAAAAGACACTTAAAGGCAAGGCAAGGCAAGGCATGTAAAGGCATCTAATGGCAAGGCACCTAAAGGCATGCAAAGGCATCTAAAGTCAAGGTGTCTAAAGGATGTAAAGGAATATAAAGTCATCTAAAGGCAAAGCAAGGCATCTAAATTCATATAAAGGCATCTGGAGGCAGGGCAAGTCAAAGCAACATAAGGCAAAATAAGGTATCTAAAGGCAAGGCAAGGCAAGGCAAGGCAATGCAAGGCATCCAAAGGCATGTAAAGGCATCTAAAGGCAAGGCAAAGCAAGACAAAAACATATAAAAGCATCTAAAGGCAAGGCCAGAAAAGGCAAGGCGTCTAAACAGATGTAAAGATATCTAAGGGCAAGGAAAGCAAAGGAAACACATCTGAAGGCATGTAAAGTCATCTGAATGCAAAGCAAAAGAAGGCAAGACAAGGCAAAGCCAAACATCTAAATACATTTAAAGGCATCTAAAGGCAAGGTAAGGCATGGGTACGCATGTAAAGGCATCTAAGGCAAGGCAAGGCAAGGCAGAGCAAGCCAACACAAAGCAAGGCAAGACATATAAAGGCATGTAAAGACATCTAAAGTAAAAGCAAAACAAGTGAAGGTAAAACATCGAGAGGCATGAAAGGCATTTAAAGGCAAAACAAGTCAAGGCAAGGCTAGTCAAGGCAAGCCTATAACAGCATGTAAAGGCATCTAAAGTCAAGGCAAAACAATTCAAGAAGAGGTGTCTAAATTCATGTAAAGGCCTCTAAAGGCAAGGCAAGCCATTTAAAGACATATAAAAACATCAAAAGTCAAGGCAAGTCAATGAAAATACAGGTATCTAATGGCAGGTAAAGGCATTTAAAGGCAAGGCAAGGCAAGGCAAGAAAAGATTCGGCAAGGCAAGGCAAGGAAAATGTCTAAAGTCATGTAAAGGCATCTAAATAAAGGCAAGGCAAGGCATGGCAAGGTAAGACATCTAGAGGCATGTTAAGGTATCTAAAGGTAAGGCAAGCAAACCAAGGCTAGGAAAAGCAAGGGAAGGCATCTAAAGTCATGTAAAGGAGCCTAACAGGAATAAATGTATGGTAAAGCAATACATCTAAAAGCATCTAAAGGTAAGAAAAGGCAAGGCAACTTAAGACATGTAAACACATCTAAAGGCAAGGCAATACAAGGCATCTAAAGACATGTAAAGGCATCTAAAGGCAAGGCAAGTTAAGACAAGGCAAGGTAAGGCATATAAATGCATGTAAAATATCTACAGGCAACGCAAGGCAAGGAAAGGCAAGCAAAAATTTTAAAGCAGGAAAAGGCACCTAAATGCAAGGCGAAACAATGCAAAAAGTCTGAAGGCACATAAAAGCATCTAAATGCAAGGCAAGCCAAGACAAGGCAAGGCAACTCATTGAAAGGCATGTAAAGGCAAGGCAAGACAAAGCAAAGTATCTAAAATCATCTAGAGGCAAAACAAGGCAAGACAAGGAAAGGCAAGGCATATAAAGGCATGTAAAGATATCTAAAGGCAAGGCAAGGTAAGAAATCTAAAAGAATGTAAAGGTATCTAAAGGCAAGGCAAGGTAAGCCAATGCCTCTTAAATCATGCAAAGGCATCTAAAGAAAAGGCAAGGCAAGGCATCTAAAGGCAAAACAAGTCTAAACAAGACAAGGCAAGGCAGGGCATATCAAGGCATGTAAAGGCATCTAAAGGCAAGGCAAGAAATTTAAAAACATATAAAAGCATCTAAAGCCAAAGCAAGGCAAGGCAAGACATCTAAAGGCATGAAAAGATATCTAAAATCATGAAGAGTCATCAGAAGGTATGGCAAGGCAAGGCAAGGCATCTAAAGGCCTGCAAAGTCATCTAAGGGGAGGACAAGTCAAAAGAAGATAAGGCAAGGCAAGGCATCTAAAGGCATGTAAAGACATCTAAAGGCAAGGCAAGGCATCTAAAAGCATATAGAAGCATCTAAAGGCAATGCAAGGCAAGGCAAAAATCTAAAGATATGTAAAGGCATCTAAAGTCAAGGCAAGGCGTCTAAAGGCATGTTAGGCATCTAAAGTCAAGGCAAGTTTAGGCAAGGCACGACAAAGCAACTAAAGACATGTAAAGGCATCTAAAGGCAGGAAAAGTCAAAACAAGATAAGGCAAAGCAAGGCATCTAAAGGCATGTAAAGGCATCTAAAGGCAAGGCAAAAAAAATAAAGCATATAACAGCATCAAAAGGCAAAGCAAGGCAAGGCAAGACATATAGAGGCATAAAAAGTCATCTAAAAGTAAGGCAAGGAAAGGAAAGGCATGTAAAGGAATCTAAAGACAAGGCGAGGCAACGCAAGACTAGGCAAGGCAAGGCAAGGCATTTAAAGGCTTGTAAAGGCATCCAAAGACAGGAGAAGTCAAAACAAGAGAAGACAATGCAAGGCATCTAAAAGCATGTGAAGGCATCTAAAGGCAAAAAAAAGGCATCTAAAAGAATATGAAAGCATCTAATGGCAAAGCAAGAATTGGCAAAACATCAAAAGGCATGAAAAGATATCTAAAGGCAATGCAAGGCATGTAAAAACATCTAAAGGCAAGGCAAGGCATCTAAAATTATATAAAAGCATCTAAAGGCAAAGCAAGTCAAGGCAAGACATCTAAAGTCATAAAAAGACATCTAAAGGCAAGGCAAGGCAAGGCATATAAAGACATCTAAAGGCAAGGCACCTAAAGGCATGCAAAGGCATCTAAAGGCAACACAAGAAAAGGCAAGGCATCTAAAGGAATGTAAAAATATCTAAGGGCAAGAAAAGCAAAGGGAACACATCTGAAGGCATGTAAAGTCATCTGAACTCAAAACAAAAACAGGCAAGGCAAGGCAAGGCAAGGCCAAACTTCTAAAGATATTTAAAGGCATCTAAAGGCAAGGTAAGGCATGGGTAGGCACGAAAAGGCATCTAAGTCAAGGCGAGGCCAGGCAGAGCAAGCCAATGCAAAGCAAGGCAAGACATCTAAGGGCATGGAAAGGCACCTAAATTAAAGGCTATGCAAGACAAAGTAAGGCATTGAGAGGCATGAAAAGGTATTTGAAGGCAAAACAAGGCAAAGCAAGGCTAGTCAAGGCAAGGCCTATAACAGCATGTAAAGGCATCTAAAGTCAAGGCAAGGCATGTCTAAATTCATGGAAAGAGGTGTCTAAATTTATGGAAAGGCCTCTAAAGGCAAAGCAAGCCATTTAAAGACATGTAAAAACATCTAAAGTCAAGGCAAGTCAAGGAAAAGTTAGGCATCTAAAGGCAGGTGAAGGCATCTAAAGGCAAGGCAAGGCAAGGCAAAACATCTAAAGTCATGTAAAGGCATCTAAAAAAATGCAAAGCAAGGCAAGGCAAGGTAAGACATCTAGAGGCATGTTAAGGTATCTAAAGGCGAGGCAAGCAAACCAAGGCTAGGAAAAGCAAGGCAAGGCATCTAAAGTCATGTAAAGGAACCTAACAGGAACAAAACGTATGGTAAAGCAAGACATCTAAAGGCATCTAAAGGTAAGAAAAGGCAAGGCAACTTAAGGCATGTAAAGGCATCTAAAGGCAAGGCAAGTCAAGACAAGGCAAGGCAGGACATATAAATGCATGTAAAAGTATCTACAGGCAACACAAGGCAAGAAAAGGCAAGCGAAAATTTTAAAGCAGGTAAAGGCACATAAATGCAAGGCAAAACAATGCAAAAAGTCTGAAGGCACATAAAAGCAACTAAATGCAAGGCAAGCCAAGACAAGGCCAGGCAACTCATTTAAAGACATGTAAAGGCAAGGCAAGACAAAACAAGGCATCTAAAAACATCTAGAGGCAACAAAAAGCAGGACAAGGTAAGGCAAGGCATACAAAGGCATGTAAAGATATCTAAAGGCAAGGCAAGGTAAAAAACCTAAAAGTATGTAAAAGTATCTAAAGGCAAGGTGAGGCAAGGCAATGCCTCTAAAAGCATGCAAAGGCATCTAAAGAAAAGGCAAGGCAAGGCAAGGCATTTAAAAACCTGTAAAGGCATCTAAAGGGAGAACAAGTCAAAACAAGATAAGGCAAAACAATGCATCTAAATACATGTTAAGGCATCTAAAGGCAAGGCAAGAAATTTAAAAGCATATAAAAGCATCTAAAGCCAAAGCAAGTCAAGGCAACACATATAAAGTCATGAAAAGATATCTAAAGGCATGAAGAGTCATCTCAAGGTATGGCAAGACAGGGCAAGGCATCTAAAGGCCTGTAAAGGCATCTAAAGTAAGGACAAGTCAAAACAAGATAAGGCAAAGCAAGGCATCTAAAGGCATGTAAAGACATCTAAAGGCAAGGCAGGGAATCTAAAAGCATATAAAAGCATCTAAAGGCAATGCAAGGCAAGGCAAAAAATCTAAATATATGTAAAGGCATCTAAAGTCAAGGCAAGGCAAGGCAAGGTGTCTAAAGGCTTGTTAGGCATCTAAAGTCAAGGCAAGTTTCGACAAGTCAAGACACGGCAACTAAAGACATGTAAAGACATCTAAAGGCAGGAAAGGTCAAAACAAGATAAGGCAAGGCAAGGCATCTAAAGGCATGTAAAGGCATCTAAAGGCAAGGCAAAGAATTTAAAGCATATAAAAGCATCGAAAGGCAAAGCAAGGCAAGGCAAGACATCTAGAGACATGAAAAGTCATCTAAAAGTAAGGCAAGGCAAAGCAAGGAATGTAAAGGAATCTAAAGGCAAGGCGAGGCATTTAAAGGCTTGTAAAGGCATCCAAAGGCAGGAAAAGTCCAAACAAGAGAAGACAATGCAGGGCATCTAAAAGCATGTAAAGGCATCTAAAGAAAAAAAGGCATCTAAAAGAATATGAAAGCATCTAATGTCAAAGCAAGGAAAGACAAAATATCTAAAGGCATGAAAAGACATTTAAAGGCAAGGCAAGGCATCGACAGGCATAAAAAGGCATTTAAAGGCCAGACAAGGCAAAGCAAGGCTAGTCAGGGCAAGGCCTATAACAGCATGCCAAGACATCTAGAGTAAAGGCAAGGCAATTCAAAAGGAGGTGTCTAAATTCATGTAAAGGCCTCTAAAGGCAAGGCAAGCCATTTAAAGACATGTAAACACATCTAAAGTCAAGGCAAGTCAAGGAAACGTTAGGCATCTAATGGCAGGTAAAGGCATCTAAAGGCAAGGCAAGGCAAGAAAAGATTAGGCAAGGCAAGGAAAAACATCTAAAGTCATGTAAAGGCATCTAAATAAAGGCAAAGCAAGGCAAGGCAAGGTAAGACATCTAGAGGCATGTTAAGGTATCTAAAGGCGAGGCAAGCAAACCAAGGCTAGGAAAAGCAAGGCAAGGCATCTAAAGTCATGTAAAGGAACCTAACAGGAACAAAACGTATGGTAAAGCAAGACATCTAAAGGCATCTAAAGGTAAGAAAAGGCAAGGCAACTTAAGGCATGTAAAGGCATCTAAAGGCAAGGCAAGTCAAGACAAGGCAAGGCAGGACATATAAATGCATGTAAAATTATCTACAGGCAACACAAGGCAAGGAAAGGCAAGCAACATTTAAAAGCAGGTAAAGGCACCTGAATGCAAGGTGAAACAATGCAAAAAGTCTGAAGGCACATAAAAGCATCTAAATGCAAGGCAAGCCAAGACAAGGCAAGGCAACTCATTGAAAGGCATGTAAAGGCATTTAAAGGCAAGGCAAGGCATCTGAAAACATCTAGAGCCAACACAAAGCAACACAAGGAAAAGCAAGGCATATAAAGGCATGTAAAGATATCTAAAGGCAAAAAAAGGTAAGGAATCTAAAAGTAGGTAAAGGTATCTAAAGACAAGGCAAGGCAAGGCAATGCCTCTTAAATCATGCAAAGGCATCTAAAGAAAAGGCAAGGCAAGGCATCTAAAGGCCTGTAAAGTCATCAAAAGGCAAAACAAGTCTAAACAAGACAAAGCAAGGCAAGGCATATCAAGGCATGTAAAGGCATCTAAAGGCAAGGCAAGAAATTTAAAAACATATAAAAGCATCTAAAGCCAAAGCAAGGCAAGGCAAGACATCTAAAGGCATGAAAAGATATCTAAAGGCATGAAGAGTCATCTCAAGGTATGGCAAGGCAAGGCAAGGCATCTAAAGGCCTGTAAAGGCATCTAAAGGGAGGACAAGTCGAAATAAGATAAGCCAAGGCAAAGCATCTAAAGGCATGTAAAGATATTTAAAGGCAAGGCAAGGAATCTAAAACATATAGAAGCATCTAAAGGCAATGCAAGGCAAGGCAAGGCGAAAATCTAAAGATATGTAAAGGCATCTAAAGTCAAGGCAAGGCAAGGCGTCTAAAGGCATGTTAGGCATCTAAAGTCAAGGCATGTTTAGGCAAGGCAAGACAAGGCAACTAAAGACATGTAAAGGCATCTAAAGGCAGGAAAAGACAAAACAAGGTAAGGCAAGGCAAGTCATCTAAAGGCATGTAAAGGCATCAAAAGGCCAGGCAAAAAATTTGCAGCATATAACAGCATCAAAAGGCAAAACAAGGCAAGGCAATGCAAGACATCTAGAGACATGAAAAGTCATCTAAAAGTAAGGCAAGGAAATGAAAGGCATGTAAAGGAATGTAAAGGCAAGGCAAGACAACGCAAGACTAGGCAAGTCAAGGCAAGGCATTTAAAGACTTGAAAAGGCATCCAAAGACAGGATAAGTCAAAACAACAGAAGAAAATGCAAGGCATCTAAAAGCATGTGAAGGCATCTAAACGCCAAAAAAAAGGCATCTAAAAGAATATGAAAGCATCTAATGGCAAAGCAAGGAAAGGCAAAACATCTAAAGGCATGAAAAGACATCTAAAGGCAATGCAAGGCATCTAAAGGCATGTAAAGGCATCTAAAGGCAAGGCAAGGCATCTAAAATTATATAAAAGCATCTAAAGGCAAAGCAAGTCAAGACAAGACATCTAAAGGCATAAAAAGACACTTAAAGGCAAGGCAAGGCAAGGCATGTAAAGGCATCTAATGGCAAGGCACCTAAAGGCATGCAAAGGCATCTAAAGTCAAGGTGTCTAAAGGATGTAAAGGAATATAAAGTCATCTAAAGGCAAAGCAAGGCATCTAAATTCATATAAAGGCATCTGGAGGCAGGGCAAGTCAAAGCAACATAAGGCAAAATAATGTATCTAAAGGCAAGGCAAGGCAAGGCAAGGCAATGCAAGGCATCCAAAGGCATGTAAAGGCATCTAAAGGCAAGGCAAAGCAAGACAAAAACATATAAAAGCATCTAAAGGCAAGGCCAGAAAAGGCAAGGCGTCTAAACAGATGTAAAGATATCTAAGGGCAAGGAAAGCAAAGGAAACACATCTGAAGGCATGTAAAGTCATCTGAATGCAAAGCAAAAGAAGGCAAGACAAGGCAAAGCCAAACATCTAAATACATTTAAAGGCATCTAAAGGCAAGGTAAGGCATGGGTACGCATGTAAAGGCATCTAAGGCAAGGCAAGGCAAGGCAGAGCAAGCCAACACAAAGCAAGGCAAGACATATAAAGGCATGTAAAGACATCTAAAGTAAAAGCAAAACAAGTGAAGGTAAAACATCGAGAGGCATGAAAGGCATTTAAAGGCAAAACAAGTCAAGGCAAGGCTAGTCAAGGCAAGCCTATAACAGCATGTAAAGGCATCTAAAGTCAAGGCAAAACAATTCAAGAAGAGGTGTCTAAATTCATGTAAAGGCCTCTAAAGGCAAGGCAAGCCATTTAAAGACATATAAAAACATCAAAAGTCAAGGCAAGTCAATGAAAATACAGGTATCTAATGGCAGGTAAAGGCATTTAAAGGCAAGGCAAGGCAAGGCAAGAAAAGATTCGGCAAGGCAAGGCAAGGAAAATGTCTAAAGTCATGTAAAGGCATCTAAATAAAGGCAAGGCAAGGCATGGCAAGGTAAGACATCTAGATGCATGTTAAGGTATCTAAAGGTAAGGCAAGCAAACCAAGGCTAGGAAAAGCAAGGGAAGGCATCTAAAGTCATGTAAAGGAGCCTAACAGGAATAAATGTATGGTAAAGCAATACATCTAAAAGCATCTAAAGGTAAGAAAAGGCAAGGCAACTTAAGACATGTAAACACATCTAAAGGCAAGGCAATACAAGGCATCTAAAGACATGTAAAGGCATCTAAAGGCAAGGCAAGTTAAGACAAGGCAAGGTAAGGCATATAAATGCATGTAAAATATCTACAGGCAACGCAAGGCAAGGAAAGGCAAGCAAAAATTTTAAAGCAGGAAAAGGCACCTAAATGCAAGGCGAAACAATGCAAAAAGTCTGAAGGCACATAAAAGCATCTAAATGCAAGGCAAGCCAAGACAAGGCAAGGCAACTCATTGAAAGGCATGTAAAGGCAAGGCAAGACAAAGCAAAGTATCTAAAATCATCTAGAGGCAAAACAAGGCAAGACAAGGAAAGGCAAGGCATATAAAGGCATGTAAAGATATCTAAAGGCAAGGCAAGGTAAGAAATCTAAAAGAATGTAAAGGTATCTAAAGGCAAGGCAAGGTAAGCCAATGCCTCTTAAATCATGCAAAGGCATCTAAAGTCAAGGCAAGTTTAGGCAAGGCAAGACAAAGCAACTAAAGACATGTAAAGGCATCTAAAGGCAGGAAAAGTCAAAACAAGATAAGGCAAAGCAAGGCATCTAAAGGCATGTAAAGGCATCTAAGGCAAGGCAAAAAAATAAAGCATATAACAGCATCAAAAGGCAAAGCAAGGCAAGGCAAGACATATAGAGGCATAAAAAGTCATCTAAAAGTAAGGCAAGGAAAGGAAAGGCATGTAAAGGAATCTAAAGACAAGGCGAGGCAACGCAAGACTAGGCAAGGCAAGGCAAGGCATTTAAAGGCTTGTAAAGGCATCCAAAGACAGGAGAAGTCAAAACAAGAGAAGACAATGCAAGGCATCTAAAAGCATGTGAAGGCATCTAAAGGCAAAAAAAAGGCATCTAAAAGAATATGAAAGCATCTAATGGCAAAGCAAGAATTGGCAAAACATCAAAAGGCATGAAAAGATATCTAAAGGCAATGCAAGGCATGTAAAAACATCTAAAGGCAAGGCAAGGCATCTAAAATTATATAAAAGCATCTAAAGGCAAAGCAAGTCAAGGCAAGACATCTAAAGTCATAAAAAGACATCTAAAGGCAAGGCAAGGCAAGGCATATAAAGACATCTAAAGGCAAGGCACCTAAAGGCATGCAAAGGCATCTAAAGGCAACACAAGAAAAGGCAAGGCATCTAAAGGAATGTAAAAATATCTAAGGGCAAGGAAAGCAAAGGGAACACATCTGAAGGCATGTAAAGTCATCTGAACTCAAAACAAAAACAGGCAAGGCAAGGCAAGGCAAGGCCAAACTTCTAAAGATATTTAAAGGCATCTAAAGGCAAGGTAAGGCATGGGTAGGCACGAAAAGGCATCTAAGTCAAGGCGAGGCCAGGCAGAGCAAGCCAATGCAAAGCAAGGCAAGACATCTAAGGGCATGGAAAGGCACCTAAATTAAAGGCTATGCAAGACAAAGTAAGGCATTGAGAGGCATGAAAAGGTATTTGAAGGCAAAACAAGGCAAAGCAAGGCTAGTCAAGGCAAGGCCTATAACAGCATGTAAAGGCATCTAAAGTCAAGGCAAGGCATGTCTAAATTCATGGAAAGAGGTGTCTAAATTTATGGAAAGGCCTCTAAAGGCAAAGCAAGCCATTTAAAGACATGTAAAAACATCTAAAGTCAAGGCAAGTGAAGGAAAAGTTAGGCATCTAAAGGCAGGTGAAGGCATCTAAAGGCAAGGCAAGGCAAGAAAAGATTAGGCAAGGCAAGGCAAAACATCTAAAGTCATGTAAAGGCATCTAAAAAAATGCAAAGCAAGGCAAGGCAAGGTAAGACATCTAGAGGCATGTTAAGGTATCTAAAGGCGAGGCAAGCAAACCAAGGCTAGGAAAAGCAAGGCAAGGCATCTAAAGTCATGTAAAGGAACCTAACAGGAACAAAACGTATGGTAAAGCAAGACATCTAAAGGCATCTAAAGGTAAGAAAAGGCAAGGCAACTTAAGGCATGTAAAGGCATCTAAAGGCAAGGCAAGTCAAGACAAGGCAAGGCAGGACATATAAATGCATGTAAAATTATCTACAGGCAACACAAGGCAAGGAAAGGCAAGCAACATTTAAAAGCAGGTAAAGGCACCTGAATGCAAGGTGAAACAATGCAAAAAGTCTGAAGGCACATAAAAGCATCTAAATGCAAGGCAAGCCAAGACAAGGCAAGGCAACTCATTGAAAGGCATGTAAAGGCATTTAAAGGCAAGGCAAGGCATCTGAAAACATCTAGAGCCAACACAAAGCAACACAAGGAAAAGCAAGGCATATAAAGGCATGTAAAGATATCTAAAGGCAAAAAAAGGTAAGGAATCTAAAAGTAGGTAAAGGTATCTAAAGACAAGGCAAGGCAAGTCAATGCCTCTTAAATCATGCAAAGGCATCTAAAGAAAAGGCAAGGCAAGGCATCTAAAGGCCTGTAAAGTCATCAAAAGGCAAAACAAGTCTAAACAAGACAAAGCAAGGCAAGGCATATCAAGGCATGTAAAGGCATCTAAAGGCAAGGCAAGAAATTTAAAAACATATAAAAGCATCTAAAGCCAAAGCAAGGCAAGGCAAGACATCTAAAGGCATGAAAAGATATCTAAAGGCATGAAGAGTCATCTCAAGGTATGGCAAGGCAAGGCAAGGCATCTAAAGGCCTGTAAAGGCATCTAAAGGGAGGACAAGTCGAAATAAGATAAGCCAAGGCAAAGCATCTAAAGGCATGTAAAGATATTTAAAGGCAAGGCAAGGAATCTAAAACATATAGAAGCATCTAAAGGCAATGCAAGGCAAGGCAAGGCAAAAATCTAAAGATATGTAAAGGCATCTAAAGTCAAGGCAAGGCAAGGCGTCTAAAGGCATGTTAGGCATCTAAAGTCAAGGCATGTTTAGGCAAGGCAAGACAAGGCAACTAAAGACATGTAAAGGCATCTAAAGGCAGGAAAAGACAAAACAAGGTAAGGCAAGGCAAGTCATCTAAAGGCATGTAAAGGCATCAAAAGGCCAGGCAAAAAATTTGCAGCATATAACAGCATCAAAAGGCAAAACAAGGCAAGGCAAGGCAAGACATCTAGAGACATGAAAAGTCATCTAAAAGTAAGGCAAGGAAATGAAAGGCATGTAAAGGAATGTAAAGGCAAGGCAAGACAACGCAAGACTAGGCAAGTCAAGGCAAGGCATTTAAAGACTTGAAAAGGCATCCAAAGACAGGATAAGTCAAAACAACAGAAGAAAATGCAAGGCATCTAAAAGCATGTGAAGGCATCTAAACGCCAAAAAAAAGGCATCTAAAAGAATATGAAAGCATCTAATGGCAAAGCAAGGAAAGGCAAAACATCTAAAGGCATGAAAAGACATCTAAAGGCAATGCAAGGCATCTAAAGGCATGTAAAGGCATCTAAAGGCAAGGCAAGGCATCTAAAATTATATAAAAGCATCTAAAGGCAAAGCAAGTCAAGACAAGACATCTAAAGGCATAAAAAGACACTTAAAGGCAAGGCAAGGCAAGGCATGTAAAGGCATCTAATGGCAAGGCACCTAAAGGCATGCAAAGGCATCTAAAGTCAAGGTGTCTAAAGGATGTAAAGGAATATAAAGTCATCTAAAGGCAAAGCAAGGCATCTAAATTCATATAAAGGCATCTGGAGGCAGGGCAAGTCAAAGCAACATAAGGCAAAATAAGGTATCTAAAGGCAAGGCAAGGCAAGGCAAGGCAATGCAAGGCATCCAAAGGCATGTAAAGGCATCTAAAGGCAAGGCAAAGCAAGACAAAAACATATAAAAGCATCTAAAGGCAAGGCCAGAAAAGGCAAGGCGTCTAAACAGATGTAAAGATATCTAAGGGCAAGGAAAGCAAAGGAAACACATCTGAAGGCATGTAAAGTCATCTGAATGCAAAGCAAAAGAAGGCAAGACAAGGCAAAGCCAAACATCTAAATACATTTAAAGGCATCTAAAGGCAAGGTAAGGCATGGGTACGCATGTAAAGGCATCTAAGGCAAGGCAAGGCAAGGCAGAGCAAGCCAACACAAAGCAAGGCAAGACATATAAAGGCATGTAAAGACATCTAAAGTAAAAGCAAAACAAGTGAAGGTAAAACATCGAGAGGCATGAAAGGCATTTAAAGGCAAAACAAGTCAAGGCAAGGCTAGTCAAGGCAAGCCTATAACAGCATGTAAAGGCATCTAAAGTCAAGGCAAAACAATTCAAGAAGAGGTGTCTAAATTCATGTAAAGGCCTCTAAAGGCAAGGCAAGCCATTTAAAGACATATAAAAACATCAAAAGTCAAGGCAAGTCAATGAAAATACAGGTATCTAATGGCAGGTAAAGGCATTTAAAGGCAAGGCAAGGCAAGGCAAGAAAAGATTCGGCAAGGCAAGGCAAGGAAAATGTCTAAAGTCATGTAAAGGCATCTAAATAAAGGCAAGGCAAGGCAAGGCATGGCAAGGTAAGACATCTAGAGGCATGTTAAGGTATCTAAAGGTAAGGCAAGCAAACCAAGGCTAGGAAAAGCAAGGGAAGGCATCTAAAGTCATGTAAAGGAGCCTAACAGGAATAAATGTATGGTAAAGCAATACATCTAAAAGCATCTAAAGGTAAGAAAAGGCAAGGCAACTTAAGACATGTAAACACATCTAAAGGCAAGGCAATACAAGGCATCTAAAGACATGTAAAGGCATCTAAAGGCAAGGCAAGTTAAGACAAGGCAAGGTAAGGCATATAAATGCATGTAAAATATCTACAGGCAACGCAAGGCAAGGAAAGGCAAGCAAAAATTTTAAAGCAGGAAAAGGCACCTAAATGCAAGGCGAAACAATGCAAAAAGTCTGAAGGCACATAAAAGCATCTAAATGCAAGGCAAGCCAAGACAAGGCAAGGCAACTCATTGAAAGGCATGTAAAGGCAAGGCAAGACAAAGCAAAGTATCTAAAATCATCTAGAGGCAAAACAAGGCAAGACAAGGAAAGGCAAGGCATATAAAGGCATGTAAAGATATCTAAAGGCAAGGCAAGGTAAGAAATCTAAAAGAATGTAAAGGTATCTAAAGGCAAGGCAAGGTAAGCCAATGCCTCTTAAATCATGCAAAGGCATCTAAAGAAAAGGCAAGGCAAGGCATCTAAAGGCAAAACAAGTCTAAACAAGACAAGGCAAGGCAGGGCATATCAAGGCATGTAAAGGCATCTAAAGGCAAGGCAAGAAATTTAAAAACATATAAAAGCATCTAAAGCCAAAGCAAGGCAAGGCAAGACATCTAAAGGCATGAAAAGATATCTAAAATCATGAAGAGTCATCAGAAGGTATGGCAAGGCAAGGCAAGGCATCTAAAGGCCTGCAAAGTCATCTAAGGGGAGGACAAGTCAAAAGAAGATAAGGCAAGGCAAGGCATCTAAAGGCATGTAAAGACATCTAAAGGCAAGGCAAGGCATCTAAAAGCATATAGAAGCATCTAAAGGCAATGCAAGGCAAGGCAAAAATCTAAAGATATGTAAAGGCATCTAAAGTCAAGGCAAGGCGTCTAAAGGCATGTTAGGCATCTAAAGTCAAGGCAAGTTTAGGCAAGGCAAGACAAAGCAACTAAAGACATGTAAAGGCATCTAAAGGCAGGAAAAGTCAAAACAAGATAAGGCAAAGCAAGGCATCTAAAGGCATGTAAAGGCATCTAAAGGCAAGGCAAAAAAATAAAGCATATAACAGCATCAAAAGGCAAAGCAAGGCAAGGCAAGACATATAGAGGCATAAAAAGTCATCTAAAAGTAAGGCAAGGAAAGGAAAGGCATGTAAAGGAATCTAAAGACAAGGCGAGGCAACGCAAGACTAGGCAAGGCAAGGCAAGGCATTTAAAGGCTTGTAAAGGCATCCAAAGACAGGGGAAGTCAAAACAAGAGAAGACAATGCAAGGCATCTAAAAGCATGTGAAGGCATCTAAAGGCAAAAAAAAAGGCATCTAAAAGAATATGAAAGCATCTAATGGCAAAGCAAGAATTGGCAAAACATCAAAAGGCATGAAAAGATATCTAAAGGCAATGCAAGGCATGTAAAAACATCTAAAGGCAAGGCAAGGCATCTAAAATTATATAAAAGCATCTAAAGGCAAAGCAAGTCAAGGCAAGACATCTAAAGTCATAAAAAGACATCTAAAGGCAAGGCAAGGCAAGGCATATAAAGACATCTAAAGGCAAGGCACCTAAAGGCATGCAAAGGCATCTAAAGGCAACACAAGAAAAGGCAAGGCATCTAAAGGAATGTAAAAATATCTAAGGGCAAGAAAAGCAAAGGGAACACATCTGAAGGCATGTAAAGTCATCTGAACTCAAAACAAAAACAGGCAAGGCAAGGCAAGGCAAGGCCAAACTTCTAAAGATATTTAAAGGCATCTAAAGGCAAGGTAAGGCATGGGTAGGCACGAAAAGGCATCTAAGTCAAGGCGAGGCCAGGCAGAGCAAGCCAATGCAAAGCAAGGCAAGACATCTAAGGGCATGGAAAGGCACCTAAATTAAAGGCTATGCAAGACAAAGTAAGGCATTGAGAGGCATGAAAAGGTATTTGAAGGCAAAACAAGGCAAAGCAAGGCTAGTCAAGGCAAGGCCTATAACAGCATGTAAAGGCATCTAAAGTCAAGGCAAGGCATGTCTAAATTCATGGAAAGAGGTGTCTAAATTTATGGAAAGGCCTCTAAAGGCAAAGCAAGCCATTTAAAGACATGTAAAAACATCTAAAGTCAAGGCAAGTCAAGGAAAAGTTAGGCATCTAAAGGCAGATGAAGGCATCTAAAGGCAAGGCAAGGCAAGAAAAGATTAGGCAAGGTAAGGCAAAACATCTAAAGTCATGTAAAGGCATCTAAAAAAATGCAAAGCAAGGCAAGGCAAGGTAAGACATCTAGAGGCATGTTAAGGTATCTAAAGGCGAGGCAAGCAAACCAAGGCTAGGAAAAGCAAGGCAAGGCATCTAAAGTCATGTAAAGGAACCTAACAGGAACAAAACGTATGGTAAAGCAAGACATCTAAAGGCATCTAAAGGTAAGAAAAGGCAAGGCAACTTAAGGCATGTAAAGGCATCTAAAGGCAAGGCAATGCAAGGCATCTAAAGACATGTAAAGGCATCTAAAGGCAAGGCAAGTCAAGACAAGGCAAGGCAGGACATATAAATGCATGTAAAAGTATCTACAGGCAACACAAGGCAAGAAAAGGCAAGGGAAAATTTAAAAGCAGGTAAAGGCACATAAATGCAAGGCAAAACAATGCAAAAAGTCTCAAGGCACATAAAAGCATCTAAATGCAAGGCAAGCCAAGACAAGGCCAGGCAACTCATTTAAAGACATGTAAACGCAAGGCAAGACAAAACAAGGCATCTAAAATCATCTAGAGGCAACACAAGGCAGGACAAGGTAAGGTAAGGCATACAAAGGCATGTAAAGATATCTAAAGGCAAGGCAAGGTAAAAAACCTAAAAGTATGTAAAAGTATCTAAAGGCAAGGTGAGGCAAGGCAATGCCTCTAAAAGCATGCAAAGGCATCTAAAGAAAAGGCAAGGCAAGGCAAGGCATTTAAAAACCTGTAAAGGCATCTAAAGGGAGAACAAGTCAAAACAAGATAAGGCAAAACAATGCATCTAAATACATGTTAAGGCATCTAAAGGCAAGGCAAGAAATTTAAAAGCATATAAAAGCATCTAAAGCCAAAGCAAGTCAAGGCAACACATATAAAGTCATGAAAAGATATCTAAAGTCATGAAGAGTCATCTCAAGGTATGGCAAGACAGGGCAAGGCATCTAAAGGCCTGTAAAGGCATCTAAAGTAAGGACAAGTCAAAACAAGATAAGGCAAAGCAAGGCATCTAAAGGCATGTAAAGACATCTAAAGGCAAGGCAGGGAATCTAAAAGCATATAAAAGCATCTAAAGGCAATGCAAGGCAAGGCAAAAAATCTAAATATATGTAAAGGCATCTAAAGTCAAGGCAAGGCAAGGCAAGGTGTCTAAAGGCTTGTTAGGCATCTAAAGTCAAGGCAAGCTTAGACAAGTCAAGACACGGCAACTAAAGACATGTAAAGACATCTAAAGGCAGGAAAGGTCAAAACAAGGTAAGGCAGGGCAAGGCATCTAAAGGCATGTAAAGGCATCTAAAGGCAAGGCAAAGAATTTAAAGCATATAAAAGCATCGAAAGGCAAAGCAAGGCAAGGCAAGACATCTAGAGACATGAAAAGTCATCTAAAAGTAAGGCAAGGCAAAGCAAGGAATGTAAAGGAATCTAAAGGCAAGGCGAGGCATTTAAAGGCTTGTAAAGGCATCCAAAGGCAGGAAATGTCCAAACAAGAGAAGACAATGCAAGGCATCTAAAAGCGTGTAAAGGCATCTAAAGAAAAAATGGCATCTAAAGGAATATGAAAGCATCTAATGTCAAAGCAAGGAAAGACAATATATCTAAAGGCATGAAAAGACATTTAAAGGCAAGGCAAGTCATCGACAGGCATAAAAAGGCATTTAAAGGCCAGACAAGGCAAAGCAAGGCTAGTCAGGCCAAGGCCTATAACAGCATGCCAAGACATCTAGAGTAAAGGCAAGGCAATTCAAAAGGAGGTGTCTAAATTCATGTAAAGGCCTCTAAAGGCAAGGCAAGCCATTTAAAGACATGTAAACACATCTAAAGTCAAGGCAAGTCAAGGAAAAGTTAGGCATCTAATGGCAGGTAAAGGCATCTAAAGGCAAGGCAAGGCAAGAAAAGATTAGGCAAGGCAAGGAAAAACATCTAAAGTCATGTAAAGGCATCTAAATAAAGGCAAAGCAAGGCAAGGCAAGGTAAGACATCTAGAGGCATGTTAAGGTATCTAAAGGCGAGGCAAGGAAACCAAGGCTAGGAAAAGCAAGGCAAGGCATCTATAGTCATGTAAAGGAACCTAACAGGAACAAAACGTATGGTAAAGCAAGACATCTAAAGGCATCTAACGGTAAGAAAAGGCAAGGCAACTTATGGCATGTAAAGGCATCTAAAGGCAAGACAATGCAAGGCATGTTAAGACATGTAAAGGCATCTAAAGGCAAGGCAAGTCAAGACAAGGCAAGGCAGGACATATAAATGCATGTAAAAGTATCTACAGGAACACAAGGCAAGGAAAGGCAAGCAAAAATTTAAAAGCAGGTAAAGGCACCTGAATGCAAGGTGAAACAATGCAAAAAGTCTGAAGGCACATAAAATCATCTAAATGCAAGGCAAGCCAAGACAAGGCAAGGCAACTCATTGGAAGGCATGTAAAGGCATTTAAAGGCAAGGCAAGGCATCTAAAAACATCTAGAGCCAACACAAAGAACACAAGGAAAAGCAAAGCATATAAAGGCATGTAAAGATATCTAAAGGCAAAAAAAGTTAAGGAATCTAAAAGTAGGTAAAGGTATCTAAAGGCAAGGCAAGGCAATGCCTCTTAAATCATGCAAAGGCATCTAAAGAAAAGGCAAGGCAAGGCATCTAAAGGCCTGTAAAGTCATCAAAAGGCAAAACAAGTCTAAACAAGACAAAGCAAGGCAAGGCATATCAAGGCATGTAAAGGCATCTAAAGGCAAGGCAAGAAATTTAAAAACATATAAAAGCATCTAAAGCCAAAGCAAGGCAAGGCAAAACATCTAAAGGCATGAAAATATGTCTAAAGGCATGAAGAGTCATCTCAAGGTATGGCAAGGCAAGGCAAGGTATCTAAAGGCCTGTAAAGGCATCTAAAGGGAGGACAAGTCGAAATAACATAAGCCAAGGCAAAGCATCTGAAGGCATGTAAAGATATTTAAAGGCAAGCCAAGGAATCTAAAACATATAGAAGCATCTAAAGGCAATGCAAGGCAAGGCAAGGCAAAAATCTAAAGATATGTAAAGGCATCTAAAGTCAAGGCAAGGCAAGGCGTATAAAGGCATGTTAGGCATCTAAAGTCAAGGCATGTTTAGGCAAGGCAAGATAAGGCAACTAAAGACATGTAAAGGCATCTAAAGGCAGGAAAAGACAAAACAAGATAAGGCAAGGCAAGTCATCTAAAGGCATGTAAAGGCATCTAAAGGCAAGGCAAAAAATTTGCAGCATATAACAGCATCAAAAGGCAAAACCAGGCAAGGCAAGTCAAGACATCTAGAGACATGAAAAGTCATCTAAAACTAAGGCAAGGATATGAAAGGCATGTAAAGGAATCTAAAGGCAAGGCAAGACAACGCAAGACTAGGCAAGTCAAGGCAAGGCATTTAAAGGCTTGAAAAGGCATCCAAAGACCGGGTAAGTCAAAACAACAGAAGAAAATGCTAGGCATCTAAAAGCATGTGAAGGCATCTAAAGGCAAAAAAAAAAAAAAAAGTCATCTAAAAGTATATGAAAGCTTCTAATGGCAAAGCAAGGAAAGGCAAAACATCTAAAGGCATGAAAAGACATCTAAAGGCAATGCAAGGCATCTAAAGGCATGTAAAGGCATCTAAAGGCAAGGCAAGGCATCTAAAATTATATAAAAGCATCTAAAGGCAAAGCAAGTCAAGACAAGACATCTAAAGGCATAAAAAGACACTTAAAGGCAAGGCAAGGCAAGGCATGTAAAGGCATCTAATGGCAAGGCACCTAAAGGCATGCAAAGGCATCTAATGGCAAGGCACCTAAAGGCATGCAAAGGTATCTAATGGCAAGGCACCTAAAGGCATGCAAAGGCATCTAAATTCAAGGTGTCTAAAGGATATAAAGGAATATAAAGTCATCTAAAGGCAAAGCAAGGCATGTAAAGTCATATAAAGGCATCTGGAGGCAGGGCTAGTCAAAGCAACATAAGGCAAAATAAGGTATCTAAAGGCAAGGCAAGGCAATGCAAGGCATCCAAAGGCATGTAAAGGCATCTAAAGGCAAGGAAAAGCAAGACAAAAACATATAAAAGCATCTAAAGGCAAGGCCAGAAAAGGCAAGGCATCTAAACTGATGTAAAGATATCTAAGGGCAAGGAAAGCAAAGGAAACACATCTGAAGGCATATAAAGTCATCTGAATGCAAAGCAAAAGAAGGCAAGACAAGGCAAAGCCAAACATCTAAATACATTTAAAGGCATCTAAAGGCAAGGTAAGGCATGGGTACGCATGTAAAGGCATCTAAGGCAAGGCAAGGCAAGGCACAGCAAGCCAACACAAAGCAAGGCAAGACATCTAAAGGCATGTAAAGACATCTAAAGTAAAAGCAAAACAAGTGAAGGTAAAACATCGAGAGGCATGAAAAGGCATTTAAAGGCAAAACAAGTCAAGGCAAGGCTAGTCAAGGCAAGGCCTATAACAGCAGGTAAAGGCATCTAAAGTCAAGGCAAGGCATGTCTAAATTCATGGAAAGAGGTGTCTAAATTTATGGAAAGGCCTCTAAAGGCAAAGCAAGCCATTTAAAGACATGTAAAAACATCTAAAGTCAAGGCAAGTCAAGGAAAATTTAGGCATCTAATGGCAGGTGAAGGCATCTAAAGGCAAGGCAAGGCAAGAAAAGATTAGGCAAGGCAAGGCAAGGCAAAACATCTAAAGTCATGTAAAGGCATCTAAATAAAGGGAAAGCAAGGCAAGGCAAGGTAAGACATCTAGAGGCATGTTAAGGTATCTAAAGGCGAGGCAAGCAAACCAAGGTTAGGAAAAGCAAGGCAAGGCATCTAAAGTCATGTAAAGAAACCTAACAGGAACAAAACGTATGGTAAAGCAAGACATCTAAAGGCATCTAAAGGTAAGAAAAGGCAAGGCAACTTAAGGCATGTAAAGGCATCTAAAGGCAAGGCAATGCAATGCATCTAAGACATGTAAAGTCATCTAAAGGCAAGGCAAGTCAAGAGAAGGCAAGGCAAGGCATATAAATGCATGTAAAAGTATCTACAGGCAACGCAAGTCAAGGAAAGGTAAGCAAAAATTTAAAAGCTGGTAAAGGCACCTAAATGCAAGGCGAAACAATGCAAAAATTCTGAAGGCACATAAAAGCATCTAAATACAAGGCAAGCCAAGACAAGGCAAGACAACTCATTTAAAGGCATGTAAAGGCAAGACAAGACAAAGCAAGGCATCTACAATCATCTAGAGGCAATGCAAAGCAAGACAAAGTAAGGGAAGGCATATAAAGGTATGTAAAGATATATAAAGAAAAGTCAAGGTAAAAACTCTAAAAGTATGTAAAGGTGTCTAAAGGCAAGGCAAGGCAATGCCTCTAAAAGCATGCAAAGACACCTAAAGGCAAGGCAAGGCAAGGCATCTAAAGGCCTGTAAAGGCATCTAAAGGCAAAACAAGTCTAAACAAGACAAGGCAAGGCAAGGCATTTAAAATTATGTAAAGGCATCTAAAGGCAAGGCAAGAAATTTAAAAACATATAAAAGCATCTAAAGCAAAAGCAAGGCAAGGCAAGACATCTAAAGGCATGAAAAGATATCTAACGGCAATGCAAGGCATCTAAAGGCAAGGCAAGAAAAGGCAAGACATCTAAAGAGATGTAAAGATATCTAAGGGCAAGGAAAGCAAAGGAAACACATCGGAAGGCATGTAAAGTCATCTGAACTCAAAGCAAAAGCAGGCAAGGCAAGGCAAGATCAAACTTCTAAAGATATTTAAAGGCATCTAAAGGCAAGGTAAGGCATGGGTAGGCATGAAAAAGCATCTAAGTCAAGGCAAGGCAAGTCACAGCAAACCAACGCAAAGGAAGGCAAGACATCTAAAGGCATGGAAAGACACCTAAATTAAAGGCTATGCAAGGCAAAGTATGGCATCGAGAGGCATGAAAAGGCATTTAAAGGCAAAACAAGGCAAAGCAAGTCTAGTCAAGGCAAGGCCTATAACAGCATGTAAAGGCATCTAAAGTTGAGGCAAGGCAATTCAAGGAGAGGTGTCTGAATTCATGTAAAGGCCTCTAAAGGCAAGGCAAGCCATTTAAAGACATGTAAAAACATCTAAAGTCAAGGCAAGTCAATGAAAAGTTAGGCATCTAATGGCAGGTAAAGGCATCTAAAGGCAAGGAAAGACAAAAAAAAAGACTAGGCATGCAAGGAAAAACATCTAAAGTCATGTAAAGGCATCTAAATAAAGGCAAAGCAAGGCAAGGCTAGGTAAGACATCTAGAGGCATGTTAAGGTATCTAAAGGCGAGGCAAGCAAACCAAGGCTAGGAAAAGCAAGGCAAGGCATCTAAAGTCATGTAAAGGAACCTAACAGGAACAAAACGTATGGTAAAGCAAGACATCTAAAGGCATCTAAAGGTAAGAAAAGGCAAGGCAACTTAAGGCATGTAAAAGCATCTAAAGGCAAGACAATGCAAGGCATCTAAAGACATGTAAAGGCATCTAAAGGCAAGGCAAGTCAAGACAAGACAAGGCAAGGCACATAAATGCATGTAAAAGTATCTACAGGCAATGCAAGGCAAGGAAAGGCAAGCAAAAATTTAAAAGCAGGTAAAGGCACCTAAATGCAAGGCAAAAAATGCAAAAATTCTGAAGGCACATAAAAGCATCTAAATGAAAGGCAAGCCAAGACAAGACAAGGCAACTCATTTAAGGACATGTAAAGGCAAGGTAAGACAAAACAAGGCATCTAAAAACATCTAGAGGCAACACAAGGCAGGACAAGGTAAGGCAAGACATATAAAGGCATGCAAAGATATCTAAAGGCAAGGCAAGGTAAGACATCTTAAAGTATGAAAAGGTATCTAAAGGTAAGGCAAGGCAAGGCAAGCTAAGTCCTCTAAAGTCATTCAAAGGCATCTAAAGGCAAGGCAAGACAAGATGAGGAATCTAAAGTCCTGTAAATGCATCTAAAGGCAAAACAAGTCAAAACAAGACAAGGCAAGTTAAGGCATCTAAAGGTATGTAAAGGAATCTAAAGGGAGGACAAGTCAAAACAACATAAGGCAAGGCAAGGCAACTAAAGGCATGTAAAGACATCTAAAGGCAAAGCAAGTCAAAACAAAACAAGGCAAGGCAAGGCATCTAAAAGCATGTAAAAGCATCTAAAAGCAAGGCAAGAAATTTAAAAGCATATAAAAGCATTTAAAGCCAAAGCAAGGCAAGGCAAGTCATCTAAAAGCATGAAAAGATATCTAAATTCATGAATAGTCATCTCAATGTATGGCAAGGGAAGGCAAGGCATCTAAAGGCCTGTAAGTTCATCTAAAGGGAGGACAAGTCAAAAAAGATAAGGCAAGACAAGGCATCTAAAGGCATGTAAAGACATCTAAATGCAAGGCAAGGAATCTAAAGCATATAAAAGCATCTAAATGCAATGCAAGGCAAGGCAAAAAATGTAAAGATATGTAAAGGAGAGCAGAATTTCCAAGATGGCACCATAGAAACAACTCAGGATTGCAGCTCTCAGTGAAGGTGCACAGGGCGAATCCTAGCCGCATTTTCAGATGGACCTTTGTTGTCTACAGAACGAGGAAATTTGCAGGTGTAGGAGAGACATGGGACACCAGCGCAGCCAGTGCTTTGGCTCACGTGGCAGGTTCGGCTGGCGCTGCAGTGCAGCAGCACTCAGCACAAAGCTCACTGGTGTGGATGCCCTGTTAAACTGGGAATCTAAGATCTGGAAGGGCAGATTGACATGTCCATCTGATTAAATGGAACTTGGACAATGAGCCAGACCAGGAGATTCCTGGGAAGCGTGATTTGAGCTAGTGCAGTGGGCAGCAGCATGGGAGATTGCACGGATCCCAGTGTCCTATCAGCAGGCTACTGGGGTGCCAGTGAGAGAGTCAACCATTTAAATAGGGGAGAAAAAGAGAGAAAGAGAGAGAGGATGAACTCTGAGGTAGGGAGCCAGGTGATCAGGCTTGATGGGTCCCACCCTCATGGGGACAAGCAGGGTGGCAATTGGAGGCACTCGGGGTTGAGAGTTTTGCTGCAAGCTCAGCTGAATCCAGGGCGGTGCAGCCCGGTGGGGGAGGGGTGTCCACCACTATGGACGCAATCCACCCCTACTGAGGTACACGCCTAGTGCTGATGCAGCCTGCCATTGCTGAGGCAACCCGACATAACAGAGAGACTCTGCCAGCAGGGCGAAGCATACCACAGTAAAACGGAGCCCCGCAGCCACAGGGCAGACCCACGCTAGCAGTGCAGAGCCTCGGCAGGCAAATAGTGAATAGACTACCTCCTAGCAGGCAGGACAGTGCAACAGATACTCATAAAGAAAGCCCCAACTCCCTGAGACAGAGGATTTGAGGGAAAAAAGGGGGGGTTATAAGTTCTGCTGCAGCAGACTGAAACACATCTTCCCAACAACCTGAATGGACAACAGAGCTCACAACTCAGCACTGAAGCTCCCATAAAGTTCTGCTGCAGAAGACTTAAACATACCTGCCTAACAGCCCTGAATGAACAATGGAGCTCACAGCTCAGCACTGGAGCTCCTATAAAGTACAGACCATCTCCTCAAGCAGCTCCCTGACCCCTCTATATCCAAAGAGTGACCTCAAAATGACTAATCAGACTGACATTTGGTGGGCATCATTCTGGGACAAAGATAGCAGAAGAAGAAACTGGTAGCATCCCTCACTGTTCCACAGCTGCTACAGGTATACCCCAGATAAGCAGGGCCTGGAGTGGACCTCAGCACTTGTACAGCAGAGGGGCTAGACCATTAGGAGAAAGACTAAGTAACAGAAATACTTCATCATCAACAATCTGGGCATCCACTCAGAGACTCAATTGAAAAATCAGCAATTACTAAGATAACAGGTAGATAAATCCACAAAGATGGGAAGAAACCAGCACAAAAAGGAGAAAAACACCAGAAACCAAAACACCTCACCTCCTACAAAGGACCAAAACTCCTCACCAGCAAGGGAACAAAGCAGGATGGAGAATGAGTGTGATGAAATGATAGAATCAGACTTCAGAAGGTGGATAATGAGAAACTTCAGTGAGCTAAAAGAACATGTTCTAAATCAATGCAAAGAAACTAAGAATCTTGAAAAACGATTTGAAAAAAGATTCGAGGAAATGATAATAAGAATAGACAACTTAGAGAGGAATATGAATGAATTGAAGAAGCTGATAAACATGAGAACTTCACGAAGCATGCACAAGTTTCAACAGCTGAATTGACCAAGCAGAAGAAAGAATATCAGAAGTTGAAGATCAACTCAATGAAATAAAATGAGAAACCAATATTAGAGAAAAAAGCACAAAAAGGAATGAACAAAATCTACAGGAAATGTGGGACTATGTGAAGAGACCCAACCTACATTTGATAGGTGTACAAGAATGTGATGAAGAGAATGAATCCAAGCTGAAAAAATACTCTTCAGGATATTATCCAGGAAAATTTCCCCAACCCAGCAAAGCAGGTCAATACTCAACTCCAGGAAATACAGAGAACACCGCAAAGATACTCCACAAGAAGAGCAACCCCAAGGCACATAATCATCAGATTCACCAGGGTGGAAATAAAGGAGAAAATACTAAGGGCAGCCAGAGAGAAAGGTCGGGTCACCCACAAAGGGAAGCCCATCAGACTCACAGCAGATCTCTTGGCAGAGACTCTACAAGCCAGAATAGAGTGGGAACCAATATTCAACATCCTTAGAGAAAAGAACTTTCAACCCAGAATTTCATATCCAGCCAAACTGAGCTTCATAAGTGAAGGAAAAATAAAATTCTTCACGAACAAGCAAGTACTCAGAGATTTTGTCACCACTAGACCTGCTTTACAAGAGCTCCTGAAAGAGGCACTACACATAGAAAGAAACAACCAGTACCAGCCATCCAAAAAGCATACCAAATGCTAAAGAGCATCACCAAAATGAAGAATGTACATGAACCAATGGGCAAAACAGCCAGCTAGCATCAAAATGACAGTATCAAATTCACACATAACAATAATAACCCTAAATGTAAATGGGCTAAATACACCAATCAAAAGACACAGACTGGCAAATTGGATAAGAAACCAAAACCCATCGGTGTGCTGTATCCAGGAAACACATCTCACATGCAAGGATACACAAAGGGTCAAAATAAAGGGATGGAGGAAGATTTACCAAGCAAATGGAGAGCAAAAAAAAAAGCAGGAGTTGCAATTCTCATCCCTGATAAAATATACTTTAAAGCAACAAAGATCAAAAGAGACAAAGAAGGTCATTACATAATGGTCAAAGGATCGATACAAGAAGAGCTAACAATCCTAAATATATATGGACCCAATGCAGGAGCACCCAGATATATAAGGCAAGTTCTTAATGACTTACAAAAGACTTAGACTCCCACACAATAATAGTGGGAGACTTTAACACTCCACTGTCAATATCAGACAGATCAACCAGACAGAAAATTAACAAGGATATCCAGAACTTGAACTCAGACCTGGAACAAGCAAACCTGATAGACATTTACAGAACTCTCCACCCCAAATCCACAGAATATACATTCTTCTCAGTACCACATCACACCTACTTCAAAATTGACCACATAATTGGAAGTAAAGCATGTAAAGGCATCTAAAGTCAAGGCAAGGCAATTCAAGAAGAGGTGTCTAAAGGTATGTAAAGGCCTCTAAAGGCAAGGCAAGGCATCTAAAGGCACGTAAAACCATCTAAAGTCAAGGCAAGTCAAGGAAAAGTAAGGCATGTAATGTCAGGTATAGGCATCTAAAGGCAAGGCAAGGCAAAAATGACTAGGCAAGGCAAGGCAAGGAAAAGCATCTAAAGTCATAAAATAATCTAAATAAAGGCAAAGCAAGGCAAGGCAAGGTAAGGTATCTAGAGGCATGTTAAGGCATCTAAAGGCAAGGCAAGAAAGACAAGGCTAGGCAAAGCAAGGCAAGGCATCTAAAGTCATGTAAAGGCATCTAAATGTAACGCAGTCAAGACATCTAAAGGCATGTAAAGGAACCTAACGGGAACTCTATGTATGGTAAAGCAAGAAATCTAAAGGCATGTAAAGGCACCTAAAGGTAAGAAAAGGCAAGCCAACTTAAGGAATGTAAAGGCATCTAAGGGCAAGGAAAGGCAAGGTATCTAAAGACAAGACAGAGCAAGACAAGACAATGCCTTTATAGGCATTTAAAGGCATCTAAGTACAAGGCAAGGTATCTAAAGAAATTTAAAAGCGTCTAAAGGCAAGTCACAGCAAGGCAAGTAAAAACATCTAATGGCATGTAAAGTCATCTAAAAGAAAAGCAAGGCAAAACAAGGCAAGGCATCTAAAGGCGTGTAAAGTCATCTAAAGGCAAGGTAAGGGAAAGTAAGGCATCTAAAAGCATTTAAAGGCATCTAAAGGGAAGGCAAGACATCTAGAGAAATGTAAAAGTATTTAAAGTCAGGGCACATCAAAGCAAGACAAGGCAAGGCAAGACATTTAAAGGCATGTAAAGGCATTTGAAGGACATGAAAAAAGCGAAGGCAACTTAATGTAAGGCATTTAAAGGCATCTAAAGGCAAGGGAAGGCAATGTATGTATAGTCATGTAAAGGCATATAAATCAAGGTAAGGCAAGGCACAGAAAGGCAAGGCAAGACAAGACTTCTAAAGGTATGTAAAGGCATCAAAAGGCAAGGCAAGGAAAAGCAATGCATCTAAAAAAATGTAAAAGCATCTAAATGCAAAGCAAGGCAAGGAAAGGCAAGGCATATAAAGACATATAAAGGCAAGACAAGGTGTTTAAAAGCATTGAAAGCCTTCTAAATGCAAGGCAAAGCAAGGCAAGGTAAGGAAAGGCATGTCAAGGCTTCTAAAGACACATAAAAGCATCTAAAGGTAAGACAAGATAAGGCATGTAAAGGAATAAAAAGGCATCTAAAGGCAAGACAAGACAAGGCAAGGCATGTAAAAGCATCTAAAGGCAAGGCAAGGAAAGGCCCATCAGAGGAAGACAAGGTAAGGCAAGGCATCTAAATGCATGGAAAGAAATCTAAAGGCAAGGTAGGGCAAGGCAAGACAATGCATCCAAAAACATGTAAAGGCCTCTATAGCTATAGGCAGGGCATGTCAAAGCAACACAATGCAAGGCAAGACATCCAAGGTATGTAAAGGCAACTAAAAATAAGGCAAGTCAAGGCAAGGTAAAGCATCCAAAGAAATGCAAAACTACCTAATAGCAAGTAAAGGCAAGGCAAGTCACAGCAAGGCAAGGCAAGGCATCTAAACACATGTAAAGGGATCTACAGGAAAAAAAAGGGAAAGGCAAGAAAATGCATCTAAAAGTATGTAAAGGCATCTAAAAACAAGGTAAGGCAAGGCAAAACATCTTTAAAAATTTAAAGGCAACTAAAGGCAAAACAAGGCATCTAGAGGCCTGTAAATGTATCTAAAGGCAGGAGAAGTCAAAACAAGACAAGGAAAGGCAAGGCATCTAAAGGCATGAAGAGGGATCTAATTGCAAGGCAAGAAATTTAAAAACATATGAAAGCATCTAAAGGCAAAGCAAGGCAAGGCAAGACATCTAAAGGCATGTAAAGGCAACTAATGGTAAGGCAAGTCAAGGCAAGGCAAGGCATCCAAAAAAAAAATGCAAAGCCACCTAAAGGCAAGTCAACGCAAGGAAAGGCAAAGCAAGGCATCTAAAGACATGTAAAAGAATCTACAGGAAAGGCAGGGCAAGACAAGGAAATGCATATAAAACCATATAAAGGCATTGAAAGGAAAGGTAAGGCAAGGGAATACATTGAAAAATATTTACAGGCATCTAAAGGCAAGGCAAGGCAAAACTGGGCAAGGCAGAGCAAGGCATCATAAGGCCTTTAATGGCATCTAAAGGCAAAACAAATCAAAACAAGACAAGGCAAGGCAAGGCATCTAAAGGCAAGGCAAGGAATCTAAAAGTATATAAAAGCATCTAAAGGCAAAGCAAGACAGGACAAGACATCTAAAGGCATGAAAAGTCATCTAAAGGTAAGACAAGAAAAGACAAGGCAAGTAAAGGCATTTAAAGGCAAGGCAAGGCAATCCAAGGCATCTAAAGGCATGCAAAGGCATCTAAAGGCAAGGTAAGGCAAGGCAAGTTATCTAAAGGTTGTAAAGGTATATAAGGGAATCTAAAGCAAGGAAAGGCATCTAAAGTCTTGTCAAGGCATCTAGAGGCAGAGCAAGTCAAAGCAAGACAAGGAAAGGCAAGGCATCTAAAGGCACATAAAGGCATCTAAAGGAAAGCCAAGGGAAGGCAAGACAAAACATATAAAGGCATGTAAAGGGATCTAAAGGCAAGGCAAGACAAGGCAAGGCATCTAAAGGCATGTAAAAATATCCCTTATATACCTTTACAACCTTTAGGCAAGGAAAGGCAAGGAAACACATCTGAAGGCATGTAAAGGCAGCTAAAGGCAAAGCAAGAAAGGGCTAGGTGAGACAAAACATCTAAAGACATTCAAATGCATCTAAAGGCAAGGCAATGCATGGGTAAGCAAGTTAAGGCATCTAAATTAAGGCAAGAAAAGGCACAGCAAGGCAAGCCATCTAAAGGCATGTAATAGCATCTAAAGTAAAGGCAAGGCAAGGCAAGGTAAGGCATTCAGAGGCATGAAAAGGCATCTAAAGGCAAGACAAGGCTTGTCAAGGCAAGTCCTATAAAGGCATGTAAAGGCATCTAAATGCAAGGCAATGCCTGGCATCTAAAGGCATGTAATTGCATATAAAATTAAGGCAAATCAATTCAAGAAGAGGCATCTAAAGGCATGTAAAGGCATCTAAAAACAAGGCAAGGCAAAGCATCTAAAGATGTGTAAAGGAATCTAAAGGCTAGAAAAGGCAAGACAAGGCATCCAAAGGCATGTAACGGCATCTTAAGGCAAAGCAAGGCAGAGCAAGTCATCTAAAGGCATGTAAAGACATCTAAGGTCAAGGTAATATAAGGCCTCTACAATCATTGAAAAGCAAGGTAGGGTAAGGAAAGGCAAGTCATCTGAAGGCATATAAAGCTTCTAAAGGCAAAATGGCAAGGCAAAGAATCTAAAGACATGTAAAGGCATCTAACGACAAGGCAAGGTGTCTAAAGGCATGTAAGGCATCTAAATTCAAGGCAAGTCAAGGAAAGGCAAGGCAAGGCATCTAATGGCATGTAAAGGCATCTAAGGGCAAGGCAAGGCATCTAAAGGAATTTGAAGGCATATAAAGGCAATTCACAGCAAGACAAGGAAAGGCATCTAACAGCATGTAAAGGCATTAAAAAGCAAAGCAAGACAAAACAGGGCAAGGCATCTAAAGGTGTGTAAAGGCATCTAAAGGCAAGGCAAGGCATCTAAAAACATTTTAATGCATCTAAAGGCAAGGCAAGGCAAGGTTAGGCAAACCACGTAAAGATATGTTAAGGCATCTAAAGACAAGGCAAGCAAGGCAAGACTAAGCAAATCAAGGAAAGGCATCTAAAGACATCTAAATGTAAGGCAAGGCAAGGCATCTAAAGGCATATAAAGGAACCTAATGGGAACTCAATGCAAGGTAAAGCAAAACATCTAAGGGCATGTAAAGGCATCTAATTGTAAGAAAAGGAAAGACATCTTAAGTCATGTAAAGGCATCTAAAGGCAAGAAAAGGCAAGGCATGTAAAGGTATCTAAAGACAAGGCAAGTAAAGACAAGGCAAGGCAAGGCATATAAATGCATGTAAAAGTCTCTAAAGGCAACACAATGCAAGGCAAGGCAAGGCAAGAAGAAAAATTAAACAGCAGGTAAAGGCACCTAAATGCAAGGCAATGCAATGCAAAAAAATCTGAGGGCATACAAAGGCATATAAATGCAAGTCAAGTCAAGACAAGACAAAGCAAGTCATTTAAAGTCATGTAAAGGCATTTAAAGGCAAGGCAAAGCAAGGCATCTAAAGGCATTTAAAGGCATCTAAAGGAAACGCAAGTCAAGACAAGTCAAGGCAATGCGTACAAAGACATGTAAAAGTATCTAAAGGCAACTCAAGGCAAGGCAAGACAAGGAATCTAAAAGTATGTAAAGGCATCTAAAGGCATGGTAAGGCAAGGCAAGACATCTAAAGGCATTTAAAGTCATCTAAAGGCAAGGCAAGGCATCTAAAGGCATGTAAAGGCATTTAAAGGCAAGGCAAGGCAAGGCAAGGCATATAAAGGCATGTAAAGGTATCTAAAGGCAATGCAATGGAAGGCAAAGCAAGGTAAAAAATCTAAAAGCCTTTAAAGTCATCTAAAGGCAAGGCAAGACATCCAAAGTCATATAAAGGCATCTAAAGACAGGCAAGGCAAGGCAAGACAGGCAAGGCAAGGCATATAAAAATGTGTAAAGGTATCTAAAGGCAACATAAGGTAAGTCAAGGCAAGGCAAGGAATGTAAAAGTTTGTAAAGGCATTTCAAGGCAAGGCAAGGCATCTAAAGCCATGTCAAGGCATCAAAGGAAAGGAAAGGAAAGGAAAGGAAAGGAAAGGAAAGGAAAGGAAAGGAAAGGAAAGGAAAGGAAAGGAAAGGAAAGGAAAGGAAAGGTCAGGAAAAACACCTAAAGGAATAAAATGTCATCTAAGGGCAGGGCAAGGCAAGACAAGGCAAGGCAAGGCATTTAAAGGCTTGTAAAGCTATCTAAAGGCAAGGCAAGTCGAGGCAAGGCATCTATAGGCATGTAAAGGGATCTAAAAACAAGGCAAGGCAAGGCAAAGCATCTAAAGGTGTGTAAAGGCATCTAAAGGCAAGGCAAGGCAGAGCAAATTATCTAAAGGCATGTAAGGGCATCTAAAGGCAAGGCAAGTATATGTAAGGCATCTAGAGGCATCTAAAACCAAGGCAAGTCAAGGAATCTGAAGGCATTTAAAGCTTCTAAAGGCATGGAAAACCAAGGCAAGGAATCTAAAGACCTGTAAGGGCATCTAAAGGCAAGGCATCTAAGGGCATGTAAAAGCATCTGAAGGCAAGGTAAGGCAGGGCAAGGCATCAAAAGGCAGGTAAGGCATCTAAAGTCAAGGCAAGTCAAGCCAAGGCAAGGCAAGGCAGAGCAAGACAAGGCAATGCCTCTAAATGAATGTAAAGGCATCTAAGGGCAAGGCAAGGCATCTAAAGGAATTCTAAGGCATCTAAAGGCAAGTCACAGCAAGGCAAGAAAAGGCATTTAACAGCATGTAAAGGCATCTAAAAGCAAAGAAAGGCAAAACAACGCAAGGCAGAAGGTGTGTAAAGTCATCTAAAGGCCACGCAAGGCATCTAAAATATTGAAAGGCATCTAAAGGGAAGACAAGGCATCTAGCGGCACATAAAAGCATCTAAAGGCAGGGCAAGTCAAAGCAAGACAAAGCAAGGCAAGGCATCCAAGGGCATGTAAAGGCATCTGAAGGCAAAGCAAAAAAAAGTAAGGCAACTCAAGATAAGGCATTTAAAGGAATTTAAAGGCATCTAAAAGCCAGGAAAGGCAATGCATGTATAGTCATGTAAAGGCATATAAATCAAGGCAAGGCAAGGCACAGAAAGGCAAATCAAGGCAAGCCTTCTAAAGGCATGTAAAGGCATCAAAAAGCAAGGCAAGGCAAAGAAACGCATCTAAAGTCATGTAAAAGCATCTAAATGCAAGGCAAGGCAAGACAAGACAAGGAAAGGCATCTAAAGGCATGTAAAGGCATATAAAACCAAGGCAAGCCAAGACAAAGCAAGTCAAGTCCTCTAAATGCAGGTAAATACATCTAAATGCAAGGCAAAGCAAGGAAAAACAAGTCAAGGCCTCTAAAGTCATGTGAAGGCATCTAAAGGTAAGGCAAGGAATCTAAAAGCATATAAAGGCATCTAAAGGAAAGGCAAGACAAGGCATCTAAAGGCATGAAAAGGCATCTAAAGGCAAGGCAAGGCAAGGTAAGGCATGTAAATGTATCTAAAGGCAAGGCGTGTCACAGCAAGGCAAGGCATCTAAATGCATTTAAAGAATCTAAAAGCAAGGCAGGGCAAGGCAAGGCAATTCATCAAAAAACATGTAAAGGCATCTAAAGGCAGAGCAAGTCAAAGCAAAACAAGGCAAGGCAAGACATCTAAAGGCAAGTAAAGGCAATTAAAGGTAAGGTAAGGCAAGGCAAGGCATCAAAAGAAATGCAAAGCCATCTAAATTCAAGTCAATGCAAGGAAAGTCACAGCAAGGCAAGGCAAGGCAAGGGAAGGCATTTAAAGACATGTAAAAGGATCTACAGGAAAGGCAGGGCAAGGCAAGAAAATGCATCGAAAAAAATTTAAAGGCAGCTGTTCAAAAAACACAAGAGAGAAGTTTTGAGAAGATGGTGCTGTAGGACCAAATCAGGATTGCAGCTTCCAGTAAAATTGCCGAGGGTGACTGGACACCGCTTTTCCAGATGGATTTTTATTGCCCAGAGACCAGGAGATTCCCAGGTGTAGGATCCCCACAGGCCACCAACACGACAGTTTGGGCTGGCGTGGCTGTTTGGGCCAGGGTCGCAGCACAGCGGTACTCCTTACAAAATACACTGGCTTGGTTGCCCTGTTAAACTGGCAATTGAAGATTTTCAAAGGCAGATTAGCACATTCATCTGATTAAATGAGACTTAAACAGAAAGCCAGGCCAGGAGATTTTGGAGCAGGAACATTGTTTGAGATGGCACAGTGGGTTGCTGCATAGGAAATCACACAGATCCTGGTGGCCTTGAGGCAGGTGACTGGAACACCTGGGAGAGAGGTGTTCTGAGGCAGGGAGCCAGGTGATCAGGCTCAGAGAGTCCCACCTCCACAAAAACAAACAAAACAGCAATTGAAAATGCTCGGGGTTGAGAGTTTCACAGCAAGCACAGCTGAACCGAGGACAGTGCAGCTCAGTGAGGGACGGGTGTCCATTACCAAGGCACTCAATCCCTATGGAGGTACTCTGCCATTGCTGATGCAGCTTCCCATTGCTGAGGCAACCCTCCATAACAGAGAAAGTCTGCCACTACAGAGTCAGGCCACCATCACCACCACAGTTCTAACCACACCCATATAAACAGGAATACAGGGAATTACACACAGCAGCAGGGCAGATCCCACAGCATCAGAGTGGAGCCCACAGCAACAGGGTGGAGCCTATGGTAACAGAGTGGAGCCCATGGTAACAGGGCAGAGCCCACAGCAGCTCAGCATAGCAACTACAGGCAGGCAGTGACTAGACTACCTCCTCGCTGAGCAGGACAGTGCAACAGATACTCATAAAGAAAGCCCTAACTCCCCAGGAGAGAGCACCTGAGGAAAAAAATAAGGGGCTTTATGAGTTCTGCTGCAGCAGACTTAAACGTACCTGCCTAACATCCCTGAATGAACAATGAAGCTCACAGCTCAGCACTTGAGCTCCTATAAAGTACAGACTGTCTCCTCAAGAAGCATCCTGACCCCCGTATATCCAGAGTCACCTCACAAAGGACTGATCAGACTGACATTTTATGGGCATCATTCAGGGACAAAGACAACAGAAGAGAAATCTGGTATTAACCCTCACGGTTCCACAGCTGCTACAGGAGTTCCCCAGGCAAGCAGAGCCTTGAGTGGACCTCAGCAGTCCTACAGTAGAGGGGCCAGACTATTAGAAGAAAAACTAACAGAAATACTGTATCATCAACAACTTGGACCTCCACTCAGAGACCAAATCAGAAAATCAGCAACCACTCAGACGATAAGTGGATAAATCTACAAAGATGGGAAGAAACCAGCGCAAAAAGGAGAAAAACACCTGAAACCAGAACACTTTGCCTCCTACAAAGAACCACAACTCCTCACCAGCAATGGAACAAAGCCAGATGAAGAATGATTGTGATGAAATGACAGAATCAGACTTCAGAAGGTGGGTAATAAGAAACTTCCTTGAGCTAAAAGAACATATTCTAACTCAATGCAAAGAAACTAAGAACCTTGAAAAAAGATTTGAGAAAATGATAACAAGAATAGACAACTTAGAGATGAATATGGGTGAATTGAAGGAGCTGAATAACACAGCACGAGAACTTCAAGAAGCATGCACAAGCTTCATTAGCCGAATTGACCAAGCAGAAGAAAGAATATCAGAAGTCGAAGATCAACTCAATGAAATAAAATGAGAAGTCAAGATAGAAAAAAAAGTGCAAAAAGGAATGAACAAAGTCTCCAAGAAATGTGGGACTATGTGAAGAGACCTAATCTACGTTTGATAGGTGTACCTGAATGTGATGAAGAGAATGAATCCAAGCTGGAAAGTACTCTTCAGGATATTATTCAGGAAAATTTCCCCAACCTAGTAAGACAGGCCAATACTCAAGTCCAGGAAATAAAGAGAACACCACAAAAATATTTCGCAAGAAGAGCAACCCCAAGGCAAATAATCGTCAGATTCACCAGGGCTGAAATGGTGGAGAAAATGCTAAGGGCAGCCAGAGAAAAAGGTCAGGTCACCCACAAAGGAAAGCACATCAAACTCACAGCAGATCTCTCTGCAGAAACCCTACAAGCCAGAAGAGAGTGGGGGCCAATATTCAACATCCTTAAAGAAAAGAACTTTCAACCCAGAATTTCATATCCACCAAACTGAGCTTCATAAGTGAAGGAAAAATAAAATCCTTCATGAACAAGCAAGTACTCAGAGATTTTCTCACCACATGGCCTGTTTTACAAGAGCTCCTGAAAGAAGCACTAAACATAGAAAAAAAAAAAACCAGTACCAGCCATTCCAAAAACATGCCAAATGCTAAAAAGCATCAAAAAATGAATAATCGGTATCAACTAATGGGCAAAACAGCCAGCTAGCATCAAAATGGCAGTATCAAATTCACACATAACAATATTAACCCTGAATGTAAATGAGCTAAATGCACCAATCAAAAGACACAGGCTGGCAAATTGGATAAAAAGCCAAAATCCATTGGCGTACTGTGTCGAGGAAACACATCTCACATGCAAGGATACACAAAGGCTCAAAATATAAAGATGGAGGAAGATTTACCAAGCAAACAGAGGGCAAAAGAAAGCAAGAGTTGCAATTCTTGTCTCTGATAAAATAGACTTTAAATCAACAAAGATCAAAAGAGACAAAAAAGAACATTACATAATGGTTAAAGGATCAATACAACAAGAAGAGCTAACGATCCTAAATATATGTGGATCCAATACAGGAGCACCCAGATATATAAGGCAAGTTCTTAAGGACTTCTAAAGAGACTTAGACTCCCACACAATAGTAGTGGGAGACTTTAACACTCCACTGTCAATATTAGACAGATCGACCAGACAGAAAATTAACAAGGATATCCAGGGCTTGAACTCAGACCTGGAACAAGCAAACCTGATAGACATCTACAGAACTCTCCACCCCAAATCCACAGAATCTACATTCTTCTCAGCACCACATCACACCTACTCTAAAACTGACCACATAATTGGAAGTAAAGCACTCCTCAGCAAATGCAAAACAACTGAAATTATAACACTCTGTCAGATCATGGTACAATCAATTTAGAACTCAGAATTCAGAAACTAACTCAGAACTACACAGCTTCATGGAAACTGAATGACTGGATCTTGAATGTTGACTGGATAAACACTGAAATGAAGGCAGAAATAAAGAAGTTCCTCAAAACCAACGAGAAGGAAAACACAACATAACAGAATTTCTGGGACACATTTAAAGCAGTCTCTAGAAAAAAATATATAAAAATTAGTGCCCACATAAAAAGATTGGAGAGATCCAAAATTGACACTTTATCATCAAAATTGAAAAAGCTAGAGGAGCAAGATAAAAAAACTCAAAACCTAGCAGAAGACAAGAAATAACTAAGATCAGAACAGAAATGAAGGAGACAGAGACACGAAAAACCCTTCAAAAAATCAATAAATCCAATAGCGGGTTTTTGAAAAGATCAACAAAATAGACAGACCACTAGCCAGACTAATAAAAAAGAAAAGAGAGAACAACCAAATAGATGCAATAAAAAATGATAAAGGGGAAATCACGACAGATTCCACGGAAATTCAAACCATCATCAGAGAATATTACAAACAACTCTATGCACATAAACTAGTAAACCTGGAAGAAATGGATAAATTTCTTGACACTTGTGTCCTCCCAAGCCTAAACCAGGAGGAAGCCAAAACTATAAATAGACTAATAACAAGGTCTGAAGTCAAGGCAGCAATTAAAAGCCTACCACACAAAGAAAGCCCAGGTCCAGATGGGTTCAAAGACGAATTCTACAAGACACAAAATGAGGAGCTGGTACCATTTCTTCTGAAACTATTCCAAGTAATCCAAAAAAAGTGGAAATCCTTCCTAAATCATTTTATGAGACCAACATCATCCTGATACCAAAACCCAGCAGAGACTAAACAAGAAAAGAAAACTTCAGGCCAATATCCATGATGAACATAGATGCAAAAATCTTCAGTAAAATACTGGCAAGCTGATTGCAATAGCACATCAAAAAGCTTATCCATAATCAAGTAGGATTCATCCTGGGGATGCAAGGCTGGATCAACATATGGAAGTCTATAAACGTAATTCACCACATAAAAAGAACCAAAAACAAAAACCACATGATTATCTCAGTTGATGCAGAGAAGGGATTTGACAAAATTCAACAGCCCTTTATGCTAAAAACCCTCAATAAACTCGGTATTGATAGAACGTATCTCAAAATATTAAAAGCTATTTACAACAAACCAACAGCCAATGTCATACTGAATGGGCAAAAATTGGAAGCATTTCCCTTGAAATCCGGCACTAGACAAGGATGCCCTCTCTCACCGCTCCTATACAACATAGTACTGGAAGTTCTAGCCAGAGCAATCAGGCAAGGAAAAAAAATAAAGGGTATTCAAATATGAAAAGAGGAAGCCAAATTGTCTCTATTTGCAGACGACATGATAGTATATCTTGAAGACCCATTGCCTCAGCCCAAACACTCCTGAAACTGATAAGCAACTTCAGCAAAGTCTCAAGATATAAAGTCAATGTGAAAAAATCACAAGCATTTTTATACACCAATAACAGACTTAAAGAGAGCCAAAACAAGAACGAACTGCCATTCACAATTGCTACGCAGAGAATAAAATATGTAGGAATACAACTTACAAGGAACATAAGGGACCTCTTCATGAAAAACTACAAACCACTGCTCAATGAGATAAGAGAGAAAACAGATGGAGAAATATTCCATGTTCATGGTTAGGAAGAATTAATATTGTGAAAATTACCATACTGCCCAAAGTAATTTACAGAATCAATGCTATACCCATCAAGCTACCATTGACTTTCTTCACAGAACTGGAAAAAAACACCTTGAACTTTATATGAAACCAAAAGAGAACCTTCATAGCCAAGTCAATTCTAAGCAAAAAGAACACAGCAAAAGGCATCACACTACCGGACTTCAAACTATACTACAAAGCTACAGTAATTAAAACAGCATGGTACTGGTAGCAAAACAAAGATATACACCAATGGAACAGAACAGAGGCATTGGAGGCAACATAACATATCTACAACCATTCAATCTTTGATAAACCTGACAAAACCAAGCAATGGGGAATGAATACCCTGTTTAATAAATGGTGTTGGGAAAACTGGCTAGCCATGTGCAGAAAGCAGAAACAGGACCCCTTCCTGACACCTTACACTAAAATTAACTCCAGATGGATTAAAGACTTAAACATAAGACCTGACACCATGAAAACCCTAGAAGAAAATCTAGGCAAAACCATTCAGGACATAGGCATAGGCAAGGACTTCCTGACCAAAACACTAAAAGCATTGGCACCAAAAGCCAAAATAGACAAAATGGGACCTAATCAAACTCCACAGCTTCTGCATGAAAAAAGAAACAGTCACTAGAGTGATTCAGCAACCAACAAAATGGGAGAAAATTTTTGCAGTTTAAATCTGACAAACAGCTGATATCCAGAATTTACAAAGAACTAAAATAGATTTAAAAGAACAAAACAAACAAACCCATTCAAAAATGGGAAAATAATATAAAAAGACACTTCAGAAAAGAAGACATACATGAGGCCAGCAAACATATGAAAAAATGCCATCATCACTGGTCAGCAGAGAGATGGAAATCATAACTACACTGAGATACCATCTCACACCAGTTAGAATGGCGATCATTCAAAAATCTGGAGACAGCAGATGCTGGAGAGGATGTGGAGAAATAGAAACACTTTTACATTGCTGGTGGGAGTGTAAATTAGTTCAACCATTGTGGAAGACAGTGTGGCAATTCCTCAAGGACCTAGAAATAGAAATTCCATTTGACCCAGCAATCCCATTACTGGGTATATATCCAAAGGACTATAAATTGTTCTACTATAAAGACACATGCACACGAATGTTCATTGCAGCACTGTTTTACAATACCAAAGACCTGGAACCAACCCAAATGTCCATTGATAATAGACTGGCCTGGGAAAATGTGGCACATATCCACCATGGAATATCATGCAGCAATCAAAAGTGATGAGTTTGTGTCCTTTGTAGGGACACGAATGAATCCGGAGACCATCGTTCTCAACAAACTGACACAAGAACAGAAAATGAAATACAGCATATTCTCACTAATAGGCGGGTGATGAACAATGAGAACACATGGACACAGGGAAGGGAGCACTACACACTGGGGTCTATTGGGGGAAATAGGGGAGGAACAGCGGGGGCAGAGCTGGGGAGTGATAGCATGGGAAGAAATGCCAGATGTGGGTGAAGCAGAGGAAGGCAGCAAAGCACACTGCCACATGTGTACCTATGAAACTATCTTGCATGTTCTGCAAATGTACACTAAAACCTAAAATGCAATAAAACATAATTAAAGGCATCTAAATGCAAGGTAAGGCAAGACTAGACATCTAAAGACCTGAAAAGGAATGTAAAGACAGGACAAGTCAAAACAAGACAAGGCAAGGCAAAGCATCTAAAGTCATGTAAAGGCATCTAAAGGCAAGGTAAGTAACCTAAAAGCATATAAAAGCATGTAAAGGCAAAGCAAGGCAAAACAAGATATCTAAAGTCATGAAAAGACATATAAAAGCAAGGCAAGGCAAGGCATTTAAATGCATCTAAAGGCAAGGCAAGGCAAGGCAAGGCAATGCATCCAAAAATATGTAAAGGCATCTAAAGGCAGGGCAATTGAAAGCAAGACAAGGCAAGGCAAGACATCTAAATGCATGTAAAGGCAACTAAAGGTAAGGCAAGTCAAGGCAAAGAAAGCCAAGGCATCCAAAAAATGCAAAGCCATTTGAAGGCAAATCAAGGCAAAGCAAGTAACAGCAAGACAAGGCAAGTGAAGGGAAGGCAAGGCAAGGCATCCAAAGACATGTAAAGGGATCCACACGAAAGGTAAGAAAATGCATCTAAAATCATGTAAAGGCAGCTAAAGGCAAGGTAAGGCAAGGCAGAATATCTAAAATAATTTTAAGGCATTTAAAGGCAAGGCAAAGCAAGGCATCTAAAGGCCTATAAAGGCATCTAAATGCAAAACAAGTCAAATCAAGCAAGGCATGGCAAGGCATCTAAAAGCATGTAAAGGCATCTAATGGAAAGGCAAGAAATCTAAAAGCATAAAAAAAGCATCAAAAGGCAAAGCAAGGCAAGGCAAGACATCTAAAGGCATAAAAAGTCATCTAAAGGCAAGGCAAGGCATGTCAAGGCATATAAAGGCAAGGCAAAGCAAGGCAAGGCAACTAAAGACATGCAAAGGCATCTAAACGCAAGGCAATGAATGTTAAGGATGGAAAGGCATATAAAGGCATCTCAAGGCAAGGCAAGGCATCTAAAGTCATGTAAAGGCATCTAGAGGAAGGGCAAGTAAAAGCAAGACAAGGCAAGTCATGTAAAGGCATCTAAAGGCAAGGCAAGGCAATGCAAGGCAAGGTAAGGCATCAAGAAACATGAAAAGGCAATTAAAGGCAAGGAAAGGCAAGGTAGGCAAGGCATATAAAGGCATGTAAAGGCATCTAAAGGCAAGGCAATGCCTGGCATTTAATGGCATGTAAAGGTATTTAAAGTCAGGGCAAGGAATTTCAAGAAGAGGCATCTAAAGGCATGTAAAGGCCTCTAAAGTCAAGGCAACAAAAGGCAAGCCATCCAAAGACATGTAAAGGCCTCTAAAGTCAAGGCAAAGTCAAGCAAGGTAAGGCACCTAATGGCATGTAAAAGCGTCTAAAGTCAAGAAAAGGCAATTCAAGAAGAGGCATCTGAAGGCATGTAAGTTCTCCTAAAGACAAGGAAAGGAATCTAAAGGCATGTAAAGGCATCTAAAAACAAGGCAAGGCAAGGCATCCATAGGCATGTAAAGGCATCTAAAAGCAAGGCAAGACAAAACAAAACATATAAAGAAATGTAAAAACATCTAAAGACAAGGCAAGTCATCTAAAGGCATGTAAAGATATCTAAGGGCAAGGGAAAGAAAGGAAAGACATCTAAAAGAATGTAAAGGCATCTGATGGCAAAGCAAAAACAAGGCAAGGCAAGGCAAAACATCTAAAGACATTTAAAGACATGTAAAGACAAGGCAAGGCATGGGTAGGCATGTAAAGGCATCTAAATCAAGGCAAGGCAAAGGACAGCAAGGCATAACAATGCAAGGCATCTAAAGGCATGTAAAGTTATCTAAAGTAAAGGCAAGGCAAGGCAAATCAAGGCAAGTTAAGGCATTGAGAGGCATGAAATGTAATCTAAAGGCAAGGCAACGCTAGTCAAGGCAAGGCCTATAAAGGCATGTAAAAGCATCTGAGGGCAAGGCAATGCTTGGCATTTAATGGTATGTAAAGGTATATAAAGTCAAGGCAAGGCATTTCAAAAAGAGGCATCTAAAGGCATGTAAACCCCCCTAAAGTCAAGGAAAGGCATCTAAAGGCATGTAAAGGCATCTAAAAACAAGGCAAGGCAACTCATTTAAGGTGTGTAAAGGCATATAAAGGCTAGAAAAGGCAAGGCAAGGCAAGGCCTCAAAAGGCATGTAAAGACATCTAAAGGCAAGGCAAGGAAGAGCAAGTCATCTAAAGGCATGTAAAGGCATCTAAAGGAAGGCAAGGCAAGGCAATATAAGGCATCTAGAGGCATCTAAAAGCAAGGCAATGCAAGGCAAGGAAAGGCATCTGAAGGCATGTAAAGATTATAAGGCAAGGAAAGGCAAGGCAACAAATCTAAAGTCATGTAAAGGCATCTAAAGGCAAGTCAAGGCATCTAAAGAAATGTAAAAGCATCTGAAGGCAAGGTAAGGCATGGCAAGGTTTCTAAAGGCATGTAAGGACACTAAAGTCAAGTCAAGGCAAAGCATCTAAATGTATGTAAAGGCATGTAAAGGCAAGGCAGAGAAAGACAAGGCAATGTCTCTAAAGGCATGTAAAGGCATCTAAGGGAAAGGCAAGTCTTCTAATGAAATTTAAAGGCATCCTAATACAAATCACAGCAAGGAAAGGAAAGGCATCTAACAGCATGTAAAGGCATCAAAAAGCAAAGCAAGACAAAACAGGGCAAAGCATCTAAAGGTGTGTAAAGGCATGTAAAAACAAGGCAAGGCAAGTCAAAATAAGTCATCTAAAAACATTTAAAGGCATATAAAGGGAAGGCAAGGCATCTAGAGGCATGTAAAAGCATCTAAAGGCAGGGCAAGTCAAAGCAAGGCAAGGAAGCAAAACAAGGCATTCAAAGGCATGTAAAGACATCTGAAGGCAAGGCAAAAAAAGGCAGGGCAACTCAAGTTAAGGCATTTCAAGGCATCTAAGGGCAAGGGAAGGCAATGCATGTATAGTCATGTAAAGGCATATAAATCGAGGAAAAGCAAGGCACAGAAAGGCAAGGCTTCTAAAGACATGTAAAGACATCAAAAGGAAAGGAAAGGCAAAAAATGCATCTAAAGGCATGTAAAAGCATCTAAATGCAAGGCAAGGCAAAGCAAGGCAAGGCAATGCATCTAAAGGAATTTAAAGGCATATAAAGGCAAGCAAAGCCAAGAAAAGGAAAGGCAAAGAATTTAAAAGCATTTAAGGGCATCTACATGCAAGGCAAAGCAAGGCAGGGCAAGGCAAGTCCAAGCCTCTAAAGGCATGTAAAGGTAAGGCAAAGTATCTAAAAGCCTATAAGATCATCTAAAGACAAGGCAACGCAAGGCATCTAAAGGCAAGGCAAGGGAAGGGAAGTCAAGGCACAACAAGACATGTAAAGGAATCTAAAGGCAAGGCAAGTCACAGCAAGGCAAGGCAAGGCAAAACACCTAAATGCATGTAAAGGAATCTAAAGGCAAGGAAGAGCAAGTCAAGGCAACGCATCCAAAAACATGTCAAGGCATCTAAAAACGGAGCAAGTCAAAGCAAGACAAGGCAAGGCAAGACATCTAAAGGCATGTAAAAGCAACTAAAGGTAAGGCAAGTAAAGGCAAGAAAAGGAAAAGCAAAACATTCAAAGGAATGCAAACCACCTAAAGGCAGGGTAAGGCAAGGCAAGGCACAGCAAAACAAGGCAAGGCAAGGCATCTAAAGCCATGAAAAGGGATCTACAGAAAAAGCAGGGAAAGGCAAGAAAATGTATCTAAAATCATGTAAAGGCATCTAAAGGCAAGGTAAGGCAAGGAAAAACATCTAAAAATAATTAAAGGCATATAAAGGCAAGGCAAGGCAAGATTAGGCAAGGCAAGGCATCTAAAGGCCTGTAAAGGCATCTAAAGTCAGGACAAGTCAAAACAAAACCAGGCAAGGCAAGGCACCTAAAGGCATTTAAGGTATCTAAAGGCAAGGCAGAGCAAGACAAGGCAATGCCTCTAAAGGCATGTAAATGCATCTAAGGGCAGCACAAGGCATCTAAAGGAATTTAAAGGCCTCTAAAGGCAAGTCACAGCAATGCAAAAAAAAAAGTCATCTAAAGGCATGGAAAGGCATCTAAAGGCAAGACAAGGAATCTAAAAGCACATAAAAGCATCTAAAGGCAAAGCAAGGCAAGGCAAGACATCTAAAGGCATAAAAAGACATCAAAAGGTAAGGCAAGGCAAGGCATGTAAAGGCATCTAAAGGCAAGGCAAGGCATCTAAAGTCATGTAAAGGTATCTAGAGGCATGGCAATCAAAGCAAGACAAGGCATCCAATGTCATGTAATGGCATCTAAAGGCAATGCAAGACAAGGCAAGACAAAACATATAAAGGCCTGTAAAGGCATTTAAAGGCAAGGCAAGACAAGACAAGGCATCTAAAGGCATGTAAATATATCTAAGGGCAGGAAAGGCAAGGAAAGACATCTGAAGGCATGTAAAGGCAACTGAAGGCAAAGCAAAAAGGCAAGGCACAGAAAAATATCTAAATACATTTAAAGGCATCTAAAGAAAAGGCAAGGCATGGGTAGGCATGTAAAAGTATCTAAATCAAGGCAAGGCGAGGCAAAGCAAGGCAAGGCATCTAAAGGCATGCAAAGGCATCAAAGTGAAGGCAAGGTAAGGCAAGGTAAGGCATTGGGAGAAATAAAAAGGCATCTGTAGGCAAGGCAGGGTAAGGCTAGGCTAGTCAAGGCAAGGACTATAAAGGCATGTAAAAGCATCTAAAGGCAAGGCAATGCCTGGCATGTAAAGACATCTAAAGTCAAGGCAAAGCAATTCAAGACGAGGTGTCTAAAAGCATGTAAAGGCCTCTAAAGAAAAGGCAAGGAATCTAACGGCATGTAAAGACATCTAAATTAAAGGCAAGGTAAGGCATCTAGAGGCATGTAAAGGCATCTAAAGACAAAACAAGACAAGGCAAGTCTAGTCAAGGCAAGACCTGTAAAAGCATGCAAAGATGTCTAAAGGCAAGGCATAGCCTGGAATCCAAAGGCATGCAAAGGAATCTAGAGTCAAGGCAAGGCAATTCAAGAAGAGGCATTTAAAAACATGTAAAGGCCTCTAAATGCAATGCAAGACAAGGCAAGGCAAGGCATGCAAAGGCAACTAAAGTCAAGACAAGTCAAAGTAAGGTAAGGCATCTAATGGCATGTAAAGGCATCTAAAATCAAGGCAAGGCAAGGAAAGGATACGCATGTCAAGGCAAGGCATCAAAAAGGCATGTAAATGTATCTAAAACAAGGCAAGTGAAGCCAAGGCATCTAAAGGTGTGTAAAGGCATCTAAAGGGTAGAAAAGTCAAGGAAAGGCATCTAAAAACACATAAAGGCATCAAAAGTCAAGGCAGGGCAGGGAACGTCATCTAAAGTCATGTAAAAGCATCTAAAGGCAAGGCAAGGCAATGTAAGGCATCTAGAGGCATCGAAAAGCAAGGCAAGGCAAGGCAAGACAAGTCATCTGGTAAAGGCAAGGAAAGGCAAGGCAAGTAATCTAAAGACATGTAAAGGCATCTAAAGGCAAGGCACAGCAAGGCATCTAAAGGCATGTAAAAGCATCTGAAGGCAAGGTAAGGCAAGGCAAGGCGCCTATAGGCATGTAAGGCACCTGAAGCCAAGGCAAGTCAAGACAAGGCAAGGTAAGGCATCTAAAGGCAATTAAGGCATCTAAAGGCAAGGCAGAGAAAGACAAGAAAATGCCTCTAAAGGCATGTAAATGCATCTAAGGGCAGGACAAGGCATCTAAAGGTATTTAAAGGCCTCTAAAGGCAAGTCACAGCAATGCAATAAAAGGCATCTAAAGGCCAGGGGATTTTCCAAGATGGCACGGTAGGAACAACTCGGGATTTCAGCTCTAAGTGAAGGCACAGAGGGTGAGTCCCAGCCGTATTTTCAGATGGACCTTTGTTGCCCACAGAAAGGGGAAATTACCAGGTGCAGGAGAGACACAGAACGCCAGCACAGCACTTTCAGCTTGCGTGGTCTTTTTAGGTCGATGCTGCGGCGCAGTGGCAGCCTGCATAAAGCTAAATGGTCTGGGTGCCCTGTTAAAATGACAGTCTGATATTTGGGAGGGCAGATTAACATATCCATCTGATTGAGCGGGACCTGGACAGTGAGCCAGACCAGGAGATTCATGGGAAGCATGATTTGAGCCAGTGCAGTGGTCTGTGGCACAGAAAATCATGCAGATTCTGTTGCCCTGTCAGCAGGCGACTGAGGCACCTGTGAGAGAGTCAACCATTCAACTTTTAAAAAAAAGAGAGAGAAAGAAGAGACTCTGAGACAGGGAGCCAGGTGATCAGGCTTGGCGGGTCCCACCCCCACAGGGACAAACAAAACAGTGATTTGAAACACTTGGGGTTGAGAGTTTTATTGTGGGATCAGCTGAATCCAGGACAGTGCAGCTCGGTGGGGAAGGGCCGTCTGCCACTATGGATGCATAATGCTCCTACTGAGGTACACACCCATTGCTGATGCAGCCTGCCATTGCCAAGGCAACCAACCATAACAGAGAGACTCCACAAACAGGATGAAGCCCAACACAGTATGTCAGAGCCCCACGGCAGTAGGTCAGGGCCCCAAAGCAGCAGAGTGGTGCCTTGGCAGGCAAAAAGTGACTGGGCTGCCTTCTAGCTGGGCAGAACAGTGTAACAGATACTCATAAAGAAACCCCCAACTCCCTGAGACAGAGCATCGAAGGGAAAAAAAGAAGGGGGTGTTTTATAAGTTCTGCTGGTAGTAACCTAAATACACCCACGAAACAACCCTGAAAGAACAACGGAGCTCACAGCTCAGCACTGGAGCTCCTACAAAGTACAGACCGTCTCCTCAAGCAGCTCCCTGATCCCTGTATATCCAAAGAGTCACCTCAAAAAATAATAATAATTAGACTGATATTTGGCGGGCATCATTCTGGGAAAAAGATAGCAGAAGAAGAAACTGGTAGCATCCCTCACTGTTCTGCAGCTGCTACAGGTGTACCCCAGACAAGCAGGGCCTGGAGTGGACCTCAGCAGTTGTACAGCAGAAGAGCTAGACTGTTAGAAGAAAAACTAACTAACAGAAATACTTTATCATCAACAATCTGGGCGTCCACTCAGAGACCCAATCGAAAAGTCAACAACTACTAAGACGACAGGTGGATAAATTCACAAAGATGGGAAGAAACCAGCGCAGAAAGGAGAAAAACACGAGAAACCAAAACACCTCACCTCCTACAAAGGACCAAAACTCCTCACCAGCAAGGGAACAAAGCTGGATGGAGAATGACTGTGATGAAATTATGGAATCAGACTTCAGAAAGAGGATAATGAGAAAATTCCATGAGCTAAAAGAACATGTTCTAAATCAATGCAAAGAAACTAAGAACCTTGAAAAAATATTTGAAAAAAGATTCAAGGAAATGATAACAAGAATGGACAACTTAGAGAAGAATATGAATAAATTGAAAGAGCTGAAAAACACAAGACGAGAACTTCACGAAGCATGCACAAGTTTCAACCGCCGAACTGACCAAGCAGAAAAAAGAATATCAGAAGTCAAAAATCAACTCAATGAAATAAAATGAGAAACGAAGATTAGAGAAAAAAGCGCAAAAAAGGAATGAACAAAATCTCCAAGAAATGTGAGACTACATGAAAAGACCTAACCTATGTTTGATAGGTGTACCAGAATGTGACAAAGTGAATGAATCCAAGCTGGAAAACACTCTTCAGGATATTATCCAGGAAAATTTTCCCAACCTAGCAAGGCAGCTCAATACTCAACTTCAGGAAATACAGAGAACACCACAAAGATATTCCGCAAGAAGAGAAACCCCAAGGTACATAATCGTCAGATTCACCAGGATTGAAATAAAGGAGAAAATGCTAAGGGCAGCCAGAGAGAAAGATCAGGTCACCCACAGAAGGAAGCCCATCAGACTCACAGCAGATCTCTCGGCAGAAACCCTACAAGCCAGAAGAGAGTGAGGGCCAATATTCAACATCCTTAAGGAAAAGAACTTTCAACCCAGAATTTCATATCCAGCCAAAATGAGCTTCATAAGTGAAGGAAGAATAAAATCATTTGCCAACAAGCAAGTACTCAGAGATTTTGTCACCACTAGGCCTGCTTTACAAGAGCTCCTGAAAGAGGCACTACACATAGAAAGGAACAACCAGTACCAGCCATTCCACAAACATACCAAATGATAAAGAGCATCAAAAAAATGAAGAATCTGCATTAAACAATGGGCAAAACAGACAGCTAGCATCAAAATGGCAGTATCAAATTCCCTCATACCAATGTTAACCCTAAATGTAAATGGGCTAAATGCACCAATCAAAAGACACAGACTGGAAAATTGAATAAAAAACCAAAACCCATCGGTGTGCTGTATCCAGGAAACCCATCTCACATGCAAGGATACACAAAGGCTCAAATTAAGGGATGGAGGAAGATTTACCAAGAAAATGGAGAGCAAAAAAAAAGCAGGAGTTGCAATTCTCATCTCTGATAAAATAGACATTAAAGCAACAAAGATCAAAAGAGACAAAGAAGGTCATTACATAATGGTCAAAGGATCAATACAACAAGAAGAGCTAACGATTCTAAATATATATGGACCCAATAGAGGAGCACCCAGATATATAAGGCAAGTTATTAACGACTTACAAAGAGACTTAGACTCCCACACAATAATAGTGGAAGACTTTAACACTCCACTGTCAGTATTAGACATATCTACCAGACAGAAAATTAACAAGGATATCCAGGACTTGAACTCAGACCTGGAACAAGCAAACCTGATAGACATTTACAGAACTCTCCACCCCACATCCACAGAATATATGTTCTTCTCAGCATCACATCACACCTACTCCAAAATTGACCACATAATTGGAAGTAAAGCACTCCTCAGCAAATGCAAAACAACTGAAATCATAACAAACAGTCTCTCAAACCATAGTGCAATCAAGTTAGAACTCAGAATTCAGAAACTAACTCAGAACTGCACAGCTTCATGAAAACTGAACAACTGGCTCCTGAATGTTGATTGGATAAACAATAAAATGAAGGCAGAAATAAAGAAGTTCTTTGAAACCAACGAGAATGAAGACACAACATACCAGAATCTCTGGGACACATTGAAAGTAGTCTCCAGAGGAAAATATATACCAATAAGTGCCCACATGAGAAGAGTGGAGGGATCCAAAATTGACACCCTATCATCAAAATTGAAAGAGCTAGAGGAGCAAGATCAAAAAAGCTCAAAATCTAGCTGAAGACAAGAAATAACTAAGATGAGAGCAGAACTGAAGGAGATAGAGACAAGAAAATCCCTTCAAAAAATCAATAAATCCAAGAGCTGGTTTTTTGAAAAGATCAACAAAATAGACAGACCACTAGCCAGACTGATAGAAAAGAGAGAACAACCAAATAGATGCAATAAAAAGCGATAAAGGGGAAATCGCCACAGATTCCACAGAAATTCAAACCATCATCAGAGAATACTACAAACAACTCTATGCATATAAACTAGTAAACCAGGAAGAAATGGATAAATTCCTGGACACCTGTGTTCTCCCAAGCCTAAACCAACAGGAAGCCAAAACTATGAATAGACAAATAACAAGGTCTGAAGTTGAGGCAGCAATTAAGAGCCTACCACACAAAAAAAGCCCAGGTCCAGATGGGTTCACAGCTGAAATCTACCAGACACACAAAGAGGAGCTGGTACCATTTCTTCTGAAACTATTTCAAATAATCCAAAAAGAGGGAACCCTTCCTAAATCATTTTATGAGACCAACATTATCCTGATACCAAAACCCGGCAGAGACTCAACAAGAAAAAAAAACCTCAGGCCAATATCCATGATGAAGATAGATGCAAAAATCTTCAACAAAATACTGGCAAAGAGATTTCAACAGCACATTAAAATCTTATCCATCATGATCAAGTAGGATTCATCCCAGGGATGCAAGGCTGGTTCAACATATGGAAGTCTATAAACGTAATTCACCACATAAACAGAAGCAAAAACAAAAACCACATGATTATCTCAATTGACGCAGAGAAGGCATTTGACAAAATTCAACAGCCACTTATGCTAAAACCCTCATTAACTCGGTATTGATGGAACATATCTCAAAGTAATAAAAGCTATTTATGACAAACCAACAGCCAATATCATACTGAATGGGCAAAAACTGGAAGCATTCCCTTTGAAATCCGGCACTAGACAAAGATGCCCTCTCTCACCACTCCTATTCAACATAGCACTGGAAGTTCTAGCCAGAGCAATCAGGCAAAAAAAAAAAAAAGAAAGAAAGAAAGGATATTCAAATAGGAAAGGAGGAAGTCAAATTGTCTCTATTTGCAGACGACATGATAGTATACCTAGAAGACCCCATCACCTCAGCCCAAAATCTCCTGAAACTGATAAGCAACTTCAGCAAAGTCTCAGAATATAAAATCAATGTGCAAAAATCACAAGCATTCCTATACACCAAGAACAGACTTAACAAGAACCAAATCAAGAACAAACTGCCATTCACAATTGCTACAAAGAGAATAAAATACCTAGGAATACAACTTACAAGGAATGTAAGGACCTCTTTAAGGAAAACTACAAACCACTGCTCAATGAAATAAGAGAGGACACAAACAGATTGAGAAACATTCCATGTTCATGGTTAGGAAGAATCAATATTGTGAAAATGGCTATACTGCCCAAAGAAATTTACACAATCAATGCTATCCCCATCAAGCTACCACTACATTTCTTCACAGAACTGGAGAAAACCACCATGAACTTCATATGGAACCAAAAGAGAGCCCGCATAGCCAAGTCAATTCTAAGCAAAAAGTACACAGCGGGAGGCATCACACTACCGGACTTCAAACTATACTACAAGGCTACAGTAATCAAAACAGCATGGTACTTGTACAAAAACAGAGATATAGACCAATGTAACAGAACAGAGGCATCAGAGGCTACACAACATACCTACAACCATATTATCTTTGATAAACCAGACAAACACAAGCAATGGGAAAAGTATTCCCTGTTTAATAAATGCTGTTGGGAAAACTGGTTAACCATGTGCAGAAAGCAGAAACTGGACCCCTTCCTGACACCTTACACTAAAATTAACTCCAGATGGATTAAAGACTTAAACATAAGACCTGGCACCTTAAAAACCCTAGAGGAAAATCTAGACAAAACCATTCAGGACATAGGAGTAGGCAAGGACTTCATGACCAAAACACCAAAAGAATTGGCTGACAAAGGGCTGATATCCAGAATTTACAAAGAACTCAAACAGATTTACAGGAGAAAAACAAACAAGCCCATTCAAAAATGGGCAAAGGATATGAACAGACACTTTACAAAAGAAGACATACATGAGGCCAACAAACATATTAAAAAGTGCTCATCATCACTGGTCATTAGAGAGATGCAAAACAAAACCACATTGAGATACCAACTCACGCCAGTTAGAATGGAGATCATTAAAAAATCTGGAGACAGCAGATGCTGGAGAGGATGTGGAGAAATAGGAACACTCTTACACTGTTGGTGGGAGTTTAAATTAGTTCAACCATTGTGGAAGACAGTGTGGCGATTCCTCAGGGACCTAGAAATAGAAATTCCATTTGACCCAGCAATCCCATTACTGGATATATATTTAAAGGACTATAAATCATTCTACTATAAAAACACATGCACACGAATGTTCATTGCAGCACTGTTTACAATAGGAAAGACCTGGAACCAACCCAAATGCCCATCGATGATATACTGGACTGGGAAAATGTGGCACATATACACCATAGAATATTATGCAGCAATCAAAAATGATGAGTTTTTGTCCTTTGCAAGCACATGGATGAATCTGGAGAACATCATTCTCAGCAAACTGACAGAGGAACAGAAAATGAAATATTGCATATTCTCACTCATAGGTGGGTGAGAAAAATGAGAACACATAGACACAGGGAGAAGGGTACTACACACTGGGGTCTGTTGGGGGAAATAGGGGAGGGACAGTGGGGAGGAGCTGGTGAGGAATAGCCTAAGGAGAAAAGCCAAATGTGGGTGAATGGGAGAAAGGCAGCAAAACACACTGCCATGTGTGTACCTATGCAACTATCTTGCATGTTCTGCACATGTACCACAAAATGTGAAATGCAATAAATTTTTTTTTTAAAAAGACATCTAATGGCGTGTAAAGGCATCTAAAAGAAAAGCAATGCAAAGCAAGGCGAGGCACCTAAAGATGTGTAAAGGCATCTAAAGACAAGAAGAGGCAAGGTGTCTAAAAACATTTAAAGGCAACTAAAAAGAAGGCAAGGCCTCTAGAGGCATGTAAAATTGTCTAAAGGCAGGTCAAGTCAAAACAAGACAAGGCAAGGCAAGGCAAGGAATCCAAGGGAATGTAAAGGCATCTGAAGGCAAAGCAAAAAAAATGCAGGGCAACTCAAGGTTAGGCATTTAAATACATCTAAAAACAAAGAAAGGCAATGCATGTATAGTCATGTAAAGGCATATAAATGAAGGCAAGGCAAGGCACAGAAATGAAGGCAAAACAAGGCTTCTGAAGGTATGTGAAGGCATCAAAAGGCAAGGCAAAGCAAAACAATGCATCTAAAGGCATGTAAAAGCATCTAAATGCAAGGCAAGGGAAGGCATCTAAAGTCATGTGAAGGCATATAAAAGCAAGGTAAGCCAAGGCAAAGCAAGGCAAGTCATTTAAAGGCATGGAAAAGGAATCTAAATTCAAGGCAAGGCAAGGGAAGTCAAGGCCTCTAAACGCATGTAAAGGCATCTAAAGGTAAGGCAAGAAATATAAAAGCATGAATAAGCATCTAAAGGCAAGGCAAGGCAAGGCAAGGCATCTAGAGGCATGTAAAGGCACCTAAAAACAAGGCAAGACAAGGCAAAGCTAGTCATATAAAGGCATCTAAAGGCAAGACAAAGCCTGGAATCTAAAGGCATATAAAGGCATCTAAATCAAGGCAAGGCAGGGCAAGGCAAGGCAAAGCAAAGCAAGGCAACTAAAAGCATGTAAAGGCATCTAAAGTGAAGGCAAGGTAAGGCATTGAGAGGCATGAAAGGGCATCTAAAGGCAAGGCAAGGTAAGGAAAGGCAAGGCAAGGCTAGTCAAGGCAAGGCCCACAAAAGCATGTAAAGGCATCTAAGGCAAGGCAACGACTGGAATATAAAGGCATGTAAAGTCAAGGCAAGGCAACTAAAGAAGAGGCATGGAAAGGCATGTGAAAGCCTCTAAATGCAAGACAAGGCAAGGCATGTCATCTAAAGGCATTTAAGGCATCTAAAGTCAAGGCAAGTCAAGGCAAAGTAAGACATTTAATGGCTTGTAAAGTCTTCTAAAGTCAAAGCAAGGAAATTCAACAAAAGTCTTCAAAAGGCATGAAAATCCCTCTAAAGACAAGGCAAGGCATTTAAAGGCATGTAAAGGCATCTAAATTAAAGGCAAGGAAAGGCAAGGTAATGTATGTAGAGGCATGTAAAGGCATCTAAAGGGAAGGAAAGGAAAGAAAAGGAAATGCTAGTCAAAACAAGACTTTTGAAGACATATAAAGGCATCTAAAGGCTAGGCAAAGCCTGGCATCTGAAAGCATGTGAAGGCATCTAAAGTCAAGGCGTGGCAATTCAACAAGAGGCATCTAAAGGCATGTAAAGGCCTCTAAATGCAAGGCAAGGCAAGGCACCTAAAAACATGTAAAGGCATCTAAAGTCAAGGCAAGTCAAGGTAAGGTAAGGCATCTAATGGCATATAAAGGCATCTAAAATCCAGGCAAGGCAAGAAAAGGCTAGGCATGTCAAGGCAAGTCATCTAAAGGCATGTAAATGCATATAAAAACAAGGCAAGGAAAGCCAACGCATATAAATGTGTGTAACGGCATCTAAAGTCTAAAAAAGGCAAGACAAGGCATCTAAAGGCATGTAAAGGCATTTAAACGCAAGACAAGGCAGGGCAAGTCATCTAAAGGCATGTAAACTTATCTAAATGCAAGGCAAGGCAAGGCAATGTAAGTCATCTAGAGGCATTGAAAATCAAGGCAAGGCAAGGCATCTGAAGGCATGTAAACCTTCTAAAGGCAAGGAAAGGCAAGGCAAAGAATCTAAAGACATGTAAAGGCATATAAAGGCATGGCAAGGCAAGGCATCTAAAGGCATGTAAAAGCATCTGAAGGCAAGGCAAGGCAAGGCAACACAAGGCATCTAAAGGCATCTAAAGGCAAGGTAGAGCAAGACAATGAAATGCCTCTAAAGGCATGTAAATGCATCTAAGGGCAAGGCAAGGCATCTAAAGAAATTTAAAGGCATCTAAAGGCAAGACACAGCAAGGCAAGGAAAGGCATCTAAGGACATGTAAAGGCATCTAAAAGCAAAGCAAGGAAAACAAGACAAGGTATCTAAAGGCGTGTAAAGGCATCTAAAGGCAAGGCAAGAGAAGGCATCTAAAAACATTTAAAGGCATCTAAAGAAAAAGGCAAGGCATCAAGAGACATTTAACCACATCTAAAGGCAGGGCAAATCAAAGCAAGACAAGGCAAGGCAAGGCATCCAAAGGCATGTAAAGGCAACTGAAGGCAAAGCAAAAAAAGGCAAGGCAACTCAAGGTAAGGCATTAAAAGACATCTAAAGGTAAGGGAAAGCAATGCATGTATAGTCATATAAAGGCATATAAATCAAGGCAATGCAAAACACAGAAAGGCAAGACAAGGCAAGGCTTCTAAAGGCATGTAAAGGCATATAAAGGCAAGGCAAGCCAAGGCAAAGGAAGGAAAGTCATGTAAAAGCATGGAAAGGCATCTAAATGCAAGGCAAGGCAAGGCATCTAAAAGTATGTAAAGGCATCTAAAGGTAAGACAAGGAATCTAAAATCAAATAAAATCATCTACAGGCAAGGCAAGGCATCTAAAGCATGAAAAGGCATCTAAAGACAAGGCAAGGCAAGGAAAAACAAGGCAAGGCAAGGCAAGGCATGTAAAGGCATTTAAAGGCAAGGAAAGGAAAGGCAAGAAAAAAAAAGGCAAGACAAGGCAAGGCATCTAAATGCCTGAAAAGGAATCTAAAGGGAAGACAGGGCAAGGCAAGGCAAGTCAAAGCAAGAAAAGGCAAGGCAAGGCAAGACATCTAAAAGCATAAATATGGAACTAAAGGTATGGCAAGTCAAGGCAAGGCAAGGCATCCAAAGGAATGCAAAGACACCTAAAGGCAAGTCAAGGCAAGGCTAGAGACAGAAAAAAAAAAAAAAAAGCAAGGCAAGGCATCTAAAGACATGTAAAGGGATCTACAGAAAAGGCAGGGCAAGGCAAGGGCAATGCATTTAAAAGCATGTAAAGGCATGTAAAGGCAAGATAAGGCAAGCTAAAACATCTAAAAATATTAAAAGGCATCTAAAAACAAGGCAAGGCAAGGCAAGGCATCTAAAGGCCTGTAAAGGCATCTAAAGGCAAGACAAGTCAAACCAAGTCAAGGCAAGACAAGGTATCTAAAGGCATTTAAAGAAATCTAAAGGCAAGGCAAGGTTTCTAAAAGCATATAAAAGAATCTAAAGACAAAGCAAGGCAAGGAAAGACATCTAAAGGCATGAAAAGACATCTAAAGGTAAGGCAAGACAAGGCAAGGCATGTTATGGCATCTAAAGGCAAGGCAAAGCATCTAAAGTCATGTAAAGGCATCTAGAGCGTGGCAAGTTAAAACAAGTTAAGGCATCCAAAGGCATGTAACGGCATCTAAAGGCAACACAAGGCAAGGCATGACAAAACATATAAAGGCCTGTAAAGGCATCTAAAGGCAAGGCAAGAAAAGTCAAGACATCTAAAGTCATGTAAATATATCTAAGGGCAAGGAAAGGCAATGAAAGACACCTGAAGGCATGTAAATGCATCTGAAGGCAAAGCAAAATAGGCAAGTCACAGAAAAATATCTAAAGACATTTAAAGACATCTAAAGACAAGACAAGGCAGGGGTAGGCATGTAAAAGCATCTAAATCAAGGAAAGGCAAGGCACAGCAAGGCAAGGCATCTAAAGGCATGTAAAGGCATCTAAAGTAAAGGCAAGGCACTGCAAGGTAAGGCATCGAGAGGCATGAAAAGGCATCTAAAGGCAAGGCAAATCAAGGCATCTAAAAACATTTAATGGAATGTAAAGGGAAGGCAAGGCATCTTGAGGCATGTAAAAGTATCTAAAGGCAGGGCAAATCAAAGCAAGACAAGACAAGCCAAGGCATCCAAAGGCATGTAAAAGCATCTGAAGGCAAAGTAAGAAAAGACAAGGTAACTCAAGGTAAGGCATTTAAAAGCATCTAAAGGCAAGGAAAGGTAATGTGTGTGCAGTCATGTAAAAGCATATTAATTAAGGCAAAACAAGGCACAGAAAAGCAAGGCAAGGCAAGGCATCAAAATGCATGTGAAGGAATCTAAAGGCAAGGCAGGGCAAGGCAAGGCACTGCATCCAAAAGCACATAAAGGCATCTAAATTCAGGGCAAGTCAAAGCAAGACAAGGCAAGGAAAAATATCTAAAGGCATGTAAAGGCAACTAAACATAAGGCAAGCCAAGGCAAGGCAAGGCAAGCCAAGGCAAAACATCTAAAGGAATTCAAAGCCATCTAAAGGCAAATCAACACAAGGCAAGTCACAGCAATGCAAGTCAAGGCAAGGCAAGGCATCTAAAGACCTGTAAAGGGATCTACAGGAAAGGCAGGGCAAGGCAAGAAAATGCATCTAAAAGCATGTAAAGGCATCTAAGGACAAGGTAAGACAAGGGAAATCATTGAAAAAAAATGTAAAAATAATCTAAAGGCAAGGCAAGGAAAGACTAGGCAAAGCAAAGCTAGGCATCTAAAGGCCTGTAAAGCCATCTAAAGGCAGGACAAGTCAAAACAAGGCAAAGCAAGGCAAGGCATTTAAAGGCATGTAAAGGCATGTAAAGGCAAGGCAAGGAATCTAAAATCACATAAAAGCATCTAAAGGCAAAGCAAGGCAAAGCAAGAAATCTAAAGGCATGAAAAGACATCTAAAGGTAAGGCAAGGCTAGGCAAGGCATGAAAAGGCATCTAAAGGCATGTCAAAGCAAGACAAGACAAAACATATAAAGGCCTGTAAAGGCATCTAAGGGCAAGGCAAGACAGGGCAAGGCAAAACAAGGCAAGGCATCTAAAGGCATTTAAATATATCTAAGGTCAAGGAAAGGCAAGGAAAAACATCTGAAGGCATGTAAAGGCATCTGAAGGCAGAGCAACAAAAGGCAAGGCACGGCAAAATATCTAAAGACATTTAAAGGCATCTAAAGGCAAGGCAAGGCATGAGTAACCATGTAAAAGCATCTAAATCAAAGCAAGGCAAGGCACAACATGGCAAGGCACAGCAAGGCAAGGCATCTAAAAACGTGTAAAGGCATATAAAGTAAAGGCAAGGTAAGGCATCGAGAAACATAAAAGGGCATTTAAAGGCAAGGCAAGGCTAGTCAAGGCAAGGACTATAAAGGCGTGTAAAAGCATCTAAAGGCAAGGCAATGCCTGGCATGTAAAGGCATATAAAGGCATCTAAAGTCAAAACAAGGCAATTTAAAAAGAGGTATTTCAAGGCTTGTAAAGGCCTCCAAAGGCAAGGCAAGGCAAGGCAAGGCAAGGCAATGCAAGGCAAGGCATGTAAAGGCATCTAAAGTCAAGACAGGTCAAAGCAAGGTAAGGCATCTAATGGCATGTAAAGGCATCTAAAGTCAAGGCAAGGCAATTCAAGAAGAAGCACCTAAAGGCATGTAAAGGCCTCTAAAGGAAAGGCAAAAAAAGGCAAGGTAAGCCATCTAGAGGCATGTAAGAGCATCTAAAGACAAGGCAAGACAAGGCAAGGCTAGTCAAGGCAAGGCCTGTGAAGGCATGTAAAGTCATCTAAAGGCAAGGCAAAGCCTGGAATCTAAAGGCATGTAAAGGCATCTAAATCAAGGCAAGGCAAGGCACAGCAAAACAAGGCAAAGCAATGCAAGGCATCTAAATGCATGTAAAGGCATCTAAAGTAAAGGCAAGGCAAGACAAGCCTAGTTCAGGCAAGGCCCATAAAGGCATGTAAAGGCATCTAAAGACAAGGAAATGCCTGGCATCTAAAGTCATGTAAAGGCATCTAAAGTGAAGACAAGGCAATTCAAGAAGTGGTGTCAAAAGGCATATAAAGGCCTCTAAAGGCAAGGCAAGGAAAGGCAAGGCATTTAAAGGAATTATAAAGTCATCTAAACTCAAGGCAAGTCAAGGGAAGAAAAGGCATCAAATGTCATGTAAAGGTATCTAAAGTCAAGGCAAGACAATTCAAGAAGAGGCGTCTCAAGGCACATAAAGGCCTCTAAGGGCAAGGTAAGGCATCTGAAGGCATGTAAAGGCATCTAAAATCAAGGCATGGCAATGCAATGAAACTCATTGAAAGGTGTGTAAGGCATATAAAGGCTAGAAGAGGCAAGGCAAGGCAAGGCATCTAAAGGCATGTAAAAACATCCAAAGGACAGAAAAGGCAGAGCAAGTCATCTAAAGGCATGTAAAAGAAAGGCAAGGCAAGGCAATGTAAGACACCTAGAGGCATCAAAAAGCAAGGCAAGGCAAGGCAAGGCAAGTCAAGGCATCTGAAGGCATGTAAAGCTTCAAAGGACAAGGCAAGTCAAGGCAAGGCGTCTAATGGCATGTAAATGCATCCAATTTGAATGCAAGACAAGGCAAGGCAAGGCATCTAAAAACATGTAAAGGCATCAGAAGAAAAGTTAAGGCAAAGCAAAGTGTCTAAAGGCACATAAGGCATCTAAAGTAAGGCAAGACAAGCAAGGCAAGGCAAGGCATCTAAAGGCATGTAAAGGCATCTAAAGGCAACATAGAGCAAGAAAAGACAATGCCTTTAAAGGCATTTAAATACATCTAAGGGCAAGACAAGGAATCTAAAGGAATTTAAAGACATCTAAAGGCAAGTCACAGCAAGGCAAGGAAAGGCATCTAACAGCATGTAAATGTATCTGAAAGCAAAGCAAGGCAAAACAAAGCAAGGCATCTAAAGCTGTGTAAAGGCATCTAAAAACAGGGAAGACAAGGCATCTAAAAACACTTAAAAACATCAAAAGGGAAGGCAAAACATCTAGAGACTTGTAAAAGCATCTAAAGGTAGGGCAAGTCAAAGCAAGGCAAGGTAAGGCAAGGCATCCAAAGCCATGTAAAGGCATCTGAAGGCAAAGCAGAAAAAAGAAAGGCAACTCAATGTAAGGCATTTAATGGCATCTAAAGGCAAGGGAAGGAAATGCATGTATAGTCATGTAAAGGCATATATATCAAGGCAAGGCAAGGCACAGAAAGGCAAGGCAAGGCTTCTAAAGGCGTGTAAAGGCATCAAAAGGCAAAGCAAGGCAAAAGAATGCATCTAAAGGCATGTAAAAGAATCTAAATGGAAGGCAAGGCAAGGAAAGGCATCTGAAGGTATGTAAAGGCAAATAAAGGCAAGGCAAGCCAAGGCAAAGCAAGGCAAGGCATGGCATTTCAAAGCATGGAAAGACATCTAAATGCAAGGCAAGGCAAGGCCTCTAAAGGCATGTAAAGGCATCTAAAGGTAAGACAAGGAATCTAAAAGCATATTAAAGCATCTAAAGTCAAGGCAAAACATCTAAATGCATGTAAAGAAATTTAAAGGCAAGTCAGGGCAAGGCAAGGCAAGACAATGCATCCAAAAACACGTAAAGGCATCTAAAGGCAGGGCAAGTAAAAGCAAGACAAGGCAAGGCAAGACATCCAAAGGCATGTAAAGTCAACTAAAGGTAAGGCAAGTAAAGGCAAGGTAAGGCAAAGCAATGCAAGGCAAGGCATCTAAAAACATTTAAAGGCATCACAAGGGAAGGCAAGGCATCTAGAGACATGTAAAAGCATCTAAAGGCAGGGCAAGTCAAAGCAAGGCAAGGCAAAGCAAGGCATCCAAGCCATGTAAAGGCATCCGAAGGCAAAGAAAAAGAAGGAAAGGCAACTCATTTTAAGGCATTTAAAGGTGTCTAAAGGTAAGGGAAGGCAATGCATGTATAGTTATATAAAGACATACAAATTGAGGCAAGGCAAGGCACAAAAAGGCAAGACAAGGCAAGGCTTCTAAAGGCATGTAAAGGCATCAAAAGGCAAAGCAAGGCAAAACAATTTATCTAAATGCATGTAAAATCATTTAAATGCAAGACAAGGCATGTAAAGGCATGTAAAGTCACCTAAAGGCAAGGCAATGAAGGCAAAACAAGGCAAGGCATTTAAAAGCATGGAAAAACATCTAAATGCAAGGCAAGGCAAGGCAAGGTGCATCAAGGCCTTTAAGGTATGTAAAGTCATCTAAAGGTAAGGCAAAATATTTAAAAGCATATAAAGACAAAGCAAGGCAAGGCATATAAAAGCATGAAAAAGCATATAAAGGCAAGGCAAGGCATGCAAAGGCATCTAACGGTGAGGCAAGTCACAGCAATGTAAGGCTAGGCAAGTCATCTAAAAGCATGGAAAGGAATCTAAAGGCAATGCAGGGCAAAGCAATGCAATACATCCCAAAACATGTAAAGGCATCTAAAGGAAGGGCACGTCAAAGGAAGAAAAGGCAAGGCAAGGCAAGACATTTAAAGGCATATAAATGCAGCTAAAGGTAGGGCAAGTAAAAGCAAAGCAAAGCACGGCAAGGCATCCAATGACATTTAAAGGGATCTACAAGAAAGGCAGGGCAAGGCAAGGAAATGCATCTAAAAGCATGTAAAGGCATCTAAAGGCAAGGAAAGGCAAGAAAAAGCATCGAAAAAAATTTCAAGGCATCTAAATACAAGACAAGGCAAGGTAAGGAAAGGCACCTAAAGGCCTGTAAAGTCATCTAAAGGCAGGACAAACAAAAGAAGACAAGGCAAGGCAAAACATCTAAAGGCATGCAAAGGAATCTAAAGGCAAGACAGAGAATCTAAAAGCATATAAAAGCATCTAAAGGCAACTAAAGGCAAGGCAAGACATATACAGGCATGAAAAGACATCTAAAGGTAAGGCAAGGCGAGGCATGTAAAGGCATCTAAAGGCAAGGAAAAACAAGGCATCTAAAGGCATGCAAAGGCACCTAAAGGCAAGGTAAGGCAAGGCATCTAAAAAATGTGAAGGGAAATAAAGGCATCTAAAGGCAAGGTAATGCATCTAAAGTTATGTAAAGCCATCTAGAGGCATGGCAAGTCAAAGCAAAACAAGGCATCAAAAGGCATGTAAAGGCATAAAAAGGCAATGCAAGACAAGGCAAGATAAAACATATAAAAGCATGTAAAGGCATCTAAAGGCAAGACAAGGCAATGCAAGGCATCTAAAGGCAGTAAAGATATATAAAGACAAGGAAAGGCAAGGAAAGACATCTGAAGGCATGTAAAAACATCTGAAGGCAAAGCAAAATAAAAAAGAAAGGAAAGGAAAAACATCTAAAGACATATAAAGGCATCTAAAGGCAAGACTAAGCATGGGAGGCATGTAAAGGCATCTAAATCAAGCAAGGCAAGGCACAGCAAGGCAAAAATTCAGCAAGGAAAGGCATGTAAAAGCATGTAAAAAAATCTAAAGTAAAAAAAAAAACAAGGCAAGATAAGGCATTGAGACGCATGAAAAGGTACCTAAAGGCAAGGCAAAGCAAGGCAAGGCTAGTCAAGGTAAGGCTCATAAAAACATGTAAAGGCATCCAAAAGCAAGGCAATGCCTAGCATCTAAAGTCATGTAAAGGCATCTAATGTCAAGGAAAGGCAATTCAAAAACAGGCGCCTAAAGGCATGTAAAGGCCTCTAAAAAAAATGCAGGGAAAGGAAAGGCATATGAAGGCATTTTTTTTTAAGTCCTTGAATTTAGCTCTATTTTTTTTTAATTTTTATTGCATTATAGGTTTTGGGGTACATATGCAGAACGTGCAAGGTAGTTGCATAGGTACACACATGGCAGTGTGTTTTGCTGCCTTCCTCCCCTTCACCCACACTTGGCATTTAACCCCAGGCTATCCCTCCTCAGCACCCCCACACTGTCCCTCCCCCATTCCCTTTAATAGACCCCAGTGTGCAGTAGAACCCCTCCCTGTGTCCATGTGTTCTCATTTTTCTCACCCGCCTATGAGTGAGAATATGCGGTATTTCTTTTTCTGTTCTTGTGTCAGTTTGCTGAGAATGATGTTCTCCAGATTCATCCATGTCCTTACAAAGGAAACAAACTCATCATTTTTTATTGCTGCACAATATTCCATGGTGTATATGTGCCAGATATTCCCAGTCCAGTCTATCATCGTTGGGCATTTGGGTTGGATCCAGGTCTTTGCTATTGTAAACAGTGCTGCAATGAACATTCGTGTGCATGTGTCCTTATAGTAGAACAATTTATAGTCCTTTGGATATATACCCAGTAATGAGATTGCTGAGTCAAATGAAACTTCTACTTCTAGGTCCTTGAGGAATCGCCACACTGTCTTTCACAATGGCTGAACTAATTTACACTCCCACCAACAGTGTAAGAGTGTTCCTCTTTCTCCACATCCTCTCCTGCATCTGTTGTTTCCAGATATTTTAATGATCACCATTCTAACTGGCGTGAGATGGTATCTCAATGTGGTTTTGATTTTCATCTCTCTAATGACCAGTGAAGATGAGCATTTTTTCATGTGTTTGTTGGCCTCATGTATGTCTTCTTTTGTAAAGTGTTTGTGCATATCCTTTGCCCATTTTTGAATGGGCTTGTTTATTTTTTTTCTGTAAATCTGTTTGAGTTCTTTATAAATTCTGGATATCAGCCCTTTGTCAGATGTGTAAACTGTAAAGACTTTTTCCCATTCTGATGGTTGCCGATTCACTCTAGTGACTGTTTCTTTTGCCAGGAAGAAGCTGTGGAGTTTGATTAGGTCCCATTTGTCTATTTTGGCTTTTGTTGCCAATGTTTTTGGTGTTTTGTTCATGAAGTCCTTGCCTACTCCTATGTCCTGAACGGTTTTGCCTAGATTTTCGTCTAGGGTTTTTATGGTGTCAGGTCTTACATTTAAGTCTTTAATCCATCTGGAGTTAATTTTAGTGTAAGGTGTCAGGAAGGGGTCCAGTTTCTGCTTTCTGCATATGGCTAGATAGTTTTCCCAACACCATTTATTAAATAGGGAATCCTTTCCCCATTGCCTGTTTTTGTCTGGTTTATCAAAGATAATATGGCTGTAGATATGTTGTGTTGCCTCCGATGCTTCTGTTCTGTTCCATTGGTCTATATCTCTGCTTTGGTACCAGTACCATGCTGTTTTGATTACTGTAGCCTTGTAGTATAGTTTGAAGTCTGGTAGCGTGATGCCTCCCGCTGTATTCTTTTTGCTTAGAATTGACTTGGCTATGTGGGCTATTTTTTGGTTCCATATGAAATTCATGGTGGTTTTTTCCAGTTCTGTGAAGAAATTCAATGGTAGTTTGATGGGGATAGCATTGAATGTGTAAATCACTTTGGGCAGTATAGCCATTTTCACGATATTGATTCTTCCTAACAATGAACATGGAATGTTTCTCCATCTGTTTGTGTCCTCTCTTATTTCGTTGAGCAGTTGTTTGTAGTTTTCCTTAAAGAGGTCCCTTACATTCCTAGTGAGTTGCATTCCTAGGTATTTTATTTTCTTTGTAGCAATTGTGAATGGCAGTTTGTTCTTAATTTGGTTCTCTTTAAGTCTGTTATTGGTGTATAGGAATGCTTGTGATATTTGCACATTGATTTTATATCTTGAGACTTTGCTGAAGTTGCTTATCAGTTGCAGGAGCTTTTGGGCTGAGATGATGGGGTCTTCTAGGTATACTATCATGTCGTCTGCAAATAGAGACAATTTGGCTTCCACCTTTTATATTTGAATATTCTTTATTTCCTTTTCTTGCCTGATTGCTCTGGCTAGAACTTCCAGTACTATGTTGAATAAAAGTGGTGAGAGAGGGCATCCTTGTCTAGTGCCAGATTTCAAAGGGAATGCTTCCAGTTTTTGCCCATTAAGTATGATATTGGCTGTTGGTTTCTCGTAAATAGCTTTTATTACTTTGAGATATGTTCCATCAATACCAAGTTTATTGAGGGTTTTTAGCATAAAGGGCTGTTGAATTTTGTCAAATGCCTTCTCTGCATCAATTGAGATAGTCATGTGTTTTTTGTTTTTGCTTCTGTTTATGTGATGAATTACATTTATAGACTTGAGTATGTTGAACCAGGCTTGCATCACCGGGATGAATCCTACTTGATCATGATGGATAAGTTCCTTAATATCCTGTTGCAATCGGTTTGCCAGTATTTTATTGAAGATTTTTGCATCCATGTTCATCATGGATATCGGCCTGAAGTTTTCTTTTCTTGTTGAGTCTCTGTCAGGTTTTGGTATCAGGATGATGTTGGTCTCATAAAATGATTTGGGAAGGGTTCCCTCTTTTTGGATTATTTGGAATAGTTTCAGAAGGAATGGTACCAGACCCTCTTTGTGTGTCTGGTAGAATTCAGCTGTGAACCCATCTGGACCTGTGCTTTTTTTGTGTGGTAGGCTCTTAATTACTTCCTCAACATCTGACCTTGTTATTGGTCTAGTTTTGGCTTCCTCCTGGTTTAGGCTTGGGAGGGCACAGGCGTCCAGGAATTTATCCATTTCTTCCTGATTTACTGGTTTATGTGCATAGAGTTGTTTGTAGTATTCTCTGATGATGATTTGAATTTCTGTGGAATCTGTGGTGATTTCCCCTTTATCATTTTTTATTGCATCTATTTGGTTGTTCTCTCTCTTCTTTTTAATCAGTCTGACTAGTGGTCTGTCTATTTTGTTGATCTTTTTGAAAAACCAGCTCTTAGATTTATTGATTTTTTGAAGGGTTTTTCTTGTCTCTATCTCCTTCAGTTCTGCTCTGATCTTAGTTATTTCTTGTCTTCAGCTAGGTTTTGAGCTTTTGTGATCATGCTCCTCTAGCTCTTTCAATTTTGACGATAGGGTGTCCATTTTGGATCTCTCCACTCTTCTCATGTGGGCACTTATTGCTATATATTTTTCTCTACAGACTGCTTTAAATGTGTCCCAGAGATTCTGGTACGTTGTGTATTCATTCTCGTTGGTTTCAAAGAACTTCTTTATTTCTGCCTTCATTTCATTGTTTATCCAATCAACATTCAAGAGACAGTTGTTCAGTTTCCATGAAGCTGTGTGGTTCTGAGTTATTTTCTGAATTCTGATTTCCAACTTGATTGCACTATGGTCTGAGAGACTGTTTGTTATAATTTCAGTTGTTTTGCATTTGCTGAGGAGTGCTTTACTTTCAATTATGTGGTCAATTTTAAACTAGGTGTGATGTGGTGCTGAGAAGAATCTATATTCTGTGGATTTCGGGTGGAGAGTTCTGTAAATGTCTATCAGGTTTGCTTGTTCGAGGTCTGAGTTCAAGTCCTGGATATCCTTGTTAATTTTCTGTCTGGTTGATCTGTCTGCTATTGACAGTGGAGTGTTAAAGTCTGCCATTATTATTGTGTGGGAGTCTAAGTCCCTTTGTAAGTCATTAAGAACTTGCCTTATATATCTGGGTGCTCCTACATTGGGTCCATATATATTTAGAATCGTTAGCTCTTCTTGTTGTATCGATCCTTTTACCATTATGTAATGCCCTTCTTTGTCCCTTTTTATCTTTGTTGCTTTAAAGTCTATTTTATCAGAGATGAGAATTGCAACTCCTGCTTTTTTATGCTCTCCATTTGCTTGGTAAATCTTCCTCCATCCTTTTATTTTGAGCCTTTGTGTATCTTTGCGTGTGAGGTGGGTTTCCTGGATACAGCATACTGATGGGTTTTGGTTTTAATCCAATTTTCCAGTCTGTGTCTTTTGATTTGTGTATTTAGTCCATTTACATTCAGGGTTAATATTGTTATGTGTCAATTTGATACTGCCATTTTGATGCTAGCTGGCTGTTTTGCCCGTTAGTTCATGTACATTCTTCATTTTGTTGATGGTCTTTAGCATTTGGTATGCTTTTAGGATGGCTGGAACTGGTTGTTTCTTTCTATGTGTAGTGCCTCTTTCAGGAGCTCTTGTAAAGCAGGCCCAGAGGTGACAAAATCTCTGAGTACTTGCTTGTTCATGAAGGATTTTATTTTTCCTTCACTTATGAAGCTCAGTTTGGCTGAATATGGAATTCTGGGTTGAAAGCTCTTTTCTTTAAGGATGTTGAATATTGGCCCCCACTCTCTTCTGGCTTGTAGAATCTCTGCCGAGAGATCTGCTGTGAGTCTGATGGGCTTCCCTTTGTGGGTGACCCGACCTTTCTCTCTGGCTGCCCTTAGTATTTTCTCCTTCATTTCAACCCTGGTGAATCTGACGATTATGTGCCTTGGGGTTGCTCTTCTTGCGGAGTATCTTTGTGGTGTTCTCTGTATTTCCTGGAGTTGAGTATTGACCTGTCCTGCTAGATTGGGGAAATTTTCCTGGATAATATCCTGAAGAGTGTTTTCCAGGTTGGATTCATTCTCTTCGTCACATTCTGGTACACCTATCAAACGTAGGTTGGGTCTCTTCACATAGTCCCACATTTCTTGGAGATTTTGTTCATTCCTTTTTGTACTTTTTCCTTTAATCTTGGTTTCTCATTTTATTTCATTGAGTTGATCTACAAGTTCTGATATTCTTTCTTCTGCTTGGTCAATTTGGCTGTTGAAACTTGTGCATTCTTCACGTAGTTCTCGTATTGTGTTTTTCAGCTCCTTCAATTCATTTATATTCCTCTCTAAGTTGTCCATTCTTGTTATCAATTCCTCGAATCTTTTTTCAAATCTTTTTTCAAGGTTGTTAGTTTCTTTGCACTGGTTTAGTACATGTTCTTTTAGCTCACTGAAGTTTCTCATTATCCACTTTCTGAAGTCTGATTCCGTCATTTCGTCACATTCATTCTCCGTCCAGCTTTGTTCCCTTGCTGGTGAGGATTTTTGGTCCTTTTTTGGAGGTGAGGTGTTTTGGTTTCGGGTGCTTTCCTGCTTTTTGCGCTGGTTTCTTCCCATCTTTTTGGATTTATCCGCCTGTCATCTTAGTAGTTGCTGATTTTTCAATTGGGTCTCTGTGTGGACACAGAGATTGTTGATGATGAAATATTTATGTTACTTAGTTTTCCCTCTAATGGTCTATCCCGTCTGCTGTATGAGTGCTGAGGTCCACTCCAGGCCCTGTTTGTCTGGGGTATACCTGCAGCAGCTGCGGAACAGTGAGGGATGATACCAGGTTCTTCTTCTGCTGTCCTTGTTTTAGAATAATGCCAGCCAAATGTCAGTCTGATTAGTCCTTTTCTGGGGTGACTCCTTGGATATACAGGGGTCAGGGAGCTGCATGAGGGGACAGTCTGTGCTTTATAGGAGCTCCAGTGCTGAGCTGTGAGCTCCGTTGTTCATTCAGCGTTGTTGGGAGTTTGTTTATGTCTGCTGCTATAGAACTCATAAAACACAACCCTTTTTCCCCCCTTTTAGATGCTCTGTCTCAAGGAGTTGGGGCTTTCTTTATGAGTATCTGTTGCACTGTCCTGCCCCACTAGGCGGCAGTCTATTCACTATTTGCCTGCCGGGGCTCTGACCTGCTAGTGCGGGTCCGCCCTGTTGCTCCTGGGCTCCCTTCTGCTGTGGAGCATGGAGTCTCTCTGTTATTGCAGGTTGCCTCGGCAACAGCAGGCTGCGTGAGTCCTGGGCGGTACTTCAGTGGGGGTGGACTGCGTCAGCAATGGTGGACGCCCCTCCCTCACTGGGCTGCACCATGCTAGATGCTGGCAGCAAAACTCTCAGCCCCAAGCATCTCCAGTTGCCACCCTGCTTGTCCCCATGAGCGTGGGACCCGTCGAGCCTGATCACCCAGCTGCCTGCCTCAGAGTCTGTCCTCTCTCTCTGTCTCTTCCTCTCCCCAAGCTGAAAGGTCAACTCTCTCACTGGCGCCCCAGTAGACTGCCAATAGGGCACTGGGATCTGTGCGATCTCTCATGCCGCTGTGCACTACCCCGGCTCAGATCACGCTTCCAAGGAAACTCCTGGTCTGGCTCATTGTCCAAGTCTTGTTCAATCAGATGAACATGCGAATCTGCCCTTCCAAATCTCAGATTGCCGGTTTAACAGGGCACCCAGACCAGTAAGTTCCATGCCGGGTCCCGCTGTGGCGCTGGCCACGGGAGCCGGCTGTGTTAGCCGGCTGCGCTAGCGTCCTGGGTCTCTCCCACACCTGGGACTTTCAACGCTCTGTGGGCATAAAAGGAACATCCGAGAATGCGGCTAGGACTCACCATCTGTGCCTTCACTGAGAGCTGCAATCCTGAGTCTCCTCTACGACGCTATCTTGCCTCCTCCCCCACTGTTCTTTTTGCTTAGAATTGACTTGGCTGGAGACTCCCAAGATGGCATCATAGAAGCAACTCAGGATTGCAGCTCTCAGTAAAGGCGCAGAGGGTGAGTCCTAGCCGCATTCTCAGATGAACCTTTTTTGCCCACAGAGTATTGAAAGTCCCAGGTGTGGGAGACACATGAGATGCTTTGCCAGCTAATGCAGCCGGCTCCCATTGCTGCTTCAGCCGGCGCTGCAGCGGGACCCCTCACTGAACTCACTGGTCTGGTTGCCTTGTTAAACCGGCAATCTGAGATTTGGAAGGGCAGATTGGCATGTCCATCTATTTGAATGGGACTTGGACAGTGAGCCAGACCAGGAGTTTCCTGGGAAGCATGATCTGAGCCGCTGAAGTGGGCAGCAGCACGGGAGATCACATGGATCCCAGTGCCCTATTGGCAGGCTACTGGGGCGCCAGTGAGAGAGTCAACATTTCAGCTTGCAGAGAGGAAGTGAGAGAGAGAGAGGACAGACTCTGAGGCAGGGAGCTGGGTGATCAGGCTCAGCAGTTCCACCCTCACGGGGACAAGCAGGGTGGCAACTGGAGACACTTGGGGCTGAGAGTTTTGCTGCCGGCATCTAGGATGGTGCAGCCCAGTGAGGGAGGGGAGTCCACCATTGCTGATGCAATCTGCACCTACTGAAGTACTGCCCAGGGCTGACGCAGCCTGCCGTTGCCAAGGCAACCTGCCATAACAGAGAGACGCCACCAGGCGGGGGAACACTCCACAGCAACAGGGCGGACCCACGCTAGCAGGTCAGAGCCCCGGCAGGCAAATAGTGAATAGACTGTCCCCTAGTGGGGCAGGATAGTGCAACAGATACTCATAAAGAAAGCCCCAAATACCTGAGAACAGCATCTAAGGGGGGGGAAATGGTGGTGTTTTATAAACTCTATTGCAGCAGACATAAACAACATCCCAACAACCCTGAATGAACAAAGAAGCTCACAGCTCAGCACTGGAGCTCCTGTAAAGCATAGACTGTCTTCTTAAGCAGCTCCCTGACCCCTGCACATCCAAACAGTCACCCCACAAAAGGACTAATCAGACTGACATTTGGTGGGCATCATTCTGGAACAAAGACAGCAGAAAAAGAAACTGGTATCATTTCTCACTTTTCTACAGCTTCTACAGGTATACTCCAGACAAGCAGGGCCTGGAGTGTACCTCAGCACTCATGCAGCAGAGTGGCTAGACCATTAGAAGGAAAACTAAGTAACAGAAATACTTCATCATCAACAATCTCAGCATCCACCAAGAGACCCAATTGAAAAATCAGCAACTACTAAGATGACAGGAGGAAAAATCCATAAAGATGGGAAGAAACCAGCGCAAAAAGGAGGAAAACACCCAAAACAAAAACACCTCACCTGCTACAAAGGACCAAAACTCCTCACCAGCAAGGGAAACAAGCTGGACGGAGAATGAATGTGATGAAATGACAGAATCAGACTTCAGAAAGTGGATAATGAGAAACTTCAGTGAGCTAAAAGAACATGTTCTAAATCAGTGCAAAGAAACTAAGAATCTTGAAAAAAGATGTGAACAAAGATTCGAGAAATTGATAACGAGAATGGACAACTTAGAGAGGAATATGAATGAATTGAAGGAGCTGAAAAACACAACACTAAAAATTCGTGAAGCATGCACAAGTTTCAACAGCCGAATTGACTAAGCAGAAGAAAGAATATAAGAACTTGAAGATCAACTCAATGAAATAAAACGTGAAACCAAGATTAAAGAAAAAAGCACAAAAAGGAATGAACAAAATCTCCAAGAAATGTGGGACTATGTGAAGAGACCCAACTTACGTTTGATAGGTGTACCAGAATGTGATGAAGAGAATGAATCCAAGCTGGAAAACACTCTTCAGGATATTATCGAGAAATATTTCCCCACCCTAGAAAGACAGGTCAATACTCAACCCCAGAAAATACAGAGAACACCACAAAGATACTCCGCAAGAAGAGCAACCCCAAGGAACATAATCATCAGATTCACAAGGGTTGAAATGAAGGAGAAAATACTAAGGGCAGCCAGAGAGAAAGGTCGGGTCACCCACAAAGGGAAGCCCATCAGACTCACAGCAGATCTCTCGGCAGAGACTCTACAAGCCAGAAGAGAGTGGGGGCCAATATTCAACATCTTTAAAGAAAAGAACTTTCAACCCTCAATTGCATATCCAGCCAAACTGAGCTTCATAAGTGAAGGAAAAATAAAATTCTTCATGAACAAGCAAGTACTCAGAGATTTTGTCACCACTAGGCCTGCATTACAAGAGCTCCTGAAAGAGGCACTACACATAGAAAGAAACAACCAGTACCAGCCATCCTAAAAGCATACCCAATGATAAAGAGCATCAAAAAAATGAAGAATGTACATGAACCAACGAGCAAAACAGCCAGCTAGCCTCAAAATGGCAGTATCAAACTCACACATAACAATATTAACCCTAAATGTAAATGGGCTAAATGCACCAATCAAAAGACAAAGACTGGCAAATTGGATAAAACACTAAAACTTATCGGTGTGCTGTATCCAGGAAACCCACCTCACACGCAAAGATACACAAAGGCTCAAAATAAAAGGATGGAGGACGATTTACCAAGCAAATGGAGAGCATAAAAAAGCAGGAGTTGCAATTTTCACTTCTGATAAGGTAGACTTTAAAGCAACAAAGATCAAAAAGGACAAGGAGGGTCATTACATAATGGTAAAAGGATAAATACAACAAGAAGAGCTAACAATTCTCAATATATATGGACCCAATGCAGGAGCACCCAGATATATAAGGCAAGTTCTTAATGACTTACAAAGAGACTTGGACTCCCACACAATAATAGTGGGAGATATTAAAACTCCACTGTCAATAGCAGACAGATCAACTAGACAGAAAATTAACAAGGATATCCAGGACTTGAACTCAGACATAGAACAAGCAAACCTGATAGACATTTACAAAACTCTCCACCCCAAATCCACAGAATATACATTCTTCTCAGCACCACATCACACCTACTCCAAAACTGACCACATAATTGGAAGTAAAGCACTCCTCAGCAAATGCAAAACAACGGATATCATAACAAACAGTCTCTCAGACCACAGTGCAATCAAGTTGGAACTCAGAATTCAGAAAATAACTCAGAACTGCACAGCTTCATGGAAACTGAACAACTGGCTCCTGAATGTTGATTGGATAAACAATGAAATGAAGGCAGAAATAAAGAAGTTCTTTGAAACCAATGAAAATGAAGACACAATGTACCAGAGTTTCTGGGACACATTTAAAGCAGTCTGAAGAGGAAAATATATAGCAATAAGTGCCCACATGAGAAGAGTGGAGAGATCCAAAATTGACACCCTATCATCAAAATTGAAAGAGCTGGAGGAGCAAGATCCAAAAGGCTCAAAACCTAGCCAAAGACAAGAAATAACTAAGATCAGAGCAGAAGTGAAGGAGATCGAGACAAGAAAAACCCTTCAAAAAATCAATAAATCTAAGAGCTGGTTATTTGAAAAGATCAACAAAATAGACAGACCACTAGCCAGACTGATAAAAAAGAAAAGAGAGAACAACCAAATAGATGCAATAAAAAACGATAAAGGGGAAATCACCACAGATTCCACAGAAATTCAAACCATCATCAGAGAATACTACAAACAACTCTATGCACATAAACTAGTAAACCAGGAAGAAATGGATAAATTCGTGGACGCCCGTGTCCTCCCAAGCCTAAACCAGGAGGAAGCCAAAACTATGAATAGACCAATAACAAGGTCTGAAGTTGAGGCAGCATTTAAGATCCTATCACACAAAAAAGCCCAGGTCCAGATGGGTTCACAGCTGAATTCTACCAGACACACAAAGAGGATCTGGTACCATTCCTTCTGAAACTATTCCAAATAATCCAAAAAGAGGGAACCCTTCCCAAATCATTTTATGAGACCAACATCATCCTGATACCAAAACCTGACAGAGACTCAACAAGAAAAGAAAACTTCAGGCCGATATCCATGATGAACATGGATGCAAAAATCTTCAATAAAATACTGGCAAACCGATTGCAACAGGATATTAAGGAACTTATCCATCATGATCAAGTAGGATTCATCCCGGTGATGCAAGCCTGGTTCAACATACTCAAGTCTATAAATGTAATTCATCACATAAACAGAAGCAAAAACAAAAAACACATGACTATCTCAATTGATGCAGAGAAGGCATTTGACAAAATTCAACAGCCCTTTATGCTAAAAACCCTCAATAAACTTGGTATTGATGGAACATATCTCAAAGTAATAAACGCTATTTATGACAAACCAATGGCCAATATCATACTTAATGGAAAAAACTGGAAGCATTCCCTTTGAAATCTGGCACTAGACAAGGATGCCTTCTTTCACCACTCCCATTCAACTTAGTATTGGAAATTCTAGCCAGAGCAATCAGGCAAGAAAAAGAAATAAAGGGTATTCAAATAGGAAAGGTGGAAGCCAAATTGTCTCTATTTGCAGACGACATGATAGTATACCTTAAAGACCCCATCACCTCAGCCCAAAAGCTCCTGCAACTGATAAGCAACTTCAGCAAAGTCTCAGGATATAAAATCAATATTCAAAAATTACAAGCATTTCTATACACCAAAAACAGACTTAAAGAAAACCAAATCAAGAACCAACTGCCATTTACAATTGCTACAAAGAAAATAAAGTACCTAGGAATACAACTCACAAGGAATGTAAGGGACCTCTTTAAGGAAAACTACAAACCACTGCTCAACAAAATAAGAGAGGACACAAACAGATGGAGAAACATTCCATGTTCGTGGTTGGGAAGAATCAATATCATGAAAACGGCTATACTGCCCAAAGTAATTTACACAATCAATGCTATCCCCATCAAACTACCATTGAATTTCTTCACAGAACTGGAAAAAACCACCATGAATTTCATATGGAACCAAAAAAGAGCCTGCATAGCCAAGTCAATTCTAAGCAAAAAGAACACAGCAGGAGGCATCACTCTACCAGACTTCAAACTATACTACAAGGCTACAGTAATCAAAACAGCATGGTACTAGTACCAAAACAGAGATATAGACCAATGGAACAGAACAGAAGCATCGGAGGCAATGCAGCCTATCTACGGCCATATTACTTTGATTAACCAGACAAAAACAGGCAATGGGGAAAGGATTCCCTATTTAATAAATGGCATTGGGAAAACTGGCTAGCCATGTTCAGAAAGCAGAAACTAGACTCCTTTCTGACACCTTACACTAAAATTAACTCCAGATGGATTAAAGACTTAAATGTAAGACCTGACACCATAAAAACCCTAGAAGAAAATCTAGGCAAAACCATTCAGGACATAGGAGTAGGCAAGGACTTCATGAATAAAACACCAAAAGCATTGGCAACAAAAGCCCATATAGACAAATGGGACCTAATCAAACGCCACGGCTTCTGCACGGCAAAAGAAACAGTGACTGGAGTGAATCGGCAACAATCAGAATGGGAAACAATCTTTGCAGTTTACACATCTGACAAAGGGCTGATATCCAGAATTTACAAAGAACTCAAACAGATTTACAGGAAAAAAACAAACAAGCCCATTCAAAAATGGGCGAAGGATATGGACAGACACATTACAAAAGAAGACATACATGAGGCCAACAAACACATGAAAAAATGCTCATCATCACTGGTCATTAGAGAGATGCAAATCAAACCACATTGAGATACCATCTCACTCCAGTTAGAATGGCAATCATTAAAATATCTGGAGACAGCAGATGCTGGAGAGGATGTGGAGAAATAGAAACACTCTTACACTGTTGGTGGGAGTGTAAATTAGTTCAACCATTGTGGAAGACAGTGTGGCGATTCCTCAAGGACCTAGAAATAGAAATTCCATTTGACCCAGCAATCCCATTACTGGGTATATATCCAAGGGACTATAAATCGTTCTACTATAAGGACATATGCACATGAATGTTCATTGCAGCACTGTTTACAATAGCAAAGACCTGGAACCAACCCTAATGCCCAAACATGATAGACTGGACTGGGAAAATGTGGCACATATACACCATGGAATATTATGCAGCAATCAAAAATGATGAGTTTGTGTCCTTTGTAAGGACATGGATGAATCTGGAGAACATCATTCTCAGCAAACTGACACAAGAACAGAAAAAGAAATACCGCATATACTCACTCATAGGCGCTTGAGAAAAATGTAGACCACAGAGAGGCTGTCTACTATACACTGGGGTATATTGGGGGTAATGGAGGAGGGACATCAGGGGGTCTGGGGAGGGATAGCCTGGGGATGAATGCCCAGTGTGGGTGAAGGGGAGGAAGGCAGCAAAGCACACTGCCACGTGTGTACCTATGCAACTATCTTGCACGTTCTGCACATGTACCCCAAAACCTATAGTGCAATAAAAATTTAAAAAAAAAGAATGATATATGAAAGGAAAGAAAAAAAAGAATTGACTTGGCTATGCGGGCTCTCTTTTGGTTCCATATGAAGTTCATGGTGGATTTTTCCAGTTCTGTGAAGAAATTCAATGGTAGTTTGATGGGGATAGCATTGATTGTGTAAATTACTTTGGGCAGTATAGCCATTTTCACAATATTGATTCTTCCTAACCACGAACATGGAATGTTTCTCAATCTGTTTGTTTCTTCTCTTATTTCATTGAGCAGTGGTTTGTAGTTTTCCTTGACGAGGTCCCTTACATTCCTTGTGAGTTGTATTCCTAGGTATATTATTTTCTTTGTAGCAATTGTGAATGGCAGTTCATTCTTGATTTGGTTCTCTTTTAGTCTGTTATTGATGTATAGGAATGCTTGTGATTTTTGCACATTGATTTTATATCCTGAGACTTTGCTGAAGTTGCTTATCAGTTTCAGGAGCTTCTGGGCTGAGGTGATTGGGTCTTCTAGGTATACCATCATGTCGTCTGCAAATACAGCCAATTTGGCTTCCACCTGTCCTACTTGAATACTATTTCTTTCTTTTTCTTGCCTGATTTTCTTCCAGTACTATGTTGAACAGGTGTGGTGAGAGAGGGTATCCTTGTCTAGTGCCAGATTTGAAAGGGAATGCTTCCTGTTTTTGCCCATTCAGTATTATATTGGCTGTTGGTTTGTCATAAATAGCTTTTATTGCTTTGAGATATGTTCTATCAATACCAAGTTTATCGAGGGCTTTTAGCATAAAGGGCTGTTGAATTTTGTCAAATGCCTTCTCTGCATCGATTGAGATAATCATGTGGTTTTTGGTTTTGCTTCTGTTTTTGTGGTGAATTACATTTATAGACTTGCGTATGTTCAACCAGCCTTGCATCCCCGGGATGAATCCTACTTGATCATGATGGATAAGTTTTTTAATGTGCTGTTGCAATCGGTTTGCCAGTATTTTATTGAAGATTTTTGCATCTATGTTCATCATGGATATTGGCCTGAAGTTTTCTTTTTTTGTTGAGTCTCTGCCGGGTTTTGGTATCAGGATGATGTTGGTCTCATAAAATGATTTGGGAACGGTTCCCTCTTTTTGGATTATTTAGAATAGTTTCAGAAGGAATGGTACTAGATCCTCTTTGTGTGTCTGGTAGAATTCAGCTGTGAACCCATCTGGACCTGGGCTTTTTTTGTGTGGTAGGCTCTTAATTGTTGCCTCAACTACAGACCTTGTTATTGGTCTATTCGTAGTTTTGGCTTCCTCCTGGTTTAGGCTTGGGAGGACACAGGCATCCAGGAATTTATCCATTTCTTCCTCGTTTACTAGTTAATGTGCATAGAGTTGTTTGTAGTATTCTCTGATACTGGTTTGAATTTCTGTGGCATCTGTGGTAATTTCCCCTTTGTCATTTTTTATTGCAGCTATTTGGTTGTTCTCTCTTTTCTTTTTTCATCAGTCTGGCTAGTGGTCTGTCTATTTTGTTGACCTTTTTGAAAAACCAGCTCTTGGATTTTTTGATTTTTTGAAGGGTTTTTCTTGTCTCTATCTCCTTCAGTTCTGCTCTGATCTTAGTTATTTCTTGTCTTCGGCTAGGTTTTGAGCTTTTTTGATCTTGCTCCTCTATCTCTTTCAATTTTGATGATAGGGTGTCAATTTTGGTTCTCTCCACTCTTCTCATGTGGGCACTTATTGTTATATATTTTCCACTACAGACTGCTTTAAATGTGTCCCAGAGATTCTGGTATGTTGTGTCTTTGTTCTCATTGGTTTCAAAGAACTTCTTTATTTCTGCCTTCATTTCATTGTTTATCCTATCAACATTCAAGAGTCAGTTGTTCAGTTTCCATGAAGCTGTGCAATTCTGAGTTATTTTCTGAATTCTGAGTTCCAACTTGATTGCACTATGGTCTGAGAGACTGTTTGTTATGATTTCAGTTATTTGCATTTGCTGAGGAGTGCTTTACTTCCAATTATGTGGTCAATTTTGGAGTAGGTGTGATGTGGTGCTGAGAAGAATGTATATTCTGTGGATTTGGGGTGGAGAGTTCTGTAAATGTCTATCAGGTTTGCTTGTTCCAGGTCTGACTTCAAGTCCTGGATATTCTTGTTAATTTTCTGTCTGGTTGATCTGTCTGATAATGACAGTGAGTGTTAAAGTCTCCCACTATTATTGTGTGGGAGTCTAAGTCTCTTTGTAAGTCATTAAGAACTTGCCTTATATATCTGGGTGCTTCTGCATTGGGTCCATATATATTTAGAATCTTTAGCTCTTCTTGTTTTATATATCCTTTGACCATTATGTAATGACCTTCTTTGTCTCTTGATCTTTGTTGCTTTAAAGTCTATTTTATCAGAGATGAGAATTGCAACTCCTGCTTTTTTTTTGCTCTCCATTTGCTTGGTAAATCTTCCTCCATCCCTTTATTTTGAGCCTTTGTGTATCCTTGCATGTGAGGTGGGTTTTCTGGATACAGCACACTGATGGGTTTTGGCTTTTTATCCAATTTGCCAGTCTGTGTCTTTTTATTGGTGTATTTAGCCTGTTTACATTTAGGGTTAGTATTGTTATGTGTGAATTTGATACTGCCATCTTGATGCTAGCCAACTGTTTTGCCCATTGGTTCATGTAGATTCTTCATTTTGTTGATGCTCTTTAGCATTTGGTGTGCTTTTAGGATGGCTGGTACTGGTTGTTTCTTTCTATGTGTAGTGCCTCTTTCAGTAGCTCTTGTAAAGCAGGTCTAGTGGTGAGAAAATCTATGAGTACTTGCTTCTTTGCAAAGATTTTATTTTTTCTTCACTTATGAATCTCAGTTTGGCTGGATATGAAATTCTGGGTTGATAGTTCTTTTCTTCATTTCACCGATTCCTCCATGCAAGTTGGTGTGCATTTCTTTGTTGTCTCCGTGGAAGGCCAGAGCCACGCACGGTTCTAAGAGCTGAGCGCTAGGAAACGGAGGCTGGTCTGAAGAAGACACTTGAATCATGGGTGATGTTAAAAATTTTCTGTATGCCTGGTGTGGCAAAAGGAAGATGACCCCATCCTATGAAATTAGAGCAGTGGGGAACAAAAACAGGCAGAAATTCATGTGTGAGGTTCAGGTGGAAGGGTATAATTACACTGGCATGGGAAATTCCACCAATAAAAATGATGCACAGAGCAATGCTGCCAGAGACTTTGTTAACTATTTGGTTCAAATAAATGAAATAAAGAGTGAAGAAGTTCCAGCTTTTGGGGTAGCATCTCCGCCCCCACTTACTGATACTCCTGACACTACAGCAAATGCTGAAGGAGGTTTACCAACAACCATGGGAGGACCTCTTCCTCCACATCTGGCTCTCAAAGCAGAAAATAATTCTGAGGGAGGGGCCTCTGGCTATGGTGGTCTTGAGCCCAACTGGGACCAAGGAGCTTACTTGAAGGATTACTACTCAAGAAAGGAAGAACAAGAAGTGCAAGCGACTCTAGAGTCAGAAGAAGTGGATTTAAATGCTGGACTTCATGGGAACTGGACCTTGGAAAATGCTAAAGCTTGTCTAAGCCAATATTTTCAGAAAGAAAAGATCCAAGGAGAATATAAGTACACCCAAGTGGGTCCTGATCACAACAGGAGCTTTATTGCAGAAATGACCATTTATATCAAGCAGCTGGGCAGAAGAATTTTTGCACGAGAACATGGATCAAATAAGAAATTGGCAGCACAGTCCTGTGCCCTGTCACTTGTCAGACAACTCTACCATCTTGGAGTGGTTGAAGCTTACTCTGGACTTACAAAGAAGAAGGAAGGAGAGACAGTGGAGCCTTACAAAGTAAACATCTCTCAAGATTTAGAGCATCAGCTGCAAAACATTATTCAAGAGCTAAATCTTGAGATTCTGCCCCCGCCTGAAGATCCTTCTGTGCCAGTGGCACTCAACATTGGCAAATTGGCTCAATTTGAACCATCTCAACGACAAAACCAAGTGGGTGTGGTTCCTTGGTCACCTCCACAATCCAACTGGAATACTTGGACCAGTAGCAACATTGATGAGGGGCCTCTGGCTTTTGCTACTCCAGAGCAAATAAGCATGGACCTCAAGAATGAACTGATGTACCAGTTGGAACAGGATCATGATTTGCAAGGAATCTTGCAGGAGAGAGAGTTACTGCCTGTGAAGAAATTTGAAAGTGAGATTCTGGAAGCAATCAGTCAAAATTCAGTTGTCATTATTAGAGGGGCTACTGGATGTGGTAAAACCACACAGGTTCCTCAGTTCATTCTAGATGAGTTTATCCAGACTGACTGAGCCGCAGAGTGTAACATTGTAGTAAATCAGCCCAGAAGAATCAGTGCGGTTTCTGTGGCAGAGCAAGTTGCTTTTGAGAGAGGAGAAGAGCCTGGAAAAAGCTGTGGCTACAGTGTTCGATTTGAGTCTATACTTCCTCGTCCTCATGCCAGTATAATGTTTTGTACTGTAGGTGTGCTCCTAAGAAAATTAGAAGCAGGCATTCGAGGAATCAGTCATGTTATTGTAGATAAAATACATGAAAGAGACATTAATACTGACTTCCTTTTGGTAGTACTGCGTGATGTGGTTCAGGCTTATCCTGAGGTTCGCATTGTTCTTATGTCCGCTACTATCGATACCAGCATGTTCTGTGAATATTTCTTCAATTGCCCCATCATAGAAGTTTATGGGAGGACTTACCCAGTTCAAGAGTATTTCCTGGAAGACTGCATTCAGATGACCCACTTTATTCCTCCACCAAAAGACAAGAAGAAGAAGGATAAGGATGATGATGGTGGTGAAGATGATGATGCAAATTGCAACTTGATCTGTGGTGATGAATATGGTCCAGAAACAAGGTTGAGCATGTCTCAATTGAATGAAAAGGAAACTCCTTTTGAACTAATTGAGTCTCTACTTAAGTACATTGAAACCCTTAATGTTCCTGGAGCTGTGTTGGTGTTTTTGCCTGGCTGGAATTTGATTTACACTATGCAGAAGCATTTGGAAATGAATCCACATTTTGGAAGCCATCGGTATCAGATTTTACCACTGCATTCTCAGATTCCTCGAGAGGAACAGCGCAAAGTGTTTGATCCAGTACCAGTTGGAGTAACCAAGGTTATTTTGTCCACAAATATTGCTGAAACAAGCATTACCATAAATGATGTTGTGTATGTCATTGACTCCTGCAAGCAGAAAGTGAAACTCTTCACTGCTCACAACAATATGACCAACTATGCTACAGTATGGGCATCAAAAACAAACCTTGAGCAGCGGAAAGGATGAGCTGGCCGAGTACGGCCTGGATTCTGCTTTCACCTCTGCAGCCGAGCTCGTTTTGAGAGACTTGAAACCCACATGACACCAGAGATGTTCCGAACCCCATTACATGAAATTGCTCTTAGCATAAAAATTCTGCGTCTAGGAGGAATTGGCCAGTTTCTGGCCAAAGCAATTGAACCTCCCCCTTTGGATGCTGTGATTGAAGCAGAACATACTCTTAGAGAGCTTGATGCATTAGATGCCAATGATGAGTTGACTCCTTTGGGACGAATCCTGGCTAAACTCCCCATTGAACCTTGTTTTGGCAAAATGATGATAATGGGGTGTATTTTCTATGTGGGAGATGCTATCTGTACCATTGTTGCTGCTACCTGCTTCCCAGAGCCTTTTATCAATGAAGGAAAGCGGCTGGGCTATATCCATCGAAATTTTGCTGGAAACAGATTTTCTGATCATGTAGCCCTTCTATCAGTGTTCCAAGCCTGGGATGATGCTAGAATGGGTGGAGAAGAAGCAGAGATACGTTTTTGTGAGCACAAAAGACTTAATATGGCTACATTAAGAATGACTTGGGAAGCCAAAGTTCAGCTGAAAGAGATTTTGATTAATTCTGGGTTTCCAGAAGATTGTTTACTGACACAAGTATTTACTAACACTGGACCAGATAATAATTTGGATGTTGTTATCTCCTTCCTGGCCTTTGGTGTATACCCCAGTGTTTGCTATCATAAGGAAAAGAGAAAGATTCTCACCACTGAAGGTCGTAATGCACTCATCCACAAATCATCGGTGAATTGTCCTTTCAGTAGCCAAGACATGAAGTACCCATCTCCCTTCTTTGTGTTTGGTGAAAAGATTCGAACTCGAGTGATCTCTGCTAAAGGCATGACTTTAGTCACTCCCTTGCAGTTGCTTCTGTTTGCCTCCAAGAAAGTCCAATCTGATGGGCAGATTGTGCTTGTAGATGACTGGATTAAACTACAAATATCTCATGAAGCTGCTGCCTGCATTACTGGTCTCTGGGCAGCCATGGAGGCCCTGGTTGTTAAAGTGACCAAACAACCTGCTATCATCAGCCAGTTGGACCCCATAAATGAACATATGCTGAACATGATCCGTCAAATCTCTAGACCCTCAGCTGCTGGTATCAACCTTATGATTGGCAGTACACAGTATGGAGATGGTCCACATCCTCCCAAGATGGACCGCTATGACAATGGAAGCAGATATAGAAGGGGAGGTTCTAGTTATGGTGGTGGAGGCTATGGCAGTGGCTATAGCAGTGGAGGCTATGGTACCAGAGGCTATGGTGGCAGTGCCAACTCCTTTTGGGGAGGATATGGTGCCGGTGTTGGTGGAGGCTTTAGAGGAGTTTCCCGAGGTGGCTATAGAGGCAACTCTGGAGGAGACTACAGAGGGCCTATTGGAGGCTTCAGAGGATCTGGGGGATTCCAGCGAGGAGGTGTTAGGGGAGGCTATGGAACCGGCTACTTTGGACCGGGAAGAGGAGGTGGTGGCTATTAAGGCTTGGTTATGTCCGTTCCTGTGTGTAGACAGTAAGAAAAAAAAAGGCATGCTATATGTTATGTGTTTTTTCCAGTATGTTTATTTGCCACAAAAAAAGTAAATGCATTTTTCCGCCCATTCTGTGGTTCATTGTAGTTTAAGGAAACCAAACATAGATGCATTAGTGATTCTGTTTATATTATGTAAAATATTACAATCTATCTTAAAAATACCACAGTTTGTATATTTTCTTTAAGGAGTAAAGATTTGCCTTTAAAAATAACTTGGTATTTTCCTGGCTTTCGTTTAATACAATAGTAGAAAATAAAGTACTACCCGGAAAAAAAAAAAAAAAGAAAGTTCTTTTCTTTAAGGATGTTGAATATTGGCCCTCACTCTCTTCTGACTTGTAGAGTCTCTGCCGATAGATCTGCTGTGAGCCTAATGGGCTTCCCTTTGTGGGTGACCCAACCTTTCTCTTTGGCTGCCCTTAGTATTTTTTTCTTCATTTCAACCCTGGTGAATCTTACGATTATGTGCCTTCGGGTTGCTCTTCTTGCAGAATATCTTTGTGGTATTCTTTGTATTTCCTGGAGTTGAGTACTGACCTGTCTTGCTAGGTTGGGGAAATTTTCCTGGATAATATTTTGAAGAGTGTTTTCCAACTTGGATTCATTCTCTTCATCACATTCTGGTACACCTATCAAACATAGGTTGGGTCTCTTCACATAGTCCCACATTTCTTGGAGATTTTGTTCATTCCTTTTTGTGCTTTTTTCTTTGATCTTGGTTTCTCATTTTATTTCATTGAGTTGATCTTCAACTTCTGATATTCTTTCTTCTGCTTGGTCAATTCGGCTGTTGAAACTTGTGCATGCTTTATGAAGTTCTCATGTTGTGTTTTTCAGCTTCTTCAATTCATTCATATTCCTCTCTAAGTTGTCCATTCTTGTTATAATTTCCTCGAATCTTTTTTCAAATCTTTTTTCAAGGTTCTTAGTTTCTTTGCACTGATTTGGAACATGTTCTTTTAGCTCATTGAAATTTTTCATTATCCACTTTCTGAAGTCTGATTCCGTCATTTCATCACACTCATTCTTTGTCCAGCTTTGTTTTTTTGCTGGTGAGGAGTTTTGGTCCATTGTAGGGGGTGAAGTGTTTTGGTTTCGGGTGTTTTCCTCCTTTTTGCACTGGTTTCTTCCCATCTTTATGGATTTATCTACCTGTTGTCTTAGTAGTTGCTGAATTTTCAATTGGGTCTCTGTGTGGACACCAAGATTGTTAATGATGAGGTATTTCTGTTACTTAGTTTTCCTTCTAATGGTCTAGCCCGTCTGCTGTATGAGTGCTGAGGTCCACTCCAGGCCCTGCTCATCTGGGGTACACCTGTAGAAGCTGCAGAACAGTGAGGGATGCTACCAGTTTCTTCTTCTGCTATCTCTGTTTCAGAATCATAACTGCCAAATGTCAGTCTGATTAGTCCTTTTTTGGGGTGATGACTCTTTCGATATACAGGGGTCAGGGAGCTGCTTGAGGAGACAGTCTGTGCTTTATAGGAGCTCCAGTGCTGAGCTGTGAGCTCCGTTGTTCATTCAGCATTGTTGGGAGGATGTGTTTATGTCTGCTGCAACAGAACTCATAACCCCCCCTTTTTTTTCCCCTTAGATGCTCTGTCTCAGGGAGTTGGGGCTTTCTTTATGAGTATCTGTTGCACTGCCCTGCCCAGCTAGGTGGCAGTCTATTCACTATTTTCCTGCTGGGGTTCCACCCTGCTAGTGTGGGTCTGCCATGTTGCTGTGGGGCTCCCCTCTGCTGTGACTTGCTCTGCCCTGCTGTGGCTCACTCCGCCCTGCTGGTGGAGTCTCTCTGTTATGGCAGATTGCCTCAGCAACAGCATGCTGCATCATCCCTGGGTGGTAATTCAGTTGAGGGGGGATTGCATCAGTAGTGGCGGACCCCCCTCCCACACCAGGCTGCACCATCCTAGATGCCAGCAGCAAAACTCTCAGCCCTGAGCACCTTTAATCGCTGCTATGCTTGTCCCCATCAGGGTGGGACCCATGTATCCCGATCACCCAGCTCCCTTCCTCAGAGTCCGTCTTCTCTCTCTCTCTGTCTTCCTCTCCCCAAGTTGAATGGTTGACTCTCTCACTGGTGCCCCAGTAGCCTGCTGATAGGGCACTGGAATCCATGTGATCTCCCATGCCACTGCCCACTGCACCGGCTCAGATCACGTTTCCCAGGAATCTCCTGGTCTGGCTCATTGTCCAAGTCCCGTTCAATCAGATGGACATGCCAATCTGCCCTTCCAAATCTCAGATTGCTGGTTTAACAGGGCACTCGGACCAGTGAGTTTTGTTCCCGGTGCCACTGCACTACAGAACCGGCCAAAGCAGCCACATGAGCTGGCTGTGCTAGTGTCCCATGTCTTTCCCACACCTGGGACTTTCAACATTCTGTGGGCAAAAATGATCTGTCTGAGAATGCGGCTAGGACTCACCCTCTGCACCTTCACTGAGAGCTGCAATCCGGAGTCACCTCTACAATGCCATCTTGGAAGTCCGAACCTATGAAGGCATTTAAAGGCATCTGAAGTCAAGGAAAGTCAGGGCAAGGTAAGGCATCTAAAGGCATGTAAATGCATCTAAAGTCAAGGCAAGGCAATTCAAGGAGAAATGTCTAAAGGCATGTAAAGACCTCTAAAGTAAATGCAAGGAAAGGTGAGGCATCTAAAGGTATTTAAAGGCAGCTAAAGTCAAGGCAAGTAAAGGCAAGGTAAGGCATCTAATGGCATGTAAGGCATCTAAAGTTAAGAAAAAGCAATTCAAGAAGAGGTGTCTAAAAGCATGTAAAGGCCGCTACAGGCAAGGCAAGGCAAGGCATCTAAAGGCATGTAAAGGCATCTAAATTAAAGGCAGGGGAAGGCAAGTTAAGGCATCTAGAGGCATGTAAAGGCATCTAAAGGCAAGGAAAGGCAAGCCAAGGCAAGGCAAGTCAAGGCAAGGTCTGTGAAGGCAAATAAAGACATCTAAAGGCTAGGAAAAGCCTGGCATCTAAAGGCATCTAAAGTCAAGGCATGCCAATTCAAGAAGAAGTGTCTAAAGGCATGGAAAGGCCTCTAAATGCAAGGCAAGATATCTAAATGCATGTAAAGTCACCTAAAGTCAAGGCAAGTCAAGACTAAGGTAAGGCATCTAATGGCATGTAAAGGCATCCAAAATATAAGCAAGGCAAGGAAAGGCTAAGCATGTCAAAACAAAGCATCTAAAGGCATGTAAACATATCTAAACACTAGGCAAGGGAAGCCAAGGCATCTAAAGATGTGTAAAAACATATAAAGGCTAAAAAAGTCAAGTCAAGGCATCTAAAGTCATGAAAGGCACGTAAAGGCAAGACAAGGCAGGGCAAGTCATCTAAAAACATGTAAAGGCATCTAAAGGCAAAGCAAGACAAGACATGGCAATGTAAGGCATCCAGAAGCATGGAAAAGCAAGGCAAGGCAAGGCAAGTTATCCAAAGTCATATAAAGGAATCTGAAGGAAAAGAAAAAAAAGTCAACTCAAGATAAGGCATTTAAAAGCATCTAAAGGCAAGGGAAGGCAATGCATGTGCAGTCATGTAAAGGTATATTAATCAAGGCAAGGCAAGGCACGAAAAGGCAAGCCAAGGCATCTAAATGCATGTAAAAGAATCTACAGGCAAGGCAGGGCAAGGCAAGGCAATGCATCCAAAAACACATAAAGGCATCTAAATTCAGAGCAAGTCAAAGCAAGACAAGGAAAGGCAAGACATCTAAAGGCAAGAAAAGGCAACTAAAGGCAAGTCAATGCAATGTAAGTCACAGCAAGGCTAGGCAAGGCATCTAAAGACCTGTAAATGGATCTACAGGAAAGGCAGGGCAAGGCAAGAAAATGCATGTAAAAGCATGTAAAGGCATCTAAGGGCAAGGTGAGACAAGGCAAAACATCTAAAGGCAAGGCAAGACTAAGAAAAGCAAGGCAAGGCATCTAAAGGCTTGTAAAGTCATCTAAAGGCAGGACAAGACAAAACAAGACAAAGCAAGACAAGGCAATTAAAGGCATGTAAAGGCATCTAAAGTCAAGGCAAGGAAACTAAAAGCACATAAAAGCATATAAAGGCAAAGCAAGGCAAGGCAAGACATCTAAAGGCATGAGAAGACATAAAAAGGTAAGGCATGGCAAGGCAAGGCAAGGCAGGTAAAGGCATTTACAGGCATTGCACGTTAAAGCAAGACAAGGCATCCAAAGACATGTAACGGCATCTAAAGGCAAAATAAGGCAAGGCAAGACAAAACATATAAAGGCCTGTAAAGGCATCTAAAGGCAAGGCAAAACAAGGCAAGGCATCTAAAGGCATGTAAAGATATCTAAGGGAAAGGAAAGGCAAGGAAAGACATCTGAAGGCATGTAAAGGCATCTGAAGACAAAGCAAAAAAAAGGCAAGGCATGGCAAAATGTCTAAAGACATTTAAAGGCATCTAAAGGCAAAACAAGGCATGAGTAGGCATGTAAAAGCATCTAAATCAAGGCAAGGCAAGGCACAGCAAGGCAAGGCACAACAAGGCAAGGCCCAACAAGGCAAGACATCTAAAGGCATGTAAAGGCATCTAAAGTAAAGGCAAAATAAGGCAAGGTAAGGCATTGAGAGGCATAAAAAGGCATCTAAAGGCAAGGCAAGGCAGGGTGAGGCAAGGCAAGGCTAGTCAAGGCAAGGACTATAAAGGTGTGTAAAAGCATCTAAAGGCAAGTCAACACCTGGCATGTAAAGGCATAAAAGATATCTAAAGTCAAGACAAGGCAATTCAAGAAGAGGCATCTCAAGGCATGTAAAGGCCTCTAAAGGCAAGGCAAGACAAGGCAAGGTAAGACATCTAATGGCATGTAAAGGCATCTAAAGTTAAGGCAAGAAATACAAGTAGAGGTGACTAAAGGCATGTAAAGGCCTCTAAAGAAAAGGCAAGGCATCTAAAGGCATGTAAAGGCATCTAAGGACAAGGCAAGACAAGGCAAGTCTAGTCAAGGCAAGGCCTGTGAAGGCATGCAAAGGCATCTAAAGGCAAGGCAAAGCCTGGAGTCTAAAGGCATGTAAAGGCATCCAAATCAAGGCAAGGCAAGGCACAGCAAGACAAGGTAAAACAACGCAAGGCCTCTAAATGCATGTAAAGGCATCTAAAGTAAAGGCAAGACAAGGCAAGGTAAGACACTGAGAGGCATGTAAAGGCATCTAAAGGCAAGGCAAGGCAAGACTAGGCAAGGCAACTCCCATAAAAGCATGTAAAGTCATCTAAAGACAAGGCAATGCCTGGCATCTAGTCATGTAAAGGCATTTGAAGTCAAGGCAAGGCAATTCAAGAAGAGGTGCCTAAAGGCATGTGAAGGCCTCTAAAGAAAATGCAAGGAAAGGCAAGGCATCTAAAGGCATGTAAAGGCACCTAAACTCAAGGCAAGTCAAGGCAAGGTAAAGCATCTAATTGCCTTTTCTAAAGTCAAGAAAAGGCAATTCAAGAAGAGGCGTCTAAAGGCATGTAAAGGCCACTATAGGCAAGGCAAGGCAAGGCAAGGCATCTAAAGGCATGTAAAGGCATCTAAATTAAAGGCAAGGGAAGGCAAATTAAGGCATCTAGAAGCATGTAAAGGCATCTAAAGGCAAGAAAAGGCAAGCCAAGGCAAGGCTAGTCAAGGCAAGGTCTGTGAAGGCAAATAAAGGCATCTAAAGGCTAGGCAAAGCCTGGCATCTAAAGGCATGTAAAGGCATCTAAAGTCAAGGCATGGCAATTCAAAAAGAGGTGTCTAAAGGCATGGAAAGGTTTCTAAATGCAAGGCAAGGCATCTAAATGCATGTAAAGTCACCTAAAGTCAAGGCAAGTCAAGACTAAGGTAAGGTATCTAATGGCATGTAAAGGCATCTAAAATAAAGGCAAGGCAAGGAAAGGCTAGGCATGTCAAGGCAAAGCATCTAAAGGCATGTAAATGTATATAAAAACTAGGCAAGGGAAGCCAAAGCATCTAAAGGTGTGTAAAGGCATATAAATACTAGAAAAGGCAAGGCAAGTGATCTAAAGTCATGTAAAGGCATGTAAAGGCAAGGCAAGGCAGGGAAAGTCATCTAAAGGCATGTAAAGGCATCTAAAGGCAAGGCAAGACAAGGCAAGGCAATGTAAGGCATCTAGAGGCATGGAAAAGCAAGGCAAGGCAAGGCAAGTCAACACATCTGAAGGCATGTAAAGCTTCTAAAGGCAAGGAAAGGCAAGTCAAGGAATTTAAAGACATGTAAACACATCCAAAGGCAAGAAAAGGCAAGGCATCTAAAGACATGTAAGGCATCTAAAGTCAAAACAAGGCAAGCCAAGGCAAGGCAAGGCATCTAAAGGCATTTAAAGGCATCTATAGTCAAGGCAGAGTAAGACACAGCAATGCCTCTAAAGCCATGTAAAGGCATCTAATGGCAAGGCCAAGCATCTAAAGGAATTTAAGGCATCTAAAGGCAAGTCACAGCAAGGCAAGAAAAGGCATCTAATGGCAAAGCAAGGCAAAACAAGACAAGGCATCTAAAGGCGTGTAAAGACATCTAAAGGCAAGGCAAGGCATCTAAAAACATTGAAAGACATCTAAAGCGAAAGCAAGGCAACTAGAGGCATGTAAAAGTATCAAAAGGCAGGACAAATAAAACCAAGATAAGGCAAGGCAAGGCATCCAAAGTCATATAAAGGAATCTGAAGGAAAAGCGAAAAAAGAAAAGTCAACTCAAGGTAAGGCATTTAAAAGCATCTAAAGGCAAGGGAAGGCAATGCATGTGCAGTCATGTAAAGGTATATTAATCAAGGCAAGGCACGAAAAGGCAAGCCAAGGCATCTAAACGCATGTAAAACAATCTAAAGGCAAGGCAGGGCAAGGCAAGGCAATGCATCCAAAAACACGTAAAGGCATCTAAATTCAGAGCAAGTCAAAGCAAGACAAGGAAAGGCAAGACATCTAAAGGCATGTAAAGGCAACTAAAGGCAAGTCAACGCAAGGTAAGTCACAGCAAGGCAAGGCAAGGCATCTAAAGATTTGTAAAGGGATCTACAGGAAAGGCAGGGCAAGGCAAGAAAATGCATCTAAAAGCATGTAAAGGCATCTAAGGACAAGGTAAGACAAGGCAAATCATTGAAAACAATTTAAAGGCATCTAAAGTCAAGGCAAGTTAAGGCAAGACTAGGAAAAGCAAGGCAAGGCATCTAAAGGCCTGTAAAGGCATCTAAAGGCAGGGCAAGTCAAAGCAAGGCAAGGCAATTAAAGGCATGTAAAGGCATCTAAAGGCAAGGCAAGAAATTTAAAAGCACATAAAAGCATATAAAGGCAAAGCAAGCTAAGGCAAGACATCTAAAGGCATGAGAAGACATATAAAGTTAAGGCAAGAAAAGGCAAGGCATGTAAAGGCATTTAGAGGCATGGCAAGTCAAAGCTAGTCAAGGCATCCGAAGGAATGTAACAGCATCTAAATGCAATGCAAGGCAAGGCAAGACAAAACATATAAAGGCCTGTAAAGGCATCTAAAGGCAAGGCATCCAAAGTCATGTAAAAATTTCTAAGGGCAAGGAAAGGCATCTGAAGGCATGTAAAAGCATCTGAAGGCAAAGCAAAAAAGACAAGGCACGGCAAAATATCTAAAGACATTTAAAGGCATCTAAAGGCAAAACAAGGCATGAGTAGGCATGTAAAAGCATCTAAATTAAGGCAAGGCAAGGCACAGCAAGGCAAGGCACAACAAGGCAAGGCATCTAAAGGCATGTAAAGGCCTCTAAAGTAAAGGCAAGGTAAGGCATTGAGAGGCATAAAAAGGCATCTAAAGGCAAGACAAAGCAGGGCAAGGGAGTCAAGACTAGTCAAGGCAAGGACTATAAAGGCATGTAAAAGCATCTAAAGGCAAGGTAATGCCTGGCATGTAAAGGCATGTAAAGACATCTAAAGTCAAGACAAGGCAATTCAAGAAGAGGCGTCTCAAGGCATGTAAAGGCCTCTAAAGGCAAGGCAAGGCAAGGCATGTAAAGGCATCTAAAGTCAAGGAAAGTCAAGGCAAGGTAAGGCATCTAATGGTGTGTAAAGGCATCTAAAGTCAAGGCAAGAAATTCAAGTAGAGGCGACTAAATGCACGTAAAGACTTCTAAAGAAAAGGCAAGGCATCTAAAGGCATGTAAAGGCATCTAAGGACAAGGCAAGACAAGGAGAGGCTAGTGAAGGCAAGGCCTGCAAAGGCATGCAAAGGCATCCAAAGGCAAGGCAAAGCCTGGAATCTAAAGGCATCTAAAGTCATCTAAACCAAGGCAAGGCAAGGCACAGCAAGGCAAGGCAAAGCAATGCAAGGCCTCTAAATGCATGTAAAGGCATCTAAAGTAAAGGCAAGGCAAGGCAAGTTAAGGCATCAAGAGGCATGAAAAGGCATCTAAAGGCAAGGCAAGGCAAGGCAAGGAGAGGCTTGTCAAGGCAAGACCCATAAAGGCATGTAAAGGCATCTAAAGACAAAGCAATGCCTGGCATCCAAAGTCATGTAAAAACATCTAAAGTCAAAACATCACAATTCAAGAAGAGGCGTCTCAAGGCACATAAAGGCCTCTAAAGTCAAGGCAAGGCATCTAAAGTAATTTTAAAGTTATCTAAAGTCAAGGCAAGAAACGGCATCTAATATCATGTAAAGGCACCTAAAGTCAAGGCAAGGCAATTCAAGAAGAGGCATCTCAAGGCACATAAAGGCCTCTAAAGTCAAGGCAAGGCATCTAAAGGCATGTAAAGACATCTAAAAACAAGGCATGGCAATGCAAGTAAACTCATCTAAAGGTGTATAAGGCATATAAAAGCAAGAAAAGGCAAGGCAAGGCATCTAAAGGCATGTGGAGGCATCCAAAGGCAAAAAAAGGCAGAGCAAGTCAACTAAAGGCATGTAAAGGCAAGGCGAGGCAAGGCAATGTAAGGCATTTAGAGGCATCAAAAAACAAGGCAAGACAAGGCAATTCAAGGCATCTGAAGGCATGTAAAGCTTCAAAGGGCAAGGCAAGTCAAGGTAAGGAATGTAAAGACATGTAAAGGTATCTAAAGGCAAAACAAGACAAGGCATCTAAAAACATGTAAAAGCATCTGAAGGAAAGGTAAGGCAAGGCAAAGCGTCTAAAGGCATGTAAGGCATCTAAAGTAAGGCAAGGCAAGACAAGGCATCTAAAGGCATGTAAAGGCATCTAAAGGCAATGCAGAGCAAGAAACGACAATGCCTCTAAAGACATGTAAATGCATCTAAGGGCAAGACAAGTCATCTAAAGAAATTTAAAGGCATCTAAAGGCAAGTCACAGCAAGGCAAGGAAAGGCATCTAATGGCATGTAAAGGTATCTAAAAGCAAAGCAAGGCAAAACAAAGCAAGGCATCTAAAGCCGTGTAAAGGCATCTAAAAACAGGGAAGGCAAGGCATCTGAAAACATTTAAAAACATCAAAAGGGAAGGCAAGGCATCTAGAGGCATGTAAAAGCATCTAAAGGCAGGGCAAGTCAAAGCAAGGCAAGGTAAGGCAAGGCATCCAAAGCCATGTAAAGGCATCTGAAGGCAAAGCAGAAAAAGAAAAGGTAACTCAATGTAAGGCATTTAAAGGCATCTAAAGGCAAGGGAAGGCAATGCATGTATAGTCATATAAAGGCATATAAATGAAAGCAAGGCAAGGCACAGAAAGGCAAGGCAAGGCAAGGCTTCTAAAGGCATCAAAAGTCAAGGCAAGGCATAAGAATGCATCTAAAGGCATGTAAAAGAATCTAAGTGCAAGGCAAGGCAAGACAAGGCAAGGCATCTAAAGCCATGTAAAGGCAAATAAAGGCAAGGTGAGCCAAGGTAAAGAAAAGCAAGGAATTTTAAAGCATGGAAAGGCATCTAAATGCAAGGTAAGGCAAGGCAAGGCAAGGCCTCTAAAAGCATGCAAAGGCATCTAAAGGTAAGGCAAGGAATCTAAAATTATATAAAGGCATCTAAAGTCAAGGCAAGGCATCTAAATGCATATAAATAAATCTAAAGGCAAGGCAGGGCAAGGGCAAGACAAGGCAATGCATCCAAAAACATGTAAAGGCATCTAAAGGCAGGGCAAGGCAAGGCAAGGCAAGACATCCAAAGGCATGTAAAGGCAACTAAAGGTAAGGCAAATAAAGGCAAGATAAGGGAAAGCAAGGCAAGGCGAGGCATCTAAGAACATTTAAAGCATCTAAAGGGAAGACAAGACATCTAGAGGCATATAAAAGCATCTAAAGGCAGGGCAAGTCAAAGCAAGAACAAGACAAAACAAGGCATCCAAAGGCATATAAAGGCATCTGAAGGCAAAGCAAAAGAAGGAAAGACAACTCAAGGTAAGGCATTTAAAGGCATCTAAAGGCAAGGGAAGGCAATGCATGTATAGTCATGTAAAGGCATATAAATCAAGGCAAGGCACAGAAAGGCAAGGCAAGGCTTATAAAGGCATGTAAAGTCATCTAAAGGCAAGGCAAAGCAAGGCAAGGCATTTAAAAGCACAGAAACACATCTAAATGCAAGGCAAAGCAAGGCAAGGCAAGGCCTTTAAAGTATGTAAAGTCATCTAAAGGTAAGGCAAGAAATTTAAAAGCATATAAAAGCATCTAAGGGTAAGGCAAGGCAAGGCATCTAAAAGCATGAAAAGGCATCTAAAGGCAAGGCAAGAGAAAGCATGTAAAGTCATCTAAAGGCAAGGAAATGCAAGGCAAAGCAAGGCAAGGCATTTGAAAGCATGGAAAGACATCTAAATTCAAGGCAAGGCAAGGCAAGGCCTTTAAAGTATGTAAAGTCATCTAAAGGTAAGGCAAGGAATTTAAAAGCATATAAAAGCATCTAAAGGCAAGGCAAGATAAGGCATCTAAAAGCATGAAAAGGCATCTAAAGGCAAGGCAAGGCAAGTAAAGGCATGTAAAGGCATCTAAAGGCAAGGCAGGCAAGTCACTGCAATGCATGGCAAGGCAAGACATCTAAATGCATGGAAAGGAATTTAAAGGCAAGGCAGCGCAAGGCAAGGCAATACATCCAAAAACATGTAAAGGCATCTAAAAATAGGGCACATCAAAGCAAGATAAGGCAAGGCAAGGCAAGACATCTAAAGGCATGTAAATGCAACTAAAGGTAGGGCAAGTCAAGGCAAGGCAAGGCAAGGCAAGACATCTAAAGGCATGTAAATGTAACTAAAGGTAGGGCAAGGCAAGGCAAGGCATTCAAAAGAATGCAAAGCCACCTAAAGGCTAGTCAAGGCAAGGCAAGTCACAGCAAGGCAAGGCAAGGCAAGGCAAGGCATCCCATGACATTTAAAGGGATCTACAGGAAAGGCAGGGCAAGGCAAGAAAATGCATCTAAAAGCATGTAAAGGCATCTAAAGGCAAGGTAAGGCAAGGGAAAACATCTAAAACAATTTAAAGGCATCTAAAGGCAAAGCAAGACAAGGCAAGACTAGGCAAGGCAAGACTAGGCAAGGCAAAGCAAGGCATCTAAAAACCTGTAAAGTCGTCTAAAGAAAGAACAATCAAAAGAAGGCAAGGCAAGGCACCTAAAAGAATGTAAAAAAATCTAAAGGTAAGGCAAGCAATCTAAAAGCATATAAAAGCATCTAAAGGCAAAGCAAGGCAAGACAAGACATCTAAAAGCATAAAAAGACTTCTAAAGGTAAAGCAAGGCAAGGCAAGGCATGTAAAGGCATCTAAAGGCAAGGCAAGGAAAGAAATCTAAAGGCATGCAAAGGCATCTAAAGGCAAGGTAAGGCAAGGCGAGACAAGGCATCTAAAAGATGTAAAGGCAAATAAAGGCATCTAAAGGCAAGGCAAGGCATCTAAAGGCATGTAAAGGCATCTAAAGGCAATGCAAGGCAAGGCAAGATAAAACATATAAAGGCATGTAAAGGCATCTAAAGGCAAGGCAAAAGAAGGCAAGGATTCTAAAGGCATGTAAAGTTATCTAAGAGCAAGGATAGGCAAGGAAAGACATCTGAAGGCATGTAAAGACATCTGAAGGCAAAGTAAAAGAAGGCAAGGCAAGGTAAAACATCTGAAGACATTTAAAGGCATCTAAAGGCAAAGCAAGGCATGGGGAGGCATGTAAAGGCATCTAAATCAAGGCAAGGCAAGGCACAGCAAGGTAAGCCACAGCAAGGCAAAACATCTAAAGGCATGTAAAGGCATCTAAAGTAAAGGCAAGGCAAGGCAAGGAAAGGCATCAAGATGCATAAAAAGACATCTGAAGGCAAGGCAAGGCAAGGTAAGGCAAGGCTAGTCAAGGCAAGGCCTATAAAGGCATTTAAAGGCTTCTAAAGTCAAGGCAAAACCTGGCATTTAAAGGCACGTAAAGGCATCTAAAGTCAAGGCAAGGCAACTCAAGAAGAGGTGTGTAAAGGCATGTAAAGACCTCTAAAGAAAAGGCACTGAAAGGCAAGGCATCTAAAGACATGTAAAGGCATCTAAAGTCAAGACAAGTCAAGGCAAGGTAAGGCATCTAATGGCATGTAAAGGCATCTAAAGTCAAGGAAAGGCAATTTAAGAAGAGGCATCTAAAGGCATGTAAAGGCCTCTACAGGCAAGGCAAGGCAAGACATCTAAAGGCATATAAAGGCATCTAAATTAAAGGCAAGTTAAGGCAAGTTAAGGCATATAGAGGCATGCAAAAGGATCTAGAGGCATGTAAAGGCATCTAAAGGCAAGGAAAGGCAAGCCAATGAAAGACTAGTCAAGGCAAGGCCTGTGAGGGCATATAAAGATATCTAAAGGCAAGACAAAGCCTGGCATATACAGGAATGTAAAGTCATCTAGTGTCAAGGCAAGGCAATTCAAGAAGAGGCATCTCAAGGCCTGTAAAGGCCTCTAAAGGCAAGGCATGTAAAGGCATCTAAAGTCAAGGCAAGGTAAGGCATCTAATGGCATGTAAAGGCATCTAAAGTCAAGGCAAGGCAATTCCAGAAGAAGTGTATAAAGGCATGTAAAGGCCTCTAAAGGTAAGGCAAGGCATCTAAAAGCATGTAAAGGCATCTAAATTAAAGGCAAGGTAAGGCATCTAGAGGCATATAAAGGCATCTAAAGACAAGGCAAGGCTAGTCAAGGCAAGGCCTGTGAAGGCATGCAAAGGCATCTAAAGGCAAGGCAAAGCCTAGAATCTATAGGCATGTAAAGGCATCTAAATCAAGGCAAGGCAAGGCACAGCAAGGCAAGGCAAAGCAATGCAAGGCATCTAAATGCATGTAAAGGCATCTAAAGTAAAGGCAAGGCAAGGTAAGGCATTGAGAGACATGAAAAGGCATCTAAAGGCAAGGCAAGGCAAGGCAAGGCAAGGCAAGGCAAGGCAAGGCTAGTCAAGACAAGGCCCATAAAGTCATGTAAAAACATCTAAAGGCAAGGCAACGCCTGGCATCTAAAGTCATGTAAAGGCATCTAAAGTCAAGACAAGGCAATTAAAGAAGAGGAGTCTAAAGGCATGTAAAGGCCTCTAAAGGCAAGGCAAGGCAAGGCTTCTAAAGGCATGTAAAGGCATCTAAAGTCAAGGCAAGTCAAGGTAAGGTAAGGCATCTAATGGCATGTAAAGGCATCTAAAATCAAGGCAAGGCAAGGAAAGGCTAGGCGTGTCAAGGCAAAGCATCTAAAGGCATGTAAAAGTATCTAAAAACTAGGCAAGGGAAGCCAAGGCATCTAAAGGTGTGTAAAGGCATATAAAGTCTAGCAAAGGCAAGGCAATGAATCTAAAGGCATGTAAAGGCATCTAAAGGCAAGGCAAGGCAGGGCAAGTCATCCAAAGACATGTAAAGGCATCTAAAGGCATCGAAAAGCAAGGCAAGGCATCTGAAGGCATGTAAAGCTTCTAAAGACAAGGAAAGGCAAGGCAAGGAATCTAAAGACATGTAACAGCATCTAAAGGCAAGGCAAGGCAAGGCATTTAAAGGCATGTAAAAGCATCTGAAGGCAAGGCAAGGCAAGGTGTCTAAAGGCATGTAAGGCATCTAAAGTCAAGGCAAGTCAAGTCAAGGCAAGGCAAGTCAAGGCATCCAAAGGCATGTAAAGACATCTGAAGGCAAAGCAAAAAAAGGCAAGGCAACTCAAGGTAAGGCATTTAAAGGCATCTAAAGGCAAGGGAAGGCAATGCATGTATAGTCATGTAAAGGTATATAAATCAAGGCAAGGCACAGAAAGGCAAGGCAAGGCTTCTAAAGGCATGTAAAGGCATCAAAAGGCAAAGCAAGGCAAAAGAATGCATCTAAAGGCATGTAAAAGCATCTAAATGCAACGCAAGGCAAGGCAAGACATGTAAAGGCATATAAAGGCAAGGCAAGCCAAGGCAAAGTAAGGCAAGGCATTGAAAAGCATGGAAAGGCATCTGAATTCAAGGCAAGGCAAGGCAAGGCAAGGTCTCTAAAGGCAGGTAAAGGCATCTAAAGATAAGGCAAGGTATCTAAAAGAATAGAAAAACATCTAAAGGCAAGAAAAGACAAGGCATCTAAAGGTATGAAAAGGCATCTAAAGGCAAGGCAAGGCAAGGCAAATCACAGCAAGGCAAGGGAAGGCAAGGCATCTAAATCTGTGTAAAAAAATCTAAAGGCAAGGCAGGGCAAGGCAAGCAATGCATGTAAAAACATGTAAAGGCATCTAAAGGCAGGGCAAGTCAAAGCAAGACAAGGCAAGGCAAGACATCTAAAGGCATGCAAAGGCAACTAAAGATAAGGCAAGTCAAAGCAACTCAATTTAAGGCAAGGCATCCAAAGGAATGCAAAGCCATCCGAAGGCAAGTCAAGGCAAGGCAAGTCACAGCAAGGCAAGGTAAGGCAAGGCATTTAAAGACATGTAAAGGGATCTATAGGAAACGCAGGAAAAGGCAAGGAAATGTATCTAAAATCATGTAAAGGCATCTAAAGGCATGGTAAGACAAGGCAAAACACCTAAAATAATTTAAAGGCATCTATAGGCAATGCAAGGTAAGGCAAGACTAGGCAAGGCAAGGTAAGGCATCTAAAGGCCTCTAAAGGCAGGACAAGTCAAAACAAGACAAGTCAATGCAAGGCATCTAAACATATGTAAAGGCATCTAAAGGCAAGGCAAGGAATCTAAAAGCATATAAAAGCATCTAAAGGCAAAGCAAGGCAAAGTAAGAAATCTAAAGTCATGAAAAGACATCTGAAGGCAAGGCAAGGCAAGGTATGTAAAGGCGTCTAAAGGCAAGGCAAAGCATCTAAAGGCATGCAAAGGCATCTAAAGGCAAGGTAAGGCAAGGCAAGGCATCTAAAGAATGTAAAGGCATATAAAGGCAAGGGAAGGCAATGCATGTACAGTCATGTGTAGGCATATAAATCAAGGCAAGGCAAGGCAAGGCACAGAAAGGCAAGGCAAGGCTTCTAAAGGCATGTAAAGGCATCAAAAGGCAAGGCAAGGCAAAACAATGCATCTAAAGACATGTAAAAGAATCTAAATGCAAGGCAAGGCATCTAAATGCATGTAAAGGCAAGGCAAGCCAAGGTAAAGCAAGGCAAGGCATTTAAAAGCACGGAAGGGCATCTAAATGCAAGGCAAGGCAAGTCAAGGCCTCTAAAGGCATGTAAAGGAATCTAAAGGTAAGGCAGGGAATCTAAAAGCATATTAAAGCCTCTAAAGGCAAGGCAAGGCATCTAAACACATGTAAAGGAATTTAAAGGCAAGGCAGGGTAAGGCAAGGCAATGAATCCAAAAACACAAAAAGGCATCTAAAGTCAGGGCAAGTAAAAGCAAGACAAGGTAAGGCAAGACATCTAAAGGCATGTAAAGGCAACTAAAGGCAAGGCAAGTCAAGGCAAGTCAAGGCATCTAATGTCATGTAAAGGCATCTAAAGTCAAGGCAAGGCAATTCAAATAGAGGCATCTCTAGGCAGGTACAGGCCTCCAAAGGTGAGGCAAGGCATCTGAAGGAATGTAAAGGCATCTAAAAACAAGGCATGGCAATGCAAGGAAACTCATCTATAGGTGTATAAGGCATATTGAGGCTAAAAAAGGCAAGGCAAGGCATCTAAAGGCATGTAAAGGCATCCACAGGCAAGGAACGGCAGAGCAAGTCATCTAAAGGCATGTAGAGGCAATGCAAGGCAAGGCAAGGCAAGGCATCTGAAGCCATGTAAAGCTTCAAAGAACAAGGCAAGTCAAAGCAAGGCATCTAACGGCATGTAAAGGCATCCAAATTGAATGCAAGGCAAGGCAAGGCATCTAAACACATGTAAAAGCATCTGAAGGAAAAGTAAGGCAAGGCAAGGCGTCTAAAGACATGTAAGCCATCTAAAGTAAGGCAAGGCAAGGCATCTAAAGGCAACACAGAGCAAGAAAAGGCAATGCCTCTAAAGGCATGTAAATAAATCTAAGGGCAAGGCAAGTCATCTAAAGGAATTTAAAAACATCTAAAGGCAAGTCACAGCAAAGCAAGTTAAAGCATTTAACTGCATGTAAAGGTATCTAAAAGCAAAGCAAGACAAAACAAAGCAAGGCATTCAAAGTCGTGTAAAGGCATCTAAAGGCAGGGAAGACAAGGCATCTAAAAACATTTAAAGGCATCAAAAGGGAAGGCAAGGCATTTAGGGGCATGTAAAAGCATCTAAAGTCAGGGCAAGTCAAAGCAAGGCAAGGCATCCAAAGGAATGTAAAGGCATCTGAAGGCAAACAGAAAAAGGAAAGGCAACTCAATGTAAGGCATTTAAAGGCATCTAAAGGCAAGGGAAGGCAATGCATGTATAGTCATGTAAAGGTATATAAATCAAGGCATGGCAAGGCACAGAAAGGCAAAGCAAGGCTTCTAAAGGCATGTAAAGGCATCAAAAGGCAAGGCAAGGCAAAACAATGCATCTAAAGGCATGTAAAAGAATCTAAATGCAAGGCAAGGCAAGGCATCTAAATGCATGTAAAGGAAAATAAAGGCAAGGCAAGCCAAGGCAAAGCAAGGCAAGGCATTTAAAAGCATGGAAAGGCATCTAAATGCAAGGCAAGGCAAGGCAAGGTAAGGCCTCTAAAGGCATGTAAAGGCATCTAAAGATAAAGCAAGGAATCTAAAAGCATATTAAAGCATCTAAAGTCAAGGCAAGGCATCTAAATGCATGTAAAGAAATTTAATGGCAAGGCAGGGCAAGGCAAGGCAATGCATCCAAAAACACGAAAAGACATCTTAAGGCAGGGCAAGTAAAAGCAAGACAAGGCAACGCAAGACATCTAAAGGCATGTAAAGGCAACTAAAGGTAAGGCAAGTAAAGGCAAGGTAAGGCAAAGCAAGATAAGGCAAGGCATCTAAAAACATTTTAAGTTATCTAGAGGAAGGCAAGGCATCTAGAGGCATGTAATAGCATCTAAAGGCAGGGAAGTCAAAGCAATACAAGGCAAGGCAAGGCATCCAAAGCCATGTAAATGCATCTGAAGGCAAAGTAAAAGAAGAAAAGGCAACTCAAGGTAAGGCATTTAAAGTTATCTAAAGGTAAGGGAAGACAATGCATGTATAGTCATGTAAAGGCATATAAATTGAGACAAGGCATGGCACAGAAAGGCAAGTCAAGGCAAGGCTTCTAAAGGCATGTAAAGGCATCAAAAGGCAAGGCAAGGCAAAACAATTTATCTAAAGGCATGTAAAATGTAAATGCAAGGCAAGGCATCTAAAGGCATGTAAAGTTATCTAAAGGCAAGTCAACGCAAGGTAAAGCAAGGCAAGACATTTAAAAGCATGGAAAGGCATCTAAATGCAAGGCAAGGCAAGGCAAGGCACGTCAAGGCCTTTAAGGTATGTAAAGTCATCTAAAGGTAAGACAAGGAATTTAAAAGCATATAAAAGCATATAGAGGCAAAGAAAGGCAAGGCATATAAAAGCATGAAAAGGCATCTAAAGGCAAGGCAAGGCATGTAAAGGCACCTAATGGCAAGGCAAGGCATGTCACAGCAATGCAAGGCAAGGCATCTAAAAGCATGGAAAGGAATCTAAAGGCAAGGCAGGGCAAAGTAAGGCAATACATCCAAAAACATGTAAATGCACCTAAAGGAAGGGCATGTCAAAGCAAGGCAAGGCAAGGCAAGGCAAGGCAAGGCAAGGCAAGGCATCTAAAAAAATGCAAAGACACCTAAAGACTAATCAAGGCAAGGCAAGTCACAGCAAGGCAAGGCAAGTCACAGCAAGGCAAGGCATCCAACGACATTTAAAGGGATCTACAGGAAAGGCAGGACAAGGCAAGAAAATGCATCTAAAAGCATGTAAAGGCATTTAAAGGCAAGGGAAAACATCTAAAAAAATGTAAAGGCATCTAAAGGCAAGACAAGGCAAGGCAAGACTAGGAAAGCCAAGGCAAGTAATCTAAAGGCCTGTAAAGTCATCTAAAGGCAAGTAATTAAAAGAAGGCAAGGCAAGGCATCTAAGGGCATGTAAAGGAATCTAAAAGCAAGGCAATGAATCTAAAAGCATATAAAAGCATCTAAAGGCAAAGCAAGGCAAGGCATGACTTTCTGGAATGACTATAAAAAGGGTATACAACAACAAGTGTTGACAAGGGTGTAGAGAATTAGAACCCTCACCACTGCTGTTAGAAATGTAAAATAGTGCAGCCACTTTGGAAAACAGTTTAGCAGTTCCTCAAAATATTAAAGTTACCCTGTGACTCAGCAATTCCAGTCCTAGATATTTTCCTGATGGAATTGAAAATATGTTTCCACACAATAGCTTGAATACAAATGTTCATAGCTGCATTGTTCATAATAGCCAACAAGTGGAAAGAGTCTAAACACTCATCAACTGATGGATGGAGAAACACAATATATCCATACAAGGGAATATTATTCAGCTGTTAAAAGGACTGGAGTACTGGTTCATGCTACATGGATGAAACTTTAAAAACATGCCAACTGAAAGAATCCAGACACAAAAGGACAAATAGTGTATGCTTACATTTATATGAAATGTTCTGAGTAGGCAAATCCAGAAGACAAAGTTGATTTGTGGTTGACCAGGACTGGAAGAGGGGAAAATAGGCAGTAACTGCTAATGGGCATGAGGTTTTTTGGGTATGTGTGTTTTTGTTTTGTGTAGTGATGAAATTTTTCTGGAATTAGATAGTGTTGATTCTGCAGCTTTGTTAAAGGGAAAATATTATATCTGAATTACATCTTTTTAAAAAAAATGTGCTAAAGGAAAATTTTTGCGAAAGGTTTATATGGTGATTAGGACTCACCTAGAGGAAAGATTTTTCTAAGACAAGACAATGTGCTGGAATTAAGAGAAAATAATGTGGAGACAGAATGAAATTTGTCTTTTAAGGCATCAGTTTATATATTTGTTTTGATAAATGAATTATTTTCAGCGTAAAATGTCATTTACAAAAACAAGTTTTCTTAGCAGGAAAGTTTACAAACTTTCAACAATAGGTATTCCAATGACCAACAAAGAAGAAAACAAATTCAACCTGTAATTTTTTGTAACACCAGGAAACAATATATTAAAAAACAAAGTACTAAGCAATGCATTATGACCTTTTATTCCAGTGATGGCTATTAAAGTAACACAGTTTTCAGGACTGAAGTTGGTTCATAGGAAAAGGTGTAGTATTCAGGTGATCACATCGTCTTTTCAGGAAGTTGTAATTATAACTCATTGACCAATGCACTCTTCCAGTTACTTCAGTTGGACATTTTCACAGAACCTTATACAAAATTCTCTTTGAAAAACAGTGAGCATACTTAGCTTAAAGAAAACTCAAATTCACATAAAACACATTTTTACATTAATCAAAAATGAAACATCACTGAGTTTTCAGTTTGGAGAATGCTCTGAAAAATTCTAAAGTGTGAAGTCATTGCAGGCATATAAATTGTGAAAACATTTGGTTTGAGCTTCTGCAAAAATGCATACACTGTACTAAATAATGTAAAGATCTAGTCGTATTCCGGGATGCAGGTCGGGGCATAGTTCTTAAGTTTAAGCTTTTCCCAGTCTGGTTGTTTTCTCAGATTATTCCACAAGGTGGCAGTACAGGAAAGCTCTACACTCAACAATTCTATTCAAGGTGAACTTGCCAAAGAATTTAAGGCTCCATATGTACAAAAGACTGTTTTCTGAGGTAAGAGTTGATGATCAAGTGGATTTGATTTTTTTAGAGAAAACACAAATTGGAAGATAACTCAGATGACAATTTTTCTGACTTTGTTATTTTGTTAAAACCGCTAATATTCTTTAGTTAGTGACTTCATGTGTTCTATTCAATATGTAATTTGATTTAAATGCCACATTCCAATTACATATAGCATAATAAATAGACTGTATTCCTTCTGAATGTGGAAAACATGGGCTATGCTATAGACCCACTAATATGAAAATAAGCTTTTGAAAATCAAAGTTATAAGCTGACAAGTATCTATATGTTATATTAAAATCAGGATGAATATTCACAAGCAAAGGTAAAACCATTTTATTTAATCAGGAAATATGAGAGTGAAAATACATTTTTGATATTCCATAGGGGTTTTGCATGTTTAATCAAGGCCTTCCTTATTGTTGCATAAAGTATTTTAAAATTATTTGTTTGTACATTCGATTTGTTCCACTTTCATGAAACAGTTGACTTTTTTAAGGCTAATGAGTAATAAACATAGCTTGTAATTGCTGTGAATTTATACAGAATCTGTTTAGTACATGCCAAGTGTAGAAAGTTTCAGCAGCTGGAGACAATGCACAGTAAGATATTTCAGAGTTATCCTGCAAGCCATCCAAATCCTGCTGGCAATATTAAGAACTACTCATTCAAGCTGCATTTGATATGTGTACTCAGGATTTGGCAATATATCAAAAACTTGACTATACTCCGGGTGATTATCTCAATGATGTAGTAAGAGTGTTTTTCTAAAATATTCTAAAAGCATAATTAAATTATTATAAGCCTTCTTCCTGGTTTCTGCTCCCTTCTCTGCTCTCTACCTCCCTACTTTCTTTTTCATCCCTAGGCAACTTCAAAATTTGTTTCTTCTTTTTTATTTCTTTTGAGACAGAGTCTCATTCTGTTGGCAGGGCTAGAGTACAGTGGCATGATCTCAGGTCACTGTAACCTCTGGTTCCCAGGTTCAAGCGATTGTCATGTCTGTAGCTAAGATTACAGATGTGTACCACCACCCCTGGCTAATTTTTGTATTTTTAGTAGAGACAGAGTTTCACCATGTTGGCCAGGCTGGTCTTGAACTCCTGGCCTCAAGCAATCTGCCCACCTGGACCTCCCAAAGTGCTAGGATTATAGGCATGAACCATCATGTCCGGCCTTACATTCTCTTTTTCAGTGTTGTTCTTCATATGTCTTTGTTGTTTTAATGTTTCTTTTTCACCAGACATTTCTGGACATTTAGGTTGTGATTAGCACCTGAAGTGGGGCAGTTTTTAAAGAGCATTGGAGGCAGTTTCTGTCGTCATTATCCCACTATCTTAGTCTCAAAGGGGCTCTATCACTGTGGCCAACCTTTGGCTGAGGCTGGTAAAAGGAAGGGGACTGTTGATGGTGGAATGGGCTGATGCAGGAAGAGGGGCACAGGTCAAATTTTCAACTTGTTCATGAAGATATTCATTCTGTAAATGACTTTCTCAGAAATGGCAGCAGAGCCACATCAGGATAATTTCACTTTGGTAAGAACTTGTGCTCTCCTTATTACTGCAAGATCTTAGAATAATGCTGAGAAACATTTGATTCCTGTACCCATGCCGGGCATGGTACAAGAGCTGAATGTACAAGAGCTGTAATATTTGACCTTATGTTTGTTCAGCTTTTTCTAACTCAACTCCGTGTTCTAAAAGTTATTACTTTTTATTATTTTGTCATTATTTAGAAGGGAGCTGACGTAGTCCATGGATAGTCAATTCCTGGAGTTAATAAGGAATACAGTAGATGTCTTTGCATAAAAAGTGCCAATAAGAATTTTTACCTTTATGTGTGTTAGGAGATCTTTTGCTATCAGTGTCACCCCGAATCAAGGGAGGAACTAGGAAGTAAAAGTTTTGGTCATCAGATACTGTGGCCTAATGTCCTTCAGAGAATACCTTTGTGTAAACTCTCTGAAAGTTTATTCCCAAGAAAATACAACATACATTATAGACAAGCTCTCTCCTGGTGGCACCAGACTCTCGATGCCTTAATATAAAGCAAAAGAAAAGAAGGAAATAAAAATCCAGCTGGTTTGAGGAAAAGTTACCATTCACATGTTAATAGCAATTGTTATAATAGTTGATGCAGCCCCAAAGCCCTGTAATAAGGAACAGGTATTCTGACTTACATGAACATTTGTCCTATTCAGTGTGATATTGTCAGTATCCACTTTGCAAGTCAAGCACTTATTTATAAACAGGGATGGCCAACAGCCATCAGAATAATATTTATTGATCACCTCTTCAGACACATTTTAGACTTCTTTGAATGTTTGGAATTCTGGTTTTATTTCATGAGATAGGTAGGATAGAGTTAAGGCATCCAAACAGTTTGGAATCCAGGTGGCATGGAAAACAGGCTAACAGATGGGAAGGAATGAGTCAGAAGGGCAAAGACACCGCCAAGAATTGTTTAGATGTATATGATTGAATGTGGGACCTTTTTGTGCTAGATGTTGTCCTAGTAGTTTACAATTTAATGATGCTAATAATAACTAGGGTAAATGTATTACTTCAGGGGTCCTTACCCCCCAGTAGTGGTCCATGGCCTTTAAGGAACTTGGCTGCACAGCAGGGGGTGAGCAGTGGTCCAGAGAGCAAAGCTTCATCTGTATTGACAGCCACTCCCCGTGGCACAAGTTACCACCTGAGCTCTGCCTCGTGTCAGATCAGCAGCAGCATTAGATTCTCAAAGGAGTGCAAACCCTATTGCGAACTATGCAAACCCTACTGTGAACTGTGCTTGTAAGGAATGTAGGCTGTATGCTCTTATGAGAATCTAATGCATGATGATCTGTCACTATCACCATCACCCGCAGATGGGATCATCTAGTTGCAGGAAAACAAGCTCAGGTTTCCTGCTGACTTTACATTATGGTGAGTTATATAATTATTTCATTATATACCACAAAGTAATAATAATAGAAACAAAGTACACAATAAAAGTAATGCGCTTGAAATCATCCCAAAACCATCCTCCTCCACTGACCCATGGAAAAAGTTACATTTACAAAATCAGTTTCTGGTGCCAAAAATGTTGGGAACCACGGCTTTACATGTGTCAGCTAAATCCTTAAAACAAACTTACCAGGCTCACATTTTTTTCCTTATGATTGCAGATGAGGAGACTAAGTCTCAGAGAGGTTGTTCTTTTAGCCTGGGGTCACACGGCTAAGAGATTGTAAACTTAGAATTCAAATCAAAGTTTTTTTTTTTATTTCAGACCGATTTGTGTTATGAAATGTTTTTTGAAACTCCATAAAACTTGATTTTTCTAGGAAATGAGGAAACAAGAAGTTACAATTTTCCTCTCATTGCCCACAATTAGACTGTGTGTACTTTGTGCCAATAAAAATTCTCTGGGGTAAAAAAACAGCAACAATACATGTGATTAGGATAACCATACTCATTGATTGCCTGGGACAAATCATTCAGATCTGTTACCCTGGTGCGGTTACTGATAGCATCCCCTTTCAATCTTATAGTGTCCCAATTTGAACAATGAATTACATGGTCACCCTGAAATTAACCTTTTCATTTTTTGTCAGAGCAGATTCTTTTTCTCTTTTTTTTTATTTTTTAAATTTTTATTGCATTATAGGTTTTGGGGTACATATGCAGAACATGCAAGATAGTTGCATAGGTACACACATGTCAGTATGTTTTGCTGCCTTCCTCCCCTTCACCCACACATGGCATTTATCAACAGGCTATCCCTCCCCAGCCCCCACCCACTGTCCCTCCCGCCTTCCCTGCAATAGACCCCAGTGGGTAGTAGACCCCCTCCCTGTGTACATGTGTTCTCATTTTTCTCACCCACCTCTGAGTGAGAATATGCGGTATTTCTTTTTCTGTTCTTGTGTCAGTTTGCTGAGAATGATGTTCTCCAGATTCATCCATGTCCTTACAAAGGACACAAACTCATCATTTTTGATTGCTGCATAATATTCCCTGGTGTATATGTGCCACATTTTCCCAGTCCAGTCTATCATTTATGGGCATTTGGGTTGGTTCCAGGTCTTTGCTATTGTAAACAGTGCTGCAATGAACATTCGTGTGCATGTGTCCTTATAGTAGAACGATTTATAGTCCTTTGGATATATACCCAGTAATGGGATTGCTGGGTCAAATGGAATTTCTATTTCTAGGTCCCTGAGGAATCACCACACTGTCTTCCACAATGGTTGAACTAATTTACACTCCCACCAACAGTGTAAGAGTGTTCCTATTTCTCCACATCCTCTGCAGCATCTGCTGTCTCCAGATTTTTTAATGATCGCCATTCTAACTGGCGTGAGATGGTATCTCAATGTGGTTTTGATTTGCATCTCTCTAATGACAAATGATGATGAGCATTTTTTCATGTGTTTGTTGGCCTCATGTATGTCTTCTTTTGTAAAGTGTCTGTTCATATCCTTTGCCCATTTTTGAATGGGCTTGTTTGTTTTTTTCCTGTAAATCTGTTTGAGTTCTTTCTAAATTCTGGATATCAGCCCTTTGTCAGATGCGTAAACTGCAAAGATTTTTTCCCATTCTGATGGTTGCCTATTCACTCTAGTGACTGTTTCTTTTGCCGTGCAGAATCTGTGGAGTTTGATTAGGTCCCATTTCTCTATTTTGGCTTCTGTTGCCAATGATTTTGGTGTTTTGGTCATGAAGTCCTTACTTACTCCTATGTCCTGAATGGTTTTGCCTAGATTTTCTTCTAGGGTTTTTATGGTGTCAGGTCTTATGTTTAAGTCTTTAATCCACCTGAAGTTAATTTTAGTGTAAGGTGTCAGGAAGGGGTCCAGCTTCTGCTTTCTGCACATGGCTAGCCAGTTTTCCCAACATCATTTATTAAACAGGGAATCCTTTCCCCATTGTTTGTTGTTGTCTGGTTTATCAAAGATAATGTGGTTGTAGATAGGTTGTGTTGCCTCCGATGCTTCTGTTCTGTTCCATTGGTCTATATCTCTGTTTTGGTACCAGTACCATGCTGTTTTGATTACTGTAGCCTTATAGTATAGTTTGAAGTCTGGTAGCGTGATGCCTCCTGCTGTGTTTTTTTTTGCTTAGAATTGACTTGGCTATGCGGGCTCTTTTTTGGTTCCATATGAAATTCAAGGTGTTTTTTTCCAGTTCTGTAAAGAAATTCAATGGTAGTTTGATGGGGATAGCATTGAATGTGTAAATTACTTTGGGCAGTATAGCCATTTTCACAATATTGATTCTTCCTAACCACGAACATGGAATGTTTCTCCATCTGTTTGTGTCCTCTCTTATTTCGTTGAGCAGTGGTTTGTAGTTTTCCTTAAAGAGGTCCCTTACATTCCTTGTGAGTTGTATTCCTAGGTATTTTATTTTCTTTGTAGCAATTGTGAATGGCAGTTCATTCTTGATTTGGTTCTCTTTAAGTCTGTTATTGGTGTATAGGAATGCTTGTGACTTTTGCACATTGATTTTATATCCTGAGACTTTGCTGAAGTTGCTTATCAGTTTCAGGAGCTTTTGGGCTGAGGTGATGGGGTCTTCTAGGTATACTATCATGTCGCCTGCAAATAGAGACAATTTGGCTTCCACCTTTCCTATTTGAATACACTTTATTTCTTTTTCTTGCCTGATTGATCTGGCTAGAACTTCCAGTACTATGTTGAATAGGAGTGGTGAGAGAGGGCATTCTTGTCTAGTGCGAAATTTCAAAGGGAATGCTTCCAGTTTTTGCCCATTAAGTATGACATTAGCTGTTGGTTTGTTGTAAATAGCTTTTATTACTTTGAGACATGTTCCATCAATACCAAGTTTATTGAGGGTTTTTAGCATAAAGGGCTGTTGAATTTTGTCAAATGCCTTCTCTGTGTCGATTGAGATAATCATGTGGTTTTTGTTTTTGCTTCTGTTTATGTGGTGAATTACATTTATCGACTTGCGTATGTTGAACCAGACTTGCATCCCCGGGATGTATCCTACTTGATCATGATGGATAAGTTTTTTAATGTGCTGTTGCAATCAGTTTGCCAGTATTTTATTGAAGATTTTTGCATCTATGTTCATCATGATATTGACCTAAAGTTTTCTTTTCTTGTTTAGTGTCTGCCGGGTTTCAGTATCAGGATGATGTTGGTCTCATAAAATGATTTGGGAAGGGTTCCCTCTTTTTGAATTATTTGGAATAGTTTCAGAAGGAATGGTACTAGATCCTCTTTGTGTGTCTGGTAGAATTCGGCTGTGAACCCATCTGGACCTGGGCTTTTTTTTGTGTGGTAGTCTCTTAATTGCTGCCTCAACTTCAGACCTTGTTATTGGTCTATTCATAGTTTCAGCTTCCTCCTTCTTTAGGCTTGGGAGGACACAGGCGTCCAGGAATTTATTCATTTTTTCCTGGTTTACTAGTTTATGTGCATAGAGTTGTTTGTAGTATTCTCTGATGATGGTTTGAATTTCTGTGGAATCTGTGGTGATTTCTTCTTTATCATTTTTTATTGCATCTATTTGGTTGTACTCTCTTTTCTTTTTTATCAGTCTGGCTAATGGTCTATTTTGTTGATCTTTTTGAAAAACCAGCTCTTGGATTTATTGATTTTTTGAAGGGTTTTTCTTGTCTCTATCTCCTTCAGTTCTGCTCTGATCTTAGTTATTTATTGCCTTCGGCTAGGTTTTGAGCTTTTTTATCATGCTCCTCTAGCTCTTTCAATTTTGACGATAGGGTGTCCATTTTGGATCTCTCCACTCTTCTCATGTGGGCAATTATTGCTATATATTTTCCTCTATAGACTGCTTTAAATGTGTCCCAGAGATTCTGGTACGTTTTGTCTTCATTCTCATTGGTGTTGAACAACTTCTTTATTTCTGCCTTCATTTCATTGTTTATCCAATCAACATTCAAGAGCCAGTTGTTCAGTTTCCATGAAGCTGTGCAGTTCTGTGTTATTTTTTGAATTCTGAGTTCCAACTTGATTGCACTATGGTCTGAGAGACTGTTCGTTATGATTTCAGTTGTTTTGCATTTGCTGAGGAATGCTTTACTTCCAATTATGTGGTCAGTTTTGGAGTAGGTGTGATGTGGTGCTGAGAAGAATGTATATTCTGTGGATTTGGGGTGGAGAGTTCTCTAAATATCTATCAGATTTGCTTGTTCCAGGTCTGAGTTCAAGTCCTGGATATCCTTGTTTATTTTCTGTCTGGTTGATCTGTCTGATATTGACAGTGGAGTGTTAAAGTCTCCCACTATTATTTTGTGGGAGTCTAAGTCTCTTTGTAAGTCATTAAGAACTTGCCTTATATATCTGGTGCTCCTGCACTAGGTCCATATATATTTAGAATTCTTAGCTCTTCTTGTTGTATCGATCCTTTTACCATTATGTAATGACTTTCCTTGTCCCTTTTGATCTTTGTTGCTTTAAATTCTATTTTATCAGAGATGAGAATTGCAACTCCTGCTTTTTTTTTTGCTCTCTATTTGCTTGGTAAAACTTCCTCCATCCCTTTTTTTGAGCCTTTGTGTATCCTTGCATGTAAGGTGGGTTTTCTGGATACAGGACACTGACGGGTTTTGGTTTTTTATCCAATTTGCCAGTCTTTGTCTTTTGATTGGTGCATTTAGCCCATTTACATTTAGGGTTAATATTGTTATGTGTGAATTTGATACTGCCATTTTGATGGTAGCTGGCTGTTTTGCCCATTGGTTCATGTAGATTCTTCATTTTGTTGATGGTCTTTAGCATTTGGTATGCTTTTAGGATGGCTGGTACTGGTTGTTCCTTTCTATGTGTAGTGCCTCTTTCGGGAGCTCTTTTAAAGCAGGCCTAGCGGTGACAAAATCTCTGAGTACTTGCTTGTTCATGAAGGATTTTATTTTTCCTTCACTTATGAAGCTCAGTTTGGCTGGATATGAAATTCTGGGTTGGAAGTTCTTTTCTTTAAGGATGTTGAATATTGGCCCCCACTCTCTTCTGGCTTGTAGAGTCTCTGCTGAGAGATCTGCTGTGAGTCTGATGGGCTTCCCTTTGTGGGTGACCTGACCTTTCTCTCTGGCTGCCCTTAGTATTTTCTCCTTCATTTCAACCCTGGTGAATCTGATGATTATGTGCCTTGGGGTTGCTCTTCTTGCAGAATATCTTTGTGGTGTTCTCTGTATTTCCTGGAGTTGAGTATTGACGTGTCTTGCTAGGTTGGGGAAATTTTCCTGGATAATATTCTGAAGAGTGTTTTTTATCTTGGATTCATTCTCTTCATCACATTCTGGTACACCTATCAAACATAGGTTGGGTCTCTTCACATAGTCCCACATTTCCTGGAGATTTTGTTCATTCCTTTTTGCACTTTTTTTCTTTGATCTTGCTTTCTCATTTTATTTCATTTAGTTGATCTTCGACTTCTGATATTCTTTCTTCTGCTTGGTGAATTTGGCTGTTGAAACTTGTGCATGCTTCGTGAAGTTCTCGTGTTATGTTTTTCAGCTTCTTCAATTCATTCATATTCCTCTATAAGTTGTCCATTCTTGTCATCATTTCCTCGAATCTTTTTTCAAATCTTTTTTCAGGGTTCTTAGTTTCTTTGCACTGATTTAGAACATGTTCTTTTAGCTCACTGAAATTTCTCATTATCCACTTTCTGAAGTCTGATTCCATCATTTTGTCACACTCATTATCCGTCCAGCTTTGCTCCCTTGCTGGTAAGAAGTTTTGGTCCTTTGTAGGAGGTGAAGTGTTTTGGTTTCCGGTGTTTTCCTTATTTTTGAGCTGGTTTCTTCCCATCTTTATAGATTTATCCACCTGTCATCTTAGTAGTTGCTAATTTTTCAATTTGGTCTCTGTTGGACACCCAGATTGTTGATTATGAGGTATTTCTGTTACTTAGTTTTCCTTCTAATGGTCTAGCCCCTCTGCTGTATGAGTGCTGCGGTCCCCTCCAGGCCCTGCTTCTCTGGGGTACACCTGTAGCAGCTGTGGAACAGTGAGGGATGCTACCAGCGTTTTCTTCTGCTATCTTTGTTTCAGAATGATGCCCACCAAATGTCAGTCAGATTAGTCCTTTTTTTGGGGGTGATAATTCTTTGGATATACAGGGGTCAGAGAGCTGCTTGAGGAGATGGTCTGTGGTTTATCGGAGCTCCAGTGCTGAGCTGTGACCTCCATTGTTCATTCAGCATTGTTAGGAGGATGTGTTTATGTCTGCTGCAACAGAACTTATAAACCCCCCTCTTTTTATCCCCCTTAGATGCTCTGTCTCAGGGAGTTGGGGATTTCTTTATGAGTATCTGTTGCACTGTCCTGCCCAGCTAGGATGCAGTCTAATCACTATTTTTCTGCTGGGGCTCCACCCTGCTAGCGTGGGTCCACCCTGTAACTGTGGGGCTCCGTTCTGCTGTGGCTTGCTCCACCCTGTTGTGGCTTGCTCCACCCTGCTGGCAGAGTCTCTCTGTTATGGCAGGTTGCCTCGGCAACAGCAGGCTGTGTCAGCCCTGGGTGGTACTTCAGTAGTGAGGGATTGCGTCAGTAGTGGTGGACACCCCTCCCCCACTGGGCTGCACCATCCTAGATGCCAGCAGCAAAACTCTCAGCCCTGAGCGCCTCCTATCGCTGCCCTGCTTGTCCCTATCAGGGTGGGACCCGCTGAGCCCAATCACCCAGCTACCTGCCTCAGATTCCATCCTCTCTCTCTCTTTCTCTTCCTCTCCCCAAGCTGAACGGTCGACTCTCTCACTGGCGCCCCAGTAGCCTGCCGATAGCGCACCGGGATCCGAGCAATCTCCCGTGCCACTGCCCACTGCACCGGCTCAGATCACGTTTCCCAGGAATCTCCTGGTCTGGCTCATTGTCCAAGTCCCATTCAATCAGGTGGACATTCCAATCTTTCCTTCCAAATCTCAGATTGCTGGTTTAACAGGGCATCTGGACCAGTGAGTTTTGTGCCAGGTGCCACTGCGCTGCGGAACAGGCTGAAGTGGCCACGCGAGCCGGCTATGCTAGCATCCCTTGTCTCTCCCACACCTGGGACCCTCAGCGTTCTGTGGGCAAAAAAGATCTGTCTGAGAATGCGGCTAGGACTCACCCTCTGTGCCTTCACTGAGAGCTGCAATCCGGAGTCACCTCTACGACGCCATCTTGGAAGTCCCCCTGTCAGAGCAGATTCTAAGAGTAGAGAAGCCCTGCCAGTTTGGAGTTGGTGGACAGATAACTGGTCATTTTTCTTGCACTCTATAAACCACCTATTTCACCTCATTTTAGGTGTCTTCAGGGGAATGATGACATTTGGGCTTTGGACTACTTGAACGTAGATATTACAGGGTACAGACCAGTGAATTCTTGTGTGGTCTTCCTACACACTCCTGTAACTGCTATATCTAAACAATCCAGTTCTCTGTTCTTGATTTTCTTGGCAGTCAGCCTTCAGGCAGACTTTCTGTCCAGACTTCCAAGCCTATGAGCCATTGACCACACTGGTGCTAGTTAAATGCATTGGTCAGAAAAACTTTAAATAATGGGTTCTCTAATAATCATTATACTTTTTATGAGACAGATTAAAAAGCTCAAGTAAAATTTTCAACAATATAACCTCATGCGATTGTTTATTACTTGCACATAAGTAGATCTATCCACATGGGATAAATATACTTTTGCCAGTCATCACAGTTGAGTAGGACTAACAATTTGCAAACCTTCTTTTTTTTCTTTTAGAAAAGGGGTATGAGGATCAAAGCAGTGGCTTGTTTTTAAATGTTACATTACAGTAGGGAAGTAAAAGTGATGACTTGATGAATATTGTATACTATTGAAAACATGTTTGCACAAAGAGCTCTTGTGCTTTAAGGAAATATCACATCTATTACCTTAATCCTCTAACACTTCCATGTTGAAAGTAGGACAGGGAATTTTAACTATTTTTATAGAGGAAGCACCTCAACTGTGGAGGAGCTAAGTGAATTTTTACCAGTTGAAAGTAAAGCCAGCACCAAAACCAAGAACTGTTCTTCCAGGCCAACAGCCTTCCACTGAACCAATGTTCTGACTGTTCATCTGTATTGCTGCAACACATTCACCCAAAAGCTTAATAGTCATGCTTTCTTTCTTATACTCACTTCTTATTTTTTCTACAAAAACAAACTCTTAATCTTTACTAATCTGTAAAGGCTTCTTTGGAGAAAATTCTATCTGTTCTATTTGGGGTAAAAGGGCTTTATTTTATTTGGAATATAGGTACCCTCTTTCCCCCCCTTTTCTCATGGCCTTTCTCTCCTATTCCACATCTCCTTGTGTAACTCCCTTTTACTTCCTTTCTTTTTACTTTTTCCAAGGCTTATAGAGAAACAGGAAGGAATATAGGTGCTTGAGAGAAGATTAAAAAGTACCACAAGGAGGGAGGAGGCAAGATGGTGTCATAGAGGTGACTCAGGATAGCAGCTCTCAGTGAAGGTGCAGAGGGTGAGTCCTAGCCACATTCTCGGATGTTCCTTTTATGCCCACAGAGCGTTGAGAGTCCCAGGTGTAGAAGAGACATGGGACACTAGCGCAGCTGGCTAATGCAGCTGGCTCCCGCTGCCTCTTCAGCTGGCGCCACAGCGGGACCCGGCATGGAACTCACTGGTCTGGGTGCCCTGTTAAACCGGCAACCTGAGATTTGGAAGGGCAGATTGGCATGTTCATCTGATTGAACGGGACTTGGACAATGAGCTAGACCAGGAGTTTCCTTGGAGGTGTGATCTGAGCCGGGGTAGTGGGCAGTGGCATGGGAGATCGCACAGATCCCAGTGCCCGATTGGCAGGCTACTGGGTTGCCAGTGAGAGAGTCGACCTTTCAGCTTGGGGAGAGGAAGAGAGAGAGAGATAGGACGGACTCTGAGGCAGGGAGCTGGGTGATCGGGCTCGGTGGGTCCCACGCTCATGGGGACAAGCAGGGCGGCGACTGGAGATGCTTGGGGCTGAGAGTTTTGATGCCAGCATCTAGGACGGTGCAGCCCGGTGAGGGAGGGGTGTCCACCATTGCTGACACAGTACACCCCCACTGAAGGACCGCCCAGGACTGACGCAGCCTGCCGTTGCTGAGGCAACCTGCAATAACAGAGAGACTCCATGCTCCACAGCAGAAGGGAGCCCAGCAGCAACAGGGCAGACCCACGCTAGCAGGTCAGAGCCCCGGCAGGCAAATAGTGAATAGACTGCCGCCTAGTGGGGCAGGACAGTGCAACAGATACTCATAAAGAAAGCGCCAACTCCCTGAGACAGAGCATCTAAGGAGGGGGGAAAAAGGGTGGTGTTTTATGAGTTCTACAGCAGCAGACATAAACAACCTCCCAACAACGCTGAATGAAAAACGGAGCTCACAGCTCAGCACTGGAGCTCCTATAAAGCACAGACTGTCTCCTCAAGCAGCTCCCTGACCCCTGTATATCCAAGGAGTCACCCCAGAAAAGGACAAATCAGACTGACATTTGGCTGGCATCATTCTGAAACAAGGGCAGCAGAAGAAGAAACTGGTATCATCCCTCACTGTTCCGCAGCTGCTGCAGGTATACCCCAGACAAGCAGGGCCTGGAGTGGACCTCAGCACTCGTACAGCAGAGGGGATAGACCATTAGAGGGAAAACTAAGTAACAGAAATACTTCATCATCAACAATCTCAGCGTCCACACAGAGACCCAATTGAAAAATCAGCAACTACTAAGACGACAGGCAGATAAATCCATAAAGATGGGAAGAAACCAGCACAAAAAAAAGGAAAGCACCCGAAACCAAAACACCTCACCTCCAAAAAAGGACCAAAACTCTTCACCAGCAAGGGAACAAAGCTGGATAAAGAATGAATGTGACGAAATGATGGAATCAGACTTCAGAAAGTGGATAATGAGAAACTTCAGTGAGCTAAAGGAACATGTACTAAACCAGTACAAAGAAAGTAAGAACCTTGAAAAAAGATTTGAAAAAAGATTCGAGGAATTGATAACAAGAATGGACAACTTAGAAAGGAATATGAATGAATTGAAGGAGCTAAAAAACACAACACGAGAACTTCACGAAGCATGCACAAGTTTCAACAGCCGAATTGACCAAGCAGAAGAAAGAATATCAGAAGTTGAAGATCAACTCAATGAAATAAAACAAGAAACCAAGATTAAAGAGAAAAGTACAAAAAGGAATGAACAAAATCTCCAAGAAATGTGGGACTATGTGAAGAGACACAACCTATGTTTGATAAGTGTACCAGAACGTGACGAACAGAATGAATCCAAGCTGGAAAACACTCTTCAGAATATTATCCAGGAAAATTTCCCCAACCTAGCAAGACAGGTCAATACTCAACTCCAGGAAATACAGAGAACACCACAAAGATGCTCGGCAAAAAGAGCAACCCCAAGGCACATAATCATCAGATTCACCAGGGTTGAAATGAAGGAGAAAATACTAAGGGCAGCCAGAGAGAAAGGTCAGGTCACCCACAAAGGGAAGCCCATCAGACTCACAGCAGATCTCTCGGCAGAGACTCTACACACCAGAAGAGAGTGGAGGCCAATATTCAACATCCTTAAAGAAAAGAGATTTCAACCCAGAATTTCATATACAGCCACACTGAGCTTCATAAGTGAAGGAAAAATAAAATCCTTCATGAACAAGCAAGTACTCAGAGATTTTGTCACCACTAGGCCTGCTTTACAAGAGCTCCTGAAAGAGGCACTACACATAGAAAGAAACAACCAGTTCCAGCCATCCTAAAAGCATACCAAATGCTAAAGACCATCAACAAAATGAAGAATGTACATGAACCAACGGGCAAAACAGCCAGCTAGCATCAAAATGGCAGTATCAAATTCACACATAACAATATTAACCCTGAATGTAAATGGGCTAAATGCACCAATCAAAAGACACAGACTGGCAAATTGGATAAAAAAAACAAAACCCATCAGTGTGCTGTGTCCAGGAAACCCACCTCACATGCAAAGATACACAAAGGCTCAAAATAAAAGGATGGAGGAAGATTTACTAAGCAAATGGAGAGCAAAAAAAAGCAGGAGTTGCAATTCTCATCTCTGATAAAATAGACTTTAAAGCAACAAAGATCAAAAGGGACAAAGAAGGTCATTACATAATGGTAAAAGGATAGATAAAACAAGAAGAGCTAACGATTTTAAATATATATGGACCCAATGTAGAAGCACCCAGATATATAAGGCAAGTTCTTAATGACTTACAAAGAGACTTAGACTCCCACACAATAATAGTGGGAGACTTTAACACTCCACTGTCAATAGCAGACAGATCAACCAGACAGAAAATTAACAAGGATATCCAGGTCTTGAACTCAGACCAGGAACAAGCAAACCTGATAGACATTTACAGAACTCTCCACCCCAAATCCACAGAATATACATTCTTCTCAGCACCACATCACACCTACTCCAAAATTGACCACATAATTGGAAGTAAAGCACTCCTCAGCAAATGCAAAACAACGGAAATCATAACAAACAGTCTCTAAGACCACAGTGCAATCAAGTTGGAACTCAGAATTCAGAAAATAACTCAGAACTGCACAGCTTCATGGAAACTGAACAACTGGCTCTTGAATGTTGATTGGATAGACAATGAAATGAAGGCAGAAATAAAGAAGTTCTTTGAAACCAACGAGAATGAAGACACAACGTACCAGAATCTCTGGGACACATTTAAAGCAATCTGTAGAGGAAAATATATAGCAATAAGTGCCCACATGAGAAGAGTGGAGAGATCCAAAATTGACACCCTATCGTCAAAATTGAAAGAGCTAGAGGAGCAAGATCAAAAAAGCTCAAAACCTAACCGAAGACAAGAAATAACTAAGATCAGAGCAGTACTGAAGGAGATAGAGACAAGAAAAACCCTTCAAAAAATCAATAAATCTAAGAGCTGGTTTTTTGAAAAGATCAACAAAATAGACAGACCACTAGCCAGACTGATAAAAAAGAAAAGAGAGAACAACCAAATAGATGCAATAAAAAACGATAAAGGGGAAATCACCACAGATTCCACAGAAATTCAAACCATCATCAGAGAATACTACAAACAACTCTATGCACACAAACTAGTAAATCAGGAAGAAATGGATAAATTCCTGGACGCCTGTGTCCTCTCAAGCCTAAACCAGGAGGAAGCCGAAATTATGAGTAGACCAATAACAAAGTCAGAATTTGAGGCAGCAATTAAGATCCTACCACACAAAAACAGCCCAAGTCCAGATGGGTTCACAGCTGAATTCTACAAGACACACAAAGAGGATCTAGTACCATTACTTCTGAAACTATGCCACATAATCCAAAAAGAGGGAACCCTTCCCAAATCATTTTATGAGACCAACATCATCCTGATACCAAAACCTGGCAGAGACTCAACAAGAAAAGAAAACTTCAGGCCAATATCCATGATGAACATAGATGTAAAAATCTTCAATAAAATACTGGCAAATGGATTGCAACAGCACATTAAAAAACTTATCCATCATGATCAATTAGGATTCATCCCGCGGATGCAAGGCTGGTTCAACATACACAAGTCTATAAATGTAATTCACCACATAAACAGAAGCAAAAACAAAAACCACATGATTATCTCAATTGACGCAGAGAAGGCATTTGACAAAATTCAACAGCCCTTTATGCTAAAAACCCTCAATAAACTTGGTATTGATGGAACATATCTCAAAGTAATCAAAGCTATTTACAACAAACCAACAGCCAATATCATACTTAATGGGCAAAAACTGGAAGCAATCCCTTTGAAATCCGGACTAGACAAGGATGCCCTCTCTCACAACTTCTATTCAACATAGTACTGGAAGTTCTAGCCAGAGCAATCAGGCAAGAAAAAGAAATAAAGGGTATTCAAATAGGAAAGGTGGAAGCCAAATTGTCTCTATTTGCAGACGACATGATAGTATACCTAGAAGACCCCATCACCTCAGCCCAAAAGCTCCTGAAACTGATAAGCAACTTCAGCAAAGTCTCAGGATATAAAATCAATGTGCAAAAATCACAAGCATTCCTATACACCAATAACAGACTTAAAGAGAACCAAATCAAGAATGAACTGCCATTCACAATTGCTACAAAGAAAATAAAATACCTAGGAATACAACTCACTAGAAATGTAAGGGACCTCTTTAAGGAAAACTACAAACAACTGCTCAATGAAATAAGAGAGGACACAAACAGATGGAGAAACATTCCATGTTCGTGGTTAGGAAGAATCAATATTGTGAAAATGGCTATACTGCCCAAAGTAATTTACAAATTCAATGCTATCCCCATCAAACTACCATTGAATTTCTTCACAGAACTGGAAAAAACCACCTTGAATTTCATATGGTACCAAAAAAAGAGCCCGCATAGCCAAGTCAATTCTAAGCAAAAAGAACACAGCGGGAGGCATCACACTACCAGACTTCAAACTATACTATAAGGCTACAGTAATCAAAACAGCATGGTACTGGTACCAAAACAGAGATATAGACCAATGGAACAGAACAGAAGCATCGGAGGCAACACAACATATCTACAACCATATTATCTTTGATAAACCAGACAAAACAGGCAATGGGGAAAGGATTCTCTATTTAATAAATGGTGTTGGGAAACTGGCTAGCCATGTGCAGAAAGCAGTAACTGGACCCCTTTCTGACACCTTACACTAAAATTAACTCCAGATGGATTAAAGACTTAAACATAAGACCTGACACCATAAAAACCCTAGAGGAAAATCTAGGCAAAACCGTTCAGGACATAGGAGTAGGCAAGGACTTCATGAACAAAACACCAAAAGCATTGGCAACAAAAGCCAAAATAGACAAATGGGACCTAATCAAACTCCACAGATTCTGCACGGCAAAAGAAACCGTCACTAGAGTGAGTCAGCAACCATCAGAATGGGAAAATATCTTTGCAGTTTACACATCTGACAAAGGACTGATATCCAGAATTTACAAAGAACTTAAACAGATTTACAGAAAAAAAAAACAAACAAACAAGCCCATTCAAAAATGGGCAAAGGATATGAACAGAAACTTTCCAAAGAAGATATACATGAGGCCAACAAACATGTGAAAAAGTGCTCATCATCATTGGTCATTAGAGAGATGCAAATCAAAACCACATTGAGATATCATCTCACACCAGTTAGAATGGCGATCATTAAAAAATCTGGAGACAACAGATGCTGGAGAGGATATGGAGAAAGAGGAACACTCTTACACTGTTTGTGGGAGTGTAAATTAGTTCAACCATTGTGGAAGACAGTGTGGCGATTCCTCAGGGACCTAGAAATAGAAATTCCATTTGACCCAGCAATCCCATTACTGGGTATCTATCCAAAAGACTATAAATCGTTCTACTATAAGGACACATGCACACGAATGTTCATTGCAGCACTGTTTACAATAGCAAAGACCTGGAACCAACCCAAATGCCCATCGATGATAGACTGGACTGGGAAAATGTGGCACATATACACCATGGAATATTATGCAGCAATCAAAAATGATGAGTTTGTGTCCTTTGTAGGGACACGGATGAATCTGGAGAACATCATTCTCAGCAAACTGACACAAGAACAGAAAAAGAAATACTGCATATACTCACTCATAGGTGGGTGAGAAAAATGAGAACACATGGACACAGAGAGGTGGTCTACTATACACTGGTGACTGTTGGGGGAAATGCGGGAGGGACAGTGGGGGGTTTGGGGGGGTAGACTGGGGATGAATACCAAGTGTGGGTGAAGGGGTGAAGGCAGCAAAACACACTGCCATGTGTGTACCTATGCAACTATCTTGCACGTTCTGCACATGTACCCCAAAACCTATAATGCAATAAAAATTAAAAAAAAAAAAGCACCACAAGTTCTTTTATTTTTAAGTGATTCTACAGTTGTCAAATAGTTGGATCTGATGGATTACAGGCATTCAGCATCTTAACTTCAAAACCCTGTGACTTACATATTAGCAGGCTCTGGAAGTCACATGAGTTTTTGCCTCTCATAAAATATCTGAGATGGAGGCCCTGGGTCCTGTATTTGCATTAATTTTTGGCAGTTGAATTAAAGCCAGATTTTAAAACTGAACTTTTGGGCTCCAAATACATTCATTATTTATATTATCCAATGACATGTAGACATTTAAAATGAACACCGCTTATTTCTGGAGATTTGATAGGAAGTGATATTTCTAATTTTGTCTGTGAATTACCTTCCTCACAACACAGAAGGCAAGTCACGACATGGCTTTCTCCTACAAAATCTAGAAAATCTTCCTGCCAGCATTTCTCCTTTGCTTGTGCACATTGAATACAAGTAGATGTGGTTCCCAAGAAATCAAGAGTCCATTCCGTGTCCATGGAAAGCAGGTTGGAAATTACCTCATCCTTTCTAATAAAGGGAGAAGATAACACTGATTTCTTCAGGGAAACCCAACACAATCCATATCTAGCTCCTCCTTAAGTCTTAAGATGTGATTTCAATGCCAGTGCAGTTTCTAAAAACAAATGTTGCTTGAATTTTCAGTAAGCCAGTGTTCTCAGGGCTGTGGTATCCTCCTTAGAATCCTGGCACTTCTGAGAACTATGTTGTGGTGTAGTGATGAAGCCATCAAGTCACTGAAAAGATAACTGTGAACAATAGGGAACTGTGCGGAGTAGCTTATTTTCAATCTTTCAATCTTCAGCGTGTCCCAATTTGTCTTTCTTTGGCTAAGCCACTAAAGTTAGTCACAGCACTGTGTAAAACGAGGAGTTGTATTTTCAGAAGGTAACCATCTTTCAAAGGAAGGATAAGCACAGAATCTAGGCATGGCTCCACATTTAGGAATTTGATAGAAGCATTCTTCTCATGATTGGTCATGTTTCAGACAGCCTCGTTGTTTGAACTTCACGTTTTGATGTAATTGTTTAATTCAGTGATCACCCATATGGGTCTTTGAAGGACTCCATAAACAACTATGAAGAGTTCACTGCCTAGACTCACCGCATGGAAATGCAATTTAGTTAACCTTTCAGAATTTGGTATTAGAAGAAATGAAGCCGTTGGAAAAAGATAAGTAGCAGGTTACTGCTGATGTGGGCTCTGGGGCTAGGCAGGTGATGGTACAGATTGCCTTCTGAAGTGAATGCCAGCCTCTTCCTCAGGGAAGATCTGAGGTGTTAAGATGCTCACTAGTAACTGTGCATTGTTTAACTGCATACTCAAATAGGTCCTTCTCGATACTTGAGTAGTCTCACCTGTTCAGTGCATTGTCAGAAAATCTGGGTTCTAGTCTAGCACCAACTAACCTGGTGACCTTCAGAAAATTGCTTTGACTCTCTGTGCATGAAGATTGGATGGCATCAGTATTTTTTTTTTACCTTTTTATTAACCCACCTATCATTTCAAAAACATTAAAATTTTATGCTCTTCTCTAATTTTTTTAAATTACAATGTCCATGGTAACTATAATAAAAATGGCATCCATACTGGATAATGTTTTTTTGAAAGATATTTGACACTAACTTGATTCTGATTATGTGCCATTTCTTTCACTTACCAAGTTTGAACTCCTGAGATTTTTTTAGGGTTCTGAAACTCTATATTCTGGAGACCTATCTAGGCAAAAGTGATTTTAAAAGAACCACTTTCTGGTTTTCTCTTATCTCTGTGACTCATCAACAAGAATGTCAGGAAAGCATACCTTACTTTTTACTCTATTTTGACTGAGAATATCCCTGGACTTTCACATCAGATGCCCACACACATACAGGCCAGAGTCAGGATATGTCGGTCAGTCAGCCGGTCGGTCGGTCGGTCTGTCTGTTGGTCTGTTGGTCTGTCTGTCTGTCTGTCTGTCTGTCTGTCGGTCTGTCTCTCTCAGGTACCTTTCAGTAGTTAATTTGCACCAGAAAGAAATGTTTACTGCTTTCTGTTCTGATATTTTCTGATTGCTTATTTGATTTACATGTAGCATTCTGTTGAACTAGTTGCCTACATTGGAATGTTGAGTATAAACATTGCTCTGAGTCTGTGAATAAATATTGCTCTGAGTCTGAGTTGTGAAATTCTTCATAAACTTCATCAAATCCTCAGTTGTTTTCCAAGTGGTAACACATTCTTTATCACTTATAATTTTACCAGTCTGGTAGCATAGAATTGTCAGAGCACAGAGAGAATTTGGAGCCTCAGATTTGGACCTCTCAGTTTTACAGAAGAGAAAACTGAGGCTCCAAGTTCACTGCAATTGAGTCTCACTGGAAATCAGGTGTGATTTTGCTTAAATTTCATCCTCTTCCTTAAGATGCCTATACAATGCCTACAGTTCTTCATAGATCTGTTTCCATCAGCTGTTCTTTACATATTGGCTTCTATACTGCATAATGTTGGAACTTGGGTGACCTAATTGAAGACACTGATTTTTGCTTTGCTAAAAGCTTCTAAAGCTATAAATAAGTAATTGTGGGAAGATGCTTGACGGCCTTTAAGCTAAAATAATAATCTCTTGGGTTGATAGGGTTTCTCTCTTATAAAATCTAAAAGCACTTCTTACATATTAGCACATTCATCTTCAACATCCCTCTGGAACTACAGCAACAGATTTGATCATCTGGATGATTCAACAAAACTTGGAACAAGGATTTGCCAAATGATCCATTGTGTGTCCTGCCCATGAGTTCAATCTAAATTACTGGGATTAAAGAAATTATGAGACAAAGTCCTGCCTTTGAGTTAGTTATAATGGGATATGCAATTATGAGATGAGAAAGGAACACAGGAATATTTGTATAGATCATTCCATTATAGAAGATGGTAACACCACAACTTGAGGTAGTGGCTAAAACTAGGGACATGGCAACTGTGGGAACAGGTGAGATGGAATACAGATTTATGCTAAAACAAGGAGATGGGAGAGAGGAGCATTTGGCTTATGATGAAAGGGAATCAGTCATTCAACGGGAGTTTTGTTTGGCCAAACTGGAAGCAGGAATCAAGGGGAGATCAACAGAGATTAGAGAATGTGGTGGGCTGAAAAGGTGAAAATACAAATCAACTGAAGAGGAAGAAAGGTAGTTAAAAATTGATAAACATTTAGTTTTTTTAAATATTTTTGTTTCCCCAGATAATCTCCAAAGTTTGTTCTTAGTCAAATATTCTTTTTCCTTCTTTTCAAATCTGAGAGATAACTAGGATGATTCATATTACACCCATTTTAACAGATGAAAAACTGAAGCCTAGAGAAGCTAAAGGGCTTATCTCAAAGTCACATGGTAATTGGTAAAGACTAAACAAACCTAATATCAGTTGATCCTCTGGTAACTCACACTCATCATTCTACTTCCTCTTATTCCCCCTTCCCCTTTGGTTATCTCTAAGCCTATTTGAACCGTAAGCCCAAGACCCATTTCTTTACATAGCTTTTGCTGACTTACCTCAGCCATTCCCTGTTATGCCAGAGGAGCCCACCTTAGCTTCCTTAATCTTTCATGAGCTATTTGCCATGTATATTTTAAGCAAGGCAACTACCTGCCTCGGGAACAAAAACTTGAATTCACAGATTATGACTGTTATCATTGGGTTGGTTGTTAACTTGGTTGGCTTTATCCAAGATTAATGGCATGTGATGAAGGATGCACTGTTGAATCAGCTTGGCTTGCAGAGGTGAAATGAAAGGCAAAACTTTTCCTGCTTACTAATGGCCATAGCTGTGGAAAGGAATCTATTGTTTAAACACAGAATTTGACAATAGAAGTGGAAAGGAAAACATAATCACTACATATTGCAATATTTCTTTCCAATACTTATTTTATAGTGTTATCAATGTGGTAGCTTCCAAACTCCTTTTGTGTGCTTTTGTTACTGTCCTCTGAACTCAAATCCATCTTTCCAGTGCTGCCAAAATTATGGGTCTAAAACACAAGTCTGACTCTGTCACTTATCCAGGAAAACCCTTCAGCAACTCCTCACTTGCCTAGAACAACGCAATGTTCTTACCTGAATATACCAAGACTCCATCATGTGCCCCACCCAGCTCTCCAGCTTCACTTTTTGCCACTCTCTACTCTGAAATGTATTTCACCTCACTTGTATTTCCACAAGCACCCTGAGAAGTGTCACCTTTTCATATCTTTTCTCCTTTGGTGCCCGAATCTTTTCCTATTAACTTGCCCATCTGCTATTTAGCCTTCAATATTCAACTCTGGCCCCATCTCTTCTAAAAAGTCTACCCTGAACCCTACTCTTTCCCATCTCTGGCTGGCCTAAAGACCCCTCTTTGGGGGTCATAGATGCCTTTCTGTGTACTATCATTGAAATAAGAAATTGAATACAAAGTAATGTCTTCACATTTCATTATCATACATTGCCATTGTTAACATCTCCTGTAGTATATGTAACCACCACATACTTGGCACACAGGCAATTAGGAAAGGTCTGCTGAATAGAATCAAGCTATAAGAGGGATGCTATTTAGATTTTTCATGTGATAAAAATAATTTTCAGAGCAACTCACCGTCTTTCCCAAGTTTCAGAACCAGGAAATGGAGGGAACTAACTGCTACAGCACAATGCATCTAACAATTCTGCTTTCATTTCTGTCTGGTCCAGCAAATTCTAAGAGTGGAATTATAAGGTTCTCAAGAGCATAAGTAACTTTTTTCTTATTTCCTAATCCCAAGCATATTCATATAGGAAGAACTAAAAAATGTTTGGTGCAATTGACCTGAATTTTCTTCATATGCCCTTTATTATTTCTTTGGAGCTAGGGTACATCTCTATCTTTGAATACTGTCTGTATTAAAGAGTCACTATTTCCACAGTTATTTAGCAGACAGATATTAAAGAAAGACTTGATTGTTTTTCCCCAAAAATTAGTTTTCTAGATTCTCTTATTGGTGACCTTACCCAATATCTCTCATAAAGTTTCAGTATAATGAGAGTGATGGTATAATATATCACACATTTGAGAATGAAAGGGAGCACTATTAACAATAATTTGAGAGAACACATGTGACTGGAGCTGTGCTAGCCAAAACCAGGACGTGTGGTCATCCTAAGTATAGTGACTCCCAGATAGGGGGAATTTAAATTCCAAATTTGTAACCAAGACTTTAAATCAAACTTTTGCTGTCCTCTGAGTTTATCATAGCATGGCAAAGTGCTGACAGTCGGACACAGCTTTTCAAAATGTAGAATTCCTCGTCAAAATCTGGAATGCCCAAAGAAATAATATATATTTTCTAATATTAAAAGGCATATGTGAACCTCAAAATTAACTTTATTTTCATTTAAAGCCACTATCAGAGTAATTTTTATGAAAGAGTGGTAGGAGAGTTGTTTGCCACCAGCATACTGTGGCACTCTGGAATACATAAACCTTGCACAGGGATACTACCAAATTGGGATCAGTGTATAAAGTGCATATTCTGGGTTTTCATAGCTTTATCAGCTTGCCTGCCTGGTGCATCTTGGCTGACTTCATTGTTCATGAAATACAGTGAAGAGTGGGGACCAACTTGGTCTTATTTAAGAGGTAAAATGCAGGGCAACATGAAGCTATTGGTAAATATAAGGAGTTTTCTTTAATAGGGATATACAAGAACTTTGTTTTATTAGTAATAAGAGATAGAGTCAAGGCAGTTATCCACAGAGACTCCAGCCTGAAGTTTATCCCAATGAAGAGTGACAACCACAGACACTATTCTAGATGTTCTAAGCTAGCATATTGTTATAGCTTGATTATTAAAAGTCCTGGTAATAAAAACTTTAGAGTGTTCTGTGAAAACAGAAAGATGGAGAATCATGGTTAAAGAATAGGTATTCCAGACTGCCCTACCCCACCTAGTATTAAGACATTTTGACTCAGAGGCAACTATGGATATTATTTTCTTTTTATTTCTTTAATTTAAAAATCAAATAATTGTCAATAATAAAGGAAGGCCATGTGCAGATACCTAACGTGGACATAGACCACAAGCAAAGTTTTTGGAAGCAAATGTCTTCTTTAGTGCTCCTCTTGCCCTAAAAATACATTTAGGACATATTTATGGGAGAATTCCACTAGTTGGGTTTTCATCTAGACAAACACTACTAACTTATGGGTCTTTTGAAATTATCTGGAGGTGTTTTGATTGTCGTGGTGACTGGTGGGACACCACTGGCATCAGTGGGTGGAAGTCAGGGGTAGTATCAGCCCTTTGCCCTTCAGTGCACAGAACTGTCCTGTACAGTAAAGGATTGTCTTTCCCCAAATGCCAATAGTGCCTCATTGTGAAAGGCCATGGAGAGCACACATTCTCATGTGGTAACATGTATTCTGTTTTCTCCATATATATAAAAGTTAAAGCAAAATTTTCATATTTTAAAACTACAAAAAAAATCACTCCTGCATTAGCTTTCTATTAGTATGATTATTTTGACTGAGAATATTTTTTAATATTTGGCAAAGCTCTCTTTATTAGCTTGTGTAGTCTACCTAGTTCTTTTTTTTCACACTTTCATTTTTTTTTAATAAGGAATTTAAGTCCACAGTATCTTAAAGTTTAATGCTTGGAAGAGACACAAATTCAAGGTGATAAAAATATTGATTAGATGACACATAACATGCCTCATGAACACTTGACTTCACGAACAAGGTATAACCATGAAAACAACACTCTATTTTGGGCTCCCAAAATCAAAAGTAAGATTAGAACTAATATATTTACTCTATCACAGATATTTAGTATACTCAATACAATAATGCACTAACAATTTCTTTTAAAAAACACTAACATTATACAGTGTTTCTGTGTTTCACATTATTTTTTTTCCACAGCTGTTGAAAATTTCAGCCTCAGTTGAACCATGATCTGCATGACAGGCTATAAATTGTCAATAGTTCTGTTTCTTTGGAAAAGTACAGTTGTGGCATTTACTCATTTTAGCTGATAGCTAAAATGGAAAAATACACACTGGACCTGCAGTTAAGTTTTTGACAATGCCAAGGATCAAAAACAGACTAAACATTTGTTGAAGCTCAAAAGGTATTGCATTGATCTTAATAGAGATACTGTCATCTCTAGGTAAGGATGCTCACTGAGCCTATTCTGTTTCTTCACCTCTACATGTTTTCTCTTCTATAACACACTTCCAAGAGACAAGATCATGTAGTCAGCCACACTAGGTCCATTTGACCTTTCTCATTCTCTGGTCTCTTCCCTGTGACTTTTGACAAAAATACTCAGTTCACAATATTAGCTGCCTGCTTCTGATGGGTAGGAGGTATATAATCAAAATACTTCCACCAAAGCACTCTATGGTCTAGACTTGATACTTAATTTTGTTTTTGGCATTTCTCAACAAGGATACCTTGAGGTAATAGGAGATATTTTGGTAAGTGAAAATAATTCCTGCTTGGAACACAGCTTACTGAACTCAGAATTTCATTTCTTTGAGTATTAGGCAGTTCTCAATAAACCGATGTATGTTGAGGAATAACTCTAAAGAGGTTAGCAATATCCTGTTTAGGAATAAATTTAGAAAACTGAAGGCCTTGTCAGCCCACTTTTCCCAGATTTCTTAGTTTGAGTGCCTCTGTTGACACAGGGTCCAGCCTGCTGATCAGATCTGCCTGCCTCATTCAGGGGTAGCAAGACTGTCTGGACCTTGACGTTCCTCAATCCGGGGCCTGTGCAGTCAGAAGATGACAACTCCTGCTGGAGTCTCTGGGTAGCAGTGGAGTTGAGGGCCTTTTCCTTGGGCCTAGCCACTGGAGGGGAGCTGTCAGAAGTTGCTGCTGGAACTGCAGTCACCACTGACTGATCTACACCTGTAGAGGGCTCCCAAGTAGATAGTGTGGATTTAGCTCTGGAGGCCCTAGAATCCCCAGAAAGCTTCAGCTCCAGATTCTGAATCTTTAACATGCACCAGGTTTTTAATTCATCCACCAAGGATATCTGTTGTTTTTCCCCCTCATGCTTCTCTGTGTCTGAGTGCTATTGCAGGTGGTTCAGGCACTCTGTCCTCTCTGCAGAGAGTCGCTCAACCATCAGCTTGTCCAAAATACGCATTTGGTGCTGGGTCTTGTTCTCCATCTGCCCCAGCTTTATATTCATTTTGTCCTGAACCGATCCCAGCTCTGCTTTTATCTCCTCCACAGTAGCCTCCAACTGATTCTCCAGCTTGTTGATAAGAGGTTCACATCGACAACCATTTATTGGTGCCTGCATCACTTTCCCGTCCTTGCCCTGGTACAATGTGTACAGCTGGTATGACCCGAAGTCATGGGGTGGGGGTGGGGATGAACACCAATGCCTGTTCCTCTTTTTAGGGTGATTATGAGTATGCAGGTTCTTCTGATATCCAGGCTGTTGGTCGGATGGTAGGGTGGGATCAGAAAATGCTGACACCTTGGGCCTTGACTTATTTCTTCCGTCATCCTTTGCTCTGGGTTCTGGGGAGGCTGACAGGAACTTTTCTTTGCCTTCTTCCTTTCTGGGCACAGCCTGTTCACTGCTGGGGGTTTCTCCTGCTGAGACACTGACCTGGGGAGCTTTAGTGAGGAGAAGAGCAACTTCCGGGTTATTGTGGTAGCTGGCAGTCTCCAGCAGAGTCTGGCCTGCATTGTTAACAATGGTCATATCTGCCCCAGCTTCCAGTAAGATTTTGGCCACTTTCTTGTGATTTAAGGCAGCAGCAACATGAAGTGCTGTGTCTCCAGACTGGTTCTTTTCATGGACAGAACAGAAAGCACTGAGGAGGAGCCTAATGATGGACAAGTGATTATAGCATGCAGCAATGTGCAAACAGGTGTCTTCTGCCTTGTTCTTGGCAAGCATGTTGGCTCCTGGTTTAACGAGCAGCTTGGCTGACTGGTTGAAACCGAGACAGGATGCTTCATGCAAGGCTGTATTCCCATCCTTGTCTTGTCAGTCCAGGGCACACCCCTCATGGATGAGTGCAGAGATAGTCTCCGTGTTCCCCACCACCGTGGCCCAGTGCAAGGTAGTCTGGTCCCCATCCTCCTGGACATGGAGGTCGCAGCCAGCCTTCAGCAAGATCTGGACCACAGGAAGATGGCCCTTATTGGCAGCAAGAGGCGGGGGGGGGGGGTCCGGCCATGCTTGGTAACCGCTACCTTGGCGCCCTTGTTGATGAGCTGAACCACGTTCTCTCTTTGGCCTTTGTAAGCAGCTGTGAGAAGGTGTTCTGAAAGCGCAGGGACCGCATCTTGCTGACTCATGAATTAGGAAAGAAAGGTTTTCAGGGAGGCGGTAGACAAGTTCCTTCAGCTCAACACGAAGTCACTGGCCCGGGCTGGTACCCATGGGTAAAAATGTTCACAATCATCAGAAGATGTCTTTATGAATATGCCATCTACAGGACCTTTCTCTCCCGCGCTGGACGTCCACGCTCCAGGGACCGAGGCCAGCGACAGGGTAGGGGTGATGGGCGACGTCGGGGACGGGCTCCCGCTGGCTCCTGCGGCCCCAGGGCCTCGGCGCCGCCCAGCGCCGCGTCTTCAGCCACCCGCCCACCAGGCAGCGCTCGCTGCTCCCGCGGGTTACCTGTGGCCAAGCCCTTCAGTCTCTCTACTTCTTATTTGCATTTTAAAAACTTCCCTTATTGTAACAGCTGTGCAAATGTCACTACAGCTTAGGAGGGAAAAAGGATATAGGCTATATTTCTGAACCAATTTAATTAAAGGCATTATTAAAGGAAAATGATTGCACAAGCTTTATTACCTAGAAATGAATAAAATAATGTGATGCTGAATCCAAATGGAACTGAAATCCAAAAGATAAGAATCTTATAAAAAAGATGTGTCACCCCTTGTCACTAGAAGCATAGATTTTAATATTTTAGTCAGATCTTTATGATTATTTCAATGAACTTGGATAGCAATAGAGGATCTGTATCCCGGCAAATCACTGAAAGCTTAGAGCAGTCTTTTTCAGTTAAAATTCACATTGCTAATCACATGTGAAACGGAATAATTTTGTACATATAAGATGCTCAGCGGGTATTTGTTGACAGCTGTATAGATGAATAAGTTAATGGAATAATGAATGAATGAATGCTTATTCCTTGTGACTTTTTTGTGACCAGGAATCTGTGGCTCTAAGTCTTAGCCAAGGGTAATTAATAGTATAACTTTGGGGGAAGACTTTGGTGGCAGTTATTCTAAATTAAAAGGCAAGACAGGGTCAACATTTAAAAACTATGGCAAGCATAGAATCAGAGTGTGCAAATAGATTTCTTCATCACCAAACCTCAAGCCATGTTCAAACTCCTGCTCTATAGCATCTAATCTAATCTTTTGTCTAAGACCTCTTATTTTTTAATAAAAATGTAAAATTTTTATGCCACCTAGTTTTTTATTTCATTGTTGTTTTCTGTTGTTGTGGTTGTGGTTGTTTGATTGGGTTTGTGTTTTTCTTGTAAATTTGTTTTAGTTCTTCATAGATTCTGGATATTAGCCCTTTGTCAGATGGGTAGATTGCAAAAACTTTTTCCCATTCTGTTGGTTGCAGGTTCACTCTAATGATTGTTTCTTTTGCTGTGCAGAAGCTCTGGAGTTTAATTAAGTCCCATTTGTCTATTTTGGCTTTTGTTGCCGATGCTTTTGGTGTTCTAGTCATGAAGTCCTTGCCTATGCCTATGTCCTGAATGGTTTTACCTAGGTTTTCTTCTAGGGTTTTTATGATGTTAGGTCTTATGTTTAAGTCTTTAATCCATCTGGAGTTAATTTTAGTGTAAGGTGTCAGGAAGGGGTCCAGTTTCTGCTTTCTGCACATGGCTAGCCACCAGGTGGCAGTCATTATAAGGCCCAGGTGCCAGTTCTGGGCTTGCAGCTTCCAGGAGACTTGAGGCCCCGGTGACAGGCAAGTCAAGGCTCCCACTGCAACTATGGAGAAGGCTGGAGTGTTTGGCAGTGCTCGTTGTCTAAAAGATCCGACGTTTCCAGAGGCAGGTGGCTAGACAGGTTGGTCAGAGATCAGGCCCCAGAACAGCAGGGTGTGGAGACTGCTGGGATGAGGGGGCTGAGTGCAGGGCAGGGGAGGCTGGTGGCTGTGGGTGGGTAGGCGGAGTGGGCATGGCTGTGAGAACGAGGGCAAAGGACTTGCCTAGAGATTACGAGGTTTTTCCTGTTCACTACATCCCCAGTGCCTGGGAGGTACCTGGTGGGAACTCAATGTGTTTGTGTGGAAGAGAATCCTAGGATGGGCATCAGCCATGGATGACTTCCAAGAATCACGACTTCAATACCCATGCCCCCAGGCCCTGAAAAATGCCCTGAGAAATTTCTTGGAGTCCTTGTGTGCCACAAAGTTACTCATCCCCAGTTCCAGACACCTGCTCCTTCCCTCTTTGGATGCCCTCCACCTGCTGACAGCGGGGGATGATACATCATGCCCCATGTGCCAAGTGGATTCTGCTGACACACTTCCAGTAGCAGGGAGGGCCAGGACCTCCTGACTGCCAGGGGCCCAGGGGATGGTCAGTTCTTGCATATTCCAGGGAAATCACCTCTGTTCTTCCAGAAACCTGTAGCCCAGCCTGTTGAGTGTGGGAATGCCATCTTACCCTGTCCTGGTCCCCCAAGGAATGGTCCAGGGTGAGCTGAAGAGCCTAGGGAGGTAGAAACACAAAACCCACGAAGGTGATGACCTCAAGGGCAATTTCTTTGCTTTGATGCTGGGTTTCCACGCTAAGGGTGGTGGGCAGAGCTCGAAGGCAGTTAGGTGTGTCTCATTTCCGAGTGGCATCAAGGAATGGGAGCCACTTTCCAAGTTTTCTGACAGGAAAGTAAGGAGTGGCTTCAGTTCTTGGTGGCACAGTTTTAGTTTGGAGTGGCCTGAGAAGCGTGAGTCTCACAGAGCACTGGCCAATAAAGCAAGTGGCCTTTTCCTGCTGTTCCATCTCCTCTGAATGGAATAAGAAGCCACCTCCAAGCTGAGCCCCCTGGGGAGCGAGCCCAAGTACTCCCTGCAGCAGTGCAGTGGAGAACAGACAGGGAAGGAAGCTGCTTGCTCTCTCACAGTTGTCATGGTGCTCCCGAGGCACTCAGAGTCATGAGGCTGGAGTCAGACTCCCTGGGCTCATACCCCACCCTGTTGTGACCTGGGCCAGGTGCTGGGTGTGCTCGTTTCAGGGTCCAGGTCTGTCCAATAGGGGAATGATACCTCCTTCCTAGTGAGGTGGGAGATGCAAGTGTTTGCATGCATAGTGAGGACTTCACAAACAGCAAGCAGCAGTGACTACCATTATCATCACAACTTGAGTTTTAAGTAGACAGCAATCCTCTCTGAGGTATGGAATTCAAATGAGTGTGTCTCTCAGTGAGTCCTGGGCCTCATGGTTTGGAGCCAATGGCTGCTCCCACTTCCATCTGCTGAGAACAGACCTGAAGGTCAAGGCAGCTTTTTGGACCTGGCCCGAGGGTAGTACCCCCACAGTTCAGGAGGCAGGGCAGGTGCTCAGAAAAGAGAGGCTGACAGTGATGATTCTCACATGCAGAAGCAATCTTTGTTTTGTTAGAAAGTTATAGGAAGAGGGCCTAGGATTTGACAAGCCAAGAGTAAGAGGGAAGCCACCTGTTCTTCATTTTGACCAGTTCTGGGCAAAGATAGCCCAGACCAGAGGACAGTAACCCAACCCCACATTTTCTAGAAAGTCTGAAGCTCTTCCAAACAACATCAGTGTGAGGAGTATAAGTCTGGAGTTCCAGAAGAAGCATGGGACTAACAGGGCCTAGGTCCACGGAGGCCTAAAGGAGCTGTATGACTTTGAAAAGCCACTAAACCTCTCTGTGTTTCAACTACATATGTGCCAGGGATCATGAGACCCACATCACTGAGCTCATGACCATGAAGGGTAAAGCAGCATCACATGAAGACACAGGGAAAGAATCACCAGCTCCAAACAGGGTGGACTGCATGGAGGAGGTGGCATTTCAGACATGTCTACATGGGTGAACCAGATATTGATAGGCAGAGAAGAGGTGGCCTTGGCCTGCAGGAAGAGCCTAAATACAGGCACAGACTGTGGCCCACAAGGGTTCTGTGGCTGCAGTCCAGGGGGCTGGCAAAATGGGGGGACCCCAGGGTAGGAAGATGGGCTGGGCTCTGTTTGGTGGGAGGAGTTTCCACCTGATTCCTTAGGCTTCAGGGAACCAGGGTAGGTGTCATGGAAGACTGAAAATTGGGATGGGCTCAGGCTTGTGTTTATAGCCACCCAGCTTCAGGGTGGAGGATGAATGTGAGGGTAGACAGGAGCTCAGGAGTCAGGCAGGGGCACAGAGAGGAGTGTCCTGGCACCCTGTGAGCCCACAGAGTCCACTGAGGCTCCAGAAGGCAGCAGGCAGTGGCACTGATGAAGGCTGTCATCCAGGGTGGGAGCTGGGGCTCCAGTGGGAAGGCCATAACCAAGGTAGGGAGGCCATGGTTGGGAGGGAGGCTTTAGTTGGGAGGGAGGCTGTGGCCCAGGTGGGGAGGTGGCCTTTCTGACTGGCCCTAACTGGTCACAGCAAGATGATAGGACACTGTCATCAACCCCAGACTCTCTCCGGCTGCAACAGGCCCCAGAACTCCTGTCATTTGTTTTGGATTTGCGGTCAGGGTTGTCTCATATGTTCCCAGAACACAGGGAGCATACAGCAAGGGATGTGGGGGCCCCCAGGCCAGGCCCAGTTGTGGCTACAATGGGGACCTGACCATGACTGCTCATGGCCAGTAATCAACATGTGGGGAGGAGCCCTCCCAGGCCTCTGGGAAGGGGCCTCAGTGAGCTCACGGTGTCTGGTGATGGAAGATGGTTAGAGGCCAGATGGCAAAAGATGGCCACACTCACAAGAGCTTTTCCAGGTCCAAAAAGGGACACTGGGAGGCAGTGGGCACAGCCCGGGCACACCCAGGCCCAGTGGTGCCTGCACACAGCAGGCCTATGGTGTTCACCTGTGGAATGAACACTTGGTGGATGGAGGGGGAAGAATGACCCAAACATCGCCCTCTAGTCCCTAGTAGGCCTCCCTGCTAGGGACTCTCCTGCCTGTGGAGCCAAAGAGCAGGATGGGCACTGACCAGGCACGTCGGCTCAACCTCCTTAAAATTCCAACTTTGAGGACGTTTTACAATTCGTGTATCTTGGTGCCTGTGCTCCCTCGAACCTGTCAAGCAAGTGCTTACCTCAGAGATCCCTCCCTCACTACATTAGAGCACTGCTCAAACAGTATTTCGCTAGTGAGGCCACCCAGACATGCCTCTGCCAACCTGTCCTCCTTCCCTGCACTTGCGCTGCATGGAGCCTCAGCTAGTCATGTGTCTCCCTTCCTCTCACATCAGTTCCGCCAGGGCAGAGTGGACACTTGCAACTTGACCCCCAGGTCAACCACTGCCTGCCACACATGGGCACTTGCTGGATATCTGGAGTGTGGATGAGTGGATAAGTGGATGCATGGATGGATATATGGAGAAGTGGATATTTGGATGGGTAGATGGGTAGAAGAGTGGATGGATAGATATATGGATGAGTGGATATTCAGATGGGTAGATATTTGGATGAGTAAATGGATGGTTATGTGGATTGGTAGATGGGTAGATGGGATGTGGATGGATATATGGATGAGTGGACATTTGGATGAGTGGATATTTGATGGGTAGATGGGTGGGTATGTGTCTGGGTGCATATATGGAGAAGTGGATATTTGGTAGATGAGTGGATATTGGATGAGTGGATGGATGAGTGGATATTGAATGGGTAGATGAGTGGATGGGTGATTATGTGGATGAGTGGATATTCAGATGGGTAAACATATGGATGAGTGGATATTTGGATAGGTAGATGGGTAGATAGGTGGGTGGGTGGATGAGTGGACATTTGGATGGATAGATGTTTGAGTGAATGGATGGCTATGTGGGTGGGTAGATGGGTAGATGGGTGGATGGATGGATATATGGATGAGTGGACATTTAGATGGGTGGACAGTTGGATGAGTGGAGGGATGGTTATGTGGATGGGTGGACATATGGATGGGTAGATGAATGAATGGATGAGGAATGAATGGACAAACAGACAAGTGAATGAATATGAGGCCTTCTGAACCAAATGATCTGTCTGATACAAAATAGCTCTGACTCTACCCTGGGATGCAGTGTACAGAATGTGCACTGCAGTTAGACCAGGCTCTCTCTACCTCAGAATGATTGACAGAGGTAGGGTTTTGCTAGATCCTTGCTGTTGGGGTGGTCCTGTGCACCGAAGGAGGTTTACAGCATCCCTGAGTTGTAACAATTAAAACTACCTGCAGATATGGCCAGATGTCTTCCTGGGGGTGGGGGTGGGGTGACAATATTGCCCCTAGTTGAGGACCATTGAATTACATCTTTACTTTCAAAACAAGAATCTTAAAAACCTCCCCTACCCAAGTCCTCAGGAGAGTAACTCAGTCCTCAGGGCACCTCTCAGCCACTGGAGAGTAACAGCTAGAAATTGTAGGCTTTGCCACTGTCCTTTATTATTTTAACACATATTTATATTCCAGTAGGCAGCCTGTTGCCCTGTCCACCAAGGCCCTTTGGTCCTCACTGGTCAGTCGGCCTGCTCCAGACCCTCAGGTGCCAGTGTGAGTCCAGAGTTGAGGCTCTGTGATGTCAGACGTTCAGCTGGAGGGGCTGGTGCTCCTCATCTGCAGCGTCGCTGAGAGGAATTTCATAAATTACCAATAGTGAGGAATCAAGCAGCCCAGGAAGGACACGAGATTGGAGAAGTACATCACCCCATTGGCACTGCCCACAGCAGAGGTCAGGGGCCCCAGAAGCAGGGAGACCAGAATCTGGGCCAGGAAGTACTGGCAGCTGGGCAGGGAGATGTCCACGCTCATGACCCACTGGGTGCCATCTGCACTGGACCCTGCAAAGTGACCCAGAGGAAGAAATATGTCAGTGAGACATACCTTGGCTGGCATGAGGTGACCAAGCCCCGCAGGTCCTGCAGGCCCAGAAGGCCTGAGCAGCCCATGCACTGCAGCTCACATTTTCCAGCACAATGTGCACAGGAAGTTCAGCCAAGAGTTGAACAATAGTTGTGTTCTGAGAGATGATGACAAAGAAAAGAATCTGTGACTCGTGGGGTCACTTTGGGAGGCTGAGGTGGGTGGGTCACATGAGGTCGGGAGTTCAAGACCAGCCTGACTTCGTCTCTACTAAAAATCTGTGACTCGAGAGCTGAGCTCCTGTGGGCCTAGGTGGCTGGAGACACTTTGCCCGCTCAGCACGTGAGCTCTTCCCCATCCTCTCACCCAAAGAAAACCAATCTGCCCAGCCAGGTGGCCACTCTGATCCTGTCTTTCCCTCTGTCACCTTCGTCCAGGATGGGGCCTGCCCCACACCCCCAAGTCCTGTTGGTCCCTGCTCCTGTGCCTGAAGCTCCAAGGTCCTAGTGGCCTCCAGCTTGGATGCGTCACTCACTCTCCCTCCCCTGCCCGCCATCCTGGGGGACAGTGGCTGAGAGTGTGGTCTGTGTGGAGAGATGGTGGGGAGGGCATGGGCTTTCCCTACTCAGCTCCCCCAGCCCCAGTCAGCCTACCAGGTGTTGGGTGAGTGGGCATTGCTGAGACCTGGGCCTGGGCCTCCCCTGTGGCTTCCCTGTGCCAATTCTACGCCCATCAGAAGGCGTGTGCTAAGGGCCAGACTAGTTGAACTTGTCAGACTCCAAACTCCCTGAAACAAATCAGGGCTAGGCCTGGGAGAGGCAACTGAGGCATGAGATTAAAAGGGAGAAAAGGTCAGGTGTGGTGGCTCACGCTTGTAATCCCAGCACTTTGGGAGGCCGAGGTGGGTGGATCACATGAGGTCGTGAGTTCAAGACCAGCCTGACCTCGTCTCTACTAAAAATTCAAAAAAATTAGCTGACCATGGTGGTGGGCACCTGTAATCCCAGCTACTCAGGAGGCTGAGTCATGATAATCATTTGAACATAGGAGGTGGAGGTTGCAGTGAGCCAAGATCACACCACTGAACTCCAGCCTGGGTGACAAGCGAGACTCCATCTCAAAAAACAAACAAAAAAAAAAAAAAGGGAGAGAGAGAAACTCAGTAATCCAGGTCACATTTCTGTTTGTGAGAGACAAGGTCTTGCTCTGTTGCCCAGGCTGGAGTGCAGTGGCATAATCTTAGCCCACTGCAGCCTCAGCCTTCTGGGCTCAAGTGATTCCCCCACCTCAGCTTCCTGAGTAGCTGGAACTACAGGTGCATGCCACCACACCTGGCTAATTTTTATTTTTCTTTTTTAAGAGATGGGATCTGGCTATGTTGTGCAGGCTGTCCAGGTAATATTTCAATGCAGTATTTTAAAATTTCAAAGTCACTGCCAAAAAATTCATGGTGGGAACATTACATGACTGTAAAAAGAAATGAGGCAGTGACCCAGGCAACAACATGAATGGACCTTGAAGCCCACAACTGAGTTGCAGATGCCAGAAACAAAGGGCTGAGTATTGCCTGATTCTATCACATGAGACATCCCAAAAATGCAAGTCTATAAGGACAGGAAGTAGGTTAGTGGTCACTAGGACTGAGAGAGTGGGAGAGTTAGAGGGGTGACAGCTGACAGGTTTCTTCCTGGGTGATAAAACTTCTAAAATTGATGGTGGCGATGATCGTACAACTCTGCCTGTGCTAAAACCACCAACAGTACACTTCACATGCTACTTCATGGTGCATTATATCTCAATACAGCTGTTAAAAGTCTATGCTGAGGCCAGGTGTGGTGGCTCATGCCTATAATCCCAGCACTTTGGGAGGCTGAGGCTGGCAAATCATTTGAGATTAGGAGTTTCAGACCAACCTGACCAACATGGTAAAACCCTGTCTATACTAAAAATACAAAGTTATATGGGTATGGTGGTGCATACCTGTAATCCCAGCTACTCAGGAGGCTGAGGCAGGAGAATCGCTTGAACCCAGGGGGCAGAGGTTGCAGTGAAATGAGATCATGCCATTGCATTCCAGCCTGGGACACAAGAGTGAAATTCCATCTCAAAAAGGAAAAAGAAAAAAAAAGTCTATGCTGAGCAAAATATCAAAAAAGGTTAAGGCATTTTATTTACTTATTTAGAGACAGAGTCTCTGTCTCCCAGGCTGGAGTGCAGTGGCACAATCTTGGTTTACTGCAACCTCCACCTCCTGGATTCAAGTGATTCTCCTTCTTCATCCTCCCAAGTAGCTGTAATTACGGGTGTGGGCCTCCACACCTGGATACTTTTTGTATTTTTATTAGAGACAGGGCCTCGTCATGTTGGCCAGGCTGGTCTCAAACTCCTGACCTCAAGTGATGCACCTGCCTTGGCCTCCCGACGTGTTGGGATTACAAGCATGATCCCAACATGCCTGGCGTTTTAGGCACTTTCTTTTTCATTTAGATGGAGTCTCACTCTGTCACCCAGACTGGAGTGCAGTGGCACAATCTTGGCTCACTGCAGCCTCCACTTCCCTGGGTTCAAGCAGTGCCCGGCCTCAGCCTCCTGAGTAGCTGGTATTACAGGTACTCACCACCATGTCAGGCTAATTTTTGTATTTTTAGTGGAGACATGGTTTCACCATCTTGAGCAGGCTGATCTTGAACTCCTTACCTCGTGATTCACCCACCTCATCCTCCCAAAGTGCTGGGATTACAAGTGAGAGCCACTGCCTCAGACTCTAGTATAGGATGGCTTGGCACTGTTTCTGGTCCTCTCTTTCTATTTTTTTTTTAGCATATATTATGGTATAGAGTAGTATTTTATATGTTAGCTCATTTTATACTAAAAACATTTATATACAACAGTGGAGAAACCACTGCACAGATAGCTCCAACTTGCATTAGAAAATATTGGCCAGGTGCAGTGGCTCGTGTCTGTAATCTCAGCACTTTGGGAGGCTGAGGCAGGTGGGTCACTTGAGGTCAGGAGTTGGAGACCAGCTTGACCAACATAGTGAAACCCTGTTTCTACTAAAGAAATTAAAAAAAAAAAAACTAGCTTGGCATGGTGGTGGGCACCTGTAATCCCAGCTACTCAGGAGGCTGAGACAGGAAAATCACTTGAACCTGGGAGGTGAAGGTTGCAGTAAACTGAGATTGTGCCATTGCTCTCCAGCCCGGGTGACAAGAGCAAAACTCCATCTCTAAAGAGAAAAGAAGAAAGAAAATATTTTCTCTGTAGAAAATAATAAAAGTTGTAACATGTACCAAGCTAGCTTAACAAGTTTATTTAAGCCAAATAGTAGCTAAATACATTATACATTTATAAATACAGATTGAATTCTGGGATTCAGCTTCCCTTTTAACTCTTAATTTATGCCTGATTGTTTTTCTTTATGCTAAATCCATAATCCATAACAAGGTATTAGCTGTTCTTTTCTGAAGAACGGGTACCATACACTTTTTTTTTTTTAGATGGAATCTTGCACTGTCAACCAGGCTGGAGTGCAGTGGCATGATCTTGGCTCACTGCAATCTCCACCTCCTGGGTTTAAGCAATTCTTCTGCCTCAGCCTCCTGAGTAGCTGGGACTCCAGGCATGCACCATCATGCCCAGCTATATTTTTTGTATTTTTAGTAGAGACAGGGTTTCACCATGCTGGCCAGGATGATCTCAATCTCCTGACCTTGTGATCCACAAATCTGCTTGGTAGGTACCCATGCCTATTCAAATAATGAAATGGTTCATTTGTTATTAAAGCATGTCCAGTATTTGGGCAAAACCAAATCTGATAAATTATGCTGTCACCTAATACCCATGGTTTGATGGGAAGCCATGAGGAACAAGGAAAAAGTGATAAAAACTGGCAAGTAGATCAGGGAATAAAAACTAAGAGAATTCTGAGACCAGAGGGCAAGGAACATCTCATCAGGATTCAAGGATAGAACTGAAGTTCAAATAGACAAAGGATGGAACCTCAAGGATCGGGAGAGCTGAGCTGGCTATTAGCCCACCTAGTATGTGGTGAACTGATCCCCTCTTTATTTAAAATTTTGATTATATTGTTTTGTATGAATTTTTGGCATGTATTATGATTTTTTTGAGACAGAGTCTCACTCTGTTACCGGACTGGAATGCACTGGTGTGATCTTGGCTCACTGCAACTTCTGCCTCCCAAGTTCAAGCAATTCTCTGCCTCAGCCTCTGGAGTAGCTGGGACTACAGATGCATGTCACCACGTCCAGCTAATCTTTGTATTTTTAGTGGAGATGAGGTTTCACCATGTTGGCCAGGATGGTCACAATCTCTTGACCTTGTAATCAGCCCACCTCAGCCTCGCAAAGTGCTGGTATTAATGAATTCTGATTTTTTTAAATATTGCATTAACATCCTATTGATCTGGATTGCAAGTGTTCTGAACTTCATTGCCTGTCCATAAGCGCCACTGTGAATGGCTGGGACAAGCATCACCAGGAGACCTGCGACCTGACAAAGGAGTAGGGAGGGGGTGGTCTCCCAATCCCTGCATCCCTGCAAAGGACATGGAGTCTGGCACAGAGCCTGGGTGGACTAGAGGCTTCTGCTAAGAAAGCAATGAGGGGATGCAGGCACAGGGCACACCCCTTGCTCAGAAGGGTTCCTGAGTTTAATGCTATGCTGTTGTTGTCTTGACAGTAATCATTTTGCACACAGCTCTGCAGACTGTGTCTTGGGGGACAGTTCTCAGTGGGGTTTCTCCAAGGAGTGGACCCAAAGCAAGACCAGGGAGAGCACTTACCTTAATTAGTTTGGCATGGTGGTGGGAGCCTAGTAGTAATCACAGAGGAGCAAGTAGGGCAAGGTGCACAGCATGGAAAATAGATCCCTGTAAGTTATGCAGGGCAACAGGACCACATACAGATTCCTGGAGAGGGTGGTGAGTCCCGTCCCCAGGCCAAAGGTGAGATAGGTGATGAAGTAGAGGGTGCAGATGCTGAGGAACTCCTCCAGCTTCTCCAGGATAGCTTCGGGCCACAAAGAGGGTGAACGGTGCCACATGGCCAGAGCCTCCAGGGACTCAGCTTCCAGCGCCACCTCCCCGTGGCTGACCGTGATGCTGGCAGTGGTGGAAACTAGCTTGGCAGGCCACTTGCCCCAGACCAGAAAGTACTTCCTGGGGGACTCAGGGTAGCTGAGAGACTGCCCCAGTAACTCTGGTGGGTGTGCAGGACAGGGCTGTCTGGATGGATGGCAGGACTGGGGTGTCTGTTCACGCCAGCCTTCATCAGGTCCCCCAGGGCTTCAGCAGGTGAAGGGGTCTTCATGCTGTGACACCAAAGAGGCTCAGTACTTAAGGTCTCCAACTAAGCCTCTGTGTTCTTGTGCAATTATGAGTACAACAACAGCCTGTCCCGAAGCTGGCCACCATCCTTATTCCCCCAAGATGACATGGTGGCATGGATGTCAGTGACAGGTCTCCCTAGAATCAGACAAAATGGCACCACTTCCCCACACTCTGAGGCCACGTGGCTATGGGGGAACCCAGCACCCAAGAAGCTGCCCCATAGACTCGTAATTGAGATTTAATTTTCTCTTGCTGCAACCCTTCAGTGACCCTCTACTTTGGAGCTAGAACCCATGAAAATGGGGGCAACTAAAATAAAGCAATTGGCAGGTTATGGCTTGAAGGTGAAGTCTAGCCTGCAGATTAGTTTTGTAAATTAAACATTTTTTTAATTAAAAAAAATTTAAAAAGCACTGTGCATGGTGGCTCATGCCTGTAATTCCAGTACTTTGGGAGGTCAAGGTGGGTGGAACACGAGGTCAAGAGATTGAGGCCATTCTGGCCAACATGGTGAAACACTGTCTACTAAAAATACAGAAATTACGTCTGTGTGGTGGCATAGGTTTTCGTACCAGCTACTCAGGAGACTGAGGCAGGAGAATCACTTAAACCAGGGAGGTGTAAATTGCAGTGGGCTGAGATCATGCCACTGCAATCCAGCCTGGGGACAAAGTAAGACTCTGTCTTAAGAAACAAAAATCAAAAATTTGTGAAAATCCCATGAAATTCCTATTTCAGTGAACACAGTACAGTTTTACTGTCCTGTGGCATGCCCACTCAGTTTCCTGTGTCTGTGGCTTTCAGTGAGGGGCTGCAGCAGAGACCACTGGGTTGGCAAAGCTGGAAATACCAACTCTTTGGCATTTTTCAGAAAAAGTGTGCAGACCTCTCAGAAATATTTTTCCCCAGTGCACACTACCAGAGGCCCCATGGGGACGGCACCTAGGCTTCACCCTGGTGTGAACTCAGCACTGTGCTCCAATGGTCCTCCAGATACAGAGCCTCAAAGTTATCTGGGCCCCTGGCCCCTGCCCACACCCACACTCTGCAATCACACTGCCCTGCCCCCACCTCCCTGGGAACTGGTCCCTTGAAATGGGAAGGAGCTGGGGTCTGGCAGACAGCATGCTGCCTGGAAGTGGCCTTGGGTTTTCCCCTGAGCCCCCGCTTTGCCCTCGCTGTGGCCTGTGGGTGTAGTCAGGTCCTGACACACCACACCTGTGCTCCCAAGGGCCACCAGCTCTCAGAGGCCTGAGGCCCCCAGGCTCAGCCTCTTCAGGCTGGGTCCCCCAGACCCAGCACCCTGCAACTGGGAAAGACGTGGCATGCCCCTAATTGGGATGTAGTGTCTGCAATCATAAGGCCACAAACCTGTCTTCATTTCACAATCTCCATGGACCCAACCAAAGCCCTCACTGCCTGCCAGCCTGGCCAGGTATGGGTACTCGAGTACAAGGTGTCACTGAAGGCGTGGATGCACATACCCCAGCACCCCATGGTCATGCAACTGTTGTACTACTAATATGCCTCTGACGTGTGTGAGGCCTTGGGGTTCCCCTGAAACACCACATTACCCATGAAGTCTGTATAGAAGAGCAGCATATCCTCAAAGGAGAGTGACACTGGAAGAAAGAAAAGGTTTCATGACCTCAGGGCAAAGGCAGCACCCTGCCCTTTCTCTAACCAATACCCAATTACTACTTCTAAAAGTTATGAGTGATGTGTATGGATTCAAACATTAAAGAAGAAATATCTCTAGCTTCACCATCCAAGATAACCTTTGTCAAAGCTAAGTTTGGGCTAAGTACAGTGGCTTATGCCTCTAATCCCAGCACTTTAGGAGGTCGAGGCACGTGGATTGCAAGGTCAGGAGTTAAAGACTAGCCTGGCCAATATGATGAAACCCTGTCTCTATTAAAAAATACAAAAATTAGGTGGGTGTGGTGGCATGCACCTGTAGTCCCAGCTACTCCAGAGGCTGAGGCAGGAGAATCACTGGAAACTGGGAGGTGGAGGTGGCAGTGAACCAGGATAACACCACTGCACTCCAGCCTAGGCAATAAAGCAAGACTCTTTCTCAAAACCCAAAACTGTATTTGTTTCTGATATGGTTTGGCTGTGTCACCACCCAAATCTCATCTTGAACTGTAGCTCCCATAGTCCCGATGTGTCATGGGAGGGGCCTGGTGAGAGGTAATTGAATCACGGGGGTAGGTCTTTACCATGCTGTTCTCATGAGAGGGAATAAGTCTCATGAGATATGATGGTTTTATAAAGGGTAGTTCCCCTCTACATGCCCTCCTGCCTGCCGCCATGTAAAATGTGCCTTTGCTTCTCCTTTACCTTCCACTGTGATTGGGAGTCTTCCCCAGCCATATGGAACTGGAGTCCATTAAACCTCTTTTTCCTTATAAATTACCCAGCTTGAGGTATGTCTTTATTAGCAATGTGAGAACAGACTAACACAATTTTCTTATAGTCTTTTATTTTAAGCCATTATATATTTTTATAAACACGAGGCAAGGGTAGTGGCAGAGGTGCTCCAGCTCCGTGGGCAATGCAGGAGTGGGGACCCATTTAATTGGAAAAAATCCAATGGGAAGCACATACATGAATGCAATGACATAGACCTTACTGCTCCATTTCCTGAACCATGGCAATCCCCTCTTTTGTAGAGGAAGGTGGTTTTTATAGGTCCTCTTGAACCATAATAAAGTATCACCTACAATGTTCTAAGCCATCAATAATTATCAAACAGACTTCTTTTGATGGCAACAAAATATTTCACAGTGTGGATGCACCTGAATATATTTAACCCTTCCCCAACTGTTGGACATCTCTATCCCCCATCCAGTCTGTGGCTGTCCTAAACCATACTGTGATAAATACCTTGCACATATATTCTGAAAATAGTCTTGATTATGAGTTTGCATGAAATACTGAGTCAGGTCACAGGGATAAAATGTAGGAACATATTTAAGAGTCCCACCCATTATGAAATTGCCTTCTAAGTTTTGTTGATTTATGTTCCACAATGTATGAGAGCCCTAGATTATGTCAAATTCCTTTTTTATTCTGAGACAGCACTCTCTCACCAGGCTGGAGTACGGTGGTGCCATCTTGGCTCACTGCAACCTCAGACTCCCTTGTTCAAGCAATTCTCCTGCCTCAGCCCCTCCCCCAAGTAGCTGGCATTACAGGTATGCACCACCACACCAGGCTAGTTTTTTTTATTTTTAGAGATGGGGTTCCACCATGTTGGCCAGAATGGTCTGCGTCTCCTGACCTCATGATCCACCTGCCTTGGCCACCCAAAGTGCTAGGATTACAGGTGTGAACCACCACACCCAGCCTCAAAATTCTTAATCATGCTCAAATGTTCAACAACTCCACAGCGCAAAGAGACCAAATGGAATGAAATACAAATTGGTGCTTTTCAGTGGTCATTTAAAGACTGAGCTTGGTGAATTTACAAACCACAATAGATATTGGCAGGCAGGGGTGGGGTCTGTGCCCTAAAACAGACCAAGACAAAGTGGGAAGTGGGGAAGGGGGGAAGGTGTTGGTCCATCATTTCACTGTGGAGTTGTCCAAAGAGCTTCTGGTAATGAGAATCTTGGCTCTGGGGAGCCCCAGGTGTTGGTCCCAGAGTGAGCTCTGTGGCTTACAATGGTGACATCAGGTTCAGTTTGGAGCTGTCCAGGGCAGGCATGAGGAGAGAAGCCCTCCAGAGCAGCCACCACACCCCAGGCCTGGCCTTGGTGTTGTCATGGGAGGCTGGTGAACTTGGAAAGCTTCCTGGGAAGGGAGGCTCAGAGCCATCCTGGGAGGTCTGTGGAGTGAGAGCTGTGAGCAGGACCCAGATGCACAGGGAGGCTTGGCCAAGAACTCACCCAGGAAGTGGCTAATGCAGAGCATGTGCCGTGCCTTGGACATGTTGCAGATGGTGAAGCAGAGGCAGCCCATGGACAGAGGCTGCTTGGCTGGAGCCAGTCACCTCGTTCTCATACTTCACACCATTGAGCAGAATGTTGGCAACCTGGGAGGAGCCCACAAATCCCTCCTCAGAGCACTGCACCCCCATCGAACAGCACAGATACTGCTGTGCTCAGGGGCACGCACTCTCACAAACACTGCACAGAGGCTTCTGAGTCTATCATCTTATTAGACAGCACGAGCCCTGCACTGATACCACCCTCAGAGGAAGCACCTGAGGGCATTGCTTTTGAGGCCCAGAGCAGCTAAGACTAGAATTTCATTTTGGGCATGACCACAATTTGGCCACAGGATGCAAAATCTGTGCTACAGGGAGTGAGATAAGACTTTGCAAAATGCAAAAAAAAGTTGAAATTAAAAAAAAAAAAGGTCAGGCTGAGTGTGGTGGCTCATGCCCGTATCCTAGCATTTTGGGAAGCCGAAGTGGGTGGATTACCTGAGGTGAAGAGTTCGGGACCAGCTTGGCCAACATGGTGAAACCCTGTCTCTACTTTAAAATACAAAAATTAGCCAAGCATGGTGACAGGCACCTGTGATCCCAGCTATTCAGGAGGCTGAGACAGAAGAATTGCTTGAACTGAGGAAGTGGAGGTTGTAGTGAGCAGAGATCACATCACTGCACTCCAGCCTGGGTGGCAAGAGCAAGACTCCAACTCAAAAAAAAGGAGTCAGGGTCAGTTCAGATCTAGACACTTAGGAAGTCCTTTATTTTTCATAAGAGAAAGCTGGAAAGACATATTTTAAGATGGCCACCAGGAACATGTGTTCAAAATTCCCTCTGGAGAGATGACCCCTCAGCCACCCCCACCACACACAGAAGACAGGGTGGCCCTATTCCCATGAGTGCCTCAGCCCTCGACAGGGGCTCACAGAACACACTCTCATCTCATGGTCAACAGGATGGAAACTGAAGCCAGGGGCTTAGAGAGAGGGGCTTAGATGGCTTTCTGGGGTTCAAGAGCAACATTCTAAGGACATCTGCACTGGATTTGCTAACTCTCCCTGGAAGAAGGTTTGATTCCAAGTAGACCTGGTTGGGTTTGGGGTACAGATTCCAGTCAGGGGACAGGAGAGCTTGACATTTTTGTCTTTTTTTTTCTTTCTTTCGTGTTTTTTTTTGAGACAGAGTCTCACTCTGTTGCCAGGCTGGAATGTAATGGCACAATCTCTGCTCACTGCCATCTCCACCTCCCAGGTTCAAGAGATTCTCCTGCCTCAGCCTCCTAAGTAGCTGGGACTACAGGCACACACTGTCACACCCAGCTAATTTTTGTATTTTTAGTAGAGACAGGGTTTCACCATGTTAGCCAGGATGGTTTTGATCTCTCTACCTTGTGATCTGCCTGCCTCGGCCTCCAAAAGTGCTGGGATTAGAGGCATGACCCACCACACCCAGCCTTTTGTCATTTTTTTAGAGACAAGAGTCTTGCTCTGTCACCTGGGCTGGAGTGTAGTGGTGTGGTCATGGTTTACTGCAGCCTCAACCTCCTGGGCTCAAGTGATCCTCCCACCTCAGCCTTCTGAGTAGCTGGGAATACAGGCATGCACCACCATGCCTAGCTGAGTTTTTAAAAATTTTTATAGATATGAGGTCTCACTATGTTTCCCAGGCTGATTTCGAGCTCCTGACCTAAAGTGATCCTCCCACCTTAGGAAATTAATCATTTTTTTAATTTAGATGTTGGAGAGCGAAGAGGCACTGTCTCCACTGGGGAGTCTGTGGTACAGTCGGCCCTGGATACTTCCATTGGGAAGGAAAAATTAGAGGACGCTGTGCCAGCTCCCAGGACACCCACGCCAACACCTTCTGGATGAACCAAGCTGCAGCTACATCTCTGTCTCCACTGAGCCCATATGTATTTATATTTAGCTTATGATGTTTACTTTTCTCAAAGAACTGGTGCATAAATTACACTCTCTGGAGGAAGGAAACAGAAAAGAAGGATGAAGATGAGATTTTCAACCACACCTAAAGAACTGAATCTAAAGCCAGTTTGAACTTTTTGAAACAGTGTGGGATGATCCAGTGTTGACAAAGGTCAGATCAATTACCCCGACATCATCCACAGTGAGGGTGACAGTGCCCTCAACCCAAGCAATTAGAACATCTCTTTCCTTGATGATGACGAGCTCTCCTGACTCTCCAGTGATTCTCAGTGACTCAAGCCCTTTCCAAAGAGGAGCTTGCTGTCCTTGGTGCCACCAGGAGCCTCAATAGATGTCTCTGTGTGGCCTGTGCACACCTGGGCAGCACCCTTTCTCACACTGAGATGGCATGCAGTCATGAAGACACCCCAGCCACACACCAGAGAAAAGCAAATGGAAGGTGCCATCCTGCTCACAGCAAGGAGAAAATGGGCTGGGCATGGTAACTCATGCCTGGAATCCTGGCACTTTGAGAGGCTGAGGTGGGAGGACTGCATAAGCCCAGGAGATCAAGACCAGCTTGGGCCACATAGTGAGACCTCATCTCTACAAAAATTAAAAATTAGCTGGGTGTGGTGGTGCATACTTGTAATGCCATCTACTCAGGAAGCTGAGATTGAAGATCACTTGGGCCTTGAAAATTGAGGCTGGAGTGAGCCATGATTGCACCATTGTACTCCAATCTGGGTGACAGAGTGACCCTGGCTCAAAACAAATCCAAACAAGGCTGGGAACAATAGCTAAAATCTGTAAGTCCAGCACTTTGGGAGGCTGAGGCAGGTTAATTGCTTGAGCCCAGGAGCTCAAGATCAGCTTGGGCAACTTGGTAAGAGCCCATATCTATATTTTTTTAGAAAGTAAAAAACAGGATATAATGGAAGATGGCGTCCTAGAGGTGACTCCAGATTGCAGCTCTCAGTGAAGGCGCAGAGGGTGAGTCCTAGCTGCATTCTTGGACAGATCTTTTTTGCCCACAGAATGTTGAAAGTTCCAGGTGTGGGAGAGACACAGGACACTAGTGCAGCTGGCTCCCGCGGCCGCTTTGGCCGGTTCTGCAGCACAGTGCCACTGAGCACAAAACTCACTGGTCCAGCTGCCCTGTTAAACAGGCAACCTGAGATTTGGAAGGGCAGAATGGCATGTCCATCTGATTGAATGGGACTTGGACAACGAGCCAGACCAGGAGATTACTGGGAAACGTGATCTGAGCTGGTGCAGTGGGCAGTGGCACAGGAGATCACACAGATCCCAGTGCCCTATCAGCAGGCTACTGGGGCGCCAGTGAGAGAGTCAACCGTTCAGCTTGGGGAGAGGAAGAGAGAGAAAGAGAGAGGACGGACTCTGAGGCAGGGAGCTAGGTGATTGGGCTCGGCAGGTCCCACCCTGATGGGGACAAGGAGGGCAGCGATTGGAGGTGCTCAGGGCTGAGAGTTTTGCTGCTGGCATCTAGGACGGTGCAGCCCAGTGGGGGAGGGGCGTCCGCCACTACTGACACAATCCACCGCTACTGAAGTACTGCCCAGGGCTGACGCAGCCTGCTGTTGCCGAGGCAACCTGCCATAACAGAGAGACTCCACCAGCAGGGCAGAACAAGCCACAGCAGGGCGGAGCAAGCCACAGCAAAACGGAGCCCCACAGCAACAGGGTGGACCCGCACTAGCAGGGTGGAGCGCTGGCAGGCAAATAGTGAATAGACTGCCTCCTAGCTGGGCAGAACAGTGCAACAGATACTCATAAAGAAAGCCCCAACTCCCTGAGACAGAGCATCTAAGGGGGAAAAAAGGGGGGGGTTATGGGTTCTGTTGCAGCAGACATAAACACATCCTCCCAACAATGCTGAATGAACAACAGAGCTCACAGCTCAGCACTGGAGCTCCTATAAAGCACAGACCATCTCCTCAAGCGGCTCCCTGACCCCTGTATATACAAAGAGTCATCACCCCAAAAGAGGAATAATCGAACTGACATTTGGCGGGCATGATTCTGAAACAAAGATAGCAGAAGAAAAAACGGGTAGCATCCCTCACTGTTCCACTGCTGCTACAGGCCCAGACAAGCAGGGCCTGGAGTGGACCTCAGCACTCGTACAGCAGAGGGGCTAGACTATTAGAAGGAAAACTAAGTAACAGAAATACCTCATCATCAACAATCTGGGTGTCCAACAGAGACCCAATTGAAAAATTAGCAACTACTAAGATAACAGGTGGATAAATCTATAAAGATGGGAAAAAAACAGCTCAAAAAGAAGGAAAACACCCGAAACCAAAACACTTCACCTCCTACAAAAAAACAAAACTTCTCACCAGCAAGGGAACAAAGCTGGAGGGAAAATGAGTGTGAAGAAATGATGGAATCCGACTTCAGAAAGTGGATAATGAGAAATTTCAGTGAGCTAAAAGAACATGTTCTAAATCAGTGCAAAGAAACTAAGAACCCTGAAAAAAGATTTGATAAAAAGATTCGAGGAAATGATGACAAGAATGGACAACTTAGAGAGGAATAAGAATGAATTGAAGGAGCTGAAAAACACAACACGAGAACTTCAGGAAGCATGCACAAGTTTCAACAGCCGAATTGACCAAGCAGAAGAAAGAATATCAGAAGTCAAAGATCAACTCAATGAAATAAAATGAGAAAGTAAGATAAAAAAAAAAGCAAAAAAAGGAATGAACAAAATCTCCAAGAAATGTGGGACTATGTGAAGAGACCCAACCTATGTTTGATAGGTGTACCAGAATGTGATGAAGAGAATGAATCCAAGCTAAAAAACACTCTTCAGGATATTATCCAGGAAAATTTCCCCAAGCTAGCAAGACACATCAATACTCAACTCCAGGAAATACAGAGAACACCACAAAGATATTCTGCAAGAAGAGCAACCCCAAGGCACATAATCGTCAGATTCACCAGGGTTGAAATGAAGAAGAAAATACTAAGGGCAGCCAGAGAGAAAGGTCGGGTCACCCACAAAGGGAAGCCCATCAGACTCACAGCAGATCTCTCAGCAGAGACTCTACAAGCCAGAAGACAGTGAGGGCCAATATTCAACATCTTTAAAGAAAAGAGATTTCAACCCAGAATTTCATATACAGCCAAACTGAGCTTCATAAATGAAGGAAAAATAAAATCCTTCATGAACAAGGAAGTACTCAGAGATTTTGTCACCGCTAGGCCTGCTTTACAAGAGCTCCTGAAAGAGGCACTACACATAGAAAGGAACAACCAGTACCAGCCATCCTAAAAGCACACCAAATGCTAAAGAGCATCAACAAAATGAAGAATCTACATGAACCAATGGGCAAAACAGCCAGCTAGCATCAAAATGGCAGTATCAAATTCACACATAACAATATTAACCCTAAATGTAAATGGGCTAAATGCACCAATCAAAAGACACAGACTGGCAAATTGGATAAAAAGCCAAAACCCGTCGGTGTCCTGTATCCAGAAAACCCACTTACATGCAAGGATACACAAAGGCTCAAAAAAAGGGATGGAGGAAGTTTTACCAAGCAAATGGAGAGCAAAAAAAAGCAGGAGTTGCAATTCTCATCTCTGATAAAATAGACTTTAAAGCAACAAAGATCAAAAGGGACAAAGACGCTCATGACATAATGGTAAAAGGATCGATACAACAAGAAGAGCTAATGATTCTAAATATATATGGACCCAATGCAGGAGCACCCAGATGTATACGGCAAGTTATTAATGACTTACAAAAAGACTTAGACACCCACACAATAATAGTGGGAGACTTTAACACTCACTGTCATTATCAGACAGATCAACCAGACAGAAAATTAACAAGGATATCCAGGACTTTAACTCAGACCTGGAACAAGCAAACCTGATAGACATTTACAGAACTCTCCACCCCAAATCCACAGAATATACATTCTTCTCAGCACCACATCACACCTACTCCAAAATTGACCACATAATTGGAAGTAAAGCACTCCTCAGCAAATGCAAAACAACTGAAATCATAACAAACAGTCTCTCAGACCATAGTGCAATCAAGTTGGAACTCAGAATTCAGAAAATAACTCAGAACTGCACAGCTTCACGGAAACTGAACAACTGGCTCTTGAATGTTGATTGGATAGACAATGAAATGAAGGCAGAAATAAAGAAGTTCCTTGAAACCAATGAAAATGAAGACACAACGTACCAGAATCTCTGGGACACATTTAAAGCAGTCTATAGAGGAAAATATATAGCAATAAGTGCCCACATGAGAAGAGTGGAGAGATCCAAAATGGACACCCTATCATCAAAATTGAAAGAGCTAGAGAAGCAAGATCAAAAGAGCTCAAAACCTAGCCGAAGGCAAGAAATAACTAAGATCAGAGCAGAACTGAAGGAGATAGAGACAAGAAAAACCCTTCAAAAAATCAATAAATCCAAGAGCTGGTTTGTTGAAAAGATCAAGAAAATAGACAGACCACTAGCCCGACTGATAAAAAAGAAAAGAGAGAACAACCAAATAGATGCAATAAAAAATGATAAAGGGGAAATCACCACAGATTCCACAGAAATTCAAACCATCATCAGAGAATACTACAAAGAACTCTATGCACATAAACTAGTAAACCAGGAAGAAATGGATAAATTCCTGGACGCCTGTGTCCTCCCAAGCCTAAACCAGGAGGAAGCCGAAACTATGAATAGACAAATAACAAGCTCTGAAGTTGAGGCAGCAATTAAGAGACTACCACACAAAAAAAGCCCAGGTCCAGATGGGTTCACAGCTGAATACTACCAGACACACAAAGAGGATGTAGTACCATTCCTTCTGAAACTATTCCAAATAATTCAAAAAGAGGGAACCCTTCCTAAATCATTTTATGAGACCAACATCATCCTGATACCAAAACCCAGCAGAGACTCAACAAGAAAAGAAAACTTCAGGCCAATATCCATGATGAACATAGATGCAGAAATCTTCAATAAAATACTGGCAATCCAATTGCAACAGCACATTAAAAAATGTATCCATCATGATCAAGTAGGATTCATCCCAAAGATGCAAGGCTAGTTCAACATACACAAGTCTATAAATGTAATTCACCACATAAACAGAAGCAAAAACAAAAACCACATGATTATCTCAATCGACGCAGAGAAGGCATCTGACAAAATTCAACAGCCCTTTATGCTAAAAACCCTCAATGAACTTGGTATTGATGGAACATATCTCAAAGTAATAAAAGCTATTTACAACAAACCAACAGCCAATATCATACTTAATGGGCAAAAACTGGAAGCATAAATCCGGCACTAGACAAGGATGCCCTCTCTCACCACTCCTATTCAACAGAATACTGGAAGTTCTAGCCAGAGCAATCAGGCAAGGAAAAGAAATAAAGGGTATTCAAATAGGAAAGGTGGAAGCCAAATTGTCTCTATTTGCAGACGACATGATAGTATACCTAGAAGACCCCATCACCTCAGCCCAAAAGCTCCTGAAACTGATAAGCAACTTCAGCAAAGTCTCAGAATATAAAATCAATGTGCAAAAATCACAAGGATTCCTATACACCAATAACAGACTAAAAGAGAACCAAATCAAGAACCAACTGCCATTCACAATTGCTACAAAGAAAATAAAATACCTAGGAATACAACTCATAAGGAACGTAAGGGACCTCTTCAAGGAAAACTACAAAATACTGCTCAACGGAATAAGAGAGGACACAAACAGATGGAGAAACATTCCATGTTCGTGGTTAGGAAGAATCCGTATCATAAAAATGGCTATACTGTCCAAAGTAATTTACACAATCAATGCTATCCCCATCAAACTACCATTGAATTTCGTCACAGAACTGGAAAAAACCACCATGAACTTCATATGGAACCAAAAGAGAGCCTGCATAGCCAAGTCAATTCTAAGCAAAAAGAACAGAGTGGGAGGCATCAAACACTACCAGACTTCAAACTATACTATAAGGCTACAGTAATCAAAACAGCATGGTACTGGTACCAAAACACAGATATAGACCAATGGAACAGAACAGAGGTATCGGAGGCAACACAACGTATCTACAACCCTATAATCTTTGATAAACCAGACAAAAACAAGCAATGGGGGAAGGATTCCCTGTCTAATAAATGGTTTTGGGAAAACTGGCTAGCCATGTGCAGAAAGCAGTAACTGGACCCCTTCCTGACACCTTACACTAAAATTAACTCCAGATGGATTAAAAACTTAAACATAAGACCTGACACCATAAAAACCCTAGAAGAAAATCTTAACAAAACCATTCAGGACATAGGAGTAGGCAAGGACTTCATGACCAAAACATCAAAAGCTTTGGCAACAAAAGCCAAAATAGACAAATGGGACCTAATCAAACTCCACAGCTTCTGCACGGCAAAAGAAACAGTCACTAGAGTGAATCGGCAACCATCAGAATGGGAAAAAATCTTTGCAGTTTACGCATCTGACAAAGGGCTGATATCCAGAATTTACAAAGAACTCAAACAGATTTACAGGAATAAAACACGCCCATTCAAAAATGGGCAAAGGATATGAACAGACACTTTACAAAAGAAGACATACATGAGGCCAACAAACACATGAAAAAATGCTCATCATCATTGGTCATTAGAGAGATGCATATCAAAACCACATTGAGATACCATCTCACGCCAGTTAGAATGGCGATCATTAAAATGTCTGGAGACAGCAGATGCTGGAGAGGATGTGGAGAAAGAGGAACACTCTTACACTGTTGGTGGGAGTGTAAATTAGTTCAACCATTGTGGAAGACAGTGTGGCGATTCCTCAGGGACCTAGAAATAGAAATTCCATTTGACCCAGCAATCCCATTACTGGGTATATATCCAAAGGACTATAAATTATTCTACAATAAGGACACATGCACACGAATGTTCATTGCAACACTGTTTACAATAGGAAAGACCTGGAACCAACCCAAATGCCCATCGATGATAGACTGGCCTGGGAAGATGTGGCACATATCCACCATGGAATTTTTTTTAAAATTTTTATTGCATTATAGGTTTTCGGGTACATGTTCAGAACGTGCAAGATAGTTGCATAGGTACACACATGGCAGTGTGTTTTGCTGCCTTCCTCCCCTTCACCCACACTTGGCATTCATCCCCAGACTCTCGCTCCCCAGCCCCCCTCCACTGTCCCTCCCCCATTTCCCCCAATAGACCCCAGTGTGTAGTAGACCCCCTCTCTGTTTCCATGTGTTCTTATTTTTCTCACCCACCTGTGAGTGAGTATATGCGGTATTTCTTTTTCTGTTCTTGTGTCAGTTTGCTGAGAATGATGTTCTCCAGAGTCATCCATGTCCTTACAAAGGACACAAACTCATCATTTTTGATTGCTGCATAATATTCCATGGTGTATATGTGCCACATTTTCCCAGTTCAGTCTATCATCGTTGGGCATTTGGGTTGGTTCCAGTTCTTTGCTATTGTAAATAGTGCTGCAATGAACATTCATGTGCATGTGTCCTTATAGTAGAATGATTTATAGTCCTTTGGATATATACCCAGTAATGGGATTGCTGGGTCAAAGGAAATTTCTATTTCTAGGTCCTTGAGGAATTGCCACACTGTCTTCCACAATGGTTGAACTAATTTACACTCCCACCAACAGTGTAAGAGTGTTCCTATTTCTCCACATCCTCTCCAGATGCACCATGGAATATTATGCAGCAATCGAAAATGATGAGTTTGTGTCCTTTGTAAGGACATGGATGAATTTGGAGAACATCATTCTCAGCAACCTGACACAAGAACAGAAAAAGAAATACCGCATATTCTCACTCATAGGCAGGTGAGAAAAATGAGAACACATGGACACAGGGAGGTGGTCCACTACACACTGGGGTCTATTGGGGTGAAGGGGGGAGGGACAGTGGCGGGGTGCTGGGGAGGGATAGCCTGGGGATAAATGCCAAGTGTGGGTGAAGGGGAGGAAGGCAGCAAAGCACACTGACATGTGTGTACCTATGCAACTATCTTGCACACTCTGCACATGTTCCCCAAAACCTATAATGCAATAAAAATTAAAAAAAAAAGAAAAAGAAAGTGAAAAACAAAACAAGACAAAATAATTAAAAAAGAAAAGAAAAGAATAAACAAAACAGCTGGGCATGGTGGTTCTCAGCTGTAATGCCAGCACTTTGGGAGGCCAAGACAAGCGGATCACCTGAGGTCAGGAGTTTGAAACCAGCCTGGCCAACACAGTGAAACCTATCTCTAATAAAAACACAAAATTAGCTGGGCATGATGGCAGGCACCTGTAGTTCCAGATACTTGAAAGGCTGTGGCAGGAGAATCGTTTGAACCTGGAATGTGGAGGTTGTAGTGAGCCAAGTTGGTGCTACTGCACTCTAGCCTGGGTCACAGAGCAAGACTGTCTAAAAGAAAAAAAGATCATGCATTCTAAAATCTTGTGAAACCCCACAGATCAGTTGGTAGCCTTGCAGCGTATCTGACATATAGGAAATATAACTTAAACAGCTTACAATTTCCAGAAGTTTCTTGGCCTTTGCAGAAGATGGCACTGCCCTGAAAATACCTGTTTTTATAGCCTCTGGGACTTAACTGATGCCAGGCACCAGGAGGGATGATGCCACGCACATCTGCATGTTTCACATCTTGTTTCCACCATCAACAAAGACTTGGATGTATAGATAGAGGATTCCCATGGCCAAAATGAACCAGAGCCTGGACATCTATGGAAAAATACTCATAACAAGTGGGGTACATGCAAAGCCTGTAAGAAAGTCACTAGTGGGACAGGCCCAGCCTGAATTACCTTTGGGTAAACATAAGTGTTTAAAAGAATTATAAGGCTGGGCGCAGGGGCTCATGTCTTTAATCCCAGCACTTTGGGAGGCTGAGGCGGGTGGATCACCTCAAGTCGGGAGTTTGTAACCAGCCTGATCAACATAGAGAAACCCATCTCTACTAAAATACAAAATTAGCTGGCACAGTGGCACATGCCTGTAATCCCAGCTACTTAGGAGGCTGAGGCAGGAGAATTGCTTGAAACTGGGAGATGGAGATTGTGGTGAGCCAAGATCACGCCATTGCACTCCAGCCAGGGCAACAAGAGGAAAACTCCAACTCCAAAAAAAAAAATAAATAAATAAGAATTGTCACTGTCATTCCCAGCCAGGGTTTTATTTATTTATTTATTTATTTTAATTTTTATTGCATTATAGGTTTGGGGGTACATGTGCAGAACGTGCAAGATAGTTGCATAGGTACACACATGGCAGTGTGCTTTGCTGCCTTCCTCCCCCTCACCCACACTTGGCATTCATCCCCAGGCTATCCCTCCCCAGCCCCCCCCACTGTCCCTCCCCCATTCCCCCCAACAGACCCCAGTGTATAGTAGACCGCCTCTCTGTGTCCATGTGTTCTCATTTTTCTCACCCACCCATGAGTGAGTATATGTGGTATTTCCTTTTCTGTTCTTGTGTCAGTTTGCTGAGAATGATGTTCTCCAGATTCATCCATGTCCTTACAAAGGACACAAACTCATTATTTTTGATTGCTGCATAATATTCCATGGTGTATATGTGCCAAATTTTCCCAGTCCAGTCTATCATCGTTGGGCATTTGGGTTGGTGCCAGTTCTTTGCTATTGTAAACAGTGCTGCAATGAACATTCATGTGCATGTATCCTTATAGTAGAACAATTTATAGTCCTTTGGATATATACCCAGCAATGGGATTGCTGGGTCAAATGAAATTTCTATTTCTAGGTCCCTGAGGAATCGCCACACTGTCTTCCACAATGGTTGAACTAATTTACACTCCCACCAACAGTGTAAGAGTATTTCTATTTCTCCACATCCTTTGCAGCATCTGCTATCTCCAGATTTTTTAATAATCGCCATTCTAACTGGCGTGAGATGGTATCTCAATGTGTTTTTGATTTGCATCTCTCTAATAACCAGTGATGATGAGCATTTCTTCATATGTTTGTTGGCCTCATGTATATCTTCTTTTGTAAAGTGTCTGTTCATATCCTTTGCCCATTTTTGAATGGGCTTGTTTGTTTTTTTCCTGTAAATCTGTTTGAGTTCTTTGTAAATTCTGGATATCAGCCCTTTGTCAGATGTGTAAACTGCAAAGATTTTTTCCCATTCTGATGGTTGCCGATTCACTCTAGTGACTGTTTCTTTTGCTGTGCAGAAGCTGTGGAGTTTGATTAGGTCCCATTTTTCTATTTTGGCTTTTGTTGCCAATGCTTTTGGTGTTTTCTACAACCATATAATCTTTGATAAACCAGACAAAAACAAGCAATGGGGAAAGGATTCCCTGTTTAATCAATGGTGTTGGGTATACTGGCTAGCCATGTGCAGAAAGCAGAAACTGGACCCCTTCCTGACACCTTACACTAAAATTAACTCCAGATGGATTAAAGACTTAAACGTAAGACCTGACACCATAAAAACCCTAGAAGAAAATCTAGGCAAAACCATTCAGGACATAGGAGTAGGCAAGGACTTCATGAATAAAACACCAGCCAGGGTTTTAAACCCCCAGATACCTAACAGATGCCCTGAACTCACTCACTCAATGGTGGACTCAGGCCCAGAATTTGTTCACTGAGAAGCAAGTGAAGATGTAATGTCTCTGCAGCTTGCCTTTTTTTGGAGACAGGGTCTTGTTCTGTCACCCAGCCCAGACTGCAGTGATACAATTAAGGCTCCCTACAGTTTCAACATCCTGGACTCAAGGCATCCTCCTGCCTCAGCCTCCAGAGTAGTTGGGACCACTCATAAGCACCACCACACCCGGCCATTTTTTTATATTTTTAGTAGAGACAGGGTTTTGCCATGTTGTCCAGGCTAGTTTCAGACTCCTAAGCTCAAGTGATCCTCCCACCTCAGCTTCCTAAAGTGCTGGGACTATGGGTGTGAGACACCACATCTGGCCTCTAAGGCTTTTCTCTTTAGGCCAAAGCACTTGACAATACCTCCATGATGTCTGGGATTTCTTCCCGGATGGACTCTCCCTCTTTGTCATGTAACTGACCAGGGGGACCCTTGTATGCTGCCCCCTGATCCTTGCCTCTCCCACGACATTTGCTGTTACCTGCTGACTGAAGGTCATGTTCCTTCTCCTGCTAGTTTCAGGACCCCCTTCTCTGGCAGCATCCGGGATGGCTATGGTATGGGGTCTCTTCAGAATTCCTGACAACCTCGACTTGGAGGTGTTTAAGGAGCCCACCCTCAAAATGTCCCCATCAGAGCCAGAGGTCAGGGCACCCTCTCTGCCCTCCAGAAGTCCATGGTCCTGGAGGTAGAAGCTGTCAGGGGTTCACGGGAAGCTGATGTTGATGGGTGGCCTGGGGATGCTGCCAGGGATGGCCAGGTAGCTGTCATGGCCACCTGTGAAGCAGTCGAGGAAAACTCTGTCCATGTTGGCCATGCAGAAGTTGAGGTGAACTTGCTGATGCCTGTCAGGGATCTGTCCCTACACATGAAGCTGCTGTTCTTGGTCATGAGGGGGCTTTTGGGGAGATGGAGCTGGAGAAGTTGGCTATGTGTGCTGGGAGGGTGTCGCCAGGGCCTTCCTCCAACAGGACAGGTGGGGATGGGGGCAGCAGGAGGCTAGGGTTCTTCATGGCTGCCTGCTTCTTGCCCAGCAGTCACAGTGACCTCTCAGTGGATGCTGACCACCTGGGTCAGGATGGTGATGATGCTTGGAGTGACTGCAGTGGATAGGTAAATGACATGGAGCTGCCCCCACCAGGACCCTCCTGAAGCCAGTTTTATCCCAGTGGATTCCACCAACCACATAGCTGAGTGTCCCTTGAGACCTGGGGGGAGATGGGGTATGAGTTCCCATCTGTGGGAAGAGAAGCCCCAAGCATGGTGGCCCCATTTCTTAGAAGGACACAAACATAGCCAAGAACCTGGGACAGTATCTGTCCCACCTAAACCCCAACAAGGCAGGATAGGATTCCCAGGGTGGGCCACTTGGGGATGTCCCAGTCCTGTCCTGCACATCCACCTGCAGGGCCCTTCCTGGCCCCACCCCTGGCAGCAGCACAGTGACTACCTACCTGCCCACAGTTCCTTCCTCTTCCTGCCTGTTACACTCCCTGTAACCTTTCAGGCCCCTGGAGCAAATGCTGTACATCATCCCTCCAAGGCCCCCTCTAGCTCAGGGCCAACCCCATTGCTCACACACAGACAACCACAGCCTGCGGCTGTTTGTCCTGTACCCGGGACACCATGAGGAGAGTCACCACTTGTGGGAATCAGATGGGTCCTGCTTTCCCCTAGTCTGGTGGGCAGCTCTCCAACCCCTGAGCCATTGGCTGACAGCAGAAAAGCAGGGACTGGATCATTGCTGTTCCTGCTCTGTTCTTGCTCGACATCTCAGGGTGCTGGCCAGCTAGGCCCTGGCCACAAAGCACTGCATGAAACTGTGAGTGATGCCATGGGGGCCTAGCCAATAGCAGTGGGCAGATTTACCTCCAAACATTGTGGCTTCCTCTAGCCCGGCTCTATGCTTCGATGGCAAGAGCCAGGGAAGCCTCAGGGGTGCCAGCCCAGTCAGCTGCACATCCATGACACACACCCCATCAGGGATACACTGTTTTATTTTGTGTTATTGTGACTTCAGCTACATTTGGAGTCAGTCCAGTATTGAGAGAAGAGGAGGGTTCTCTTGGTTTATGGCTGCTGCTGAGGAGGAACCTGCCTGTTACCAGCATGGGATTTTTGGTTTGGGGAAGAGTTGACCACATTAGTTTACCTTTCAAATAAGAACTATGGACAGGCCTGGGCTTCAGACACCCAGCTCAGCCTTCCAGGCATACCTGAGGATGGCATGACCCCGGATCTAATTATTTCGTGGTTTCACTGTAGAACTTCCTTCATTTGTCCCAGATGGGCTTTTTCATTTCACAGGCATATTCACTTAAATGCCCCAGTCCTGGGCTGGGTGCAGTGGCTCCCACCTAAAATTGCAGCACTTTGGGAGGACAAAGGGGTGTGGATCACCTGAGGTCAGGAGTTCCAGACCAGCCTGGCCAAAATGGTGAAACACCATTTGTACTAAAAATACAAAAAAAATAGTCGGGCATGGTGGTGCATGCTTATCCCAGCTACTTGGGAGGCTGAGGCAAGAGAATCACTTGAACCCAGGAGGCAGAAGTTTCAGTGAACTGAGATTGTACCATTGTACTCTAGCCTGGGTGACAAAAGCAAAACTCTGTCTCAAAAAAGAAAGTAAAGAAAAGAAAAGAAAAAAGAAAAAGCCCCAGTCCCATCCCTTCTCTGCCTCTGTTCTTCTAGACTTGGGAGTCTTTCTGCTTCCCTGCTGCCCCCAGACATTTTACTATTCTTGACTTCCCACACTCACGATCCTAATTACCTTCCCTCTTCCCCACCTGAAACACACCATTGCTATTTGTGACCCTTATTCAAGATCAGATTTCAGATGAAGTTTATTACCTAACTTTCTTGAATGTTCAAAGTGGTGCCTCCTCTCAGACAGACGTAAGGTAAAAACTGACATCCCTCTTCCTCTCTGCCAATCCCATCACTCACTCAGCATGCCCCATTTGGAAGTCCTCTTGCCAACAGAAGCTCATGGGTGGAAACAGAGAGAGAAGCAGCAGCGTTTTCCAGGAGATGTGAGCAAGGCTTGGGGAGGCAGAGCCATTTGTACAACATGGACTTTACTCCTGAGCCCCCAACCACTGATGATCCAGCCTCTTCCTTAGGGCACTGTGTGTGTGTGTCTCATGAAGACTTTCCCTTGGTTTCTTTCTCTTTTTTTGAGATGGAGTCTCCCTCTGTCTCCAAGCTGGAGTGCAGTGGTGAGATCTTGGTTTACTGCAACCTCTGCCTCCTGGGTTCAAGCAATTCTCCTGCCTCAGCCTCCCTAGTTGCTGGGATTACAGGGGCATGCCACCATGACCAGCAAACTTTTATATATTTAGTAGAGATGGGGTTTCACCATGTTGGCCAGGATGGTCTTGATTCCCTGACCTCCTGATCTGCCTGACTTGACCTCCCAAAGTGCTGGGATTACAGGCATGAGCCACTGTCCCCCACCCTTTCCCTTTGATTTTTAAACATAGTTTCAGTGGACACTTGTATGTCTTTTTCAAGATGAGTCAAGTGCAGCAGTGAGAGATGGGGAAAGACCAGAGGAAGGAATTCCAACTGCAACTGACTGTGAGAGATCAATTGAGATAGCTGATTACCTTCAGCCCAGTCAACTGCTATTTTATTTGTTTTTTATTTTATTTTAAAAGTTATTTATTTTGAGATGGAGTGTCACTCTCACTCATGCTGGAGTGCAGTGGCATGATCTCGGCTCATGCAACCTCTGTTTCCTGGGTTCAAGCGATTCTCCTGCCTCAGCCTCCTGAGTAGCTGGATTACAGGTGTGCACCACATGCCTGGCTAATTTTTGTACTTTTAGTAGAGATGGGGTTTTGCCATGTTGGCTAGGCTGGTCTCAAACTCCTGACCTCAAGTGATCCACCCACCTCAGCCTCCCAAAGTGCTGGGATTACAGGCATGTGCCATCAAGCCTGGCCCCAGTTGCTATTTTAAATGGATTTTTCCTTCCATTTTATCCTGTAACAAAGCAAATATTTTATATTAAAAAACTAGAGTTATTTATTTATTTAATTAATTTTATTGTTTTTAGTGATGGGTTCTCACTGTTCACCCAGGCTGGTCTCAAACTTCTGAACTCAAGCAATCCTACCAGCTTAGCCTCCCAAAGTGTGGGAGGCTAAGTCACCACACCCAACCAGTATTGATTTTTACACAATACATTGATAATTAAGCATCATGCTGAATTTCTGCACTGCTTTGCAGCTAATTCCCTTGAAGTTTCCATATGTCCAGCCCCAGAGACCAGTGGGGCTGAATCCTCATTGTCTGCAGATTCTGTATTTGTGAATTCACCTCCTCACTACCATTTATTTGTAAACCCAGAACCAATCCTCATGGTGCTCTCACAATCATCCAACAATTTGCATAAAACAGCACAATGCCTGCACTTCCCAAGGGCAAATTGTCCTAGCTGGGACCCCAAAGAGCTGAGCTCTGCTTTCTCATCTCTGTGCTCATACAAAAAAATAAGTGTTTTTTTCTTTTCTTCTTTTTTTTTTTTTTTTTTGAGATGGAGTTTTGCTCTTGTTGCCCAGGTTGGAGTGCAATGGCATGATCTGGGCTCACTGCAACCTCTGCCTCCTGGGTTCAAGTGATTCTCTTGCCTCAGCCTCTTGAGTAGTCGGGATTACAGGTGCCCACTGCTACACCTGGCTAATTTTTTGTATTTTTAGTAGAGATGGGGTTTCTACATATTGGTCAGGCTTGTCTTGAACTCCCGACCTCAGGTGATATACCTGCCTCAGCCTCCTAAGGTGCTGCAATTATAGGTGTGAGCCACTGTACATGCCCCAAACAAGAGCTTTTGTGTGGTCTTTTTAGTGCCACCATTTTTACATTTTTTTCATTGCATTTGAGGTTTTACAGTACATGTGAAGAACATGCAAGATCGTTGCATAGGTACACACATGACAGTGTGATTTGCTGTCTTCCTCCCCATCACCTATATCTGGCATTTCTCCCCATGCTATCTCTCCCCAACTCCCCACACCCTACTGTCCCTCCCCTATTTCCCCCAGACAGACCCCAGTGTGTGATGCTCCCCTCCCTGTGTCCATGTGTTCTCATTGTTCAACACCCACCTATGAGTGAGAACATGTGGTGTTTGATTTTCTGATTTTCTGTTCTTGTGTCAGTTTGCTGAGAATTATGGTTTCCAGGTTCATCCATGTCCCTACAAAGGACATGAATTCATCGTTTCATATGGCTGCATAGTATTCCATGGTGTATATGTGCCACATTTTCCCTGTCCAATCTATCATCAGTGGGCATTTGGGTTGGTTTCAGGTCTTTGCTATTGTAAACAGTGGTGCAATGAACACCTGTGTGCATGTGTCCTTATAGTAGAATGATTTATAATCCTTGGGATACATACCCAGTAATGGGACTGCTGGGTCAAATGGAATTTCTATTTCTAGGTCATTGAGAAATCCCCACTCTTTCTTCCACAATGATTGAACTAATCTACACTCCCACCAACAGTGTAAAACTGTTCCTATTTCTCCACATCCTCTGCAGCATCTGTTGTCTCCAGATTGTTTAATGATCGCCATTCTAACTGGGATAAGGTGGTATCTCAATGTAGTTTTGATTTGCATTTCTCTAATGACCAGTGATGATGAGCATTTTTCATATTTGTTGGCCTTATGCATGTCTTCTTTTGTAAAATGTCTGTTCATATCCTTTGCCCACTTTTTTTTAAAATTTTTATTGCATTATAGATTTTGGGGTACTTGTGCAGAACGTGCAAGATAGTTGCATAGGTACACACATGGCAGTGTGCTTTGCTGCCTTCCTCCCCTTCACCCACACTTGGCATTCATTCCCAGGCTATCCCTCCCCAGCCCCCCACTGTCCCTCCCCCTTTCCCCCCAATAGACCCCAGTGTGTAGTAGACCGCCTCTCTGTGTCCATGTGTTCTCATTTTTCTCACCCACCTATGAGTGAGTATATGAGGTATTTCTTTTTCTGTTCTTGTGTCAGTTTGCTGAGAATGATGTTCTCCAGATTCATCCATGTCTTTACAAAGGACACAAACTCATCATTTTTGATTGCTGCATAATATTCCATGGTGTATATGTGCCACATTTTCCCATTCCAGTCTATCATCCTTGGGCATTTGGATTGGTTCCAGTTCTTTGCTATTGTAAACAGTGCTGCAATGAAAATTCGTGTGCATGTGTCCTTATAGTAGAACGATTTATAGTCCTTTGGATATATACCCAGTAATGGGATTGCTGGGTCAAATGGGATTTTTTTTTCTTGTAAATCTGTTTTAGTTCTTTGTAGATTCTGGATATTAGCCCTTTGTCAGATGGGTAGATTGCAAAATTCTCTTTCTATTCTGTTTGTTGCCGATTCACTCCAATGACTGTTTCTTTTGCTGTGCAGAAGCTGTGGATTCTGATTAGGTCCCATTTGTCTATTGTGGCTTTTGTTGCCAATCCTTTTGGTGTTTTGATCATGAGGCCTTTGCCTACGCCTATGCCCAGAATGGTTTTGCCTAGGTTTTCTTCTAGGGTTTTTATGGTGTTAGGTCTTATGTTTAGGTCTTTAATCCATCTGGAGTTAATTTTAGTGTAAGATGTCAGAAAGGGGTCCAGTTTCTGCTTTCTGCACATGGCTAGCTAGTTGTCCCAACATCATTTATTAAATGGGGAATCTTTCCCCATTGCTTGTTTTTGTCAGGTTTGTCAAAGATCAGATGGTTGTAGATGTGTGTTGTTACCTCCAAGGCCTTTGTTCTGTTCCATTGGTCTTTATCTCTGTTTTGGTACCAGTAACACACTGTTTTGATTACTGTAGCCTTGTAGTATACTTTGAAATTTGGTAGTGTGATGCCTCCCACTGTGTTCTTTTTGCTTAGAATTGACTTGGCTATGCGGGCTCTCTTTTGGTACCATATGAAGTTCATGGTGGTTTTTTCCAGTTCTGTGAAGAAATTCAATGGTAGCTTGATGGGGATAGCATTGATTCTGTAAATTACTTTGGGCAGTATAACCATTTTCACGATATTGATTCTTCCTAACCAGGAACATGGAATGTTTCTCCATCTGTTTGTGTCCTCTCTTATTTCATTGAGCAGTGGTTTGTAGTTTTCCTTAAAGAGGTCCCTTATGTTCCTTGTGAGTTGTATTCCTAGGTATTTTATTTTCTTTGTAGCAATTGTGAATGGCAGTTCGTTCTTGATTTGGTTCTCTTTAAGTCTGTTATTGGTGTATAGGAATGCTTGTGATTGTTGCACATTGATTTTATATCCTGATACTTTACTGAATTTGCTTATCAGTTTCAGGAGCTTTTTGGCTGAGAAGATGGGGTCTTGTAAATATACAATTATGTTGTCTGCAAATAGAGACAATTTGACTTCCTCCTTTTCTATTTGAATACCCTTTATTTTTTTTTCTTGCCTGATTTCTCTGGCTAGAACTTCTAATACTATACTGAATAGGAGTGGTGAGAGACGGCATCCTTGTCTAGTGCCAGATTTCAAAGGGAATGCTTCCAGGTTTTGCCCATTCAGTATAATATTGGCTGATGGTTTGTCATAAATAGCTTTTATTATTTTGAGATGCGCTCCATCAATACCGAGTTTATTGAGGGTTTTTAGCATAAAGGGCTATTGAATTTTGTCAAAGGCCTTCTCTGCATCAATTGAGATAATCATGCGGTTTTTGTCTTTGTTTCTGTTTATGTGGTGAATTACATTTATAGACTCTCATATGTTGAACCAGCCTTGCATCCCTGGGATGAATCCTACTTCATCATGATGGATAAGCTTTTTGATGTGCTGTTGCAATTGGTTTGCCAGTATTTCATTGAAGATTTTTGCATCTATTTCATCATGGATATTGACCTTAAGTTTTCTTATCTTGCTGAGACTATGCCAGGTTTTGGTATCAGAATGATGTTGGTCTCATAAAATGATTTGGAAAGAATTCCCTCTTTTTGGATTGTTTGGAATATTTTCAGAAGGAAGGGTACCAGATCCTCTTTGTATGTCTGGTAGAATTCGGCTATGAACCCATCAGAATCTGGGTTTATTTTGGGTGGTAGGCTTTTAATTGCTGCCTAGGCTTCAGACCTTGTTAATTGGTCTATTCAGGGTTTTGACTTCTTCCTGGTTTAGACTTGGGAGAATGCAAGTGTCCAGGAATTTACCCATTACTCCCAGGTTTACTGATTTATGTGCATAGAGTTGTTTGTAATAATCTCTGATGATGGTTTGTATTTCTGTGGAATCTGTGGTGATATCCCCTTTATTATTTTTTATTGCATCTATTTGATTATTCTCTTTTCTTTTTTGTTAATCTGGCTAATGGTCTATTTTGTTGATCTTTTCAAAAAACCAGCTCCTTGATTTATTAACTTTTTGAGGATATTTTTGTGTCTCTATCTCCTTCAATTCTGCTCTGATCTTTGTTGTTTCTTTTCTTCTGCTGGGTTTTGAGTTATTTTGATCTTGCTCCTTTAGCTCTTTCAATTTTGACGACAGGGTTTCAATTTTAGATCTCTCCTTGCTTCTCATGAGGGCATTTATAGCTATATATTTTCCTCTAGACACTGCTTTAAATGAGTCCCAGAGATTCTGGCATGTTGTGTCTTCGTTCTCGTTGGTTTTGAAGAACATCTTTATTTCTGCCTTCATTTCATCATTTATCAAGTCAACGTTCAAGAGCCAGTTGTTCAGTTACCATGAAGATGTGCGTTTCTGAGTTAGTTTCTGAATTCTAACTTGATTGCACTGTGGTCTGAGAGACTGTTTGTTATGATTTCCATTTTTTTGCATTTGCTAAGGAGTAATTTACTTCCAATTATGTGGTCAATTTTAGAGTAGGTGTGATGTGGTGCTGAGAAGAATGTATATTCTCTGGATTTGGGGTGAAGAGTTCTGTAAATGTCTATTAGGTTTGCTGGGTCCAGGTCTGGATTCAAGTCCTGGATATCCTTGTTAATTTTCTGTCTCATTGATCTATCTAATATTGATAATGGGGTGTTAAAGTTCCCCAGTATTATTGTGTGGGAGTCTAAGTCTCTTTGTAAGTCATTAAGAACTTGCTTTATGTATCTGGGTGCTCCTGTATTGGGTGCCTACATATTTAGGATCATTAGCTCTTCTTGTTGCATTGATCCTTTTACGATTATATAATGTCCTTCTTTGTCTCTTTTGATCTTTGTTGGTTTGAAGTCTATTTTATTGGAGATGAGAATTACAACACCTGCTTTTTTTTTTTTTTTTTTTTTGCTCTTCATTTGCTTGGCAAATCTTCCTCTACCCCTTTATTTTGAGCCTTTGTGTATCCTCGAATGTGAGATGTGTTTCCTGGATACAGCTCACTAATGGATTTTGGCTTTTTATCCAATTTGCCAGTCTGTCTTTTGATTTGGATGTTTAGCCCATTTATCATTTAGGGTTAATATTGTTATGTGTGAATTTGATCCTGCCATTTTGATACTAGCTGGCTGTTTTCCCTGTTAGTTGATGCAGTTTCTTCATTGTGTTGATGCTATCTGCCATTTGGTATGCTTTTGGAGTGGCTGGTACTGGTTGTTCTGTTCTATGTATAGTGCCTCTTTCAAGAGCTCTTTTAAAGCAGGCCTGGTGGTGATGAAATCTCTGAGTACTTGCTTGCTCACAAAGGATTCCATTTTTCCTTCACTTACGAAGCTTAGTTTGGCTGGATATAAAATTCTGGGTTGAAAGTTCTTTTCTTTAAGAATATTGGCCACCACTCTCTTGAAGACTTTGTTCATTTCTTGTTATCCTTTTTTCTCCAATCTTGCATTCTCATTTTATTTCATTGAGTTTATCTTTGACTTCTGATATTCTTTCTTCTGCTTGGTCAGTTCAGCTGTTGAAACTTGTGTACGCTTCACAAGGTTCTCATGCTGTGTTTTTCAGCTCCATCAATTCACTTATATTCCACTCTAAGTTGTTTATTCTCATTAGCATTTCATCAAATCTTTCTTCAATGTTCTTTGTTTCTCTGAATTGGGTTAGAACATGTTCTTTTCACTCAGAGAAGTTTCTTATTACACACATTCTGAAGCCTGATTCTGTAAATTCATCACATTCATTCTCCATCCAGCCTTGTTCCCTTGCTGGTGAGGAGTTGTAATCCCTTGTAGGAGGAGAGGCATTCCAGTTTCGGGTGTTTTCATCTTTTTCACACTGGTTTCTTCCCATCTTTATGGATTTATCCACCTGTTGTCTTTGAAGTTGTTGACTTTCAGATTGGGTCTCTGAGTAGATGTTGATTGATGAAGTTTGTTGATGATGAAGTTATTTCTTTCTGTGTCTTAGTTTTCCTTCTAACACTCAGGACCCTCTGCTGTAGGACTGCTGAGGTCCACTCCAGGCCCTGCTTGCCTGGGGATCATGTGAAGCTGCTGCAGAACAGTAAGGGTTGCTGCCAGTTTCTTCTTCTGCCATCTTCATCCCAGAAGGATACCCATCAGATGTCAGTCTGAGCTCTCCATTATGAGGTGGCTCTTTGGATATATGGGGTTTAGAGAACTGCCTGAGGAAACAGTCTGTCCTATATAGGAGCTCATGTGCTGAGCTGTGAGCTCTGTTGTTCATTTAGAGCTGCTGGGCAGGTACATTTAAGTCTGCTGCAGCTGAACTCATAATCCCCTTTTTTTCCCAGGTGATCTGTCTTGGGGATTTAGGGCTTTATTTATGAGTTTCTGTTGTGTTGCTGCCTTTTCTCAGGGCTACCCTGCCCAGCCAGGAGGCAGCCTAGTCACTGTCTGCCTGCAGAGGCTTTGCTGAACAACTGTGGGCTCCGCCCAGCTGCTGTGTGAACTTCCCGGCAGTCCTGTTTATACAGGTATAGTTAGAACTGCTTTGGCAATCGAGGCCCATGTCTATAATGGTGGACTCTCTCTGTAAAGGCGGGCTGCCTCAGCAATGGCAGAGTACCTCTATAGTGGTGGACTGCCTTGGTAATGGTGGATGCACCTCCCCCACAGAGGTGGACCATCCTGGGTTTAGCTGTGCTTGCTGCGAATCTCTCAATACAGAGCATTTCAGATTGCTGGTTTTTTTTTTTTTTTTGCGGGGGGGGGGTGGGACCAGCCGAGCCTGATCACCTGGCTCCCTGCCTCAGAGCCCTTTTTTTTTTGAGTTGAATGGGTGAGTCTGTTTTCCAGGTGTTCCAGTCACCTGTGGAAAAGGTGCCAGAATCTGTGTGATTTCCCGTGCAGTGACCCACTGCACCAGCTGAACAGCCATGCTGAGATTCATGGTGATTTTGGCCTGGGAATCTCCTGGCCTGGCTCCCTGTTTCAGTCCCCTTTATTTTTATCTGTTGAATGGGTGACTCTCTAACCCAGTAGCTCAAATTGCCAGCTAAAATAACACCTGAACCTGTGTATTTTGTGTGAGAACTGCCGTGCTGGCCAAAAAAGCCTCGTGGGTCAAAACAGCGGTGTTGGCCAAAACAGCAGTGCTGGCAACCCATGGGACTCCTCCACCTGGGAATCTCCTGGTCTGTGGGCAATAAAAATCTTCCTGGAAATGCAGTGTCCACTCACCCTCTGTGCTTTTGCTGGGAGCTGTAATCCTGAGCTGCTCCTAATTGGCCACCTTGGATCTCCTCCTCTTTTTTACATTTTTGTGTTTTCTGTTGGTGTTTCACCATTTAAGTGGCCCCCAAGCTATCTGATGTTCCCAAGTGCAAGAAGGCCGGATGTGCATTTCACAGAAAATGCATGCAAGTTAAGCTTTGTTCAGGCTTGAGTTGCATTGCTCTTGGTGGTCAATTCAATGTCAATCAGCCAAAGGTTTAGATGAAATAAGGGGTTTTAAACAGTAACACATACAGCAAGATTATATGTTGATGAGTTGATAAAAACATTGTGACTAGAGGGTCACAGGAACCTAACACTGTAATTTTCCTAGTAGCGAGATTTGGTGTTTGCTAATTCAGTGTTTGTGGTGACTTTGTAGAATGTAACTACCTCATATAAATGAGAATCCATGAATATAAACATTTGGATGGCTGGGCATGGTGGCTTATGCCTGTAATCTCAACACTTTGGGAGGGCGAGGTGGGTGGATGATGAGGTCAGGAGATTGAGACCATCTTGGCTAGCATGGTGAAACCCTATCTCTACTAAAAACACAAAACAATTAGCCAGGGCATGGTGGTACATGCCTGTAGTCTCAGCTACTCAGGAGGTTGAGGCAGGAGAATTGCTTGAACCCAGGAGGCAGAGGTTTCAGCAAGTTGAGATCATGCCACCGCACTCCAGCCTGGGCTACAGAGTGAGACTCTATCTCAAAAAGAAATTGGATTTATAGATCTACAATTATGTAGATCTATAATTGTTGATTATGTGTTAATAGCATAGGTTGTGGTTGATAATGTGTTATGTGAGATATGTTTTCAATCACTTAGTGTTTCTCCATATATTGGAATTCTGCCAGCTTCTTTGTCAAATCAGGTAGTGAGGAAGGGCCCTGAAATCCACACATCTGAAGCCTGCATCCCTGCAGACTAACCTGCCAGGAGGGCATGGATGTTGAGGCCTCAGTCCTGGTCCTTGGGGCCACATGCGTTCACCATGTTGGTGCGACTGGGGTTGTCCACTGAGTAGGCACTGAAGTCCATGAGCATCACCCTGACCACAGTCAGCAGCAAGCCCCACTTGTGGTTGCTGGTCATGTTGGCCAGGGCAATGCTGATGTCCCAGACATTCAGCAAGAGCAAAAGGCCCAGCAGTGTACCTGGACACAGAGACACAAAGTAACCCAAAAAATATGCAGAACAGCTCTGTTCCTGGCAGCTCATGTCTTACGTTTAGAATCTTTAGGACCCAAGAATTTTTAAAACTTAAACTCCAAGCAGAGCCAGGTGGAAAAGCCACCTGCAAACTCACCAGATGTTTTGCACTTGCATAGGGGTTTTTATTTCATCAAGCAGAGAAGAAATTAGATAAACTTTATCAATGCATTTTTAAAAATAATCAAAGTGATATATTATTACAGTTAGCTCAGGCCAGGCTGTGGTACACTCACTGCCTTACACCAATGCAAGGCCCAGAGTTAGCTGGGTAACTGCTTTGGTAAACGTTCTTTTATTTTTTGAGATGGAGTTTTTCTCTTGTTGCCCAGGCTGTAGTGCAATGGTGCAATCTCGGCTCACCACAACTTCCACATCCTGGGTTCAAGCAATTCTTCTGCCTCATCCTCCCGAGTAGCTGGGATTATAGGCATGCACCACGATGCCTGGCTAATTTTGTATCTTTAGTAGAGACAGAATTTCTCCATGTTAGGCTAGTCTTGAACTCTGGACCTCAGGTGATCTAACTGCCTCGGCCTCCCCAAGTGCTGAGATTACAGGCATGAGGCACCATGACCAGCCTGGTCAACATTCTTTAAAATATTTCTAAAAGGAAGCAGTTACGACCTTTTTCTTTTTTGTCTCAATTTTATTTTCAATCAAAACAGACCTACAGCAGGACAAGAATGAGAGGGCATCTTCTTCCAAACCTTGAGGTACACTGGTTACTCCAAGCACACAACAGAGGCTGCACTAGGAATCCTGAAACAGAGCAGGCTGGCAGTCATTGCCAGGGACTCCACTGCACATGGGGGCATTGAATCAGCCTCCACATTTCTGAAGTAGCAGCTCTCAAATGCCCCCAGTGCATCAAAAGAATAAGATGATGAAACAGAACCAGGGACAAAACCCTGAACTCGAAAACCAAAGCTGGGCAGACACTTGGAATCACTCCGTGACTCCTTAAATCTTCCACTTTAAACCCCACAGTCCTAAGCAGACACAACTTTCCTTGGGAATCAAAGAAATTTTAGGACCTCCCATGTCCACATGACACTAGTGTTATGGCTTGGAATCTCCGCTGAAGAGAGCCTGGCATGAGATGTACCAGCCCTCTGGGGCTCCTAAATCCCTGTTACACTGTTTGGCTTCAATGAGAAACTTAAAATCTAGGATATGACCAGCCCTACCTGTGTTCCCCACAGCCCCAGACTAATAAGGGGAACTTAAGTCCTGATTGTCCCTCATCCCATCAGGACCCTCAAGCTGCAGCAATGAGCTGCCAGAGGTTTCCAGAGGCCCTCTACCATCATCAGAGTGGAGCTGGGGCTCAACTAGGATGGGCTGATGAACCACACCAGGCTTTAAAGCAGGTCATGCACGCCCATCTGCAGGAGCACTGGGGTCAGGTATGCTGTCTCCATGGCATAGCTGAACTTGATGCCAGAGAGGATGCAGCCATTGAAGTGCAGCTCCCAGAAGGACCTCTGGGGGTGCAGGTCCCTGAAGTCCACCAGCTCAAGCAGGAATGAGGTGTTGGGGGTGGGGGTTGGCGTGGGGAGGGCTGAATGCACTTCCTCCTCTTGGGGTGTCATTTGAAGTTGGCCTGGTGACTGAGGTGTTGTGTCACAGACCCTGAGTAGCCATAATCTGGGACCTCCAGAAGTCCTGTGGGGTCACACTGGGGAAAAGGGTGTCTCCTGGTGGGGTGCTGCTGGTTGCTGGGAGGGCTGGTGGGCATCCCTACAAGGAAAGCCTTGGTGGGGGTCACAGTTAATTTCTCTAGGGCAGTCCTCCTCTGACAACAGGCAGCCCTCACCCTTTTCCTGTGGGAACACTTGAGTACAGAATTTAGAGTCAAACACCAGCCCCCAAAGCAGAGCCCACTGTTCATTGGTGATGCTTCAGGGCCTCACCTGCCCATCTGTAGCTCCTCTGTCCCAGGAGGCCAAAGCACAAAACCTTCCCTACTCAGAGAGAGGACCCTATCCTGCAGGTCCCCACCCCAAACTCAAAGGGACCGTCTCCCAAACAGAGGCTCGTTCAAAACTGTCCTGAGGAAGTGAGAGCCTCTCAGCTCCTCTCAAACCTCCAAGGACACCAGGCTATTTTAGGACCTGCAGCCCATTTCCAGGGCTAATTTTGCCTGTTCCTTAATGTCCCAGGGGACCAGAGAGGAAGAGAGACTGACATGGCTAGGAACCACCCTTGGCACCCTGAGTGCTCCCTTGAGGTGGGGGGTCAGCTCCTTTGTCACCAGATAGAGTCACAGCCAGCCCCTTCCCCTGCCTAATGCTTGTGTTTCCTCCTTCATGGAAGGTCACTAAACCCTCCCCATAGGCAGCTGAACAGGAAGCAAGAGCCCCTTTCCTTCAGCACTCACTGACATGTAAGTTTTTGTACCATTAGGAGAACTGAGACTTTGACAGTGTTAGATAATGCTCTCTTTAAAGAAATAAGCCAAACTCTGAAATCTTGTAGTCACAAACAACATGGGAATCCAGAGTGACAGAGCTAGAGAGAGCTGAGAAACAGATCCCCACCTCCTAGCCTCAACTTACTTTTTAAGCATTTTTGCAATGCCCATGATGTAGGTAGGGAATGAGCAAGTTCAAAGCCTTCATAGATAGACATATTTCCACTCCCCTCTCCTGTCCTCTGCCCCACTGCAATTTGCAATTTGCACCACTTAGGCACTGGCTCCAAAGTCTCCAACTATTTTAAACTGCTCTGAAGTTAATCTAGATTATTATTATTGACTACTACTATTACTACTATTATTTTTTTAAGACAGAGTCTTGCTATGCCTCCCTGGCTGGAGGACAGTGGCGTGATCTCAGCTCACTGCAACCTCTGCCTCCTGGGTTAAAGCGATTCTTCTGCCTCAGCCTCTGAGTAGCTGGGAGTACATGCACCTGCCACCATGCCCAGCTGATTTTTTTTGTATATTTAGTAGAGATGGGGTTTCACCATGTTGGCCAGACTAGTCTCAAATGGCTGACCTTGGCCTCCCAAAGTGCTGGGATTATAGGCATGAGCCACTGTGCTCAGCAATCTAGATTATTAATGTTAATAGAACAAATTCTAGTATGTTAGCTTGTGTGTTTTAGCCAGTGTTCACTTTTCTAAGCACAAAAAGAGAAAAACTACTTAGATCAGAGGGAAAGAGATAACAAAATAACAGAGGGAGAGTTCAGGATTCTCTCAGACACAGCCCACCCCACTCACTCCACAAAAAAGCAACAGACTAAATTCCCTTTGAAGTCCTTCCTGAGACATATGCCCCAAAATTGGGAAAACTTTCCCAACATTGATTTCTGATGATGACACTTGTCACTGACCAAGATAAATATCACAGGCTTTCTCTCAAAATTAGTTTTAAGCTTCAAAAGAAAGGCTCTTTCTGACAGTAACTTACGATACCACTTTCCATCACACCATCACTAGAGGATAAATTATTTATAGATCACTCTGATATTCCTCACTCCAGATTTGTATCCAAAACTCTTCCACCCACCTACCCACTCAGAGATTGTCTTCCTTCTTTTTAGAAGACACTAATGATGGGGTGGACTCGCAAGATGGCATTGTAGAAGCAACTCAGGATTGCAGCTCTCAGTGAAGGTGCAGAGGGTGAGTCCTAGCCACATTCTCGGATGGACCATTTTTGCTCACAGAGCGTTGAAAGTCCCAGGTGTGGGAGAGACATGGGACGCTAGTACAGCCGGATAGTGCAACCAGCTCACACGGCCGCTTCGGCCAGTGCCACAGCAGGACCCGGCACAGAACTCACTGGTCTGGGTGCCCTGTTAAACCGGCAATCTGAGATTTGGAAGGGCAGATTGGCATGTCCATCTGATTGAATGGGACTTGGACAATGAGCCAGACCAGGAGTTTCCTGGGAAGCGTGATCTGAGCCAGTGCAGTGGGCAGCAGCACGGGAGATTGCACGGATCCCAGTGCCCTATCGCCAGGCTACTGGGGTGACAGTGAGAGAGTCAACCTTTCAGCTTGTGGAGAGGGAGAGAGAGAGAGAGGATGGACTCTGAGGCAGGGAGCTGGGTGATCGGGATCGGTGGGTCCCACCCTCATGGGGACAAGAAGTGGGGTGACTGGAGATGCTTGGGGCTGAGAGTTTTGCTGCTGGCATCTAGGATGATGCAGCCCAGTGAGGAAGGGGCGTCTGCCATTACTGATGCAATCCACCGCTACTGAAGTACCGCCCAGGGCTGACGCAGCCTGACATTGCTGAGGCAACCTGCCATAACAGAGAGACTCCGCCAGGAGGGGAAAGCACTCCACAGCAGAAGGGAGCCCAGCAGCAACAGGGCGGACCTGTGCTAGCAGGTCAGAGCCCCGGCAGGCAAATGGTGAATAGACTGCCTCCTAGTGGGGCAGGACAGTGCAACAGATACTCATAAAGAAAGCCCCAACTCCCTGAGACAGAGCATCTAAGGGGGGAAAAAAAAGCCTGGTGTTTTATGAGTTCTATTGCAGCGGACATAAACAACATCCCAGCAACCCTGAATGAACAACGGAGCTCACAGCTCAGCACTGGAGCTCCTATAAAGCACAGACCGTCTCCTTAAGTAGCTCCCTGACCCCTGTATATATAAAGATTCACCCCCACAAAAAAATAATCACACTGACATTTGGCAGGCATCATTCTGGAACAAAGATAGCAGAAGAAGAAACTGGTACCATCCCTCATTGTTCCACAGCTGCTACAGGTATACCCCAGACAAGCAGGGCCTGGAGTGGACCTCAGCACTAGTACAGCAGAGGGGCTAGACCATTAGAAGGAAAACTAAGTAACAGAAATACTTCATCATCAACAATCTCAGCATCCACACAGAGACCCAATTGAAAAATCAGCAACTACTAAGATGACAGCCCGATAAATCCATAAAGATGGGAAGAAACCAGCGCAAAAAGGAGGAAAACAGCCGAAACCAAAACACCTCAACTCCTACAAAGGACCAAAACTTCTCACCAGCAAGGGAACCAAGCTGGACGGAAAATGAGTGTGATGAAATGATGAAATCAGACTTCAGAAAGTGGATAATGAGAAACTTCATTGAGCTAAAAGAACATGTTCTAAATCAGTGCAAAGAAACAAAGAACCTTGAAAAAAGATTTGAAAAAAGATTCAAGGAATTGATAACAAGAATGGACAACTTAGAGAGGAATATGAATGAACTGAAGGAGCTGAAAAACACAACACGAGAACTTCGTGAAGCATGCACAAGTTTCAACAGCCGAATTGACCAAGCAGAAGAAAGAATATCAGAAGTAGAAGATCAACTCAATGAAATAAAACAAGAAACCAAGGTTAAAAAAAAAGCACAAAAAGGAATGAACAAAATCTCCAAGAAATGTGGGACTATGTGAAGAGACACAACCTACGTTTGATAGGTGTACCAGAATGTGATGAAAAGAGTGAATCCAAGCTGGAAAACACTCTTCAGAATATTATCGAGAAATATTTCCCCAACCTAGCAAGACAGGTCAATACTCAACTCCAGGAAATACAGAGAACACCACAGAGATAATCTGCAAGAAGAGCAAACCCAAGGCACATAATTGTCACATTCACCAGGGTTGAAATGAAGGAGAAAATACTAAGGGCAGCCAGAGAGAAAGGTCGGGTCACCCACAAAGGGAAGCCCATCAGACTCACAGCAGATCTCTCGGCAGAGACTCTACAAACCAGAAGAGAGTGGGGGCCAATATTCAACATCCTTAAAGAAAAGAACTTTCAATCCAGAATATCATATCCAGCCTAACTGAGCTTCATAAGTGAAAAAAAAAAATCCTTCATGAACAAGCAAGTACTCAGAGATTTTGTCACCACTAGGCCTGCTTTACAAGAGCTCCTGAAAGAGGCAGTACACATTGAAAGGAACATCCAGTACCAGCCATTGTAAAAGCATACCAAATGCTAAAGACCATCAACAAAATGAAGAATCTACATGAACCAATGGGCAAAACAACCAGCTAGCATCAAAATGGCGGTATCAAATTCACACATAACAATATTAACCCTAAATGTAAATGGGCTAAATGCACCAATCAAAACACACAGACTGGCAAATTGGATAAAAAAAAACAAAACCCATCAGTGTGCTGTATCCAGAAAACCCACCTCACACGCAAAGATACACAAAGGCTCAAAATAAAAGGATGGAGGAAGATTTACCAAGCAAATGGAGAGCAAAGAAAAGCAGGAGTTGCAATTCTCGTCTCAGATAAAATAGACTTTAAAGCAACAAAGATCAAAAGGGACAAAGAAGCTCATTACATAATGGTAAAATGATCGATACAACAAGAAGAGCTAACGATTCTAAATATATATGGACCCAATGTAGGAGCACCCAGATATGTAAGGCAAGTTCTTAATGACTAACAAAGAGACTTAGACTCCCACACAATAATAGTGGGAGACTTTAACACCCCACTGTCAATAGCAGACATATCAACCAGACAGAAAATTAACAAGGATATCCAGGACTTGAATGCAGACCTGGAGCAAGCAAACCTGATAGAAATTTACAGAACTCTCCATCCCAAATCCACAGAATATACATTCTTCTCAGCACCACATCACACCTACTCCAAAATTGACCACATAATTGGAAGTAAACACTCCTCAGCAAATGCAAAACAACTGAAATCATAACAAACAGTCTCTCAGACCATAGTGCAATCAAGTTGGATCTCAGAATTCAGAAAATAACACAGAATGGCAGAGCTTCATGGAAACTGAAAAACTGGCTCTTGAATGTAGATTGGATAAACAATGAAATGAAGGTAGAAATAAAGAAGTTTTTTGAAACCAACGAAAATGAAGACACAATGTACCAGAATCTCTGGGACACATTTAAAGCAGTCTGTAGAGGAAAATATATAGCAATAAGTGCCCACATGAGAAGAGTGGAGAGATCCAAAATAAACACACTGTCATCAAAAGTGAAAGAGCTAGAGGAGCAAGATAAAAAAAGCTCAAAACCTAACAAAGACAAGAAATAACTAAGATCAGAGCAGAACTGAAGGAGATAGAGACAAGAAAAACTCTTCAAAAAATCAGTAAATCTAAGAACTGGTTTTTTGAAACAATCAACAAAATAAACAGAGCACTAGCCAGACTGATAAAAAAGAAAAGAGAGAACAACCAAATAGATGCAATAAAAAACCATAATGGGGAAATCACCACAGATTCCACAGAAATTCAAACCATCATCAGAGAATCCTACAAACAACTCTATGCACATAAAATAGTAACTCAGGAAGAAACGGATAAATTCCTGGACGCCTGTGTCCTCCCAAGCCTAAACGAGGAGGAAGCCGAAACTATGAATAGACCAATAATGAGGTCTGAAGTTGAGGCAGCAATTAAGAGCCTACCACACAAAAAAAGCCCAGGTCCAGAAGGGTTCACAGCCGAATTCTACCAGACACACAAAGAGGATCTAGTATCATTCCTTCTGAAACTATTCCAAATAATTCAAAATGAGGGGACCCTTTCCAAATCATTTTATGAAACCAACATCATCCTGATACCAAAACCCGGCAGAGACTCAACAAGAAAAGAAAACTTCAGGCCAATATCCATGATGAACATAGATGCAAAAATCTTCAATAAAATACTGGCAAATCGATTGCAACAGCACATTAAAAAACTTATCCATCATGATCAAGTAGGATTCATCCCGGGGATGCAAGTCTGGTTCAACATACGCAAGTCTATAAATGTAATTCACCACATAAACAGAAGCAAAACAGAAACCACATGATTATCTCAATTGACACAGAGAAGGCATTTGACAAAATTCAACAGCCCTTCATGCTAAAAACCCTCAATAAACTTGGTATTGATGGAACATATCTCAAAGTAATAAAAGCTCTTTACGACAAACCAAAAGCCAATATCATACTTAATGGGCAAAAACTGGAAGCATTCCCTTTGAAATCTGGCACTAGACAAGGATGCCCTCTCTCACCACTCCTATTCAACATAGTACTGGAAGTTCTAGCCAGAGCAATCAGGCAAGAAAAAGAAAGGAAGGGTATTCAAATAGGAAAGGTGGAAGCCAAATTGTCTCTAATTGCAGATGACATGATAGTGTACATAGAAGACCCCATCACCTCAGCCCAAAAGCTCCTGAAACTGATAAGCAACTTCAGCAAAGTCTCAGGATATAAAATCAATGTGCAAAAATCACAAGCATTCCTATACACCAATAACAGACTTAAAGAGAACCAAATCAAGAACGAACTGCCATTCACAATTGCTACAAAGAAAATAAAATACCTAGGAATACAACTCACAAGGAATGTAAGGGACCTCTTTAAGGAAAACTACAAACCACTGCTCAACGAAATAAGAGAGGACACAAACAGATGGAGAAACCTTCCATGTTCGTGGTTAGGAAGAATCAATATCGTGAAAATGGCTATACTGCCCAAAGTGATTTATACAATCAATGCTACCCCCATCAAACTACCATTGAATTTCTTCACAGAACTGAAAAAAACCACCATGAATTTTATATGGAACCAAAAAAAGAGCCCGCATAGCCAAGTCAATTCTAAGCAAAAAGAACACAGCAGGTGGCATCACACTATCAGACTTCAAACTATAATACACGGCTACAGTAATCAAAACAGCATGGTATTTGTACCAAAACAGAGATATAGACCAATGGAACAGAACAGAAGCATCGGAGGCAACACAACATATCTACAACCATATTATCTTTGATAAACCAGACAAAAACAAACAATGGGGAAGGATTCCCTATTTAATAAATGGCGTTCGGAAAACTGGCTAGCCATGTGCAGAAAGCAGAAACTGGACCCCTTCCTGACACCTTACACTAAAATTAACTGCAGATGGATTAAAAACTTAAATGTAAGACTTGGCACCATAAAAACCCTAGAAGAAAATCTAGGCAAAACCATTCAGCACATAGGAGTAGGCAAGGACTTCATGAATAAAACACCAAAAGCATTGGCAACAAAAGCCAAAATAGACAAATGGGACCTAATCAAACTCCACAGCTTCTTCATGGCAGAAGAAACAGTCACTAGAGTGAATCGGCAACCATCAGAATGGGAAAAAAATCTTTGCAGTTTACACATCTGACAAAGGGCTGATATCCAGAATTTACAAAGAACTCAAACAGATTTACAGGAAAAAAACCAAACAAGCCCATTCAAAAATGGGTAAAGGATATGAACGACACTTTACAAAAGAAGACATACATGAGGCCAACAAACATATGAAAAAATGCTCATCATCACTGGTCATTAGAGAGATGCAAATCAAAACTACATTGAGATACCATCTCACGCCAGTTAGAATGGCGATCATTAAAAAATCTGGAGACAGCAGATGCTGCAGAGTATGTGGAGAAATAGGAACACTCTTACACTGTTGGTGGGAGTGTAAATTAGTTCACCCATTGTGGAAGACAGTGTGGCGATTCCTCAGGGACCTAGAAATAGAAATTCCATTTGACCCAGCAATCCCATTACTGGGTATATATCCAAAGGACTATAAATCGTTCTACTATAAGGACACATGCACATGAATGTTCATTACAGCACTGTTTACAATAGCAAAGATCTGGAATGAACCCAAATGCCCATCGATGGTAGACTGGACTGGGAAAATGTGGCACATATACACCATGGAATATTATGCAGCAATCAAAAATGATGAGTTTGTGTCCTTTGTAGGGACATGGATGAATCTGGAGAACATCTTTCTCAGCAAACTGACACAAGAACAGAAAAAGAAATACCGCATATACTCACTCATAGGTGGGTGAGAAAAATGAGAACACATGGACACAGTGAGGTGATCTACTAAACACTGGGGTCTATTAGGGGGAATGGGGGAGGGACCGCGGGGGGGGCTGGGGAGGGATAGCCTGGGGATGAATGCCAAGTGTCAGTGAAGGGGAGGAAGGCAGCAAAGCACACTGCCATGTTTGTACCTATGCAACTATCTTGCACGTTCTGCACATGTACCCCAAAACCTATAATGCAATAAAAATTAAAAAAGAAAGAAAAAAAAAGACACTAATGTTAAAGATGATTGAATCTAGAGACGTTGCAGCAGGATGAAGAGCACTGTGTTAATCCAATGACTCATCCATCCATCCATCTACCCACCCACCTATTCATGCATCCACCCACCCACTCATCCACCCATCCACCCACCCACCCACTCATATATCCATCCACCCACCCCCTCAGCCATCTACCGACTCACACATCCATCCACCCACTCATCTATCCATCCATCCATCCATCCATCCATCCATCCACTCAGCCACCTATCCACTCACTCACCCATCCACTCACCCAGCCATTAATGTATCCATCCACTTATCCACCCATCCTTCCATGCACCTATTGACCTACCAACCCATTCAATCACATATCCATCCACCACCCACCCATCCATCCACCCACTCATCCATCCATCCACCCATCTATCCATCCATTCATCTATTTATCCATCCACCCACCCACTCACAAATCTACCCACTCATGCATCCATCCACTCACTCATTCATCCATCCATCCATACATACATCCATACATGCATACATATATCCATAGATCCATCCACTCACTCACCTATCCATTCACCCACCCATCCAACCATGCACCTATCAACCCACCCACTCATCCATCTATCCATCCACACACGCATCCATCCACCCACTTATCCATCCATCCATTCACTCACCCACTCATCCATGTATTTACTTACCCACTCATCCACCCATCCATCCACCCATTCATTCATCCACCCATTCTTCCATCCACCCATTTGTCCATCCACCCACCCATTCATTTATCCATCCTTCCACTCAGTAATCTACCCATCCATCCTTCCACACATCCTCACTTCCATTCATCTATTCATCTGTGTATCCAAACAACCACACACACATCCACCTACCTGTTCTTCCACCTACTCCTCTATACATCCCTCCATTTACCCACCTACCTTCCCACCCTTCCAAACATGCACTCCTCCACCCAGCTACCTACCCAGCCTCCAATTAAGCTGAGAATTGAGTACCAGGACACTGAGGTAATATAGATAAAAGAAAGACACAGTTCTTGCCTTTGAGTTAGGTGAAAAAGTGGAAGAAATGCCCTTTCTGTGTGGTGGAATCATTGGGTAAAAGAGATATGAGTAATGGTTGGGCACAGTGGGTGTGGGGCAAGAGATGAAGCCTTCAGAAAGTTTTTAACTAATCATGGGAGCCCTTGAAGCCTTGCTAAGAGATGGATTTTAGTACAAGGTGGCAGGGAGAGACACAACAAAGAGAGAGTCTCCTGTCACTTCTATAGATGACTTATCCTGTGGCCTTGGAAAATACCATGCTTTCCCATAGGAAGAGAACAGATGAAATTAAGAACTATGTTTACAAGTAATACTTCATTTGAAGTGGAATTCATTGATGAGGAGTAAATCAAGATTAACATGTTTAAAAGCTAAGCTTGTTTATGTTTCTCACTGGCCTAGTTCAAGCACTTCTGTATGGTAAAATTTGCTGATTGGCGGGTCTTCCTTCCAAAAACCCAAGTAGCAGTTATCCCTTGGAGCTTCATTCATCAAAAGCACAGAAACATGGTACCAGTTCCAATACTGTGCAAGACTGTCTCCTTCAGAGTCAGATTTGAGACCCCGCACAGGTGAGGTGGAGAGTTGGATTGAACTCCACCTGAAGGTCACAGCCCCAAGTTTGCCTTCAATGACTACCTCCCTTTCCATCCCTCTGCCCAACCTCTCCCCACCTTCAGGCACACAGGGAAATTTCCTGCTCTTTCTAAGCAGAATTTTAATCCATAATGTGAACTTAAGTAAATTAGAAACCTCTTTAAATTTGAAATGAGCCGGGTGTGGTGGCTCATGCCTATAATCCCAGCACTCTGGGAGGATGAAGAGGGTGGATCATAAGGTCAAGAAATTGAGAACATCATGGCCAACATGGTAAAACCCTGTCTCTACTAAAAATGCAAAAATTAGCTGGGTGTTGTGGCACAAGCCTGTAGTCCCAGCTACTCGGGAGACTGAGGCAGGAGAGTTGCTTGAGCTCGGGAGATGGAGGTTGCAGCAAACTGAGATCATGCCACTGCACTCCAGCCTGTTGACAGAGTGAGACTCCATCTCAAAAATAAATAAATAAATTTGGAATAAAGAACTGTGGCCCACTTTGAAAAAAAAATCAGCTTTAAACAACATGGGGGGTAGAGAGAGAGAAAGAGAAACAGAGAGAGAGAGAGACAGACAGACAGACAGACAGACAGTCTCCTTCTGTCTAGCCCAGGCTGGAGTGCAGGCATCATGGCTCAGTGCAGCCTCAGTCTCCCTGAGAAGCTCAGGCAATCCTCTCACCTCAGCTTCCCAAATAGCTGGAACTACAGGTGCATGCAACTACAGCAGGCTAATTTTTGTATTTTTTTTTTTTTTTGTAGAGATATGGTTTCGCCATGCTTCCCAGGCTAGCCTCAATCTTTTTGGCTCAAGCAATCCACCTGCCTTGGCTTCCCAAAGTGTTGGGATTATAGACATGCACCACCGCACCCAGCCCTTGAGCTGTATTTTTGAAAAGATAAGCCTCTTTGACCTTAAAGTGGACTATGCACACGATCTAATTCTGTACCTGCAATGGAACAGCTCTAACATCACCTCCGCCATGCCCCACTGCAGCCTGTCCTAGCAGAAGTAAGAGCCTCACACATCAATGAACTTCTCTCTAGCATCTGAATTAAATTAGGTTTAATTCTGACTCAGAAAGTCTTTACTAAGGATTCATCTTCAAATCTGCGGATGAGCATTACCATTTTTATTAAAACTACATTTAGTAAAAGCTGTTCACAAACATTTATTCTAAGAATTTTGTTTTTATTTTATTTTATTTTGTTTATTTATTTGAGACAGAGTTACACTCTTGTTACCCAGGCTCGAATGCAATGACGAATGCATCTCGGCTCACTGCAACCTCTGCCTCCTGGGTTCAAGTGATTCTCCTGCCTCAGCCTCCCAAACTAGCTGGGAATACAGGCACTTTCTACCATGCCTAGCTAATTTTGTATTTTTAGTAGAGATGGGTTTCTCCATGTTGGCCAGGCTGGTCTTGAACTCATAACCTCAGGTGATTTGCCTGCCTCAGCCTCCCCAAGTGCTGGGATAATAGGTGTGAGCCACTGTGCCTGGGGCCTCAAACTTTAATTTATAAAATTCTTCTGGTTGGGCATGGAGGTCAAGGCAGGTGGATCACCTGAGGTCAGGAGTTTGAAACCAGCCTGGCCAACATGGAGAAACCTCATCTTTTCTAAAAGTACAAAATTTATCTAGATGTGGTGGTGCACACCTGTAATCCCAGCTACTCAGGAGGCTGAGACAGAAGAATCACTTGCACCAAGGAGGCGGAGGTTGCAGTGAGCCAAGATTGTGTCACTGCACTCCAGGCTGGGAGACAGAGCCAACCTGTTTAACAACAACAACAACAAAAATTCAGTTTTGAATGTTCTCATAAAAATTGGTGAAAGTGGAATTTAAGGTCGTGAAATATAATTTTAATACACAAATACAACCATTCACCAGACCATCTTTACTGCACCATATGAACATTTACTCAGTCAAAAGGAAATGTGCTCATTCCTGAGCCACCCAAAGCTTATACAGGGGGCCTACTGTGCTTCCAGAGTACAGAGGATGTTTAAAGTAACAGATCCTTCAAACTGTGTTGTGGAAAGTTTAAGTGGCAAATGATTAATAAAAGTAATCAATATCCACCACATAGGTTGAATGCTTACAATGATCCTACTATGAGCCAAAACCATTTCCTCATTTACTTCTTCTCTTTATGAAAATTGGCTTCCACCACAGGGTCGCCTGGACCCACCTCCCTTCCTGACACTTATTTACTTGTTTATTTATTTGAGGTGAAGTCTTACTCTATTGTCCAGGCTGGAGTGCTGTGGCACAACCTCGGCTCACTGCAACCTACACCTTCCTGGTTCAAGTGATTCTCCTGCCTCAACCTCCCAAGTAGCTGGGATTACAGGTGCCCGGGTAATTTTGCATTCTTAGTAGAAATGGGGTTTTGCCATGTTGTCCAGGTTGGTCTCAAACTTCCAACCTCAGGTGATCCACCTGACTAGGCCTCCCAAAGTGCTGAAATTACAGGCATGAGCTACCACACCAGCCTCTCATGCCTCTTTCTACCAATCCTCAAAATTCTCCAGGGAGGTTCTCCTGGACTGGGAAGGGGCTCTAGAGACTTGGGAGGGTGCCTTTAATAGGCTAATTTCTGAATAGTGGCTGTTTCCCACTTTCCATCTCTGGCAGCTTGACTCCTACTCCAGTGCCAACTTTTCCCAAAAGCCCAGGCCAGGTGCAGCCAAAATTTGGCTTTCCTCCATCCCTGACTCTGTTTCCCTAGAAGAGCTGAAAAACATGCATAGCAGTAACTCCAGAAATAATTTGAGGAGTTGCTCATTGTTGAGGGCAGAAGGAGCTGACCAGCTTCCACCTCAACGCATTCCCCTGAGGCTGACTTAGGAAAGGAGAGCCCTGAGTAGCCTTGCTAAGTAACCCTGGGATGCTGAGGGGCACTGCCAGGCCCCTGGTCAGCTAGAGGGGTCAGCCCCACACAGGAGGTGAGGCAGAAACAGATGACACCTGTCCAGGTGACCAGGGACCAGGCCTCAGGCTCTAGGAGTACATTGGGAACCAGGGCCAAGTCTAGGGTCTCCTCCCCTCACCAGCAAGGAGGAGAATACCTGTCACCTGGCCAGCACCCTCCCCCAGGCCCGAGGCTCCTGCCCTTGGAGGTGCAAGACACACACACATTAAACAAGATGCTAAACAAATTGTCAGAAGTTGGGGGGCTCCATAGACTCTGCCATTCACAAGACTTCCATGAGGAACAAAGGTCTCTGTGCTGGCCTCAGGTCCCGATCCCGGCACCCTGACTACTCAGGTATCTAGGGTCTGGTGCTCTGGCAGGCAGTGGGCTGGGAAGCAGGCAGAAGGTGTGAGGAACACAGCAGTACCTGTGGGTGGAGAAAACGGGCATCCCTGTACCCGCTGGCTTCTGCCTGCCCGGCCACAGTCCTTCTGCTGCAGCATCACCTGGGGTGGGGTGCTGATGTCTGGGCCTTGTCCTCTGCATCCACGCCGGCCCGGAGCCTCAAAGTGGCACCATGCCTGGTACCTCCTGGGCAGGAGGGGAGCCAGATCCCGGCACCCTCCTGTGCCCTTTCCATGGGGGATCTGATTAGGGGCTTCAAGCATGCTGGCCCGTCTCAGGGACCTGCCAGTATCTCAGAAGAAAACGGCCCCCTGGCCTCATAGTTCTTTCCAATTTCTTCTGATTTTAAAAGAAATGAATAAATTTAATGTCTTCACGTATAGATGCCCATGTGTTTGCCGATTTGGGGATATTGCACTGCATGCACTAAACCTGTGCCCATGTGCGCAGCATGGGAGCCAGGCCTGTAGGAGATCTCATGACTCTGGTGCTGTCCAAGGCACTGGGGATGCAGCAGAGAACAAGGCAACGTTTGCACTTTGCGGGGAGAAACACTTTATTTATTTATTATTTATTTCCTTTTTTTAAAGTACAGAGAGACAGGGTCTTGCTTGTTGCCCAGGCTGGTCTTGACTCCTGGGCTCAAGTGATTCTTCTGCCTTGGCCTCCCAAAGTACAGGTGTGGGTCACCACACCTGGCTGCATGACATTTGAGAGAGACACACACACATTAAACAAGACACAAAATAAACTGTCAGCAGATGGACACACCATAGAGAAGGGGTTAGGGAGTGTGGGGCTGTGGAGGGGCTGGCCTTGCAGGCTCCCATCAGGTTGTTGAGAGTCCTCACCTCTAAGGTGATATTAGAAGGACTTGAGGAGCAGGCTGGGTGCAGTAACTCAGGCCTGTAATCCTCACCTCTCAGCAGGCCGAGGCAAGCAGATCACCTGATGTCGGGAGTTTGAGACCAGCCTGGCCAAGGTGATAAAACCCTATCTCTACTAAAAATACAAAAATTAGCTGGGCATGGTGGTGGGTGCCTGTAATCCCAGCTACTTAGGAGCCTGAGGCAGAAGAATCTCTTGAACGAGGCAGCATGTGTTGCAGTGAGCTGAGACCATGCCACTGCACTCCAGCCTGGGCCACAGAGTGAGACTCCATCTCAAAAAGAAAAGAAAGACTTGAGGAGCTAAAGGGGCCAGCCAGGCTGATGAGTGGGAAAAGTTATGCCAGGCACTGGGAAGTGCCAGTGTGAAGTCCAGGGGAGAGGGGACAGAAGTGAGCTGGACAGAGTCAAATCATGGATCAAATAACTATATAGCTGAGAGTGAGATTACAATCCCAGGGAGATGCAACAGAAGGGGGTATGGGACCCTGTGGAAGTCTACAGAAGCAGATTTCATCCCATTGGGAAGCTTGAGGGCTCCTCGAGTGCACTACCAGCCAAGTGGAAAGGACAGCCTGTCCCACACAGAGGGCTCCAGGGGCTCAGCACTGGCAGAGCTCAGGGAAGGGAGAGGACATGAAGCCACACAGCAAAGACTGGAGGGGTAGGATGAGGAGTCCTGGAAAGGAAGTAGAGACGTGAGGATGCAGAGGCCTGGGAAGGTTGGAGCAGGGAAGATGTGGAGGCCTGGGGAAGAAGTAGAGGCAGGAGGACATGGAAGGCTGGGAAGGAAGTGGAGGGAGCAGGATGTGGAGACCTGGGAAGGAAGTGGAGGGGGCAGGATCAGAGGACTGGGAAGGAAGTAGAGGGGGGAGAAATGCAGAGGCCTGGGATGGAAGTGGAGGAGGGAGGATGTGGAGGCATGGGAAAAAAGTGGAGGAGGCAGGTTCAGAGGCCTGGGAAGGAAGAGGAACATGGAGAAATGAGGAGGCCTGGGGAGGAAGTTGAGGTGGGGGATGCAGAGGCTTGGGGAGGAAGTGGAGGGGGAGGGATGCATAAGACTGCGGAGAAAGTGGAGGGAAAGAATGAAGAAACCTGGGGAAGAAGTGGAGGGGGAGGGATGCAGAGGCCTGGGAAGAAAGTGGAGGGGAGAAGATGCAGAGGCCTGGGGAGGAAGAGGAGAGGGGAGGATGTAGAGGCCTGGAAGGAAGTGGAGGGGGGAGAATGCAAAGGCCTGAAGTATAGAGGAGAAAATGCAGAGGCCTTGGGAGGAAGTTGAGGGGAGAGGATGAAGAGGCCTGGGGAGGTAGTGGAGGGGGGAAGATGCAGGAGCCTAGTGAGGAAGCATAGGGGGAAGAATACAGAGGTCTCAGGAGGAAGTGGAGGGGGAAATATGCAGAAGCCTGGGGTCAAAGTGGAGGGGGAGCATGTAAATGCCTGAAGTGTAGGGGAGAGGATGCAGAGGCCTGGGGATTAAAGGTAGGGAAGAGGATGCAGAGGCCTGGTAGGAAGTTGAGGGGAGAGGATGAAGAGGCCAGGGCAGGAGGTGGAGGGGGAAGGATGCAGAGACCTGGAGAGGAAGTGGAGGGTGGAGGATGCAGAGGTCTGGGGTGGAAATGGACAAGGGAGGATGCAGAGGCCTGGGGAAGAAGCAGAACTTGGAGGGATGCAGATGCCTGGGGAGGAGGGGGAGGGGGAGGAATGCAGAGGCCTGAGTAGGAAGTGGAGCAGGAGGGATGCTGAGGCCTGGGGTGGAAGTAGAGGAGGGAGGATTCAAAGGCCTGAAGTGTAGGGGAGAGGATGCAGAGGCCTGGCAGGAAGTGTAGGGGAGAGGATGCAAAGGCCTGAGGAGGAAGTGGAGAGGGAGGAATGCAGAGGCCTGGAGAGGAAGTGGAGGGGAGAGAATACAGAAGCCTGGGGAGGAAGTGGAGGAGGATGCAGAAGGCTGAGCAGGAAGTGGAGTGGTGAGGATGCAGAGGCCTGGGGAGGAAGTGGAGGGGTAGGGATGGAGATGCCTGGGGAGGATGTGGAGTGGGGAGGATGCAGAGTCCTGGGGTGGAAGCTGAAGTGGGAGGGATACAAAGCCCAGGGGAGGAAGTGGATGGAGAGAGATGCATAAGCCTCAGGAGGAAGGGGAGGGAGGAGGATGCAGAGGCTTGAGGAGAAAGTGGAGTGGGTAGGGATGGAGATGCCTTGGGAGAACGTGAAGTGGGGAGGATGCAGAGTCCTGGGGTGGAAGCTGAATGGGGAGGGATGCAAAGTCCAGGGGAGGAAGTGGATGGGGAGAGATGCATAAGCCTCAGGAGGAAGGGGAGGGAGGAGGATGCAGAGGTCTGGGGAGGAAGTAGAGGAGGAAGGATTCAAAGGCACGAAGTATAAGTGAGAGGAAACAGGCCTGGGGAGGAAGTGGAGTGGAGAAGATGCAGAGGCCTGGGGAGGAAGTGTAGGGGGAGGATGCAGATACTTGGGGAGAAAGTGGAAGGGGGAGGATGAAGAGGCCTGGGAAGGAAGTAGATGGGGGGATTAGGCAGAGGCCTGAGAAGGAAGTGGAGGGGGAGGGATGCAGAGACCTGGTGAGGAAGTGGAGGGGAGAGGATATAAAGGCCTGAAGTGTAGGGGAGAGCATGCAGAGGCCTGGGAGAGAGGTGGAGGGTAGAGGATACAGAGGCCTGTGGTGGAAGTGGAGGGGGAGAGATGCAGAGACCTGGGGAGGAAGAGGAAGGGGAGGGATGCAGAAGCCTGGGGTGGAAGTGGAAGGGGAAGTATGCAGAGATCTGGGGAGGAAGTGGATGGGGAGGGATGCAGAGGCCTGGGGAGGAAGAGGAGGGTAGAGGATGCAAAAGCCTGAAGTGTATGGGAGAAGATGCAGAGGCATGTGGAGGTAGTCAAGGGCAGAGGATGAAGAGGCCTGGGGAGGAAGTGGAGGGGTAAGAATAAAGTGGCCTTGGGAGGAGGTCAAGGGGAGAGGATTCAGAGGCCTGGGGAGCATGTGGAGGAGAGAGGGTGCAGAGGCCTGGGGAGGATGTGGAGGCCTGGGGAGAAAGTGGAGGGGGAGGGTGAAAAAGCCTGAAGTGTATGAGAGAGGATGATGAGGCCTTGGGAGGATGTGGAGGGGGAGGATGAAGAGGCCTGGGGAGGATGTGGAGAGTGGAGGATGTGCAGGTTTGGGGAGGAAGTGGAGGGGGAGGGTGCAAAGACCTGAAGTGTGTGGGAGAGGATGCTGAAGCCTGGGGAGGAAGAGAGGGGAGAATGAAGAGGCCTGGGGAGGATGTGGAGAGTGGAGGATGCCCAGGCTTGGGGAGGAAGTGGAAGGTATGGGTGCAAAGACCTGAAGTATATGGGAGAGGATGCTGAGGCCCGGAGAGGAGGTGGAGGGGAGAGGATGAAGAGATCTGGGAGGAAGTGGAGGAGGGAGGATGCAGAGGCCTCGAGGAGAAGTGAGGCTGGGGAGGTGGTATGGTGCCTGGTGTGGCCTTCTGGGAAGCTGCCATTTTCCAAGAGCAAAGAGACCCCGAGAAAGGTTAATGTAGATAAGCAGATGACATGAATCCTATTCATAGTTAGCAATGATCATAACGCTTCGAGTGAAAATGGATTGGAGGGAATCAGAGGACCAAGTGGGCATGCTGTGTGGTCCAGGTGGTAGAGTTGGGTGTTGGTGGAGGGACTGAGATAATAGACTTCCCAGGGACTTAGGACTCTGTGCCTGATTGAAGGTGGGGGGTATAGAAAGGAGGAGGGTAGCACTAAAAAGTTCCTAGTTTGAGGGTGGATGAAAGAGGGTGGATTCATGGAGGCCAAAGCAGGTGTGGAATGGAATGAGTTCCATAGGCTTGCTTTAGGACAAGCTTTGCTTGAGAGTCTTTGCAGCCTCTAGGCAGTTAGAGACATGGGTCTGGCTGGGTGTGGTGGCTTACACCTGTAATCCTAGCAGTTTGGGAGGCTGAGGAGGGTAGATCACGAGGTCAAGAGATCGAGACCATCCTGGCCAGCATGGTGAAACCTGATCTCTACTAAAAATACAAATGTTGGCTGGCCATGATGTCGCATGTCTGTAGTTCCAGTTACTTGGGAGGCTGAGGCAGGAGAATCACTTGAACCTGGGAGGCAGGGGTTGCAAATGAACAGAGATCACGCCACTGCACTCTGCCTGGTGACAGAGTGAGACTCCATCTCAAAAAAAAAAAAAAAGAAGAAGAAGAGAAAAGAATAAAAGAAAATTAGAAAAGTAAAAGAGAGAGACCTGGGTCTGGAGCTCAGAGATGCTCCTTTGCTAACTAGGAGCTAACTGCAGGTGGCTGTGGACCTCACACTGCCAGGGAGAAGTGCAGGGCAGAGGGCTCTAGAGGACACAGAGAGAATTTCAACAGGTCCTGGCCAGGCAGAACAGAAGGAGCATTGGATGGCTGTTCTAGCTTATTTGGTCTCTCTAATGAGGTTATTGTTTGAAAAGAATACCAATCTGCTTTTCTGTTTTACATGCAAGGGGCTTGCCATGAACTGATGACCTTTAACAACTCAGAGACATAATGAAATAGAAGCTTCCTTCCACATGAGGCTGGCAGAAGGGTACCTGGTGGGTGGGGATCTCTTCAAATTCATCCAGGGATCTAGGTTCCCTCCATCTTGCTCTGTGCCAGTACCCTGGGGGAGGAGCACAGACCATGCCTGCCTGTGGAGCCAGGTGTGCTGGAAGACCAGGTTCCACTCATATCCCATTGGCTAGGACCCTGTGACACAGCTAAACCAGCCACATCGAAGTTGCAATAGGACTGGGAAATGGGGGCCCTGTCCCCAGGGGAGGAGGAGATGGGGGTGAAGAGTCACCAGCTTCACCTGCTGCTATAACTTTTAGGTGTTTGCATGGGGGAGGGAAGACGGGGAATGCTGAGGAAACAAATCATCACGAGGTTCTGATGTTCACAAAGGGGGTTTGCGGCAAGAGAAGAGGTTTGATCTCCAAGCACTGTTGAGAAAAAAAGAGATTTCAAAAAGTCCTTTGACCTTTTATAAACCTCCAAAGTGAGACCCTTCTAAGGCTGGAGGCTTTACTTTCTAGTCCCTCGTAGATCAGGTCAGAGTGTGGTGTTTCTCCCTTTGGGTAGACAGATTTCCCCTGTCTTGTCAATAGGTCTAGACTGGTGGCCAGAGTGGAAGGGGCTGGTATAAGATGCAGGAAAAGCAAGAGGTGCTTGCCCCTCTTGTCCTGAGTGTGTGGGGAGAACAGCAGAGCTAGGAGGGAGAATGAGGGCGAGGAAGGCAGTTGGGGTGCATCCTTTGTAGTTTCAACATTCTTTCTCCTTACACCTTGGCCCTGACCTGGTGAAGTTTGTTCTGGGCAGAGCCAACCCAGATCAACACAGAGGCCAAAGCCCGGCTGGGGGATCAGAACACTGGGGGTTCTAATCTGCCTTGATGCCTCTGGGGCTCCCATTCAGTGCCTGGATGGAAAGCTGAAGCTGTAATGTCCCCATGGTTTGGGGGGGACCCTCAGCCTCAATGTAGGAAGGTCAGTTGGGCCAGGAGGCTGGGTGGAGGGACTTTGGCAGAGAGACCCAAGGAGTCTATGGGGCCAGCCAGGATCCCGGGGTGGCAGAAGCCCCCCCAACTCCATGGCAGGACTCCAGGAGCTGTGCAACTACCAGCCAGGGCAAGAATAAAATAACATAGAATATCCAGGAAAATAGGTCCCTGCTGCAGCCCTATAGCGCTATGGCGACCAGCAGCTTGTGGGGCCCAATGTTGTCAGCTTATGGTTCCTAATTCAGATGTGAGTAGTGACAGACATGGGTGTGTGTGTGCCCCTGTGTGTACCAAGTCTGTGCTGCACAAACATAGAGAAAGGTGCATTCTTGGCCAGGCATGGTGGCTCACAACTGAAATCCCACCTGGAGGCCGAGGCAGGCAGATCACTTGATTCCAGGAGTTCAAGACCAGCCTGGGCAACACTGTGAAACTTTGTCTCTGCTAAAACTACAAAGAATTAGCCAGGCCTGGTGGTGTGCACCTGTAGGTAGTCCCAGCTACTCAGAGGGCTGAGGTGGGAGGATTGTCTGAGCCCGGTAAGTAGAGGATGCAGTGAGCTGAGACCATGCTACTGCACTCCAGCCTGGGCAAGAGACCTTGTCAAAAAAAAAAAAATGCATTCTCTTACATTGTGTGGAGTTAACAAATTATTGGAGACCTGCAGTCAATATTGCTTTTCATTCTTTGCATAGCCTCTGTGGCTCTGACATGACCTAGACTCATACACACACACACACACACACAAATGCACACATATGTGCTCACATGCTCTCAAATATGTGCACATACCTGCACACATGTGCACATATGTGTCATACTCTCAGATAAGTGCGCACACCTACACACACACTATTCCTATTGCCACGCTTCCCCCGGTGGACGTCCAGCAGCTACCCTGAAACTCTGAGTTAGAATCCAGATATTTTGTGTCCATATGAAAAAAAATCACAAAATTACAGTCCTGTAATGATAACACACTGCAAACTCCAGAGGACAGGGCCATCTAATTCTGTTTGTTTGTTTGTTTTTTGAAATGGAGTTTCATTCTTGTTGCCCAGGCTACAGTATCATGGTGCAATCTTGGCTCACCACAACCTCCAACTCTTGGGTTCAAATGATTCTCCTGCCTCAGCCTCCTGACTTCACCATGTTGGCCAGGCTTGTCTTGAACTCCTGACCTTGTGACTGCTAGCCTCAGCCTTCCAAAGTTCTGGAATTACAGCCACGAGCCATTGCACCTGGCCCCAATTCTTGTTTGTAGCCTCCTGCAACATCTGGCAGAGGCCAAGCACTGACACAAAAATGCTTATTTACTCTATATGGAATAGGACCAGTTGAAGGTGCATGGTGTACCTGTGCACACATGGGCACACTGGGGATAAAACAGATTGCCCTGCAGTGCCCTTGGCCTGCTGATGAAACTCCATTGAACCATTTCTGCAGGAAAATGAATTCTGATTTCCAAATGTATCTCCTTCTTACAAAGCACCTGTGGAAGAAAACCCGGGACTTCAGGTCTTCTAGAAAAACTGGGACAATGGGGAATTAGAACCTACAGGGTCATGGTTGGAATCTGAGCTGAACTGGAGTGTGAACCCAGGGTCGAGATGTTGGGCAATGCTGAAGCCAAAGGGTATTGGGACACTGAGGTTCTAGAACTAAGGCAGTGGAATCCAGGCATGACTGGCACCCAGGCAGCTACAGCCTCCCTGTTCATGGGCTGGGTAAAGCCTCAATGGGTCCCACAGCTGCAAAATAAAATACAAATACCCAGTTAAATTTGAATTTCAGATAAACAGAGAGTAATTATTATGCTCAATATTTTCCAGGCAACATTTGGCATCCTGTATTCTGATTTGCTCCACTTGGCAACCTTATCAGGACAGCTCCTGGAACCAGACAGAAGCAGCCACCCAGGGAGCCCAAGGCCCTCTGAGGCTCAGCCTGCTGCCCCGTGCCTGTGAGCCCCCTTCTGCTTTGATCTGTGGTTCACCTGTGAGAACAGTCAACACCCACCATCCACAGAGACACCCCGGCCAACATCGGCTTAGGTCTGGAAAGAAGCAACTACCAGGCAATATGTGGCTGGGATCTTGAAAGTTCAAATGGCTTTTGTGTTTTATTTATTAGTTCAATTTATTAAAATTCTCAATTGACTAAGCAGAACTTTCTAAACCCTTAACCATTTGTTATGCAACTAATAAAAGCATGAAAATTTCAAATTATTTTAATCTTTGATCTTAATAACATCATGAATTATTAAACTTTTATGTTACAAAGTATAATGCAGAAAAGTGCACAAAATAAACACTCAATGATTTATCACACATGTGAAACCACCAGCCAGGGCAAGAAAAAATAGCATAGAATATCCCTAGAAGCCCTCTTCACATCGTCTATAGTGCTAAGCCTTTCTCCTCTCAACCCCTGTCAAGAGCTCATCACTATTCTGGCTCTTGCATTCATTACTTTCTTGCTTTTTTCTATAGCATGTGTCTTAGTTTGGATTCCCCCAAAAGCTGTTCGTTTACTGGGGAAGTGATCCCAGGAACAACGAAGTGGGAGAGATAGGGAAGAGGGAATAGCTAATAAATTTATGAATGACCAAGTCTTCTATATGAGAGACTGGGGCTCAGTCTAGCTCAATCTATTTCTCACAGTCCTAGAGGCTGAGAAGTCCAAGATCAAAGCATGACAGGTTCGGTGTCTGGTGAGGGCTGAATTCTTGGTACAAAGATGGCCATCTTCTCACTGTGTTCTCACCTGGTGGAAGGAATGAGAGAATTCTCTGAGGTTTCTATGATAAGGGCACTAATCCCATTCATGAAGGCCCCACCCTCTGACCTAATCACTTGCAAAAGACCTCACCTCTCCAAATGCCACCACATTGGGAATTATGTTTCAACACATGAATTTTAGGGAGATAAAAAGATTCAAATCTGTAGCAACTTTTCATTTTTCTGCTGGAGGATAGGAGAGCTGGGGCATGTATTTACCAAATTCTGGTGGAGAGCTGCCCCTGAGAGTGCTAACTGCCCTGCACTAGTCACATTCGTTGGCAACTATACTATCTCAACTTCTGAAACAAAATACCATGAACAAGGTGGCTTAAACAAGAGAATTTATTTTCAGACAGTTCTGAAGTCTGGAAGTTCAAGATCAAGATGTCAACATGGTCAGGTTCTGGTGAGGCCTCTTCCTAGTTTGTGGGAGGCTGCCTTCTTGCTGTGTCTTCACATGCCAGAGAGAGAGAGAAGAGAGAGCTCTGGTGTCTCTTCTTTTCTTACTTTTTTTTTTTTTTTGAGATTGAGTATCACTCTGTCATCCAGGCAAAAGAACTAAGCAGTGCGTTCAGTGCAGCTGAACAACTATGATGCAAGCTCCATGTTTCCTGGTGGACTGGAAACTGTGCCATCCACACAGCAATCCTGAAAGCTACAATGTCCATCCCTAAACTGTAAGGTTTAGTTTGCCTTAAAAAAATCTGTATGTAAATGGAATCAGAAGTATGCATTCTCCAGTGTCTAGTTTCTTTTGCTCATCTTGACTTTGAGAGTCTTCTGTGTTGTTGCATGCAGCTCTAGTTTATTTTCAGAACTGTATATGTTCCATTACATGACTATACCATCTGATATTTATTCATGCTCCTAATGACAGAAACTTGGGCTTGAGGCTTAATACTCTTTAGAGTTGCTATAGATAATGCTGCTATGGACATTGTCATACACATTTTTGGTATACAGCTGTAGGCATCACTGTTGGTTATATATCCATAAGTGGCATGTTAGGGTAAATATATGTTCACCTTTAGCAGGTAATGTCAGTTTCCCAATGGGTTGTACTAGGTTACTCACTGCAATTTGCTATTGTTTGCCTCTTTCTTTCTTTCTTTCTTTCTTTCTCTTTCTTTCTTTCTTTCTTTCTTTCTTTCTTTCTTTCTTTCTTTCTTTCTTTCTTTCTTTCTTTCTTTCTTTCTTTCTCTTTCTTTCTTTATTTTTTTGAGACAAGGTTTTACTTTGTTGCCCAGGCTGGAGGGCAGTGGCACAATCTCAGCTCACTGCAACCTCCACCTCTCAAGAGTCAAGCTACTCTACTGTCTCAGCTACCTGAGTAGCTTGGATTACAGATGTACGCCACCGCACCTGGGTAATTTTTGTATTTTTAGTAGAGACGGAGTTTCACCATGTTGGCAAGGCTGGTTGTGAACTTCTGACCTTAAGTGATCCTCCTGCCTCCCACCAAAGTGCCGGGATTACAGGCCTGAGCCAACGTGCCTGACATTATCTTTTACTTCCAGCCATCTGGTAGATGTACACTGGCAGATAATGATAATTATAATTTACAGTTCCCTATGAGTAATGAGGTTAAGCATCTCTTCATATGTTTATCAACCATCTCAGTATCTCCTCTGTAGAGGACCTGGTCAACCCTTTTGTCCATATTTCTACTTAGTTGTCTGTCTTCTTTATTGATTTATAAGCATATGCTGATATGTTGTGTATCTGGATACAAGTCCTTTGCAAGTTCTTTTTTTTTTTTTTGAGACAGGGTCTCTCAAATTACAGATAAATAGCAGATCTAAACATGAAAAGTAAAACAATAAAATTTCTAGAAGTTAACATAGGACAATATATTTACTATAACCTTGAAACAAGAAAATATTGTTTAAGCAGAGTAAAAAAATTCTATAAAATTGACTGGCATTGTGGCTCACACCTATAATCCTAGCACTTTGGGAGGCTGAGGTAGGTGAATCACCTGAGGTCAGGAGTTTGAGACCAGCCTGGCCAAAATGGTGAAAGCCCATCTCTACTAAAAATACAAAATCAGCTGGGTATGGTGGCAGGCATCTGCAATCCCAGCTACTTTGGAGGCTGAGGCAGGAGAATCGCTTGAACCTGGAAGGAAGAAGTTGTGGTGAGCTGAGATCATTCCATTGCACTCCAGCCTGGAAAACGAGCAAAATTCTATCTCAAACAAAACAAAACAAAATAAAGCAACAAAACAAAACAAACAAAGAAACAAAAAACATGTAAAATTGATTAACTGAACTACATTAAAGTTAAGAACTTGTAAAATGCCAGGAGCAGTGGCTTACACCTGTAATCTAAGCATTTTGGGAGGCTGAAGTTAACAGATCATTTAAGCTTAGGAGTTTGAGACCAGTCTGGGCAACATGGCAAAACTCTGCTTTATAAAAAAATACAAAAACTACACCAGGTGTGGTGGTGCATGCCTGTAGTCCCAGCCACTCAGAGGACTGAGGCAGAAAGGTTGCTTGAACATGGAAGATCAAAACTGCAGTGAGCCAAGACTGCACCACTGCACTCTAGCCTGCATGACAAAGTGAGACCCTATCTCAAAAAACAAACTTTATGCATTTTGGAACAATACATTGATTTGAGAAGAACTGAAATTTTTGCATATTTTCAATCTATGAGCATTATATAGAACCCAGGAGGCAGAGGTTGTAGTGAGCCGAGATTGCACCACTGCACTCCAGCCTAGATGACACAGCCAGACTCCATTAAACAAGTTAACATAAAAAATGTACAAGCCACAATTTAATTGTGGTAAATTCTTCTATTAATTAATTAATTAAATTTTTTGAGACAGAGTTTCCCTCTTGTTGCCTAGTCTGAAGTGCAATGGCACAATCTCAGCTTAAAGCAAACTCTGGGATCAAGTGATTCTCCTGCCTCAGCCTCCTAAATAGCTGGGATTACAGGCACCTGCCACCACACCAAGCTAATTTGTATTTTTCTTTTTCTTTTTTCTTTTTTAATTTTTAAAAATTTTATTGCACTATAGGTTTTGGGGTACATGTGCAGAACGTGCAAGATAGTTGCATAGGTACATACATGGCAGTGTGTTTTGCTGCCTTCCCACCCCTTCACCCACACTTGGCATTTATCCCCAGGCTATCCCTCCCCAGCTCCCCCCCGCTGTCCCTCCCCAATTCCCCCCAATAGACCCCAGCGCGTAGTAGACCCCCTCCCTGTGTACATGTGCTCTCATATTTCTCACCCACCTATGAGTGAGCATATGTGGTATTTCTTTTTCTGTTCTTGTGTCCGTTTGCTGAGAATGATGTTCTCCAGATTCATCCATGTCCTTACAAAGGACACAAACTCATCATTTTTGATTGCTGCATAATATTCCATGGTGTATATGTGCCACATTTTCCCAGTCCAGTCTATCATCGATGGGCATTTGGGTTGGATCCAGTTCTTTGCTATTGTAAACAGTGCTGCAATGAACATTTGTGTGCATGTGTCCTTATAGTAGAACAATTTATAGTCCTTTGAATATATACCCATTAATGGGATTGCTGGGTCAAATGAAATTTCTATTTCTAGGTCCTTGAGGAATTGCCACACTGTCTTCCACAATGGTTGAACTAATTTACACTCCCACCAACAGTGTAAGAGTGTTACTATTTCTCCACATCCTCTCCAGCATCTGTCGTCTCCAGATTTCTTAATGATCGCCATTCTAACTGGCGTGAGATGGTATCTCAATGTGGTTTTGATTTGCATCTCTCTAATGACCAGTAATGATGAGCATTTTTTCATGTGTTTGTTGGCCTCATGTATATCTTTTTTTGTAAAAGTGTCTGTTCATATCCTTTGCCCGTTTTTGAATGGGCTTGTTTTTTTTTTGTTTTGTTTTGTAAATCTGTTTGAGTTCTTTGTAAATTCTGGATATCAGCCCTTTGTCAGATGTGTAAACTGCAAAGACTTTTTCCCATTCTGATGGTTGCCGATTCACTCTAGTGACAGTTTCTTTTGCAGTGCAGAAGCTGTGGAGTTTGATTAGGTCCCATTTGTCTATTTTGGCTTTTGTTGCCAATGCTTTTGGTGTTTTGGTCATGAAGTCCTTGCCTACTCCTATGTCCTGAATGGTTTTGCCTAGATTTCCTTCTAGGGTTTTTATGGTGTCAGGTCTTATGTTTAAGTCTTTAATCCATCTGGAGTTAATTTTAGTGTAAGGTGTCAGGAAGGGGTCCAGTTTCTGCTTTCTGCACATGGCTAGCCAGTTTTCCCAACACCATTTATTAAATAGAAAATCCTTTCGTCATTGCTTGTTTTTGTCTGGTTTATCAAAGATTATATGGTTGTAGATATGTTGTGTTGTCTCTGATGCCTCTGTTCTGTTCCATTGGTCTATATCTCTGTTTTGGTACCAGTACCATGCTGTTTTGATTACTGTAGCCTTGTAGTATAGTTTGAAGTCTGGTAGTGTGATGCCTTCCAGTGTGTTCTTTTTGCTTAGAATTGACTTGGCTATGGGGGCTCTCTTTTGGTTCCATGTGAAGTTCATGGTGGATATTCCAGTTCTGTGAAGAAATTCAATGGTAGTTTGATGGGGATAGCATTGGTTGTGTAAATTACTTTGGGCAGTATAGCCATTTTCACGATATTGATTCTTCCTAACCACGAACATGGAATGTTTCTCCATCTGTTTGTGTCCTCTCTTATTTCGTTGAGCAGTGGTTTGTAGTTTTTCTTAAAGAGGTCCCTTACATTCCTTGTGAGTTGTATTCCTAGGTATTTTATTTTCTTTGTAACAATTGTGAATGGCAGTTCGTCCTTGATTTGGTTCTCTTTAAGTCTGGTATTGGTGTATAGGAATGCTTGTGATTTTTGCACATTGATTTTATATCCTGAGACTTTACTGAAGTTGCTTATCAGTTTCAGGAGCTTTTGGGCTGAGGTAATGGGGTCTTATAGGTATACTATCATGTCATCTGCAAGTAGAGAGAATTTGGCTTCCACCTTTCCTATTTGAATACCCTTTCTTTCTTTTTCTTGCCTGATTGCTCTGGCTAGAACTTCCAGTACTATGTTAAATAGGAGTGGTGAGAGAGGGCATCCTTGTCTAGTGCCAGATTTCAAAGGGAATGCTTCCAGTTTTTGCCCATTAAGTATGATATTGGCTTTTGGTTTGTCGTAAAGAGCTTTTATTACTTTGAGATATGTTCCATCAATACCAAGTTTATTGAGGGTTTTTCGCATAAAGGGCTGTTGAATTTTGTCAAATGTCTTGTCTGCGTCAATTGAGATCATAATGTGGTTTTTGTTTTTGCTTCTGTTTATGTGGTGAATTACATTTATAGACTTGCGTATGTTGAACCAGCCTTGCATCCCCGGGATGAATTCTACTTGATCATGATGGATACGTTTCTTAATATGCTGTTGCAATCGGTTTGCCAGTATTTTATTGAAGATTTTTGCATCTATGTTCATCATGGATATTGGCCTGAAGTTTTCTTTTCTTGTTGAGTTTCTGCCGGGTTTTGGTATCAGGATGATGTTGGTCTCATAAAATGATTTGGGAAGGGTTTCTTCTTTTTGAATTATTTGGAATAGTTTCAGAAGGAATGGTACCAGATCCTCTTTGTGTGTCTGGTAGAATTCAGCTGTGAACCCATCTGGACCTGGGCTTTTTCGTGTGTGGTAGGCTCTTAATTGCTGCCTCAACTTCAGACCTTGTTATTGGTCTATTCATAGTTTCGGCTTCCTTCTGGTTTTGGCTTGGGAGGACACAGGCGTCCAGGAATTTATCCATTTTTTTTTTCTGGTTTACTAGTTTATGTGCATAGAGTTGTCTGTAGTATTCTCTGATGATGGTTTGAATTTCTGTGGAATCTGTGGTGATTTCCCCATTATTGCTTTTATTGCATCTATTTGGTTGTTCTCTTTTCTTTTTATCAGTCTGGCTAGTGGTCTATTTTGTTGATCTTTTCGAAAAACCAGCTCTTGGATTTATTAATCCTTTGAAGGGTTTTTCTTGTCTCTCTCTCCTTCAGTTCTGCTCTGATCTTAGTTATTTCTTGTCTTTGGTTAGGTTTTGAGCTTTTTTGATCTTGCTCCTCTAGCTCTTTCAATTTTGATGATAGGCTGTCAATTTTGGATCTCTCCACTCTTCTCATGTGGGCACTTATTGCTATATATTTTCCTCTACAGACTGCTTTAAATGTTTCCCAGAGATTCCGGTACATTGTGTCTTTATTCTCATTGGTTTCAAAGAACTTCTTTATTTCTGTCTTCATTTCATTGTTTATCCAGTCCACATTCAAGAGCCAGTTCTTCAGTTTCCGTGAAGTTGTGTGGTTCTGAGTTATTTTCTGAATTCTGAGTTCCAACTTGATTGCACTATGGTCTGAGAGACTGTTTGTTATGATTTCCGTTGTTTTGCATTTGCTGAGGAGTGCTTTACTTCCAATTATGTGGTCAATTTTGGAGTAGGTGTGATGTGGTGCTGAGAGGAATGTATATTCTGTGGATTTGGGGTGGAGAGTTCTGTAAATGTCTATCAGGTTTGCTTGTTCCAAGTCTGAGTTCAAGTCCTGGATATCCTTGTTAATTTTCTGTCTGGTTGATCTGTCTGCTATTGACAGTGGAGTGTTAAAGTCTCCCACTATTATTGTGTGGGAGTCTAAGTCTCTTTGTAAGTCATTAAGAACTTGCCTTATATATCTGGGTGCTCCTGCATTGGGTCCATATATATTTAGAATCGTTAGCTCTTCTTGTTGTATCGATCATTTTACCATTATGTAATGAGCTTCTTTGTCCCTTTTGATCTTTGTTGCTTTAAAGTATATTTTATCAGAGACAAGAATTGCAACTCCTGCTTTTTTTTTTTGCTCTCCATTTGCTTGGTAAATCTTCCTCCATTCCTTTATTTTGAGCCTTTGTGTATCCTTGCGTGTGAGGTGGGTTTTCTGGATATAGCAGGACGATGGGTTTTGGCTTTTTAATCTAATTTTCCAGTCTGTGTCTTTTGATTGGTGCATTTAGCCCATTTACATTTAGGGTTAATATTGTTATGTGTGAATTTGATACTGCCATTTTGATGCTAGCTGGCTGTTTTGCCCATTGGTTCATGTAGATTCTTCATTGTGTTGATGTTGTTTAGCATTTGGTACGCTTTTAGGATGGCTGGTACTGGTTGTTCCTTTCTATGTGTAGTGCCTCTTTCTGGCGCTCTTGTAAAGCAGGCCTAGTGGTGACAAAATCACTGAGTACTTCCTTTTTCATGAAGAATTTTATTTTTCCTTCACTTATGAAGGTCAGTTTGGCTGGATATGAAATTCTGGGTTGAAAGTTCTTTTCTTTAAGGATGTTGAATATTGGCCCCCACTCTCTTCTGGCTTGTAGGGTCTCTGCCGAGAGATCTGCTGTGAGTCTGATGGGCTTCCCTTTGTGGGTGACCCGACCTTTCTCTCTGGCTGCCCATTGTATTTTCTCCTTCATTTCAACCCTGGTGAATCTGACGATTATGTGCCTCGGGGTTTCCCTTCTTGTGAAGTATCTTTGTGGTGTTCTCTGTATTTCCAGGAGTTGAGTATTGACGTGTCTTGCTATGTTGGGGAAATTTTCCTGAATAATATCCTGAAGAGTATTTTCCAGCTTTGATTCATTCTCTTCATCACATTCTGGTATACCTATCAAACGTTGGTTGGGTCTCTTCACATAGTCCCACATTTCTTGGAGATTTTGTTCATTCCTTTTTGTGCTTTTTTCTTTAATCTTGGTTTCTCATTTTATTTCATTGAGTTGATCTTCCACTTCTGATATTCTTTCTTCTGCTTGGTCAATTTGGCTGCTGAAACTTGTGCATGCTTCAGGAAGTTCTCATGTTGTGTTTTTCAGCTCCTTCAATTCATTCATATTCTTCTCTAAGTTGTCCATTCTTGTTATCAATTCCTCAAATTTTTTTTTCAAATCTTTTTTCAAGGTTCTTAGTTTCTTTGCACTGATTTAGAACATGTTCTTTTAGCTCACTGAAGTTTCTCATTATCCATTTTCTGAAGTCTGATTCCGTCATTTCATCACACTCATTCTCTGTCCAGCTTTGTTCCCTTGCTGGTGAGGAGTTTTGGTCATTTGTAGGAGGTGAGGTGTTTTGGTTTCTGGTGTTTTCCTCCTTTTTGCGCTGGTTTCTTCCCATCTTTATGAATTTATATACCTGTCATCTTAGTAGTTGCTGATTTTTCAATTGGGTCTCTGTGTGGATGCCCCAATTGTTGTTGATGAAGTATTTCTGTTACTTAGTTTTCCTTCTAATGGTCTAGCCCCTCTGCTGTACGAGTGCTGAGGTCCACTCCAGTCCCTGCTTTTCCTGGGGTACACCTGTAGCAGCTGCAGAACAGTGAGGGATGCTACCAGTTTCTTCTTCTGCTATCTTTGTTCCAGAATGATGCCCACCAAATGTCAGTCTGATTAGTCCTTTTTTGGGGTGACTCTTTGGATATACAGGGGTCAGGGAGCTGCTTGAGGAGACGGTCTGTGCTTTAAAGGAGCTCCAGTGCTGAGCTGTGAGCTCCGTTGTTCATTCAGCATTGTTGGGAGGATGTTTATGTCTGCTGCAACAGAACTCATAAAACCCCTCCTTTTCACCCCCCACTTAGATACTCTGTCTCATGGAGTTGGGGCTTTCTTTATGAGTATCTGTTGCACTGTCCTGCCCGACTAGGAGGCAGTCTATTCACTATTTGCCCACCGGGGCTCTGCCCTGCTAGCACGGGTCCACCCTGCTGTGGCAAGTCTCTGTTGTGCTGCGGAGCACTCTCTGTTATGGCAGGCTTTCTTGGCAATGGCAGGCTGTGTCAGCCCTGGGAGGTACTTCAGTAGTGGTGGATTGCGTCCGTAGTGGTGGATGCCCCTCCCCCACTGGGCTGCACCATCCTAGATGCCGGCAGCAAAACTCTCAGCCCCAAGCACCTCCAATCACCACTCTGCCCATCCCCATGAGGGCGGGACCCGCCGAGTCCGATCTCCCAGCTCCCTGCCTCAGAGTCCTTCCTCTCTCTCTCTCTCTCTCTCTCTCTTTCTCTCCCCAAGCTGAACGGTTGACTCTCTCACTGGCGCCCCTTTAGCCTGCCAATAGGGCACTGGGATCGGTGCATTCTCCCATGCCACTGCCCACTGCACCAGCTCAGATCACGTTTACCAGGAATCTCCTGGTCTGGCTCATTGTCCAAGTCTTGTTCAATCAGATTGACATGCCAATCTGCCCTTCCAAATCTCAGATTGCCAGTTTAACAGGGCACCCGGACCAGTGAATTCCATGCTGGGTCCCGCTGTGCTACAGCGCCGGCCGACCCGGCCGCACGAGCCGGCTGTGCTCGTGTCCCGTGTCTCTCCCACACCTGGGACTTTCAATGCTCTGTGGGCAAAAGGGGTCCATCCGATAATGCGTCTAGGACTTGCCCTCTGCGCCTTCACCAAGAGCTGCAATCCCGAGTCACCTCTACGACGCCATCTTGGAACACAGTCGGCAGTTAAGAAAATTTTATGGAAATTTCCTAATTGTCTGATTTAATCTTAAAAAAAAAAAGATTTTTATAGTTACTTAGTGATTGTTTGAACTGCATACCCTTCAGGCTATGCTCTAAAAATATATTTCTTATGTTGAATTTTTATTACATCTGAGAGATTGGATTTTTTGGAGTACATCCTCTGACTGACATATACTTGGACTGTAGATTTTTTCTTGCTATTAAATATATATCTTTATAAGCACAGCATTTTAGGAGAAACATTCAAAAAAGATTATGTTGTATACATGAAGTCTGATCATGGGGACAGAAAAATGAGAAAGCTTTTATGGAACTGGGAAGTGTAATTCAGAGAACAAAATGCAGAAAATACAATATATATCCAAATCCTCAAATATTTGATAAACTTTTACATACAAGATACATTGGACTTGTGTTGTGGGGTCATAAAAGTTAAAACTCAGAATTATATTTTGAAGTCATTAGAAGTTATATTTCATATATATGAAATAAATTTTAACACTCTAAATTATGTAAATATGATCAACACTACTTCAGAATACCTCAATTATTTACAGATGCCAGCTTTCAGAGATATAATGTTGAAATAAATTTACCATGAGGACAAAATAGAACAAATGTGGAGCTGTGTGTGTGTGTATTTGTCTGTGTGTGTGTATATATATATATATATAATTGTTTATGACAACTCATCAATATTTGCCAACTTTTTAAAGTAAATAACTGGTCACATTCATCTTTACTTTTTATTTTTAAAATGTCCCCATTTTATGAATTTATAGTGACTTTTTTACTTGGATTTATCTTTGATAGGTTTTTGAAAGTAGTCTTGAAGTTAAAATCTACAAAGTCTGCAATAGATGACAATTAGGTGGTGAAGTTCATGAAGAATTTCAATCAAATAAAAATTAAAATAAGTAGGTCATAGGGTCACTGTAATACAGACTTTTTTTCTCTAAACCAAAACCAGTGTATTGAACTGATAGTGATCTTTTTTGTACCATGATCACATATCTATATTTTCAAACTCTTCCAGATACAAGCTTCTGCTTCATCATGTCACACCACCTTTCTCTTCTAGACTTAATAGGCTCCAATCTCCATATCATAAATTTCACACCCAGTGGTATGGAAATAAAGCAGTATAAATGGAAGTTGAAATTTTACAATTCAAGATAACTTTCACACTGATATCATAAAACTTCCATCTCTCGACAGAAATTTTTATTTCATATTTTCTAATATAAGCACATGCTTGGGATACAAGATGTATGAATTCATTTTTTTTGCATCTGATAGTAATTTAGTGTCTTAATGGCATGTAGTACTTTGTATATTAAACAGATGACCATTAAAACATTGACAAGCATGATAAACAATGTAATGGTCGTAAAAATGTCTAGACATAGTCTGATATTAATGTTATTTTCATTGTTATTCAATTATGTTTTCATGTTTTCTCCTATGCTGTTAATATTTCATCAACTAACATTAGTTTTTCCTGTAACTATTAGATAACTATTTAAAATTTAACACAGAATAGAATTGAAATACACAGTTCATTAGGTTTTTAATCTATTTATGGCTATTGAGTCTAAGAATTTGATTAAGCAAGAGATACTCACATTAATAACTAAGGTAAGACTAAAATATACTAGACATCTTTATTCTAACAGGAAAGAACAAAGTAAGTATCCATTTGCATGTAAACGGAAAGCACCAGTGTCATTTAAACAATAGTAATATACTCGCTTTTTGAAAAGTGCTTTTAGAATAATACATCTATGCTTCATTCTAAAATATGGTGTACATATTACTGCCCAATCTCCTCTTTCTCAAGAGATTAGCATCACTAATCCCCCAAGGCATTCTTCCCCAGATGAACCCATATGTAACTTTAGAATATTTCTCATCTTAATGTTCTAAACAGCCACTAGCAATTCATAAGAATTGGCACTTAGGTTAAAATCAATTTGCTTTTCTATTTACTATTCCAAATGGATCAGTAGAAGCTGGAAATTCATGCTGGAACACTAACATGAATTTGGGAGAAAGCCAAATCTTGGCTAGCAAAGTTGCATGTAAACTACAGTAGGGGAATTTTTGAGGCCTAAAATTATCCTAAAAGGACATCTAATCTATAAAGATAAAGGATTATTTTTCATTTAGCCTTATGACACTCAAAATCCATTGTTAGAAACATTTAAGAAAATTGAAGACATTTCTAACTAATCCAAAGTAAGCATTATCTAGGTCTTCTGCAATAAATAACTGACCTATAATGGATACCATTATAGGTGAAAGAAAAATAGATGACATGTTCCTTTAGCAAGTTTTGAATTTCCTTGAAATACCAAGTACATGCCAGTCATAAGAACACTTTAATAAGACAAACAATAATCTTCCTCATGGAACTTACATTTTAGTTGGCAGCAGTAAGCTACACACAATTAAACCAATAAGATAGTTATATATAAGAAAAAGTGCTTTGGTTGAAACTCAGCTAAATCACTGAGCAACTGAGGATGAACTTCCAAGACTGCATGAAACTCTCTGAAGTTCAGAGAGCTGATGTCAAAAAGGACAGAGTTAGGATATGATATCAATGTCAATGTTATTGTCATTCAATTGAGCTTTCTATTTCCAATTATGTTAATATGATCATGGTGTCATGCTTTCATAGAAACAATTGAAGGAATTGACATCCAGGAAGATAAATAGTATGTGCAAAGCCATGAAGCAAGAATGGCACAGTACATACTTTTGCACAGTTAGAGATTGACATAAATTGATACATTCAAATGTTTTCAACTGCTTACAATTTGTATAAAATGTTTACTCCAGATGGAATACATTCATGACCAGATGGAATATAATACACAGCATGTCAAGTACCCATATGCTATTACTAGTTTTCTCAATGTAATTATTCTAACTAATAATAGTAGTGATATGTATTTATTCAGTTAATGAGCTCACATGTTACTTTGTTGTCCCTCATATCTATCATCTTCTTCATTGGGATAAAAATTTTATTCTCTCTGTGAGATGTCAGTAATTTAAACATGGTTATGGGTTATTAAACATCAATTATTTGTATAATCATTTCTGCAAATACATTTGAAACATTGAAAAAAATTATAATTACCATAGTTATTGCCTGAAGCAGTGGTCAGCAAGCCACCATCCATAGCCAAATCTGATTTCCTCTCTGCTTTGGTAGATAAACTGTATTTAGAACACAGCTATTAATTTTTGTATTATCTATGGCTATGTTTTCTGCTGCAACAAGGAGAGCTGAACCATTGCAACAGAGATTCTATGGCCTTCAAGCCTGAAATATTTACTACCTGGCCCTTTACAGAAAAGGTTTCCAAACACCCTGTGTGAAGGAACTCAGTAGTATCAGAGGACAATTAAACATCAACTTGCTCTATTGATTATTTTGTTTATAAATTATCTTCATTCTTATTTTCATTTACTTCCATGATTTAGACTTTACCCAAGCCAATTCGATTAATTCTACTTTCAGTTAATGAGAAATGGGACACTTTATAGTTTATTCTACAAAAATATTCCTTTTGTTTAACTAGGTCACAATACTGCCTGATTCCTTTACCAACTGGATTAATCTCTTTGTTTTGTTTTGTTTTTAAATATATGGGGTACAATGTGATGTTTTGATATATGCTTACATTGTTAAATGACTAACAGGCTAATTAACATATCCATAACTTCAAGTACTTATTTTTTTTTTGGTGTGAACATTTAAAGTCTTTTTTAAGCAATTTTGAAATATGCAATGCATTATTATTAACTATAGTCACCTTTCTGTGCAATAAACACTAAAACTTATTGCTCCTTTTAACTGAAACCTTGTACCTTTGACCTTGAGGAATTCTTCTCCATCTCTCCCCTGGAATATTTTTAGAAAATATTATTTCAGTTTATGCAATAGAATGCCCATATAAGTGAATTAATGCTGACAAGAGGGAAGAGAACCCTTGGCTAAGCAAAAGGCACCATACTTCTCCCAGCCAAAGGCTGGGAATCTTACCAAATTAAATGACATCTGTTCATGATTAGGTGCTATTGCTGTACAGTTCATATTGGCAGTTTAAGAGTAATTTGTTTCATCAGATAATTCCTAAGGAAAAGAAAAGCAAATGCATATGTTCTTTATTTTCTCTTTCATAGTACTACATTAAGGGGTTCTATATTGGAAAGACTGATATTTGAAAACAGGCTTAACATCTTGATTTATCAGTGCACTTTAACTCACTGTTGACAGAAGTGTAGCCACTTGACAGGCAGCAAATAGAAGCAAGAAATTCTCTAAGTAACATTTTAGAGCATTTACAAATTGAATGATTTGACCTAATCGTTTATTCATTCTTTGTTTAAACTACTTCTGCCATACTTGAACTCACTTTGCTAGTTATTTTTAAAAATGAATGCCAATATAAGGTCCCATGATAGACATGTGAATTCTTGTCACTAAAGAAATAACATTTTACTGTTTTGCTATATATTTACAAAAATATGTATAATATTATAGGTGTTTCAAAAAAAAAGACACACAAAAAGTTACAAGTTCAATGAAATGGGGAATCACTTCTACTCAGTTAAAAATTTATGAGATTGGTGCTAATCTTGTAAAATTAAGATGGCAATGACAACTGATAATGGAGTAGTAAGTATTTCAGGTCTACAATTATATTTTTAATTCATTTATTCACTAATCATTTATTGAGCAATTTTTATATGTAGCCTTTGTGCTTCATTGTGTATTAACAGTAGCTGAGTATATGCTAATATCCTTAAGAGAGTTTACTAAGTTGAGCAATTGGTCAATAAACAAATAAAAATAAGAACAAAGTGTAATGAGAGAAAATGTAGCTGAGAAGAAAATCACTTAAAAAAGAATGAATGAGAAGAAAATTGGTACTGGTCATACATTTATTTTGAATAATTTATTTTAAGGATTTTGATTTTTAATATTAAAATTGCACAGCAATTAAAGATATTGCCGCAGAAACAGAGATATAATTTTCCATCTTACAAGAAACAGTTCATTTTTTCTCTAAATTTTATTGATAATGAATTAACTTTTCACTGGAACTCTTATCTTGCCAGTTATTACACAAGTATTTATTTTAAAACGAAAATCATGGTAGTTATTTTAGATTACATATCTCTGCTTTTTGAAAATTCAGGCACTATATCTGTGAATTCAACAGAGATTTTTGGGATCCTACTATGATCACATGCTGTTGATATAGCCTGGGACAAACATGAATGGCCCTTGCTTTCCTGGAGCAGACATTACAGTGGGTAAGAGAAAGAAAATAAATAATAAGTATTCAAGAAAATTTCAATATGTTTTTGGCTAATAGAGATAAAAGAGAGTGATATATTGCTAAATGTAATAGTCTGATCGTGACGCTGAATAAATGTCTTTTTTTTTAATGTGCTGTGTAAAGTTAGTCTACTCTGAAGCCATCTTGGTAAATTTCCCCAACAGTGTGAAGTTAGAATTTCTTCAGGGTGATGCCAGGTTCTATTTGGAATTTATATACAACATGCTTGGGTGGAGAAGCCAATGTCTTCAGAAACCTTGGTGTAGTTGAACTAATAGTTACTGTTGTGACCTGAAGTTCACGATTAAAAGAAATTACCCAAGCAAAATCATGGAATTATTGGTTATAAAGATGATTGTTGGCACATCCTATGCAATATATCTAAATTGAATAATGGTACCAGATAAAATCATAGATGGGAATGAAGCTTGTGTATCATCCATTATCATGTGTAATCAATAAACGATTTAATTCTCTTGAAAATAAAAAGAGAGTGATATAATAGTGTTTGATATCTAGGATGGGTATTGTATTTTAGATATTGGGTGCTAAAGGAAGTTTACTTTGAGATAGGAATATGAAACTTAAGATTTAATGATGAGTGAATCAGTTTGTGGACAAATCAGAAGAAAAACTCCTAAGAAGAAGAAACAGTGTGAAAGCTCCAACATAAAAATCAATTTAACACATTTCTCAAATGAAAAAGAAAAACATAGTGGATACATGACAGTGCGTGAAGGAGTTAAATGATAATGCCTTTGTGAGAGATGCTGCTAAAAGCCCAATCATGCCAGCCCTTGTATTCCATGACAAAGGGATCAGGTTTTATTTCAAATGAGTAATAAGCTACTCACAATTTTCAAACATGTAGTTGACAAATCCAATATATATTTTAACAGATTATTTGCTTCATGCAGAAGGTATTTGGGAAGAATAAAAGCAGAGACACCACTTAGGAGGTTCTTGTACTGTTACAGGAAAGAAATGAGAATCACTGGGGCTAGAGAGTCACTACAAAATGTGGAGAAATATGGAATTTGGTGAAGTTGCAGAGTTTTCAGGATCTGATAATGGAGTACATGAAAAAGGGAAAAGAATAGAAGAATCAAGCAGCTGCTAATTTTATTCTAACTACAAAGAAGTCACAGTTCAAATTACTGAGAAATGGAACACTGAGAAGAGCAGATTTGCACAGAGACATCTGCCTACTTAGATACCCAGCATTTGAATATTTGCCTTAGTTTGTTGGCTGCTATGACAAAATACCTTGGACTGTGGTAATTTATAAACAATAGAAATGTATTGCTCACAGTTATGGGTGCTGTGAAGACTAAGATCAAGACACCATAAGATTCAATATCTGCTGAAGGCCCATTTCACCCAGATAGTATGTTGAAGCTGTGCCTTCACATGGCAGAAGGAACAAGTCAGCTCACTTCAGCTACTTTTATAAGGGTATTAATCCCATTCATAAGGGTAGTGCCCTTGTGATCTAATTACATTCTAAAGTCTCCATCTCTTAAAACCACCACAATAAAAATTAAATTTCAACATAAATTTTGCCAGACACAAAGGTCAGATCATAGCTATATTTAAACCTAGAAGACACAGATGAGGTTAGAACTGGAGACACAAAAATATGAAATTAATCAGTATGCAGATTAATATTTAGGATGTGAGTTCTAAAAAGATTGTGCAGGTTAACAAGGGAAGCCATTCCAGGACAGAATCTTGGGGCATTCCCACATTTAGAGACTGAATGAATAAGATGAGACACACTACAGTTGAACAAGATGGAACACAATTTCTTCTTTTTTTTCTTTTATTTATTTATTTATGTTTTCACCTTCTCAGCATTGGATGACAGCACCGACATCTCAGCCCTGGACAGTAGTCCCACTCCCTGGGACCCTGGTGATGACTCCAGGTTCACAGCCTTAGGTGGCAGCACCACTCCCTCAACCCTGGGCAGTGTTTCTACCACCTGAGACTTTGGTGATGACCCCAGATCCTCAGCTTGGGTCACAATTTCTTAAGTTTGACTAGTGATGAGAAATAAAAATTAGAAGAAAGACATGTAACAGAAGCACATAAAATAAAGTATTTTAAGAAAGCTCTGTTGTATTAATCACTCCTGAATGATCTACCGAGGTGAGGTTATTATAATGGTCATTGAATTTGGCAACATGGAGGTTAGGTATTAAGAAAGATGTCAGGAAAGTTATAGGAACAAAAATCTATTTAGGAAAGGTAGATGAGACAATGAAAGGTGAGAAAAGAAAAATACAGAAAAATCTTTTAAAAATTTAAAAATATCTTATTAATTAGTTTTATAATTTTTTCCTTGACAATAGGTCTTTTGTAAGTTGTATGCACAGTGTATATACAAGGAAGTTATGATACACACTTATTTATCATTGTGTAGATTGTAAACAAAGTTACTAAGTATATGCTATAAAATATTTATGGAGGGGATAAATAACTCTATATGAAAATGAAAGTATCATACCATTTTGATCTGTTTTCTGCTAACGTATTTGTTCTTTTGGTCCTGAAAAGTGTTCTAGTTATCAAAGTTTATTCTGTAAAGCATACTTTAAAGGATATTAGATATGATTTCTTAATTTTAGAATTTAGTTTTATGTTCATAAGAATATGGAAATATACTTAAAAGAGTTATAATGATTTACAATTTACTGAGTACTAAATAAAAATATGCAAGTGGATATATTAGTACTAGATTTATACTGTTACCTTTAATACTGCCTAGGATCATTGATTGCTTTAGATGTGATTATGACTTGCATTTATCATGACACTATGGAATATAAAATATACAAGCTAGAAATACAGTTTCAAAATGTAAATAAAAGTAGAACTTTGATTTTAGGTTATTTAAGTAAATTTCAAGTATTAACTGATATTTATAATTTTGAGATATTAATTTGTAGAATATCTATTAGTTGTATAATATGAACTAATCCTATCAACATTTAGATTTTTAAAGTAATCAGAATTATAGTACCATACCTTATTTCATTAATATTCACAGCTAAGCAACTGAATGTAACCTTTTTATGTTGCAGAAAACTAAATTTATTGCATGATTACAGCTGTTTTCAAATCAGGCATTTCACTTTAACATTTCTAGTTTAAAAAAATTCTTTCTTGGCCTTGGATTTCCCATCCTGCTCTACGTACAAAGTAAATAATAGCTCTTTTGATATTAGAGTCCTGGAAAAAGTAATTCATAACATTTGAGAAATGTTAGCATAATATTACTAATTTGTTTTGCTTCTTGTTAATAACAAACGGGGTGTAATAATTGTGAGATAGAATCTCTATTCTACAACTTGCAAATGGAGCTGCTGATTTTATGCTATTGTAATTAGCAAATCACCACTAGTCAGGCACAGTGGACTTCGCCTGTAAACCCAGCACTTTGGGAGGTCAAGGCACATGAATCACAAGGTCAGGAGTTTGAGACCAGCCTGGCCAACATGGTGAAACCCCATCTCTACTAAAAATACAAAAAAAATTTGCTGGTTGTGGTGGCAGGTGTCTGTAATCCCAGCTACTCAGGAGGCTGAAGTAAGAGAATCACTTGGACCAGGGAGGCCGTGGTGGCAGTGAATCTAGACCATTCCATTGCACTCCAGCCTGGGTGACAGAGCAAGACTCAGTCTCACAAAAGAAAAAAGAAGAAGAAGAAGAAGAAGAAGAAGAAGAAGAAGAAGAAGAAGAAGAAGAAGAAGAAGAAGAAGAAGAAGAAGAAGAAAATCGCCACTATATCCATGATAAATTTTTATCTTTGGGGGCTTTCTTATGTCATAAAACTGTGTTTGAGCACAACTTAAAAGGTTACTATTTGTGGAAAAATAACTTTAAAGAATAACCAAAGGCAAGATTGCAAATAGATCATTTTATATTTATGGCCTCCCTATTAACGAATAACTCTATTTAGGAAAAATGGAAAACAATATTTAAACATATGCCAGAAACTGTGAAAAGTCCAAAATATTACACAACTTACACAGTATATATCAAGCACATAAACGTGATCAGAGTAACGAGCTTTATTATACTCACAGCCCAATCAGAAATTCTTTGAAGTAACATGGCAATGTCTGTCCACCCATACCCAATAATCCTGAACAACAATACTCTTAAAAGCCAAATGGAAAAAGTATTCTACAGACATTGTGGGCCCACTCCGTAGGAGAAGACTGGAAAAATATTAATTTTCTCCACTTAGAAATGGGAAAAATATTATTTTCTCCCCTTCCTTTCTGGGAGAAATTTCTCTGATAGAAAAACAATGCTCTAACCTAGTTGCCTATTTGGGAATGTAATCTTTGGGCTCTTAAAGAGGTAAGAGACAGCTTTTTGAATAGAAGCAATTAGCTTGCCCATAAGATGCAGATCTAAGTCTTGTTACACGTGAAAAAAAAGTTTCTAAGGGAAGTGAAAGCAAGTATTCTCTTTCTTTAGACTGTACACATTCCCATTACTCAAGATACTGAAACTTTTATAGAAACACCGAAAAAGCCATAAAATTTTTATTTTTCCACAATATATACACCATATAACTTTAATTATTACTTTATAGTAGCAAAAGCCTTATCAAAAATCTATAGTAAACCTCAACATTTTTGTCAATAAAATTAGATTAATATTTATATACATATAATGTTATTCTATGAGTGTGCTGTAGCATGCTCTATTATTTTTTCTTGGTTTAAAATTATATAGTTCATAAAGTGCTTTTAGAGGAGAGTTTTCACTTTAAACTATGATAGGTATAAATTTTTTTTTTTTTTTTTTTTTTTTTTTTTTTTTTTATTATTTTTTTATTTTTTTTATTTTTTATTTTTTATTTTTTTATTGCATTATAGGTTTGGGGGTACATGTGCAGAACGAGCAAGATAGTTGCATAGGTACACACGTGGCAGTGTGCTTTGCTGCTTTCCTCCCCTTCACCCACACTTGGTATTCATCCCCAGGCTATCCCCCCCAGCCCCCCCCTGCTGTCCCTCCCCCATTCCCCCCAACAGTACCCAGTGTATAGTAGACCGCCTCTCTGTGTCCACATGTTCTCATTTTTCTCACCCACCTATGAGCGAGTATATGCGGTATTTCTTTTTCTGTTCTTGTGTCAGTTTGCTGAGAATGATGTTCTCCAGATTCATCCATGTCCCTACAAAGGACACAAACTCATCATTTTTGATTGCTGCATAATATTCCATGGTGTATATGTGCCACATTTTCCCAGTCCAGTCTATCATCGTTGGGCATTTGGGTTGGTTCCAGGTCTTTGCTATTGTAAACAGTGCTGCAATGAACATTCGTGTGCATGTGTCCTTATAGTAGAACGATTTATAATCCTTTGGATAGATACCCAGTAATGGGATTGATAGGTATAAATTTTTATCACTATTTATATAAAATGAAATAAAGTTGGATAAAATGAAATTAATTCGAATGCTATTGAGTTTTTAATTTTGTATGTTTTTTTAGAAAGTTTGATTTTAGCTTACCTGGAAGAGTTTCTCTCTCTCTCTCTCTCTCTCTCTCTCTCTCTCTCTCTCTCTCTCTCTCTCTCTCTCTCTCGCTCTCTCTCTCTCTCTCTCTCTCTCGCTCTCTCTCTCTCATATATATATATAATTACTTCTTTGTATATAGCTCATATTCACTTGAAGATTCTTTGGAACTGAATAAAACAATGCTCACAATGGGTGATAGATTTTGTTGCCCGTAAAGATAATGCGATGATTTCATATGAACTTTTGAGATATTGGCTATTTTAAGAAATGTAAGATAAACATGGAAATATCATGTGGTGCATAATAACATAACTTGCTTGTACATGCTGTTGTGGATAGGGTGCTAAAGTTCTCTACAATCTTGTACACTCTTCATTAGATGATTCATGCTAGGTGAAAATGTATATCCTGGACCCTGGACAAATATTGGTCTTCAGATTTAGGCAGTATTCAGACAAATACTGGAAGTCAAGATTTATTTATATACTTTCAAAAGTTGGGATCTCAATGGATTATTTTTAAGTAACATTGAACTAAGCACATTTTCCCTTACTTCTGCAGGGAAATCAGAGGTCTCAGGCAGTTCATGGAGGCAGCAGGAGTGTTGTTACTTCAAGGATTTGAGGTACTATTTTACTTTTCTGTCCAGAACTGCTTTAGCAAACACCAAGGAATTGTATCAAAATATTTGAAGATTATGGGAAAAAAGAAAGTAAAGATTTGAACTTTGTCTTTCTAGTTGTCTTTTTCTTCTTACACTTGGTGAATATAATTCAAGGAAATAAGATTAAATCACTCTATTAAAAGATGCTGTTTAATTGTTGAGATTAGGAAATAATTGTTTATTATAAGAAAATTAGAAAATTTATAGCAAATTTAGAAAACACATAAAAACACAAGAAAGAAACTTTATCAGTTATATCTTAATTATTAAAAGAAGCTATAAGACAGCAACATATATAAAATATGTTATAAACATATATTCATATGTGTATATATATTCCATAATTTTGATGATATAACATATTATTGGATTTGATTGGATTTCACTGTCATGCCATATCAATATTTTATTTCCTAAAACACTATTTCACATGATAATATCAAAGGCATTAGGGCATCAGTTAATGAAAATATTTTCTTTTTATAAATTTTGTGTTTATGGTATTTCTAAACATTTTAAAATTTTGAACAATTTTCTCATTCTTTGTAAATATTTGCATTATCAAATATCACTTTAATATTAATTTGTATACATACATCAAATTGGGATTTAAATACACATTGCTTCTTTAACTACGTTTTTACATATACTATTCTATACCATTACTATATTATTTTCTCGTTCTTTCTTTCTATTTTTTTAATTTTTTTAATTATTATTGCATTATAGGTTTTGGGGTACATGTACAGAACGTGCAAGATAGTTGCATAGGTACACACATGGCAGTGTGTTTTGCTGCCTTCCTCCCCTTCACCCACACTTGGCATTTATCCCCAGGCTATCCCTCCCCAGCACCCCCCCACTCTCCTCCCCCCATTCCCCCCAATAGCCCCCAGTGTGTAGTAGACCCCCTCTCTGTGTCCATGTGTTCTCATTTTTCTGACCCGCCTATGAGTGACAATATGCGGTATTTCCTTTTCTGTTCTTGTGTCAGTTTGCTGAGAATGATGTCCTCCAGATTCATTCATGTCCCTACAAAGGACACAAACTCATCATTTTTGATTGCTGCATAATATTCCATGGTGTATATGTGCCACATTTTCCCAGTCCAGTCTATCATCAATGGACATTTGGGTTGGTTCCAGGTCTTTGCTATTGTAAACATTCATATGCATGTGTCCTTATAATAAAACAATGTATAGTCCTTTGGATATATACACAGTAATGAGATTGCTGGGTCAAATGGAATTTCTATGTCTAGGTCCTTGATGAATCACCACACTGTCTTCCACAATGGTTTAACTAATTTACACTCCCACCAACAGTGTAAGAGTGTTCCTCTTTCTCCACATCCTCTCCAGCATCTGTCGTCTCCAGATTTTTTAATGATTGCCCTTCTAACTGGCATGAGATGGTATCTCAATGTGGTTTTGATTTGCATCTCTCTAATGACCAGTGATAATAAGCATTTTTTTCATGTGTTTCTTGGCCTCATGAATGTCTTCTTTTGTAAAGTGTCTTTTCATATTCTTTGCCCATTTTTGAATGGGCTTGTTTTTTTTTTCCTGTAAATCTGTTTGAGTTCTTTGTAAATTCTTGATATCAGCCCTTTGACAGATGCATAAACTGCAAAGATTTTTTCCCATTCTGGTGGTTGCCGATTCACTCTAGTGACTGTTTCTTTTGCCGTGCAGAAGCTGTGGAGTTTGATTAGGTCCCATTTGTCTATTTTGGCTTTTGTTGCCAATGCTTTTGGTGTTTTGGTCATGAAGTCCTTGCCTACTCCTATGTCCTGAATGGTTTTGCCTTGATTTTCTTCTAGGATTTTTATGGTGTCAGGTCTTATGTTTAAGTCTTTAATCCATCTGGAGTTAATTTTAGTGTAAGGTGTCAGGAAGGGGTCCAGTTTCTGCTTTCTGCACATGGCTAGCCAGTTTTCCCAACACCATTTATTAAACAGGGAATCTTTCCCCATTGCCTGTTTTTGTCTGGTTTATCAAAGATTATATGGTTGTAGATATGCTGTGTTGCCTCCTATGCCTCTGTTCTGTTCCATTGGTCTATATCTCTGTTTTGGTACCAGTACCATGCTGTTTTGATTACTGTAGCCTTGTAGTATAGTTTGAAGTCTGGTAGTGTGTTGCCTCCCGCTGTGTTCTTTTTGCTTAGAATTGACTTGGCTATGGGGGCTCTCTTTTGGTTCCATATGAACTTCATGATGGTTTTTTCCAGTTCTGTGAAGAAATTCAATGGTAGTTTGATGGGGATAGCATTGATTGTGCAAATTACTTTGGGCAGTATAGCCATTTTTATGATATTGATTCTTCCTAACCACAAACATGGAATGTTTCTCCATCTGTTTGTGTCCTCTCTTATTTCGTTGATCAGTGGTTTGTAGTTTTCCTTAAAGAGGTCCCTTACGTTCCTTGTGAGTTGTATTCCTAGGTATTTTATTTTCTTTGTAGCAATTGTGAATGACAGTTCGTTCTTGATTTGGTTCTCTTTAAGTGTGTTATTGGTGTATAGGAATGCTTGTGATTTTTGCACATTGATTTTACATCCTGAGACTTTACTGAAGTTGCTTATCAGTTTCAGCAGCTTCTGGGCTGAGATGATGGGGTCTTCTAGGTAAACTATCATGTCATCTGCAAATAGAGACAATTTGGCTTCCACGTTTCCTATTTGAATACCCTTTATTTCTTTTTCTTGCCTGATTGCTCTGGCTAGAACTTCCAGTACTATGTTGAATAGGAGTGGTGAGAGAGGGCATCCTTGTCTAGTGCCAGATTTCAAAGGAAATGCTTCCAGTTTTTGCCCATTCAGTATGATATTGGCTGTTGGTTTGTCGTAAATAGCTTTGATTTCTTTGAGATATGTTCCATCAATACCAAGTTTATTAAGGGTTTTTAGCATAAAGGGCTGTTGAATTTTGTCAAATGCCTTCTCTGCATCAATTGAGATAATCATGTGGTTTTTGTTTTTGCTTCTGTTTATGTGGTGAATTACATTTATAGACTTGCGTATGTTGAACCAGCCTTGCATCACCGGCATGAATCCTACTTGATCATGATGGATAAGTTTGTTAATGTGCTGTTTCAATCGGTTTGCCAGTATTTTATTGAAGATTTTTGCATCTATGTTCATCATGGATATTGGCCTGAAGTTTTCTTTTCTTGTTGAGTCTCTGCCAGGTTTTGGTATCAGGATGATATTGGTCTCATAAAATGATATGGGAAGGGTTCCCTCTTTTTGGATTATTTGGAATAGTTTCAGAAGGAATGGTACCAGATCCTCTTTGTGTGTCTGGTAGAATTCAGCTGTGAACCCATCTGGACCTGGGCTTTTTTTGTTTGGTAGGCTTTTAATTGCTGCCTCAACTTCAGACCTTGTTATTGGTCTATTCATAGTTTCGGCTTCCTCCTGGTTTAGGCTTGGGATGACACAGGCGTCCAGGAATTTATCCATTTCTTCCTGGTTTACTAGTTTATGTGCATAGAGTTGTTTGTAGTATTCTCTGATGATGGTTTGAATTTCTGTGGAATCTGTGGTGATTTCCCCATTATCGTTTTTTATTGCATCTGTTTGGTTGTTCTCTCTTTTCTTTTTTATCAGTCTGGCTAGTGGTCTATTTTGTTGATCTTTTCGAGAAACCAGCTCTTAGATTTTTTGATTTTTTGAAGGGTTTTCTTGTCTCTATCTCCTTCAGTTCTGCTCTCATCTTAGTTATTTCTTGTCTTTGGCTAGGTTTTGAGCTTTTTTGATCTTGCCCCTCTAGCTCTTTCAATTTTGACGATAGGGTGTCAATTTTGGATCTCTCCACTCTTCTCATGTGGGCACTTATTGCTATATATTTTCCTCTACAGACTGCTTTAAATGTGTCCCAGAGATTCTGGTATGTTGTGTCTTCATTCTCGTTGGTTTAGAAGAACTTCTTTATTTCTGCCTTCATTTCATTGTTTATCCAATCAACATTCAAGAGCCAGTTCTTCAGTTTCCATGAAGCTGTGCAGTTCTGAGTTAGTTTCTGAATTTTGAGTTTCCACTTGATTGCACTATGGTCTGAGAGACTGTTTGTTATGATTTCAGTTGTTTTGCATTTGCTGAGGAGTGCTTTACTTTCAATTATGTGGTCAATTTTGGAGTAGGTGTGATGTGGTGCTAAGAAGAATGTATACTCTGTGGATTTGGGGTGGAGAGTTCTGTAAATGTCTATGAGGTTTGCTTGTTCCAGGTCTGAGTTCAAGTCCTGGATATCCTTGTTAATTTTCTGTCTGGTTGATCTGTCTGCTATTGACAGTGGAGTGTTAAAGTCTCACACTATTATTGTGTGGGAGTCTAAGTCTCTTTGTAAGTCATTAAGAACCTGCCTTATATATCTGGGTGTTCCTGAATTGGGTCCATATATATTTAGGATCGTTAGCTCTTATTGTTGTATCGATCCTTTTACCGTTATGTAATGACCTTCTTTGTCTCTTTTGATCTTTGTTGCTTTAAACTGTATTTTATCAGAGATGATAATCACAACTTTTGCTTTTTTTTTTTTTTTTTTTTTTTTTTTTTTTTTTTTTTTTTTCTCTCCAATTGCTTTGTAAATCTTCCTCCATCCCTTCATTTTGAGCCTTTGTGTATCCTTGCATGTGAGTTGGGTTTTCTGGAAACAGCACACCGATGGGTTTTGGTTTTTTATCCAATTTGCCAGTCCGTGTCTTTTGATTGGTGCATTTAGCCCATTTACATTTAGGGTTAATATTGTTATATGTGAATTTAATACTGCAATTGTGATGCTAGCTGAATATTTTGCCCATTGGTTCATGTACATTCTTCATTTTGTTGATACTCTTTAGCATTTGGTATGCTTTTAGGACGGCTGGTACTGGTTGTTTCTTTCTCTGTGTAGTGCCTCTTTCAGGAGCTCTTGTAAAGCAGGCCTTGTGGTGACAAAATCTCTGAGTACTTGCTTGTTCATGAAGGATTTTATTTTTCCTTCACTTATGAAGCTCAGTTTGGCTGGATGTGAAATTCTGGGTTGAAAGTTCTTTTCTTTAAGGATGTTGAATATTGGCCCCCACTCTCTTCTGGCTTGTAGAGTCTCTGCCAAGAGATCTGCTGTGAGTCTGATGGGCTTCCCTTTGTGGATGACCTGACCTTTCTCTCTGGCTGCCCTTAGTATTTTCTTCTTTATTTCAACCCTGGTGAATCTGACAATTATGTGCCTTGGGGTTGCTCTTCTTGTGGAGTATATTTGTGGTGTTCTCTGTGTTTCCTGGAGTTGAGTATTGACCTGTCTTGCTAGGTTGGGAAAATTTTCCTGAATAATATCCTGAAGAGTGTTTTCCAGCTTGGATTCATTCTCTTCATCACATTCTGGTACACTTATCAAACGTAGGTTGGGTCTCTTCACATAGTCCCACATTTCTTGGAGATTTTGTTCATTCATTTTTTTGCTTTTTTCTTTGATCTTCTTTCTCGTTTTATTTCATTGAGTTCATCTTCGGCTTCTGATATTCTTTCTTCTGCTTGGTCAATTCGGCTATTGAAACTTGTGCATGCTTCGCAAAGTTCTCATGTTGTGTTTTTCTGCTCCTTCAATTCATTCATATTCCTCTCTAAGTTGTCCATTCTAGTTATCATTTCCTTGAATCTTTTTTCAAATCTTTTTTCAAGGTTCTTAGTTTCTTTGCACTGATTTAGAACATGTTCTTTTAGCTCACTGAAATTTCTCATTATACAGTTTCTGAAGTCTGATTCCGTCATTTCATCACACTCATTGTTTGTCCAGCTTTGTTCCCTTGCTGATGCAGAGTTTTGTTCCTTTGTAGGAGGTGAAGTGTTTTGGTTTTGAGTGTTTTTCTCCTTTTTGTGCTGGTTTCTTCCCATCTTTTTGGATTTATCCCCCTGTAGTCTTAGTAGTTGCTAATTTTTCAATTGGGTCTCTGTGTGGACACCCAGATTCTTGATCATGAGGTATTTCTATTACTTAGTTTTCCTTCTAATGGTCTAGCCCCTCTGATGTATGAGTGCTGTGGTCCACTCCAGGCCCTGCTTGTCTGGGATACACCTGTAGCAGCTGCAGAACAGTGAGGGATGCTACCAGTTTCTTCTTCTGCTATCTTTGTCCCAGAATGTTGCCCGCCAAATGTCAGTCTGATTATTCCTTTTTTTAGGTGACTCTTTGGTTATACAGGGTTCAGGGAGCTGCTTGAGGAGACAGTCTGTACTTTATAGAAGCTCCTGTGCTGAGCTGTGATCTCAATTGTTAATTCAGGGTTGTTGGGCAGATGTGTTCATGTCTGCTGCAGCAGAACTTATAAAACCCCCTTTTTTTCCCTCAGATGCTCTGTCTCAGGGAGTTGGGGCTTTCTTTATGAGTAGCTGTTGCACTGCCCTGCCCAGCTAGGAGGTAGTCTATTCACTATTTGCCTTCCGAGGCTCTGCTTTGCTAGCTGGGGTCTGCCCTGCTGCCATGGGACTCCATTCTACTGTAGTGCACTCCATCCTGCTGGCGGAGCCTCTCTGTTATGGAGGGTTGCCTCGGCAATGGGAGGCTGCATCAGCACTGGGTGTGTACTTCAGTACGGGCCGATTGTGTCCATAGTGGCATATGCCCCTCCCCCACTGGGCTGCACTGTCCTGGATTCACCTTAGCCCACAGCAAAACTCTCAACCCCGAGCACCTCCAATCACCACCATTCTTGCACCCATGAGTGTGGCATGCGCCGAGCCTGATCACCTGGCTGTCTGCCTCAGAGTCCATCCTCTCTCTCTTTTTCTCCCCAATTTGAACAGTTGACTCTTTCACTGGTGCCCCAGTAGCCTGCTGATATAACACTGGGATCCGTGTGATCTCTCGTGCCACTGCCCACTGCAGCAGCTCAAATCACGCTTCCCAGGAATCTCCTGGTCTGGCTCACTGTCCAAGTCCCATTTAATCAGATGGACATGTGAATCTGCCCTTCCAAATCTCAGATTGCTGGTTTAACAGGGCACCCAGATCAGTGAGTTTTGTGCCTGGTGCTGCTGTGCTGCGGCACCAGCCGAACCAGCTGCACAAGCCAAAACACAGGCTGTGCTGGTGTCCCATGTCTCTCCTACACCTGGGAATTTCCCCGTTCTGTGGGCAACAAAGGTCCATCTGAGAATGCGGCTAGGAGTCACCCTCTGCACCTTCACTGAGAGCTGCAATCCTGAGTTGTTTCTACAGCACCATCTTGGAAATCCTCCGAGGTATTGTTTTTATACAATTAAGTTTTTACAGAGATTACTGTGAAAGTGGTATAGTTACTCTAGTTTTATATTTATAAAAACATTTGACAAAGTGCTGGATATGGTGGCTCATGTCTATAATACAGCACTTTGGGAGGCCAAGGTAAGAGTATCACCTGATCACAGGAGTTTCACCAGCCTGGGCAAAGAGTGAGACCCTCTCTCTACAAAATGAATTTTTAAAAAATAGCCCAGCTATGGGGCATGAGCCTGTAGTCCCAGCTACTTGAAAGGCTTAGGTGAATGGGTCACTTGAGCCTGGGAGGTTGAGTCTGTTGTGAGCTAGAGTCATGCCACTGCACTTTAGCCTGGGTGACAGAGCAAGACTCTGTCTCAAAAATTTTTTTGGTCAGGAAAATTAATAATAATGTGGCAGAGAGCTATTCCCAGCCTGTTCCCCTCTTAGTGCATTCAACTCATCTCCACAGACAGTTCTGGCCAGAGGTATCAGATGCCAAACACCTTGGGGTTTCATTTCTAACTCAACTCAGGAGAAACACTGTGTAAGGCTGGCACCCTACCAGAAGGCATCTCACAAAATGGGTTTAGTCTAGCTAAGATGTTTCTCTCTGATCGTTCTACCATTCGAAATGTAAAGAGTATTCTTGAACTGTATTAGTGACAGCTAATAAATGGCATCCATCATTTCTGTCATCAGATCACTATTGCGGTGCCTTGGGAGTAAGCATGAAGTCTGATTTGTGCAATGGAACCCTCAAGAATGAACCCCAAGTCAGTTGCATGAGTGCATAGGAGACTGTTGCCTTTCTCTTTATCCCAAACTTGGGGTGCTAGATGCAGAATGGACTGCAAGCAGCTGTGCCCTGTTTGGATATTAGCATAGGAACCCACATGCATAACTTGTATTTGGTTCAAAACAGCATTTGGAGCCATTCTAATAGCTGAGTGTTACTATTTTTAAATAAATAGAGAAAAAAATTATGAACTGATTTTTTTAAATTTTTATTGAATTATAGGTTTTGGGGTACATATGCAGAACGTGCAAGGTAGTTGCATAGGTACACACATGGCAGTGTGTTTTGCTGCCTTCCTCCCCTTCACCCACACTTGGCATTTATCCCCAGGCTATCCTTCCCCATCGCCCCCGCTCTCCCTCCCCCCATTCCCCCCAATAGACCCCAGGGTGTAGTAGGCCCCCTCTCTGTGTCCATGTGTTCTCATTTTTCTAACCCACTTATGAGTGAGAATATGTGGTATTTCTTTTTCTGTTCTTGTGTCCGTTTGCTGAGAATGATGCTCTCCAGATTTATCCATGTCCTTACAAAGGACGCCAACTTATCATTTTTGATTGCTGCATAATATTCCATGGTGTATATGTGCCACATTTTCCCAGTCCAGCCTATCATCAATGGGCATTTGGGTTGGTTACAGGTCTTTGCTATTGTAAACAGTGCTGCAATGAACATTCGTGTGCATGTGTCCTTATAGTAGAATGATTTACAGTTTTTTGGATATATACCCAGTAATGGGATTGCTGGGTCAAATGAAATTTCTATTTCTAGGTTCTTGAGGAATCGCCACACTGTCTTCCACAATGGTTGAACTAATTTACACTCCCATCAACAGTGTAAGAGTGTTCCTATTTCTCCACATCCTCTCCAGCATCTGCTGTCTCCAGATTTTTTAATGATCGCCATTCTAACTGGCGTGAGATGGTATCTCAAAGTGGTTTTGATTTGCATCTCTCTAATGTCCAGTGATGATGAGCATTTTTTCATATGTTTGTTGGCCTCATGTATGTCTTCTTTTGTAAAGTGTCTGTTCATATCCTTTGCCCATTTTTGAATGGGCTTGTTTGTTTTTTTCCTGTAAATCTGTTTGAGTTCTTTGTAAATTCTGGATATCAGCCCTTTGTCAGATGCGTAAACTGCAAAGATTTTTTCCCGTTCTGATGGTTGCCTATTCACTCTAGTGACTGTTTCTTTTGCCATGCAGAAGCTGTGGAGTTTGATTATGTCCCATTTGTCTATTTTGGCTTTTGTTGCCAATGCTTTTGGTGTTTTATTCATGAAGTCCTTGCCTACTCCTATGTCCTGAATGGTTTTGCCTAGATTTTCTTCTAGGGTTTTTATGGTGTCAGGTCTTATGTTTAAGTCTTTAATCCATCTGCAGTTAATTTTAGTGTAAGGTGTCAGGAAGGGGTCCAGTTACTGCTTTCTGCACATGGCTAGCCAGTTTTCCCAACACCATTTATTAAACAGGGAATCCTTTCCCCATTGCCTGTTTTTTTTCTGGTTTATCAAAGATTATATGGTTGTAGATATGTTGTGTTGCCTCCGATGCCTCTGTTCTATTCCATTGGTCTATATCTGTGTTTTGGTACCAGTACCATGCTATTTTGTTTACTGTAGCCTTGTAGTATAATTTGAAGTCTTGTAGTGTAATGCCACCCGCTGTGTTCTTTTTGCTTAGAATTGACCTGGCTATGCCGGCTCTCTTTGGGTTCCATATGAAGTTCCTGGTGTTTTTTTCCAGTTCTGTGAAGAAATTCAATGGTAGTTTGATGGGGATAGCATTGATTGTGTAAATTACTTTGGGCAGTATAGCCATTTTCACGATATTGATTCTTCCTAACCACGAACATGGAATGTTTCTCCATCTGTTTGTGAAGTGATTTTTTTTTTAAAAAAATGGCTATTAAATTCATTTAGTATTGTTCAAGGAGTATCTACAAAATTTTGACCTCAATGCTTTCTTGCAAAAGAGGTGAAAGTAAGTACAGAGGCCCTTTCAAATAAAGAATCATTGAGAAATGTAAGTAGTGTAATATTTACTTATGTGCATTTTTGAAGATTATACCATAATTGATTTGCATCAGGCTTTCCAATTTAGAAATGCTGAGAGAATTTTCCCCTAGGGCAAGTTTTCACATAAATGTTGAAGTAATTGTAAAACTGAAAACTTTTCTGTATTTGATAATCTACTGGGGTTTCAATCCATTGTGCTTCTTGTATTTATAAGGTCTATCTACAGGGTATGTTATCATGGGTCTTGAAGTAAATATCATGTAAATGAAGGCATTTCTACATTCTATACATTCATAGGTTTTATTTTAGAAATGAGTTCTTATCTTCATGTGGAACTAAAACAACCGAAGACCTTACCACAGGTTTGTATGTAATAAGGGTTTTCTCCATTGAATCCTTTCATGTTTTCAAAGAAATGAAGCAGCTGAAGGCTTTACCATGTTTCCTAAGACTAGGTCATTTTTCTCCATGTTAAATTTTAATTTGTCTTTGAAAGGATGTGGGAAAATCAAGTGTATTAACACATTTTTTTATATCCATGTTTTTTTTCCTGATACAGGTTTTTTCTATTTTAAAAGAGAGCTGGGAAAGTTGCATGCTTTCTTGTATTTCTTCAATCGATAGGGTTCTGTCCAGTGTGAGTTCTTGCATGTGTTCTAATAAACTAGATCACGGAATGGCTTTACTACATTTTCTACATGAGAATAATGTTTTTGAAGATATCTCAGTGAACTAACATTGTCCTGTGTTGGTTTTGTTGTGTTTCTCCTTCCCCAGGAATGAGTTGGAAAGGCAATTCTTGAAGCTAATTGATTATAATATCAAAGTTTTTGGCAGCATTTACACCAAATACTACTTTGATCTTTGCACTTTGGCACATGACCATGGCCTGTGTTTGCCTGTTTATCTTCTTGACAGAGAAAGAGCATGGAAGCTGGAGGTAAGACTATGAAGTTACTAAGTGGATTTGCAGTCAGAAATGCCAACATCTGTGACTAAGTAATATTCAGTTGTGATTAGAAAAATGGAAAGCTTCAGCTCAGTGCAGTGGCTCATGCCCATAATCCCAGCACTTTGGGAGGCTGAGGTGGGTGGATCACATGAGGTCATAAGTTCGAGACTAGACTGACCAACATGAAGAAATACTGTGTCTACCAAAAATACAAAATTAGCTGGGTGTGGTGATGCATGCCTGTAAGCCCAGTTACTCAGGAGGTTGAGGCAAGAGAATTGCTTGAACCCTAGAGGTGGAGGTTGCGGTGAGCCAAGATGGCACTATTGCACTTTAGCCCAAGTTGCAGGAGTGAAAAAAAAACATTAAAAAAGGAAATTTTAAAAATTAACTAATACACTGAAGAGCTTATTAACCTTTTGACATTCTATTTCCTGTCTCTTATGGTTTTTACAAGGATCTACGTTATTTGAAAATTATAGATATTACATCTTCTGTTACCATAGTTAATAATATTTTAGGCTGGGCATGGTGGCTCATGTCTGTAATCCAAGCACTTCAGGAGGCCAAGGTGGGTGGATCATGAAGTCACCAGTTCGAGACCAGTCTGGCCAATATAGTTTAATCCCGTCTCTACTAAAAATACAAAAATTAGCTGGGCGTGGTGGTGCACACCTGTAGTTCCAGCTATGTGGGATGCTGAGGCAGGACAATCACTTGAATCTGGGAGCTTGAGGTTTCAGTAAGCCAAGATTATGCTACTGCACTCCAGCCTGAGCAACAGAGTGAGACTCCATCTGAAAAAAAAAATATATGTTTTAATCAAGTTTAATTCATTCTCTATGTTTTGCTTTTGAACTTCTGCCCTTTCAAATAATCATACAGAAATGATTTCTTGCCATTGTGATTCTAATGATATCTACATATATAATGCACTTACCATTCTTGACTGCTTTTTATTACTCGGCTTGCAAATTTATGTCATTTTCTACAGTGTATACCACAGTGCAGTCAGTCCCATGGGTTTGTTAGACAAAGCACTAGTGCCTAAGCCAAGAGACCTGCACTTAGACTGTATGAGGTGTGCGTGTCTCAAGTACTAGATGCAGCAAGTACATTGGATTTTACAGGAAATGATAACTTTTATAACTTTCATGGGATGAAGTAATATTTATGGTTTGTGACTTTTGGTAAGTACACAGTAAAATTACAGCTGACAAGTTTGAACATATAACATAGGCATGCTCTGTAGTACCCTGGAAGTATTTTAAAATAATACTTTTTAATCATAATTAATGTGCAAGTGAAGTAGTGCCTTTTGATGCTTTAGTCATTATAATTCATTGACATTCCAATACAATTCAGCAAATGCCTGCCTCATTAAAATTTGCTTTGAGTATATAATTACTATGAATTGGGTAGAATTTGAATAGATTAATAAACTAACTTTTTGCAAAAGTGTGTGTTCATTACATTTAAGGAACAAGTTCACAGGTAACAGATGATACTACTGTTAGAAGCCTGTACAATACTGTGACATCTTTGGAAACCTAATTTTTAAGTAACTTAAAAATAAAACAAGCCCCCCTTTGCTCCAGCAATCTAATTCTAGCCCTGAGATTACCTTAGTGAGTTGACAGAAGTTAGCAGTCTAAACCTCACCCTAAGAAACTGTAACTAAACTATCTAAAGAAGTATGCATGTATGGCTTATTATAGGTGATGATTGTTAAAAAGTTGGAACCCTTTTTAAAATTGTACCTATTTTCTGTTTGACATTCTTAGGCTTTTTCAACGACGGAAAAAGACAGAGATGTATATAGTTCTGCCAAGAACAGGTCTTTGAGTGCTGATGATTTAATTAATCTTCAGCAAGCTAAGACCATCCTCTCCTAAAGGAAGAAATGAGGGGTAATGTAACATCCGAACCTCTCATCAAAAAAGACAGGAAAATACCACCACTTCTGCTACAGAACCAGAAAACTTAACATTTTCAAAAGAAGAAACACCTCAATTCAATTAACTCAAAAGCAACTAAGATCTTGTCAGGGCAACAACGCACTCTTACATTCTACTGTCCTTTTTAACATAAACACAGTTATAGACACCACTTCAAAGTGAAGGCTCCTTCTGCCTAGGCACAGAGACTTCCTCAGTGTGGGGGCTGATAGCTGTGAATTATGTAAGGCTTTTAAATCAATAAAAACTTTTTAAATTTTAAAGATAACTTTTCTGTTTCTTTCATATTTGTTCTTCCAATATTGCTGCACATGCATTTGGAATCAATGCAGTATTACTATTAAAACATGGAACACAGCTGGGTGTGGTGGCTCAAGCCTGTAATCCCAGCACTTTGGGCAGCTGAGATGGGTGGATAGTGAGGTCAAGAGATCAAGATTATTCTGGCCAGCATGGTAAAATCCTGTCTCTACTAAAAATACAAAAATTAGCTGGGTGTGGTGGCAGGTGCCTGTAGTCCTAGATACTCAGAAGGCTGAGCCAGGAGAATCGCTCAAACCAGGAAGGTGAAGGTTGCAGTGATTCAAGATCATGCCACTTCATTCCAGCCTGGACAGAGGAAGCCTTTCTCTGAAAAAAAAATATGTGGGACTCTAACAACTCAAAAAGCCAGTAGGAGCAGATGCAGTATTGTCAGGAATTGAAGAGCTCTTCCTTCCTACTCTTACTTGATATGTCTTAAAGCATTTTTGTAAGTTACCATGACCATTCACAAGTTGGTTTAATTCATGCCTGTGTTTAAAATATAGTATTTGTTTTTGTTTGCTTAAGCTCTTTTTAATTTTAAGATAATTTATTACACTTAAAATCACTCTCTGGCCACAATACTTACTAGCATAGAGCATTAGATGGCATCTTTGAATAGTTAATTATTGTGTCTGAGAGTAAAAACACATTAGAATATAAAATTAAATATACCAAAAAGAAAGGATTTCCAGGAATACTATAGAATTAGAACAAGCGTGTTGGAGGTTTTCAAACAGTTACACGGAAAATAAAATGTAATTACAGAAAGTATAATTAAATTTTCTATACACAGGGTGAATTAAGCTTACATTTCAGTTAAAAATAAATCACTAATTTTTTTTAGAACTAAGAATCTAGCCACTCAGTTTCACTGATTCTCACTAAATCCTGATAATATTGGTATATTTTTATCCATTTTAATTTTTTCATTTGAATGGGAAAAAATCTTTGCAGTTTACACATCTGACAAAGGGCTGATATCCAGAATTTACAAAGAACTCAAACAGATTTACAAAAAAAAAAAAAAAAAAGCCCATTCAAAAATGGGCAAAGGATATGAACAGACACTTTACAAAAGAAGACATACATGAGGCCAACAAACATATGAAAAAATGCTCATCATCACTGGTCATTACAGACATGCAAATCAAAACCACATTGAGATACCATCTCACGCCAGCTAGAATGGCGATCATTAAAAAATCTGGAGACAGCAGATGCTGGAGAGGATGTGGAGAAATAGGAACACTCTTACACTGTTGGTGGGAGTGTAAATTAGTTCACCAATTGTGGAAGACAGTGTGGCGATTCCTCAGGGACCTAGAAATAGAAATTCCATTTGACCCAGCAATCCCATTACTGGGTATATATCCAAAGGACTATACATCGTTCTACTATAAGGACACATGCACACGAATGTTCATTGCAGCACTGTTTACAATAGCAAAGACGTGGAACCAACCCAAATGCCCATTGATGATAGGCTGGACTGGGAAAATGTGGCACATATACACCATGGAATATTATGCAGCAATCAAAAATGATGAGTTTGTGTCCTTTGTAAGGACATGGATGAATCTGGAGAACATCATTCTCAGCAAACTGACACAAGAACAGAAAAAGAAATACCACATATGCTCACTCATAGGTGGGTGAGAAAAATGAGAACACATGGACACAGAGAGGCGGTCTACTATACACTGGGGTCTATTGGGGGGGACAGTGTGGGGCTGGGGAGGGATAGCCTGGGGATGAATGCCAAGTGTGGGTGAAGGGGAGGAAGGCAGCAAAGCACACTGCCATGTGTGTACCTATGCAACTATTTTGCATGTTCTGACATGTACCTCAAAACCTATAATGCAATAAAAATTAAAAAAAAAAATAAATAAAAATAAATAAATAAAATAAAATAAAACAAAATTTCCTTAGAATTTAAGGTAAAATCTTCAACTTAACATCTTATCTTGATAAGCTGCAGACTAGAATCAATGATCTGATGTAATTTAGAAGAAAAAAGTCAATGATAAATTCTTTTTTTTTTAAGAAGGAAAGGAAAAGAGAGGAAGAAAAAGAGGGAGAGAGAACAGGAATATTGCTTTATTCTATGAATGGGTATTAATAATGGCTGATCAATATTTTGTGTATTTAAAGTGGAGAATGTATATTTTATGTATCTAAAGTGGAGAGCTCTACAAGTACTTATTAAGTTTACTTGTTCCAGATCTGAGTTCAGATTCTGGATATCCTTATTAATTTTCTGTCTCGTTGAGTCTAAATCTCTTAATGGGTCTTACGTATCTGGGTGTTAGGATGCATTGATCCTTATACCACTCTATCTTTGTTGCTTTGAAATCTGTTTTATCAAATGCATGAATTGCAACTCCTTTTTGTTTATTTATTTATTTTTGCTCTCCATTTGGTTGGTAAATCTTCCTCCAACCCTTTGTTTTTAGTCTTTGTGTATCTTTGGATATAAAATGGGTCTGGATGTGGTATACCATTAGGTTTTGACTGTATCTTTTGATTGGGGGATTTAGTCAATTTAAATTTAGGATTACTGTCATTTGATGTTAACTGGCTATTTTATCCATTCATTGATGTAAATTCTTCTTTATGTTGATTCTCTTTACTTTTTGGTATATTTTTAGAAAGGCTAATACTGTTTTTTTCTTTCTGTGTGTAATGCTTCTTTCAGAAGTTTTTGTAAAGCAGGCCTGGTGGTAATAAAATCTCTGAGTATTTGCTTGTTCATAAAAGATTTTATTTTTCCTTCAATTGTGAAGCTTAGTTTGGCAGGATATGAAATTCTGGGCTGAAAGTGCTGTTCTTTAAGGATGTTAAATATCAGCCCCCACTCTCTTCTGGCTTGTAGAATTTCTGCTGAGAGATCTGCTGTAAGTCTGATAGGCTTCCCTTTGTGGGTAACCAGACCTTTCTCTCTGGCTGCCCTTAGTATTTTCTCCTTCATTTCAACCCTGGTGAATCTAACGATTATATGCCTTGGGGTTGCTCTTCTTAAGGAATATGTTTGTGGTGTTCTCTGTATTACCTGAGGTTGAATAGTGTCCTGCTTTGCTAGATTGGGAAAATTCTCCTGGATAATATCCTGAAGAGTATTTTCCAGCTGGGATTCATTCTCTCCATCACATTCAGGTACACCTATCAAACATAGATTAGGTCTTTTCATAGTCCCATAATACTTGGAGACTTTGCTCATTCCTTTTTATCCTTTTTTCTCTATTCTTGTCTTCTTGTTCCATTTCATTAAATTGGTCTTTGACCTCTGATATCCTTTCTTCTGCTTGATCAATTTGGCTATTCAAACTTGTGCATATTTCACTAAGTTCTCGTGTTGTATTTTTCAGCTCCATTAGTTCATTTATATTCCTCTCTATATTGTCCATTCTTTTTAACATTTTGTTAAACCTTTTTTCAAAGTTCTTAGTTTCTTTACTTTGGGTTAGAACAAGTTCTTTCAACTCCCCAAAATTTTTTATCATCCACTTTCTGAAGCCTACTTCAGATAATGGAACACAGTCCTCTTCCATTAGGGCTTGTTCCATTGCTGATGAGGAATTGCTATCCCCTGTAGAGGAAGAGGGGTTCTGACTTTTGGTATTCTCGACCTTTTTAGGCTGTTTTTTTTCCCTTTATTGTGATTTTATCCATCTGTTGTCTTTACAATTAGCGCCTTTCTGCTTAGTTTCCTGAGAGGATGTCCAATTTATTGATTTCCAGTGCTGGAATCTGAGCAACCCTCTGCGCCGGCCAAAACAGCAGTGATAAGATTGATTGTGCTCTTCTGCCTGGGAATCTCTGGTCTGGCTTCCTTCTTGAGTCCACAAGCGGCTCTGCCTTCCCGCAGCTCCAAATACCAGTCAGTAGGGGAACCAGTCCTGTTTACTGTGCACGAAGAGCTGCCGCATTGTGGCGACAACAAAACCGCTGCTCTGGCCACAGAAGTCGCGCTGGCAACCCGCGGGGCTCCTGCACTGGAAATCTTCTGGTCCGTGGGTGATGAAAATTTCTCTGTAAGTGTGGCATCCTCACGTTTTCTGAGCTTCACTGGGAGCTACAATCCCGAGCTGTTAGCAATCAGCCATCTTGGATTCGTTGATAAATTATTTAAAAGATGGTTTGCACCTTATTAATATGACATTAACTACAAGTTGTGACATGTAAGAGTGGTCAAATATTTAAAAAACAGTTTGGCAAAGGGACATTGGACATAAATCCTTGACTTCAAGAGTAAGGGCTGGGTACAGTGGCTCATGCCTGTAATAGGCTGAAGCGGGCAGATCACTTGAACCCAGCAGTTCAAGACCATCCTGGCCAACATGGCAAAACCTCTTCTCTACTAAAAACACAAAAATTAGCTGAGCATGGTGGCAGTTGCCTATGGTCCTAGCTCCTTAGAAGACTGAGGCACAAGAATCACTTGAGCCTGGGAAGCAGAGGTTGCAGTGAGGCATGATCATGTCTGCATGCCAGCATAGGTGACAAAAGTAGAGTAAATCAATAGAATAGGGACCAGTAACATTGTTCTTTCCTTTGGCTTGAATACTAGAAGGCAATATAGTCATTTTGGTAAATAAAAAATGTGGTCAATTTAGAATAAGAATGTAAGTGTCATTGAAAGTGAGTAGGTTCTCTGACAACTGTAATGGGGCATGGAAACTAAGTTGGTAGTAGGTGGTAACTATGGCAGTTTTCATAGAGTTTGATACCTGCAAAAGATTAGTTCTCTAACATAAGACTATGGAAAACATTGACTACTAAAACTCAAATTTACTTTCATTTTTAGGATTATTTTAACATTTGTAATACAGACACCAGTGAAATTTTAATTCTGGTATAGTGTGACCTAAAACCTTTACATCTTCACTACAAAGAAAAGACAAAGATCTGAAATATTTATTTGAAGCAAGTGAAATGACCATTTTTGTAGCATAAAAGTGGTTGACTATTGGCAGTTCTATATAGTTTGTTCTGAGATAAACTATGTAATGTTAAAACTCAAAGTTTCTAGAGAAATTTTATCCTGGTATTTTATTCACATGTTCTCCTTATGTAACCTGGATGCCCATACATTACTGAAACCCAGCAACACTAAATATGATTTTATTACAACACAAGGTGTTATGAACTGAACGCGACCCCGGGAATCTCATCCAGTGAGAGGATCCCAAACCTGGAAAAGGGCGTGTGTGGAAAAGAAAGAAGACAGAGAGAGGAGGGGTCTGGAGGACTGGATGGGTTATGCCCATACAGTGATTTTATTTGTGCAGTAGGTTTTCTTATGTGCTTTTTTTCTTTAACATCATTACCTCAATGCAGATCATTACTCAAACAATAAAAGGAATAGAAAATTATTTGGGGGATGATTCTGAGGAACTGTCAAAGGGAACAAATACTAATTTAAAAGATCAATGGGAAGTAGGTGACGCTGATTATTGATATTGTCAGAACAATCAGTAACTTGGATAACAATCTTTAATTAACTAGAAGTCACAAGATCAGCAGTAAACCATGCATCTGCAAGAGACAAGGACTTCAGGGGAGGTCACCAGGCTGAAACAATGCCTGGTAAACAAAGTCTTAGATCAGGAGCCAGAAAGGGGAACACAATACCCAATTAACTCACTTCTACATTCACCTGGCCATTATCTCATCGGCCAAGAAGGCTGAGGATAGTGTTCTGCTTAATCATTCTCAATTTCCTCTTTCATTCTCTTAATTTCCTCTCACTCATAGCTCGACAGCCTCCAGCCAGGGAAAATGTGTAAGGCGTCAAGCTCACCTAATGACGGAGGCCAAGTTGTTAGCCTCTTGCAGGGGTGACCCCCACATCAAGGTTCATTTTTTTATGTAGTTTTTCCACATTTCTAAATACACTATTTCTCAGTTTTAAAAAAGCATGCCAAACCAATCTTAACCAAAACCCAAATTACTCTTGATTCTGTATTTAGGTTATGCAGTGTTTCTGGAAACACTTTTCTGCAATGTGCAGGTTTGCTAGAATCTTTCATCACTCAGCCATTTTCCTAACACATTTAAGATTTCTGTGGCTTCATTTTTCCATCACATGGAATCCTTGAGTATGGAACTACTTGAAAAAGTCCTTTGACAGCTGGCAGAGAAATCTCCCAGGTAAGTGCTAGTTTCTATGCAAATTTGTAGAAAACACCCAGAATCTATCAAGTTAAGGATTAAATGACCATAAATTTAATGGCCAGACACTTACTTACCTGGTTAAGCCCAACATTGTACCAGCAAGCAATGCAAAAGATCTAGAAGGCCTTCAGTGAAGCCTGCCTCCTGGGACACAGGTTGCTAAGGCAATTTCCTTCTTTCTTTCTTTCTTTCTTTCTTTCTTTCTTTCTTTCTTTCTTTCTTTCTTTCTTTCTTCTTTCTTTCCTCTCTCTCTCTTTATTTATTTGTTTTAATTGTACTTTAAGTTCCGGGGCACATATGCAGAACTTGCAGGATTGTTACATATGTAGACACATGCCACAGTGGTTTGCTGCATCCATCCCCCCATCACCTACATTAGGTATTTCTCTGAATGTTATCCCTTCCCAATCTCCCCCCCACTATCCTTCCCCTATCTCCTGAAGGTGGAAGGTGGAAGGTGAAGTTGCTCTTCCCTCAGAACTTAGTCTGCCTCTCCCAGCTGCCTTAACTTACATACTAATGTAACAAAGTCCATAGCTCCTGCTTTGACATGAAATTACATGCTCTCATATGTTGCTAATTCACTTCTCACTAGATTCATATGGTCTCCCTGAAACACTAAGGTCCTAATTACAGAGTCATGTCTCCCACATACTCATGTCGCAGAGTATGATGGAGAATGATGACATACCAGGCGTTCAGTAGACTGGTGGCTAATCTTTATTTTGCCAAAGCAGTAATCAGTGGAAGGTGGTGTGAAAATGCATCTGAGGCTCACTAAGCATCTGTTCAGATTACTAGGGAGAAGTCAATTCTCAGTTTGTGCCTGAGCTTCCTGATGTGGATTTGGAGCTCAACAGCAAGTTGTGGATCCAACAAGTGAATAGGAAAGTTTTGGAATTTTCTGTCCTCCAACCAGATGCATAAAAAAGCACCATTCATATTCAGATTGTTTCAACAGAAGTCCATCATTTATAAAATGGAAGGCAATCTTGGGCAATGACTGTTTTTCCATGTAGCTTTATTTCTTCAAGTGGATCACGAAACAGTAACAGATTTGCCAGGAGAAAACTAGGAAGCATATTCAATTAGAGCATGCTTTAATTCATTCTGCTTCTGTAATTGGAATTTGCTTGAGTTTAATGATTAATAAAATTTTTGCTGCTTAAATTTTAGGTACATCTGAAAACTATTATTTAGAATTAAAATCCACATCTTTCCTTACAGATCCTTAGGAAGCAGTGTATCTCTACATGTAAACATGAAAAGAGACTTATATGGTATTTCTTTATTTTCTTTACTATTTCTTTAATGTATTTTAAAATTGATGTACATTAATTGAGAACAAAGAAATAAAAACACATTTCATTTTATCATAAATAATATCCATATTTAACAAAAATGTTCTATCATTATCTTTCTATAAATAGAATACATACAAAACATTTTTGCAAATAGTAACATTAACAAAAATAGATGGGACTAACATAACCAAATACAACTGCCTTTCTACTGCCTGTCAGGAACAAAATAGAAACAAGACTCAGCAAGATGATCTGGGTTTCTTTTTGTTATTGTTAAAACTTCAGATTTATAATCTCATCTATATTATATAGGTTTTAGCCAGGACATAGGCATGGGCAAAGACTTCATGACTAAAACACTAAAAGCAATGGCAACAAAAGCCAAAATTGACAAATGGGGTCTAATTAAACTAAAAAGCTTCTGCACAGCAAAAGAAACATCATCAGAGTGAAGAGGCAACCTACAGAATGGTAGAACATTTTTGCAATCTATCCATCTGACAAAGGGCTAATATCCAGAATCTACAAAGAACTTACACAAATTTACAAGAAAAAGACAGGCCCATCAAAAAGTGGGCAAAAGGATATGAATGGACACTTCTCAAAAGAAAACATTTATGCAGCCAACTAACATATGAAAAGAAGCTCATCACTGGTCATTAGAGAAATGCTAATCAAAACCATAACGAGATACCATCTCATGCCAGTTAGCATGGCAATCATTAAAAGTCATGAAACAACAGATACTGGAGAGGATGTGGAGAAATAGAAATGCTCTTACACTGTTGGTGGGAGTGTAAATTAGTTCAATCTTCGTGGAAGGCAGTGTGGTGATTCCTCAAGGATATAGAGCTAGAAATATCATTGGACCCAGGAATCCCATTGCTGGGTATATTCCCAAAGTATTATAAATCATTCTACTATAAAGACACATGCACGTGTATGCTTATTGTGGTACTGTTCACAATAGTGAAGACTTGGAACCAACCCAAATGCCCATCAGTGACAGACTGGATAAAGAAAATGTGGCACATATACACCATATGCCATGGAATTCTATGCAGCATAAAAAAGGATGAGTTCATGTCCTTTTCAGGGACATGGATGAATCTGGAAAACATCATTCTCAGCAAACTAAAACAAGAACAGGAAACCAAACACCATGCGTTCTCATTAATAAGTGGGAGTTGAACAGTGAGAATATATGGTCACAGGACACACTAGGACCTGTTGGATGGTGGGGAACGAGGGGAGGGCTAGCATTAGGAGAAATACCTAATGTAGATGATGGGTTGATGGGTGCAGGAAACCACTATGGCATGTGCATACCCATGTACAAACCTGCATATTCTGCATGTGTACCCCAGAACTTAAAGGGTTAAAAAAAAAACAACTGCCTATTAGGCATGAAAAACTAACTTTTAGTACCACCAAACTGTAAAACTGCTACCAATAGAAAGTGGTAGAATCCTATTACTTGAATCATTGAAAACCAAATAAATTATAAGGAGTATGGGGGTGTGAAAGCAGGCCAAAGAATTATTAGCTCTGTTATTCTGTATGTCATATGATGTTATGAACTTCAGTTACAAAAACAAAACTGTTTACAAAGACTATGAAAAGTGTCCAAATTATTAGTCTCTTAAAATAGGAGCAGAGATGTCCTAGAACTGTTAGGTAAGTCTTCCTCTTTAGTTGACACTCTAAGTAATTACCTATATAGTATACTACATTTAAGGAAAAGAGACTGATAATTTTTATTACTGATTTCATCATTTCTCTCTTGTTTTCTTCACTTTGAATTTGAGGCAAGGTACATAAGTCACTTTGTGTCTATATTTATGGCTGGCACTACACAGGCCACATGTGACAGAGTAGAGGGCCAGAGCTTCAGTGTGGAATGCTCAAAAATGATGGAGGAAGAAATGCTTCACTTTTGGTGTAACAAGAATTTAGGAACAAAAAGAGCCTTTACAGGAAGGGTTTCAAGCAGGTCAATGTGGCACCAAGGCTGTGATGCTGAAGTTGAAATAGTGATAGTGAAAGTTTAGATTTGAAAACTGGAAGGAAAATCAGAGAACACTTGGCTTAGGTTTACAAAGGCTATGCTAGAATGACTTTGCTTTAGTCAATGCGGTGAGAGAAAAAGGATCCTCAGTTGTATGATGTACTTCTACTGCTGGTTGTATTGACACCATGATTGAGTGGTTCTGTAAGGAAACCAGAGACCCTTCAAATGGGGCAATTTAGTGGGACTGTAAATGGGGCAGCCATTTTGGAAAACAGTTTGGCAGTTCCTCAACACAGGAAGCACAGAGCTGCTACATCACTCAGCAATTCCAGTCCCAGGCATATTCTCCCAAGAGATATGAAAAGGTGGACCTACAAAAACTTGTATGTAAATATTTACAGCAACATTATTTGTAATAGCCAAAATTGAAAACAACTCAAATGCCTATCAAATAAGAAGCAAATGTTACTGTATGTATATTCATATACAATGTAAAAATAAATTGCCTGCATACTGATGCATGCTTCCACACTGATTAACCTAAGTGAAAGGAAAAATGCTAATGGAAAGAAGCCAGTCACAAAATGCCACCTATTATGTGACTCCATCCACGTGAGCTGTCCAGACGGAGCACTGTGGTAGAGAGGGGAGGTAGGCTGGTGGCTGCAGGCAGAGGAGAAAAGGGAATGCAGAGTGACTCCTCATGGGTATTGGGTTCTTTGAGAGATGGTGAAAATGTTCTGAACACAGGTAGTGATGACAACTGCCCACCTCTGTGGAAACACCACACACCCGAGTTATGAGCCCAGCAGCACACAGGACAATGGGGGGAGGTCTTGAAGCATCACAGTGGAAAGAGGTCTATAGCATTAGGAGGCATACAGGGCTCTGTTTCATCCTGGGGGCTCAGCCCCAGAGCCCCAGAGAACAGCTGGGTCCTGCCCACACTGCTCCATGAAGACCCTCCCTGGCCTTCACAGCCCAGGCTTCCAGGGGCTACAGAGGAAAAGGGGGGGCTCCTGCCACCCTAACCTACACTCAGATGGCACTGGTGATGCATGATCAGCAGAGTTGGGAGGACTTGGAAGTGAGGCAGAGCCAGGGCCACCACCAGGACACCCAATAACCCCCAGGGCACCCGGTCCCTCCCACTGCACCTGATGACCCTCACCATACCTGGCTGCCCCCACTGCACCTAATCACCCTCACTGCCACAGCACCCAATCACATCACCCACCTGATCACCCTCACTGCACCTGGTCACCCTCACTGCACCCAATCACCCTCACCACTGTTGATTTGCTCCCATGCACCCAGCATCCCTTGCACCCTAATCACTCCCAGAGCACCTAGTTCCCCCACTGAACCTAGCAGGCTGGACCAAGTAATTCACTCAGAGCTCCCGGTAAACTTCCTGTCATTGGGAGACAGGGAGACAGATCCCATCTCTGTGGTCATTGTTTGGGGAAATGCTGACTTCTGGAGAAGAATTGGGCTGCCAGAGCGCTCACTGCCTGCATGGACCTTAGCCCACACCAACCTCAAAGGTGAAGGCACTGCAGTGCCCTCACCCAGAACCTTGCCTCTGGTGTGGAAGAGAAGATGAATTCCTAAAAGTGACACCAGGCAATAAGTCCTGTGAAAGAAGGACAAAGCACTAGAAGGCCACCCAGAAACTGGGAAGGCTCCCTGGGCGAGGGGGTGCCAAGCAGGGTCCTGAAGGCCTGATGGGACTCAGGAGAGGAGGTTGTAGAGGAGAAGGTTTGTGGAAGGGGCAGCAAAACTAGAGGATGAAGGTGAAAAGGCATCCTCTAGACATCGTGGCTCATCCAGTTTGTGACCACCGGCCATGGTGGGGTGGGTGGGGCATCTCAAGACCAGATACTTGAATTCTTTGTAGAGGAGTTATTTGGGCAGATTCTAAGAGAAACTTGAAGCTCATTCCTCAGTGACTCAGGAGTCCAGAATGTAGGCTGGGGATGTTAAAGGTGCTTTTGTGAAGGAAGAGAGAAGGCCCAGTCAGGATCTGACATGCGGTGCCTTGAATAGAATGCAGTTTGAGACAGGTTCAGACATCATCTGCACACATAAGGTGTTTCTGTTGGTGCCTTGGCTAAAATGCATCAAGACCTCCCACACTCTGTATTAGGTGTCAACACTAAACCTACATTATGTCTTCAAGATGGCATTTGTGTAAAGCAAAATAAATGATGATGTTTACAAGAACAGAAAAAGAAATACCACATATACTCACTCATAGGTGGGTGAGAAAAATGAGAACACATGGACACAGAGAGGCGGTCTACTATACACTGGGGACTGTTGGGGGAAATGGGGGAGGGACAGCGGGTGGGGCTGGGAGGGATAGACTGAGGATGAATACCAAGTGTGGGTGAAGGGGAGGAAGGCAGCAAAACACACTGCCATGTGTGTACCTATGCAACTATCTTGCACGTTCTGCACATGTACCCCAAAACCTATAATGCAATAAAAATTTAAAAAAATAAAATAAAATAAAAATAAAAATAAAAATAAAAAATTGGAAATCCTCCAAATCTTCAACAAAAGAGGAATAACTAAATTATGGAGAATTCAAATAATAAAATATTACTCTGTAAGAAAAAAAAGAAAGAAAAAAATAAATGATGATGTTTAAAAAATGATTAGTAATATTCTGGTACTAAAAGTTTTTTTTTAGTTTTAAACATTTCTGCTAATAAAAATAATAATCTTTGAACAATCTTGCAACATTCCAGAAGTACCGGAAAAATGTTTAAAACATTATCTTCTGTAATTGTATCTTTTAGGTTTGGTTACTGTTAATATTCCTAGTTTAAATAATAAAAATGCTGCAACATTTATCACGAGGAAGCATGTGATAAGGTAAATAAGTTTAAACTGAAAAGGGGTTTTGGAAAAATTAAAAAGATATGTTTGATAATGTTCATGATGGAATTCAATAATCTAAAAAAGTGACTGCTAAAGGAAAGATTTGACATACAATGGTGATAATTTAGAGCAAGCCTTTTTATGCTTAAAATAAATTCTGTGTTTTATGTTAAATTGAGACCTCCGGGAACACAAGGCTCACACTGTGGACCCTCTAAGGGGCTAAGCCTGCATACCCAGCACCCTCCCACCTTTGCTCTGCCTGCCCCCCCCACCACCCAATTTATGATGGAGGAATGGGAGTCTCCTCTTTTGTTCCCCTCCACCTCTGTGTTTCCCTCTTCCTGGTTTCCTCCCCAGCTAGCTCTTTCCAGAAGCCACCTGATTTCCTTGGCATGCTTGGATGTGCTGTCTGTCCCACAAAATGAAAGCTGCAGGCAGGCAAGGTTTCAACCTTTTGTGTTGATTGTTACATCCTTAGCTACTAGAATAGTACCTGGCTCCAGGCAGGCATGCGAGAGGTATTTCCAGAATACGGAATAAACTGATGGCATGGTGGTGAAGAATAACCAGATGGCTTGTGTCAAGGGCTCACAGAGCAAGCCCAGCAGCAGCAGGCACTGAGCAGCAGCCCCACAATGTCGGCACTCACCCTCCAGGAGCCTGTAGGCCACGCTGATGTTGGGGCACAAGAACTGCACAGGCAGCAGGCAGAAGTGGTGGAAGGTGCCTGGGGGTCGGTTTTCACGAATGCGGTAGGAGAGGCTTTTCTTTCGGAAGCAGAGCTCCCGGGGCTTGAGAGAGCTGCAGGCCAAAAAGGAGGTGTTGAAGAAGGAGAAGTACACTCGGGCACAGCCTGGCCACTGGCACTCACCCTCACGAAGGGACGGGGGGCAACAGGAAGACCTTGAGGTAGACGGTGAACACCCAGAAGCCTCCATCTGCAGAGACAGAAGTCCTGCCTGTGGGGGCATTGGCCACACCTGCCAGGCAGTTGGGAATGAGGAGGAGGCAGGAGCTCCAGGCCTGGTGCAAAACCTGGTCCCCACCAAGGTCCACAAATCTCAACCTGGTTCTCCAGCTCCACCTGCTACCTCCTTGCTTCTGCTGCAGGGCCCTGCGGCCCGGAGCACCAGTGCCCCACAGGCCTAGCTCTCATCATTCAGTTCTCAGCTTAGAGGCCCCTTCTTAGGGAGGTGTGCTGAGCACTGGGCCCAAGGCTCCCCAACTCTGCTGGTGGCAACTTTTCCAGTAAGTGGTGAGCAGCGCCCCACCTGCCACACCCTCCTCAAGGAGGTTTGGAGTGGCCACAGACAGACTTCCCCAATGCCAAGAGGTGGCATTTCCGGCAAGTTCCATCACTGAGGCCCCATAGCAATTTCTGCTGTACTGCAAGGGATTTCCCAACTTTTATCTCTGCCGGAGGTGGGCGGCTGCTCCTCAGAGCTGCTCTTCCGATATTCTCTGGCATTCTCTGCTTTTTACTAGCCTGTCCATCACTGCTCCAATCCTCTGTTGTAGTTAATTCTTTACACAAACTTTCCATATTCAAATCACGCTGTGGTTTCTTCCTTGACAGGACCTGGCCATGTATGAAGCGTCTCCCCATTTTGGAGAACTCAGACCTCCTAGGAATCTCAGGCCCAGGGCAAATTCCATGCTGGCCCCAGCCAGGGACTCCCATTCCTCAAGCTCCACCCTGAGGGCTCAGGTTGAAGAAAACAGCAACTAAGTGCATAGAACCAAGACCCAACTCAGATGCTGCCTCCTCCAGGAACTGCCTGGGCTACTCCGGAGGGAGCTGCCCATCCAAGCCCCCTCCCGGTCCTGCACCTGGTAGTCCCTAGCAGACGGGCCACTCTGCCTGAGTAGGGCAGGTATGCCTGCTCTGCACTCATGGCCCAAGGCTTTCCTCTCACCAGCAGACAGGGCTTAGGGTGGTTGTGGGAACTGCGCAAGCCATGGCCCTGGAGGAGTGCAGGGGGTGGGAACTACTGGGGGCAGCATCACTGTTCCATGTCACAGTCACCCTGCTTTTCCCCACCCTTCCCAGCTCCAATGTCATGTGTGGCCATGACTCCAGCACTCTCCAGTTTCCTCCCTGGATGCCCGGGACAGGCACGAGTCCCTGCCACAAGCAGGCTCTGATAAGAAGTTAGGTTTTTCTTAGGAATTACCACTTCTCCAGAGAGTTGCAGGTCATTTGGTAAGTCAAAATGTTGGGATTTTTTCAGCCCCTCTTACTCCCTCTCTCAAAACCTCCTAATCCTTTTTAGCACCACTGGAAGAAGAATTCAGGTCTGCAGAAGTGTGTACCCAGATTCCTCTGTGTCTCTAAACCCGCACAGCCTCAGGAAGCCCCAGGGTCACTGGAAGCCCTGAAACTTGTCCTGTCTTCTCTCCAGGCTGCACACAGAGGCAGGCCAGCCTCACCTCACCCCTGACCCCCTCCACACCCTCCAGGCTGGACACAGAGGCAGGCCAGCCTTACCTCACCCCTGATGCCCTCCACACCCTCCAGGCTGGACACAGAGACAGACCAGCCTCACCTCACCCCTGACACCCTCCACACCCTCCAGGCTGGACACAGAGGCAGGCCGGCCTCACCTCACCCTGATGCCCTCCACACCAGAAGAGGTGGGGAAGCTGACCTGTGCCTCAGTGTCAGCAGCTGTGATGAGGGTGGCTTGAGGAAGGAGTGGGGTGGGGTGTGGGGGCAGCTCCCTTACTGCAGACACTGAGCTTCTCCCAGGTTCTCTGGTCCAGGCTCCAGTTAAGGTAGAGTAGGCCAGTGTCCTCCTGGATGCAGATCCAGTTGACCTCATGCAGCCACGTGTGGTATGTGCCATAGAGGTGCTGGCTGAGGCAGAAGCTGGGCACCTCCCCAGGAGTGTCCTGCAGGGCATGGACATGGAGCAAGGGTGTACTGGCCAGCTGGTCCCCATACAGATTCTCCCAGTAAGCATCCCTTGAGAAGTAGAGGCCCAGTGCCACTGTGGGAAGTAGGGAAGTGAGTGAGGGATGGTGAGGATAAGGCTTCTTCAAGGACAAAAGAAAATCATTAGTTTGAAATTCCTATCTGAGCAGGAGTTTTTCATCTCTGGTCCTGAGAACATGAACACTCAATTATTTGTGTAGTTACACACTGGCTAGAAAAGGACTGCTTTAAAATAGAGAAAGGAAAGAAGAGAGGGGAGGCAGTATCCACAGTGGCAAGCCTGTTCTCAATCACCCAAGCTGGAAGGGCACCCAAACCATACAAGCTTCTCAACAGGTCACTGAGCCAGAGTGTTCAAAGGCAGGGAACACTGCCAGCCATGTGGGCAAGCAACAGTTGCCAAAAATGAAGCAAGCTCTTTAAAGGAAAGTCATAAATCTTTATCTAAACATACACCTACCATATGACCCTGCAATTCCACTCCATTCATCCAAGAGAAGTAAAAACATACATCCATCAAATGGTGTAGTGGGAACTGGAAGGATGATTCACAGAAGCCAAGAGCCTAGGAGCCCTTCGGCAGGTGGATGGACAGGCAGACTGTCGTCCAGCCATGCCACAGAATCCTGCCCAGAAAAAGGGTGAACTATGAATATGCGCAAACACCTGGATGGGTCACACACTCATCCAGTGCCACACACCCATAAGTGCCAAGTGGAGCCTGGAAGAGGACAGGTGAGAGGTCTGGAGCCCCACACTGGGAAAACAGAACAGGAGAAGGCTTCTCTTGAAGTGCTCACTGTACATCAGGAACATGGCTCCCATGACAGCGACCTCAGAATGGTGGTTGGGGTTGCATTTCTGGTGAAAAAGAGGGTGAGAGACTATAACTCAAAATGGCCTCACAGGGCGAGGTGGGGCTGGATGCCCTGGGCCCTGATAAGCCCCCTCCCAATCCCATGTGGCATCCCATGTCTGGGCTATTCACATAGGTGGCAGGGCCCATGTTCTCACCCCAAAGGGGATTCTAAGAACTGACTGAGCTCAGGTTGGGAGAGGCAATGCAGCTCTGCAGATCTAGTTTTCTCTGGGACACATACCTCTGGCCCTGGCCTTCCCAATAAGAACTATTTGCTCTTTGGTGGCTGCAGGATGGCTCTGGTGATGCTCAGGCTTCAGAAAACTGGGCACCCCACTGCGGCAGGAGCAGATCCAGACTGGAAATACCAAGGTGCTCCTTTGGGGCCTCCGTGATGTGCATGCACCTTCAGTGGTCCAGGAACTGGAGGTAGGACAGGACTGGGTTCCCCAAAGCCCCCACCACAAAGGCCACATGTGCAGAAAAGAATGGGCCTTCCTGCTCCCATCTGGTGGAGCCCACCCCTACAGGATTGTGTGGGACTCAAATCCAACTGATCTCCCTGCTGCCAAAAGGGATTTGTGGGTCAGGCAATGATTATGAGCAGAAACAGACTTGAATGCACTTAAAATGCCTCCCAGGTGGTCTCTGCAGCTGGGCATAGCTGTCTTAATGTTCCTGCTTGTCACAGGCACTTCTAGATAGACAAACACATGGTCCAAGGTGGGATAACAGAGGAGGTGGGTGTAGGGCCAGCCTCAGTGGAGTGCAGCCTGGGAAGTCCTGGTGGGCCCTGCTCAGAGGTCTCACGCTTGATTTAATGCTTTGTTGCTACAGTCTTGAAATTCTTCATAATTCTAGAACAAGCAGCCCACAAACGATGATGCAGCCAATCGTGGTGGGTCAGTGACAGGGGAAAGCCGGGGAAGAGCTGCTGGTCAGACACCATCAGGCTGTGCAGCCTCTGTGGATCACTGGCCTTCTCTGGGCCTCAGTTTCCCAGCTTTGAACTGGGTAAGGCATGCTAGGGAGAGGAGGAATGGCCAGTGCAGTTGCAGCCAGGCATGCACCTCTGCACAGGGGTGTATCATCATGAGCCTCTCATGGCAGACTCATAGCCAATGGGTGCAGATTCCTTCAATGCCCATTTCACAGATAAGAACACTGAGGCTGAGAGGTGAGAAGCCTGACTAAATCCAACAGCTGGGCATGCTGAGAGACTTTGTGTCTTGGGGGTTGGAATAATGGCTAAGGCAGTTGATGGTGGAAGTCCAGCGCCAACAGGTGTTGAGCCTGCCAGGAGGTCCAGGACCCTGGTGACTGGCACCCATCCTGCTGCTGCCATTCTGCCTATCAGGGCCACCTGGCCTGTGGACCAAGGCCAGGGCCGTGGGCTGAGACCTGCCTCTGGTAAGAGCTGCCCCTGGCACTATGGCAAGGTCACCAGCAGGAATTGCAAAGCTTTTCCCACCCCATGCCTTCAGGGCCCAAATACCACATGGTGACAGAATCGTCCCCCACACCTCACATACAGGTGTCTGCCTGGACAGCTTTGGCTGCCAGGGCTGGGCCCACCCTGTACTTCTGCTGCACCATGGTGGCCCGGCACACACCATGCTGATGGTGCAAATAGCAGTGTCGCTGGTCTGAGAAACCAAGAGGATTCCCACATCAACACTCAATGACCTCCCCACTGTGGTTCTGGTTCCTCAGGCTGGCTGTGTCCTGGCACTGTGCAGGACAGGGTGGGGGAATGTCCTGCTTGCTCACAGAATGCTTGCCAGAGACCCAGTCTCTCAGCACTGGTGCAGTGCACACCTGAGCCTGGCCATCAGCTTCCTGCAGCCCCCAGCCCCAGCCTGTGCCCCAAGAGAAACCTCAGGAACCTTCAAGGCCTGTGTAGTGTGTGTCATGAGTGTGTGTATACATGTGCATGCACAGGACATGCAGGAGACAGAAACAGAGATGGAGACATGACCACCCAAGACCCCATCTGCTTCCACCCTGCCCACCTCAGCAGGAAAGACTCAGCCCTCATGTTTGACAGAGTGAAGTACTAGACTATTTCCAATGATCCACACATGGCTGGGCTGTTTAATTTATGCATCTGTGGATGCAGAGGGGACCAGTCCCGAGTGTCCTTGTCCCAAACATGTGTGTGCATACCCTTTAGTCCACCCACTCTGTCCAGGTGTGCACATTCTCAGGCCCAGCCGGGCCTGGAGCAGGCTCCTTTGCAGGCAGCACAAGGCCAAGCTTCATGCATGGAGGGAGCTGAAGCGATGCTGGGACAGACCAGGGCTTGTTCCTGTCTCCCATCATTACACCTGCCTTTTCTGGGTCCTGCTGCCCAGGCAGCCCATGAGACAGCATGTGCTTCACTCTAGGGCATACTCAAAGCATGCAGTCTCTCGGCACTGGTGCAGTGCACACCTGAGCCTGGATATCAACTTCCTGCAGCCCCCAGCCCCAGCCTGTGCCCCAAGGGGTTGCCTTCTACCAACCCTGAACCTGCACAGCAGCCCCAGCCTGGGATCCAGCTTCTCCCTCAGGCTCTGACCCCAGCTGGGAGGGGGTTTCTTCCCTGGTGCCCACCTGCAGCCAAGGGTGCCCCACAGAGCTCTCCTCACCCCCCAGCCCTCTTTCCTCACAGCTTTGTGCCTCCCATCTTACTGCTCTTGTCCCAGGGACCACGTGGGGCTGTCTCCTGGTCAGATCCAGACTGACACATGGCACACATGCATTCCTTTTCTCTCTCACACATACTCTCTCAGATGCATATCATTACACACCATAAGGGCATACACTGCTACACACTTGTTCTCCCATAAGCTCACACATTCTCACACAGCCAGTCTGGCTCTGATAAGCACATGTATTTGCTCATACTGGTGCACACCCACTTTCACACCCAAGCACACACATTTTCCCACACCCTCAGTGCACACATACTAAGCTTGGCCTGCCCCTGTCTGTGGAGGCAGGGGGTCACCAGCTCTCCACAGGCTCCTGGCTATGTCCCTTGGTCTCCCACTCCTCCAGTGCCATTCACCCAGCAGCTCTGATGGGGCACTGTGAGGTCACCCTCACCATGGCATGGTGACCCTACCACAGAAACACAAATGAGGCTCCAGATGGTGAAAAACTTCCCTAGGATAGCAGTACAAGGGCCACAATTTGAGACTTCCAAAAAAGAAAAGAATAACAACTGAACTGTGTGAATTAGAAGCAGCACAGGGCATGTGCACAGAGCAGGCCCTTCCTGCAGAACCCCACATGTGACACCAGCCCCATGCCTGCCCTTGATGGGTGGCAGACAATGCAGTTGACAGCAGAATCTCCTTAAGAGACAATTTCCTAATGCAATCATCTTCCCAGGAATGGGAAACATGCCTCAAGCCTCTTCCCTGGGGTTTGGGGGTAAAAAAGGTGGTACCCACCACGCCAGGCCAGCAGTCCCTGTGGGGGGTGTCCCTCCAACCTCACACTGAGCACCGTTATCCTCTCAGGATGTGCCTTGCTACCCACCCCCCCAACCACTTCCCTCCCACTTCCCACTCATGCTTTCTCTTATTATAGTCAAATATTTGACATGTATAAAGAATACATTTCACAGAATGTTTATGCTGAATAAACACTCAGGAGCCCATGGCCCTGCTGAACTGGATGCCTGGCCTCACTGCTGCCCCTCCTGCCTCCCCAGCTGCCACTGGATCCCACCCCCACCAGCAGGAGCCTGCTCCCGGCTTTACTCTTGCCTTGTGTTTTGGCATCATTCATGGAAGGCACATTTTTGCTGGGTGGAGAGTCCCACGTGGACAGGTATTTTCCTCGTGGCTCCTGTCTTTCAGCCTCACTGTTGCTGCTGAGGGCTCGTGCTCAAGCAGGCCCCTCCTGGGTATCTCACCTTCTCCCAGCTGCTTGCAGGACCTCCTCTGTCTTTGGTGCCGTCTGGCATCACTGTGATGCTACCAAAGCTGCTCACCTCTGCTGGTTTCCTCCTCTGAAGACTTCCAGATGGTGGCAGCGGCTGACTGGCTAGCCCATATCCAGGCTCAGGGCTGTCAACCTGCTCTCTCTGCTGGTGTGCAGTGTGCTGATCAGCAGCCCAGACCTTGGCCTGGGGCCAGCTGGGCAGCTCCACGCCTTGCTCCCTCCACTCCTTTGCCCCAGTCTGGCCCCTCCTCACCCCAAACTGCCCCCAAATCTTCCCCATTTCAACATGGCATGGCCCCAGCTCACTGCTCAGGTAACACACTTCAGTCTATAGAGCCCTGTCTCTTTCATCCTCCACACCAGCTCCCAAGTCCCCTCTGCCAATGCCATCCAACCCTGAACCACAAACTGGGCAGCACAGCCCACTTTGCACAGAGCAGCCAGGGTCCATTGGATCATGGCACCCTCGGTGGAGCCCTGTGTTAACTCTGCTACTTGCAGAATAAAACATGGCTCCTCATCAGGGCTCCCAGGGCCCCCTCTGATCTCCAACTCACTTCCTCCTCACTCTTACAGGGTGCCCACCTTTCCACCACATCTACTAACTCAGCCTCTGTGAGCTGGAGAATAAATTAATTCATGAACCAATGAATGAATCAATTAATCAAAAAGTCAGTACAGTGGTTTCATAACAGGAGTGTAAAAGGGCTGGGCATGTTTGGGAAATGGTCAAAATTTGGGGTGTGTAAGGGGTTGGAGAATGGGGAGATACTGTGGCATGGTCTCATGGGCACTGGAGCCACAGGCAGGCTGTCAGTGGCAGGACAGAGCTGTGCAGATGCCTTGTGCACACACACAGTGCCCACGAGGGCACCAGTAGCCTTGTGGGGCCAGCCACTGTGCTGAGCAAACAAGCCTGAGGCTGAGAACAAAACCACTCCTCTTCAGCTCAGGAAATGATCTCACAATGCCTGAAGAGCCCTGGGCACCAGAGCTGCCAGCTAGACTTGCCCTGTGGGGACCTCCTGCAGCACGCTGCACAGACTTGGGTCCTGGCTCTGTCTCAGCTGGAGGCTGCTTTTGCCTAGAACTATAATCTAACTTTACTTTTAGGAAAAAAACATGAATCAAGTAAGGCTCTACCATAAATGACAAATTTGGAGGTGTATATAAAGAGAGATCCCAGTTTTAAAAGTTATTTTAAATTGTAAGCTACACATGAAATTTATCATCTGAAAATTTTTAAGTGTACAATTCAGTGGCATTAAGTGCGTTCACATTGTTGTACAAATCATCCTTCTATAGCACTTTTTTTATCCTGTAAAACTGAAATTGCACCTGTAAGACAATTACTCCCCCTCTTCTCCTCCCCCAGTTCCTGGAACCCTCCATTCTACTGTCTCTATGAATATGTAGACTGTAGGGACCTCATATAAGTAAAATTACACAGTGCTTGTCCTTTTGTGCCTGGCTGATTTCACTTAGCATAATGCCCTCGAGGTTCATCCATGCTATAGTATGCGGCAAGATTTTTTTTAAAGCCAGGTAATATTCTATTTTATGTCTGTATTATACTTTGCTTACTTGGGTAACTTCAACTTTATGGTTACTGTGAATAATGCTGCTGAAAATGGGGATGTACAAATGTATCCCGCCTGCTTCCTGCTTCCTTTCCTGTGTGTATCCAAAGTAGAGGTGCTGGAGCCAAAGGCAGCTCTAGGTTTAACCTCTGAGGAGCCTCCCTGCTGTTCTCCATGGCAGCTTCCCCATGTACCTTCCAGCAGTGCACAAGGCACTCTCCACATCCACACCAACACTGCTTTGTTTTTTTTAATAGTAGACAACCTAATGGGTGTGAGGTGGTATCACACTGTGATTTTGATTTGTATTTCCCTAATGAGTGGCAGTGGTAAAAATATTTTCATGTGCTTCTTGATCAACTGAAAATCTTATTTGGAGAAATGTCCACCCAAGCCCTGTGCTCACTTTTTTTTTTTTTTTTTTTGAGACAGAGTTTCACTCTGTCACCCAGGCTGGAGTGCAGTGCTACAATACGTTTAACTGAAACCTCCACCTCCTGAGTTCAAGCAATTCTCCTTCCTCAGCCTCCTAAGTAGGTGGGATTACAGGCACCCTCCATTACACCAGGCTATTTTTTTTGTATTTTTAGTAGAGACAAGGATTCACCATGTTGGACAGGCTGCTTTAGAACTCCTGACCTCAAGTGATCTGCCTGCCTCAGCCTTCCAGAGGATTACAGGTGTGAGCCACCAAACCCAGCCTCCTGTGCTCATTTCAGAATCAGGTTTTTTGTTGCTATTGTTATTTGAGGAGTTCTCTATAGATTCTGAATTAATTCTTAACAGATCTACGAATTACAAGTTTTTCTCCCATTCCATGGGCTGTGTTTTCACTCTTTGGATTGTGGCCTTGGCTCACAGAAGTTTTACATTTTGATATAACCCAATTCATCTGTCCTTTTTTTGGCTATCTGTGTATTTGGTTCTTACAGGGGATCCCAGTTTTAAAGATGTGCATACAGCTAAATCTTCAGCTAGAATCAAGGTCAGATAGAAGCATGAAGATTTTGGCCCCATCTGGCATCTCCCTGCTGTCCTGGCCACCTGCCTGGGGCAGGTACACACCTGGGTGTGGCCAGTGTCTGTTATGGTTCTCATTTCAGCTGCTGGCCACTCACAAGGCCATGGCATTTAGATATTGGAGCGCCCTGACTGGCTAGGGAGCATGCCATCTCTAGGCGGGCATGATGGCTCACACAGGCTGGACCACTCATGCCAGCTCTCAGTGCCAGAGTCACAAGGGGACAGGAGCCTGCAGAGGAGGAACCTCAGCTCCTGACCAGCATTGCTCTTGCATGTGCCTGCACATGCAAAAACTGTTTTCATATTAATTTATTTTAAAATCAAAAGGATGAACTAAATATAACAATAAGAAATAAAGTGGCTTGTATTATATTTGTCTTTTTTTTTTTTTTTTTTTTTTTTTTTTTTTTTAATTTTTATTGCATTATAGGTTTGGGGGTACATGTGCAGAACAAGCAAGATAGTTGCATAGGTACACACATGGCAGTGTGCTTTGCTGCTTTCCTCCCCTTCACCCACACTTGGTATTCATCCCCAGGCTATCCCCCCCAGCCCCCCCCTGCTGTCCCTCCCCCATTCCCCCCAACAGTCCCCAGTGTATAGTAGACCGCCTCTCTGTGTCCACGTGTTCTCATTTTTCTCACCCACCTATGAGTGAGTATATGCGGTATTTCTTTTTCTGTTCTTGTGTCAGTTTGCTGAGAATGATGTTCTCCAGATTCATCCATGTCCCTACAAAGGACACAAACTCATCATTTTTGATTGCTGCATAATATTCCATGGTGTATATGTGCCACATTTTCCCAGTCCAGTCTATCATCGTTGGGCATTTGGGTTGGTTCCAGGTCTTTGCTATTGTAAACAGTGCTGCAATGAACATTCGTGTGCATGTGTCCTTATAGTCGAACGATTTATAATCCTTTGGATAGATACCCAGTAATGGGATTGCTGGGTCAAATGGAATTTCTATTTCTAGGTCCCTGAGAAATCGCCACACTGTCTTCCACAATGGTTGAACTAATTTACACTCCCACCAACAGTGTAAGAGTGTTCCTATTTCTCCACATCCTCTCCAGCATCTGCTGTCTCCAGATTTTTTAATGATCGCCATTCTAACTGGTGTGAGATGGTATCTCAATGTGGTTTTGATTTGCATCTCTCTAATGACCAATGACGATGAGCACTTTTTCATATGTTTGCTGGCCTCATGTATGTCTGCTTTCGTAAAGTTTCTGTTCATATCCTTTGCCCATTTTTGAATGGGCTTGTTTGTTTTTTTCCTGTAAATCTGTTTGAGTTCTTTGTAAATTCTGGATATCAGCCCTTTGTCAGATGCGTAAACTGCAAAGATTTTTTCCCATTCTGATGGTTGCCGATTCACTCTAGTGACTGTTTGTTTTGCTGTGCAGAAGCTGTGGAGTTTGATTAGGTCCCATTTGTCTATTTTGGCTTTTGTTGCCAATGCTTTGGGAGTTTTGTTCATGAAGTCCTTGCCTACTCCTATGTCCTGAATGGTTTTGCCTAGATTTTCCTCTAGGGTTTTTATGGTGTCGGGTCTTACGTTTAAGTCTTTAATCCATCTGGAGTTAATTTTAGTGTAAGGTGTCAGGAAGGGGTCCAATTTCTGCTTTCTGCACATGGCTAGCCAGTTTTCCCAACACCATTTATTAAATAGGGAATCCTTTCCCCATTGCCTGTTTTTGTATGGTGTATCAAAGATAATATGGTTGTAGATGTGTTGTGTTGCCTCCGATGCCTCTGTTCTGTTCCATTGGTCTATATCTCTGTTTTGGTACCAGTACCATGCTGTTTTGATTACTGTAGCCTTGTAGTATAGTTTGAAGTCTGGTAGTGTGATGCCTCCCGCTGTGTTCTTTTTGCTTAGAATTGACTTGGCTATGCGGGCTCTTTTTTGGTTCCATATGAAATTCATGGTGGATTTTTCCAGTTCTGTGAAGAAATTCAATGGTAGTTTGATGGGGATAGCATTGATTGTGTAAATTACTTTGGGCAGTATAGCCATTTTCACGATATTGATTCTTCCTAACCACGAACATGGAATGTTTCTCCATCTGTTTGTGTCCTCTCTTATTTCATTGAGCAGTTGTTTGTAGTTTTCCTTAAAGAGGTCCCTTACATTCCTAGTGAGTTGTATTCCTAGGTATTTTATTTTCTTTGTAGCAATTGTGAATGGCAGTTCGTTCTTGATTTGGTTCTCTTTAAGTCTGTTATTGGTGTATAGGAATGCTTGTGATTTTTGCACATTGATTTTATATCCTGAGACTTTGCTGAAGTTGCTTATCAGTTGCAGGAGCTTTTGGGCTGAGGTGATGGGGTCTTCTAGGTATACTATCATGTCGTCTGCAAATAGAGACAATTTGGCTTCCACCTTTCCTATTTGAATACCCTTTCTTTCTTTTTCTTGCCTGATTGCTCTGGCTAGAACTTCCAGTACTATGTTGAATAGAAGTGGTGAGAGAGGGCATCCTTGTCTAGTGCCAGATTTCAAAGGGAATGCTTCCAGTTTTTGCCCATTAAGTATGATATTGGCTGTTGGTTTGTCATAAATAGCTTTTATTACTTTGAGATATGTTCCATCAATACCAAGTTTATTGAGGGTTTTTAGCATAAAGGGCTGTTGAATTTTGTCAAATGCCTTCTCTGCATCAATTGAGATAATCATGTGGTTTTTGTTTTTGCTTCTGTTTATGTGGTGAATTACATTTATAGACTTGCGTATGTTGAACCAGCCTTGCATCCCCGGGATAAATCCTACTTGATCATGATGGATAAGTTTTTTAATGTGCTGTTGCAATCAGTTTGCCAGTATTTTATTGAAGATTTTTGCATCTATGTTCATCATGGATATTGGCCTGAAGTTTTCTTTTCTTGTTGAGTCTCTGCCAGGTTTTGGTATCAGGATGATGTTGGTCTCATAAAATGATTTGGGAAGGGTTCCCTCTTTTTGGATTATTTGGAATAGTTTCAGAAGGAATGGTACCAGATCCTCTTTGTGTGTCTGGTAGAATTCGGCTGTGAACCCATCTGGACCTGGGCTTTTTTTGTGTGGTAGGCTCTTAATTGCTGCCTCAACTTCAGACCTTGTTATTGGTCTATTCATAGTTTCGGCTTCCTCCTGGTTTAGGCTTGGGAGGACACAGGCATCCAGGAATTTATCCATTTCTTCCTGATTTACTGGTTTATGTGCATAGAGTTGTTTGTAGTATTCTCTGATGATGGTTTGAATTTCTGTGGAATCTGTGGTGATTTCCCCTTTATCGTTTTTTATTGCATCTATTTGGTTGTTCTCTCTCTTCTTTTTTATCAGTCTGGCTAGTGGTCTGTCTATTTTGTTGATCTTTTCGAAAAACCAGCTCTTAGATTTATTGATTTTTTGAAGGGTTTTTCTTGTCTCTATCTCCTTCAGTTCTGCTCTGATCTTAGTTATTTCTTGTCTTCGGCTAGGTTTTGAGCTTTTTTGATCTTGCTCCTCTAGCTCTTTCAATTTTGACGATAGGGTGTCAATTTTGGATCTCTCCATTCTTCTCATGTGGGCACTTATTGCTATATATTTTCCTCTACAGACTGCTTTAAATGTGTCCCAGAGATTCTGGTACGTTGTGTCTTCATTCTCATTGGTTTCAAAGAACTTCTTTATTTCTGCCTTCATTTCATTGTTTATCCAATCAACGTTCAAGAGCCAATTGTTCAGTTTCCATGAAGCTGTGCGGTTCTGAGTTATTTTCTGAATTCTGAGTTCCAACTTGATTGCACTATGGTCTGAGAGACTGTTTGTTATGATTTCAGTTGTTTTGCATTTGCTGAGGAGTGCTTTACTTCCAATTATGTGGTCAATTTTGGAGTAGGTGTCATGTGGTGCTGAGAAGAATGTATATTCTGTGGATTTGGGGTGGAGAGTTCTGTAAATGTCTATCAGGTTTGCTTGTTCCAGGTCTGAGTTCAAGTCCTGGATATCCTTGTTAATTTTCTGTCTGGTTGATCTGTCTGCTATTGACAGTGGAGTGTTAAAGTCTCCCACTATTATTGTGTGGGAGTCTAAGTCCCTTTGTAAGTCATTAAGAACTTGCCTTATATATTTGGGTGCTCCTACATTGGGTCCATATATATTTAGAATCGTTATCTCTTCTTGTTGTATCGATCCTTTTACCATTATGTAATGACCTTCTTTGTCCCTTTTGATCTTTGTTACTTTAAAGTCTATTTTATCAGAGATGAGAATTGCAACTCCTGCTTTTTTTTGCTCTCCATTTGCTTGGTAAATCTTCCTCCATCCCTTTATTTTGAGCCTTTGTGTATCTTTGCATGTGAGGTGGGTTTCCTGGATACAGCACACCGATGGGTTTTGGTTTTTTATCCAATTTGCCAGCCTGTGTCTTTTGATTGGTGCATTTAGCCCATTTACATTCAGGGTTAATATTGTTATGTGTGAATTTGATACTGCCATTTTGATGCTAGCTGGCTGTTTTGCTCGTTGGTTCATGTACATTCTTCATTTTGTTGATGGTCTTTAGCATTTGGTATGCTTTTAGGATGGCTGGAACTGGTTGTTTCTTTCTATGTGTAGTGCCTCTTTCAGGAGCTCTTGTAAAGCAGGCCTAGTGGTGACAAAATCTCTGAGTACTTGCTTGTTTGTGAAGGATTTTATTTTTCCTTCACTTATGAAGCTCAGTTTGGCTGGATATGAAATTCTGGGTTGAAAGCTCTTTTCTTTAAGGATGTTGAATATTGGCCCCCACTCTCTTCTGGCTTGTAGAGTCTCTGCTGAGAGATCTGCTGTGAGTCTGATGGGCTTCCCTTTGTGGGTGACCCGACCTTTCTCTCTGGCTGCCCTTAGTATTTTCTCCTTCGTTTCAACCCTGGTGAATCTGACGATTATGTGCCTTGGGGTTGCTCTTCTTGCAGAGTATCTTTGTGGTGTTCTCTGTATTTCCTGGAGTTGAGTATTGACCTGTCTTGCTAGGTTGGGGAAATTTTCCTGGATAATATCCTGAAGAGTGTTTTCCAGCTTGGATTCATTCTCTTCGTCACATTCTGGTACACCTATCAAACGTAGGTTGGGTCTCTTCACATAGTCCCACATTTCTTGGAGATTTTGTTCATTCCTTTTTGTGCTTTTTTCTTTAATCTTGGTTTCTCGTTTTATTTCATTGAGTTGATCTTCAACTTCTGATATTCTTTCTTCTGCTTGGTCAATTCGGCTGTTGAAACTTGTGCATGCTTCGCGAAGTTCTCGTGTTGAGTTTTTCAGCTCCTTCAATTCATTCATATTCCTCTCTACGTTGTCCATTCTCGTTATCAATTCCTCGAATCTTTTTTCAAATCTTTTTTCAAGGTTCTTAGTTTCTTTGCACTGGTTTAGAACATGTTCCTTTAGCTCACTGAAGTTTCTCATTATCCACTTTCTGAAGTCTGATTCCGTCATTTCGTCACATTCATTCTCCGTCCAGCTTTGTTCCCTTGCTGGTGAGGAGTTTTGGTCCTTTTTTGGAGGTGAGGTGTTTTGGTTTCGGGTGCTTTCCTCCTTTTTGCGCTGGTTTCTTCCCATCTTTATGGATTTATCCGCCTGTTGTCTTAGTAGTGGCTGATTTTTCAATTGGGTCTCTGTGTGGACACTGAGATTGTTGATGATGAAGTATTTCTGTTACTTAGTTTTCCCTCTAATGATCTATCCTCTTTGCTGTATGAGTGCTGAGGTCCACTCCAGGCCCTGCTTGTCTGGGGTATACCTGCAGCAGCTGCAGAACAGTGAGGGATGATATCAGTTTCTTTTTCTGCTGCCCTTGTTCCAGAATGATGCCAGCCAAATGTCAGTCTGAGTAGTCCTTTTCTGGGGTGACTCCTTGGATATACAGAGGTCAGGGAGCTGCTTGAGAAGACAGTCTGTGCTTTATAGGAGCTCCAGTGCTGAGCTGTGAGCTCCGTTGTTCATTCAGGGTTGTTGGGAGGTTATGTCTGCTGCAATAGAACTCATAAAACACCACTCTTTTTTTTTTTTTTCACCCTTAGATGCTCTGTCTCAGGGAGTTGGGGCTTTCTTTATGAGTATCTGTTGCACTGTCCTGCCCCACTAGGTGGCAGTCTATTCACTATTTGCTTGCCGGGGCTCTGACCTCCTAAGGCGGGTCCGCCCTGTTGCGGCCCGGCGGACTCTCTCTGTTATGGCAGGTTGCCTCGGCAACGGCAGGCTGCGTCAGTCCTGGGCGGTACTTAAGTGGGGGTGCACTTTGTCAGGAATGGTGGACGCCCCTCCCTGACCGGGCTGCACCGTCCTAAATGCCGGCAACAAAACTCTCAGCCCCAAGCGCCTCCAGTCGCCGCCCTGCTTGTCCCCGTGAGCGTGGGACCCGCCGAGCCCGATCACCCTGCTCCCTGCCTCAGAGTCCGTCCTCTCTCTCTCTCTCTTCCTCTCCCCAAGCTGAAAGGTCGACTCTCTCACTGGCGCCCCAGGAGCCTGCCGATAGGGCACTGGGATCCGTGCGATCTCCCGTGCCGCTGCCCACTACCCCGGCTCAGATCACGTTTCCCAGGAAACTCCTGGTCTGGCTCATTGTCCAAGTCCCGTTCAATCAGATGGACATGCCAATCTGCCCTTCCAAATCTCAGATTGCCGGTTTAACAGGGCACCCAGACCAGTGAGTTCCGCGCCGGTCCCGCTGCGGCACCGGCCGAAGAGGCGGCGGGAGCCGGTTGCGTTAGCCGGCTGCTAGCGTCCCGTGTCTCTCCCACACCTGGGACTTTCAACGCTCTGTGGGCATAAAAGGAACATCCGAGAATGCGGCTAGGACTCACCCTCTGCGCCTTCACCGAGAGCTGCAATCCTGAGTCACCTCTACGACGCCATCTTGCCTCCCTCCTCCTTATATTTGTCTTACACCAACACCATTGCATAGTGCAATTTTGCTTTTGGATTTGGGAGGGGCCCATAGCACACAATGTGGCCCTGGCTTGAGAGTCACCTGGTGGTGCCTGACCCCCAGGAGGATGAGGCTTAGCATGGAGCACACAGCCCTGGGCAAGGCAGGGACCCATCCGAGGCCTCAGCAGAGGGGGCAGTGCCTAGCGACAGCCCAGTCTCATCTCAGCCGCCTTCTGATGCAGAACCCTTCCCTTTGCCACAGCTTCTCCTCACATGAGCCCAAGTGCCAGCCCAAGAGCCTCCTGGGCAGCCATCACAGGATGCTGGTTTCCATGTGATGACTAAGTGCACCCTTCCTGGCGTCCTGCTCTCTTACTTAATTCCCTGTGTCTTCCCTGCATCGAGGGCAGCTCTTGTCACCTCTAACTCAGTAGGTTCAGTGGCCTCTCAGGCCTCTCAGCCCAGGGCAGCCACCAGGCACAGCTGTTTCCATGTGTCTCTCCAAGCCCTTTGCCAGGCCTGGACCTGCTCACACAGTTTCCCCCTGTCCCATACACAGAGCCTGGTATGTGCAGCTGCCAGCATGCCCCTGTCATCAGCCCCTCACTATGGGCCCTGGTGCTTGCTCTGCTCAGCCTGGCCCAGGGCTCCCAGGTGCATGGCCATCCCTGTCTTCTCCACCTGCGGGAGTCCTGCCCACTGTCCTGTATAAGCTCCTGCCCAGCCCTGACCTTTGCCTCAAGTCCTTACCTTGCTGGCCTTTGGTGAAGACAGTGGTGGTGATGGTGATGCTGACAGTGGAGTTCATGATGGTGAAGGTGGTGATAGTGGTGGAGGTGATGGTTATGATGATGGTGGAGGTCATGATGGTGAAGGCAGTGATAGTGGTGATGGTGGTGGAGGAGGTCATGATGGTGAAGGTGGTGACAGTGGTGGTGGTGATGGTGATTTTGATGGAGGAGGTCATGATGGTGAAGGTGGTGATAGTGGTGATGGTGATGGTGATTTTGATGGAGGAGGTCATGATGATGAAGGTGGTGATAGTGGTGGAGGTGATGGTGATAGTGGTGGTGGAGGTCATGATGGTGAAGGTGGTGATAGTGGTGGAGGTGATGGTGATGGTGGTGGTGGAGGTCATGATGGTGAAGGTGGTGATAGTGGTGAAGGTGATGGTTATGATGATGGTGGAGGTCATGATGGTGAAGGCAGTGATAGTGGTGGAGGTGATGGTAATGGTGATGTTGATGGAGGAGATCGCAGTGGCAGCCCACAATCCTCCCTTAACTCTCAGGGTTCTTGTCTGATGATAACAAGATTATGTGGCTGACAGATGCTTCCCATGCACTCAACCTACTCTCGACAGGAGTGGCTTCATCCAGATCCCCTGCCCATGAACCAGAGGATGGTCCTGCTGGCCAGCCTGTGGTGGTGCCGAGCAGGTGGGACAGGCCACATGTGTTCCATGCTTCCCAATGTGTGGCATGTCTTTGCATATAGGAACAGCCTCCCTGACACAATGCTGTTGGCCCTGGTGCACAGCAGGAGTACCTTGGTTCTGCCTCTTGACAATGTCCCTTGGGGTCCTGAGGTGTGTCCTACAGAAAGAACAAACATAAATTCCTCCACACCACCTGCATGCCTGGGGAGAGGTGACAGTAACTGGGTCCTGAGTACTTACTCAAGCAGCAAAAGAAGCAGCTGTCCTTGCAGCCCACAAGTGAGGCAGGACAGATGGACACGCACATGCTGATGGCTTCCTGGCCACATACAGCCCTGGGCCCATGGGGAGGATGCTTGCAGGCCAAGAAAGCAGGTAGCTCATCAGCCCTTTCCCTGGCAAGGAATCCTTACATTTCGAGAGATGAATGTGTTATACCCTAAGGCTGGAGACACTGGGACACCTGATCCTGGCAGAGACGTCAGGAGAGCTGACTGGGGCACACATGTGCACCCTCCCTGTGGTCAGCTGGGCTGGCAAAGTCATCACAGCCTTCTGCTGTGCTGCCACAAGAAGGAGCCAGTGCCCAGCAGGATAGGAGGGGAGGAGGAGCCTGGGGGCAGAGCCAGAGTGAGAGGAGGAAAAAAGCAACAGGAGGTGGATGTGAACAGCAGCAGCACAGAGTCGAAGGCAAATGCTGGCTGGAGACAGAAGGCCAGCTCCATGGGCCATGAGGACATGCATTTTGGAAGAAGAGGAAGGTTGGGGAAGCTTGTGGATGCCAGGCAACGCTATGGACTCCATCTGGGTAATGGAGAGAGTGTGTAGTGCAGTGGTAACCAGCCTGGGGCAAGGGACATATGTTTGTGTCTTAGTTTCTCCCCTGTACCCACTGAGACTCAGAGCTCCCACCACACAGGGGTGTTGGGAGCTAGAAGGAATTTATGCAGGTGAAATTCACAGAACAGTGGCTGGTACCAAGCAAATGCTCAGTGAAGATGGCTGCATCACCACTATTGCCATCACCATCACCTCTACATCAGCACTATCACCTTCACTACTACCATTGTCTCTACTACCACCATTACCACCACCATTGCATACACCATCACCATCCCCATCTTCATCATCATGACCTCCACCACCACCATCACCTTCACTATTACCATTGCTTCCACCACCACCATAGCTTCCACCACAATGACCTCCTCCATTAACATCACCATCATCTCCTCCACCACATCCTCACCTTGACCATCGTGACCACCACCATCACCATCACCTTCACTACCATTGCTTCCACCACCACAATCACCACCACATCACCTCCACCACTACCATCTCCACCTTCACCATGATGACCTCCACCACCACCATCACCACCACCATAGCTTCCATCACCATAACCTCCATTAAGATCACCATCATCACCACCGCATCTCCACCTTCACCATGGTGACCTCCACCATCACCATCACCTACATTACCATTGCTTCCACCACCATCACCACCACCATCACCTCCACCAATACCTTCACCATCATAACCTCCACCATTACCATCACCTTCACTACTACCATTGCTTCCACCTCCAACACTACCACTGCCACCACCTCCACCACTGGGACCTCCTCCATCAACATCATCACCATCACCTCCACCACTATCACCACCTTCACCATCATGACCTCCACCATCAATGTCACCATCACCACCATCTTCACCATTACCATCACCACCATCACCACTCACCATCATGACCTCCATCATCAGCATCACCAGCACCTCCACCACAACCACCACCATCACCACCTCTACCATCATCATCACCAATACCACCACTACCACCACCACCACCATGACCAGGCATGAGCCACTGCACCCAGTCAATTATCTGTTATTTTTAGAGTCAAGGTTGAGGGTGAGCAAGAGGGCAGCTCTGGGTTCCCATGCTGCCAAGTCTCATCTCATTGATGGGGTGGCAGTCCCATGGCACCTTCCCTCTCCTCCATCCTTCACAGGGTGATTTCTGGGCAGCTCCTTCTTATGCATAAGTGGTGACACCATGGCTTCCAGGAAGTTTGTGCTCAATGTGGCCTTAGTGTTCAGGTCTTCGAAGAATGTTCTCATGGTCCCCGAGGACAGTAGTCAATGACCATGTAAGGAATCGGTCGAATCCACGTCCTCCTCACAAGAGACCTGGGGCTCAAGCACTGATGGTGATGAAGCTGCTTCTCTGCAGCCCTCGGTGCAGATGTGACAGCAAAGTCAGCTGTACAGTAAGATGGCCACCCAATTAGACAACAAGCAGAGGGGCTCAAAAAGATGCTTCTCCAAAGAGACATACAACTGGCCAGCATGCACAGGAAAAGATGCCCAGCACACCATCACCAGGGAAAGGCAAACCAAAGCCACAACCAGCTAGCACTGTGTACCCACTGCACAGCCAGAGTGAGATGTGAGCCAGAGAATAACAGAGAATAATGTGAGGTGGTGAGGATGTGGATAGATTGTAACCCTTGGGAATGTAACACAATTCAACCACTGTGGAAAAGCTTGGCAGCTCCTCAAAAAATAAAACAGAATTACCTAGAAATTTCATGTCCAGGTATGTACCCAAGAGAACTGAAAGCAGGGACTCAGGTATCTGCAACAGGAATGTCTTTGGCAGCATTTTTCATAATTACCAAAGGGTGGAAAGCACCCATGTGTCTGTCCCCAGATGAATGGGTGATGGCACACTATTTACCCCTCACAGGAAGGGGCTGACACATGCCAAAGCCTAGAGGAACCCTGAAAATCGTATGCTGAGTGACTGAATCTAGACAACAATCCATGCAGATAAAGTGTGCCAGGACAGGCCAGGCCGAAGAGACAATGCAGGCTGGGGTTTGCCTGGGGACAGGAAGCAGCTATTTAATGGGTATAGGGTTTCCTTTTGGGGTGATGCAAATGTTTTGGAGCTAAGGCAATGCCTGTTCAATGCTGTGAATGTGCAAAATGCTACCAAGTAGTTCACTTATAAATGTTTAAATTTATGTTATATAAATTTCACCTAGATTAAAAAAGAGTAACTCATAATTATGTGCCACCCTGTTTCCCCCTCCCTCCCAATTAGCTGCTGGGCCCACCACCAGCTCCTACTGTCAGAGGAGGACAAGGGTGGGAGAGCCAACAGGCAGGAGTGTGTGCAGGCGCACCCCTGCATGCCCCCATTCCCATGTCCTATGTACTTCAAGCCTCCTGTGGCGAGACAGGCCATATGACAGGATCACGTGGAACACAGGCAAAGTGACAGTGGCCCCTCCAGGCCTCAAAGCTCCTCAAGTCTCAGCCTCCTCAAAACTCTGTGTCCTCCTGTGCACACATCTGGGCACATGAACTGGGAGGTGTGGCCACCAATCCCAGAGCATAAGGGCCATGCCAGTGTGTGCCACAAGCAGGACACAGTGAACAGCATTAAGCCCCTGAGACTGGGACATTCCTGTCATCAAGCACAGACTCACCTGCCCCTATAGATACAGGTGGTGGGGAGACAAGGGGAGCAAAGAAAATCTGAGGTCTTCCTGGGTCACAAGTTTTCAAGGTGCTGTGGGGCATCCTGTATGTGACCTGACAGAGGAGTCTTCTGCAGAGATGACCTGAGGGCTGCCCACTTGTGAAGGGTCCCACAGCCAGGCTGGCCCCTCACAATGGCAGAGCAATGTGCCCATGTCACCAAGAGCCTGTGAGCCCCATTGTTTCCCTGGGTGAGGAGGGCTAGGCTGGGACCCCCACTGGAGCTAAGTGTCAGGCTTCCCTGGGGTGGCAGACACCCTACAGGCAATGGTGGAGGAGCAGGAGGGGGAGCAGACCAGGAGGGAGCCCCTGGTCCCTGGCCCAGCACCAGCTGCCAGGTTTGTATCAGTTTCACTGGCAAGAAAAGTGTGAGGAAGAAATTCAGCAAGCCCTCTCCCTCCCTCTGGAGCTGCACCAGCTCATGCTGCACCCCCAGCTCACCCATCCTCGGCTCCCAGCCCCAGAGTGCACATCTCCCCCAGCATCTCCCCAGTCATTACTTAAATTCTTTTTTTTATTTCTCTCTTTTCATTTGAAACAGGGTCCCACTCTGTCATCCAGGCTGGAGTGCAGTGGCACAATCACTGCAACCTTGACCTCCCCAGGCTCAAATGATCCTCCCACCTCAGCCTCCTGGGGGATTATAGGCACATGCCCCCATACCCAGCTGATTTTTGTATTTTTTGTAGAGATGAGGTCTCACTATGTTACCCAAGATGGTTTTAAACTCCTGAGCTCAAGCAATTCTCTCACCTTGGCCTCCCAAAGTGCTGGGATTACAAGCATAAGCCACTGTGCCTGGCCAGCAATTAAAAATGTCTATAGGGGACAAAAAAAAAAAACGCACAGCACCCCACCATCACCACCACACACATACACCATAAACAAAGCAAAAAACAAATACCACATTGGAAAAACAGATGGAAGTCTTAAATGAGGGCAATTTCCTTAACAAATACTAAGTTATAATCAATCCATAAGAAAATAAAATGGCACAGAAAGCAGAAGGAAATATAAGTGGTTTTAGGACACAAAAAGATGCTCAACTTGATGCAATTAGAGAAATGTAAATTAAAGCTACAAAATTCTATTTTCCACCTATCAGATTTGCAAAGATAAAAATTCCTGACAATACTTCAGGTCAAAGAGGATGTGGAGAAACAGGGACTTTATATCCTGCAGTAGGAACGTAAACTGCCAGAGATATCAGACAGTAAAAATCACAAATGCATTTTACCTCTGACCCAGCAATCCCACAGATTAACTTTTTCCTATGGTCTCACTACCTACCACCCACATAAAATTCTGTATTACAGCAATGTTGGCAAAATACTGGAGCTGCCCTATCAATAGGGAAGTAATTACACTAACTATAAGACATTCACAAAACAGAATATTATGTAGCAATTAAAACGATTTAAGCAATTCAATCTGTTCTGAGGAGGAACATTCTCCAGGATAAATGAAGCAAAAAATGGAGAGCAGGCCAATATTAGAGGTTCTTCCCATTAAAGCCAATCGTTTAAGGTGACTCGGATGCTTTCTATGCACAGAGCATGCCCAGAAGTGTGGGCTGGTGGGCTGGGAGGTTGGAGCCTGTGGAAGAGAAGGAAGGTAAGGAAGCCAGATTGTCAGGGTCCATCCTGGCTCCAGCAGTTCTAGTCATGTGACAGACAAATCCCAAACCTCTTGTTGCCTGTTTCCTGACTTGTAAAATGGCAGTAAAAATGGTATCTACCTCCTGGGTTGTTGAGAATTTAAGTTAGTCCACCCATATGAAGCCTTTAAAATTGTGCTGGCACAAAGCCAGCACCTAGGATCAGCACCAGATAAGTACCCAGGGGCAGCACTTAGCTGGCACCCAGGATTGGCACCAGATGAATACCCAGGGTCAGCACTGAGCCAACACCCAGTATCAGCACCAGATGAGCACCCAGAGTCATCACTGAGTCAGCACCCAGGATTAGCACCAGATGAATACCCAGGGTTAGCACTGAGCCAGCACCCAGGGTCAGCACCCAGGGTGGGAAAGTATTATTTACATCATTATCAGTGTCCTCTTGGCCTCTGGAATGAGAAATGATGGAAGAGAAAGACGACTCCGTGTTTTCATTACGTACCTTCTCATACCTTTTGTATTTCATACCCTGAGCACATTTACCTATTTGAAAAGCAATCAAAATATTTTTAACAATGCGGTTACTTGGAAAAATGCTCATGGTAGAGGAAAAAAGCCAGGACACAAAATTATATGTAAATACTTAAATGAAGAAAACCATCTATTTTAAAAGATGCCTAGGAGGAAAGACAGAAGGAATTACATGAGCACGCCCACAGTGTTGGGGGAAGAGTGGTGCAGTACACAGATCCTCATCCTGCAGACAAAACAAAGACAAAAAACAAGTGAAGCCAGAATAACTTCATGCTGTTTTTCAAACATTCTGTGACATATTTACAAATACACACAGGGCTTCCTGTGTGCCAGGCATGGCACTAAACACTGCAGCCTGGCACTCTTGATCTCACAATGGAAGCAGGTTTTATTTTACAAATGAGGATTGGCAGGAGAGAGACTGCCCGGCTCCCTCAGCTGACTGGAGCTGGCACTTGAACCAACTCATCCTCACATCAGTCAGTTTGGAGCCGGCCTCCCAGTGCCCCTCACCAGGGCATGGAGGCAAGCAGAATCTCACACAGTCCCTGCCCTGCCATCAGAGCTTCAAGGGAAGCAGAATGTATTGGTAAGTAACACAGACAGAAGTGAGATGGTGGCTGTGGCAGGGGCCAGGAGGGGAAGGCAGTGACTGAACAGGGAATGCCAGTCAGCTGGGGACTCAAGTCAGGCAAAGGTGGACAGCATTCAATGCTCCACTAGTGGGGAGATGGGTGAGGCAAGGACAATGGAGTGGCTCTGGGGCTGAGGATGTGGAGTGGGAAGAAGAGCCTGAGGGGCTGGGCCTTCATCGGTGGTTCAGGGGTTCTATGTTATCCCCAAAGGGCTGGAGACCCCAAAGGGTTTGGTGGGGAGGGGCTGAGAAGTTATCTCTGCCATGGGGCAGCCTGCAGATGCCAGGTGTCTGTCCCAGGGCTGTCTGGGTCAAGAGCCTTGAGAGGGGCCTCTCAAGAGCACACCAGGCTCAGCAACAGTCTCCACTTGGCCCTGGCCATGGTCCAAAGTTGGGGGTAAACTGGCCTCTTTGGGGAGAGTCCAGGAGGCCCTTAGCCCTCTGGAAGCCTCCACACCCAGGCAGCCAGGGATGGATGAACGTGCTTCTATGGCCCTTTAATAGGCCTTTCATCCACTCCTGCCTCCCAGAGCCTCTCCCAGGGCCTCTTCAGCTGACGGCCTCCTTCCATCGGGGCACAGAACACAAAGGCACTGACCCAGGAGGACCCTGGCTGCCCTAATGAGGCACATGGAGGAGGGGAGCTAGACCATTGTGTCCCCATGTGAGCAGGGCCATGGCTGGGCCCTCTCCACTGACCTGAGGGAAGTGTGGGGTCTCCACAGTGTGAGCCTAAAACCCCTGCCTGGTTCCACATCTTTCCCAGGAAGAAGCCAAGTGTCCCTTGTCAGGCTCTCCAGACATCCCCCAACATCTACTGTGTGGTCTCTGACATTCTAGCCAGACTTGGCCCTTCTTCCCTGCCAAATGCCCTGTATCCTCCTGGAAGGCCTTCCTCTCACCAGATCTTGACCATGCCACAGGGCATAGGACACGGGCATGGGGCCCATTCTGACTTGGCCTGTGCAAGTCAGCTCAAGCCAAGCTGGCCTCCACTGCCACCCCCTTGGGGTGCCTTCCTTACCACCCACCCTGGCACTGGCTGCCCTGGCCCAGCTGTGGTCCTCCAGTACATCCCCGGTGCTGCTCATGCCCACACACACCTGACCGTGTTGCCTCACTTGATTTTCGCAAAGATCCGGAGAGGTAAGAATAATTCCCTTCATTTACCTGATGAGGACCTTGGGGCACAAGGCCTGAGCGCCTGGTCTGCAGTCACTCCACTGGCATGGGGCAGGGCCAGGCCACAGCCCCACCTTCCTGCAGAGTCACACTCCTGGCACCACACTATGGGCTTGTCACACTGGTTCCTGACTACCTGTTTTGAGGGCTCCTCCCAACCGGGACAATGCCCCTTGCTGGCAGGGCATCTGGAACCCAGCTCAGGCCAGTATCAACCACAGGGAGCCAGTGGGTGACAAGAAAACACGGGACAAGGTGAGCCCCATCCTCAGTGCACTCAGACAACAACAGCAGCCTCTCCACTTACCCCCAGCTGCTGACAGGCAGAACTTTAATCATGGGCCTTCTTAGACTTACACAAAGTTGTGAAATCCTCAAAGTGCTTTCACAACCCCCAGACCACATCTGTGACCTCCTCATAGCCATTTTACAGTTAAGGAAACCAAGGCCTTTAAGTCCGGGTACCTGACAAGCTGGTGGGGGCTGGGCTTCATATCCAGTTCTGTGGGCCAGTTCTGCCCCAGGTACTGCCTGAGGTCCTGGGGGACAAAGGGGAATAAACCCTGACCCTGACCACAAAGTGCCTGTATGGGGTGGAGGCTCCGCTGGATTGGGGCTCCCACAAAGCATCCTTTATCTTCCTTCAAGCAGCAATTCCCACAAACCCCTGCCAACATGTGACCACTGCAGTTGCCACCCATAGCCCACAGTTATTTCCAGTTTCAGTATCTCCTAAGCACCATCAGCAAGCCGGAACAGTGGTTCCAGATTCAAATTCCCATCTTCCATGAGATCATCCTCACAGGGGCCTTATTCAAGCTCCCAACTCACTACTCTGCTCAGACACAGAAAATGGCCTCCTACACCACCAGCTGACCGCTTCCTGAGTAATTTCTCAGGCTTCTCCTGACACCCATGCAAAGGTGCCCCATCTCAGCCAGGAGCCGGCACCACCAGCTTCCCTGCCCTTTCCTCCACTGCCTGGACTTGAGGTCACCCAGCCACTGCCCAGTCATCATTCCATCTCTTCCTGCCTCCACACTAGCATGCTCTGTGGCACAAGGTAATCATAGAACACTTGAGCCTTTAGTCCCATCCATGCTGGCCAGCTCACAGTATCCATAGAGATGCCAAACCCCAGTGGAGGAACTCAGGCCACATGCTTCAGCTGCTCCCTCACTCCTCCCCTCCCCACTCATTGCCCAGGCCCTGAGCTGGGAGTCAGGCACACAGCTGGACCCATCTGCCCAGTGCTACTCACCCTGCACCCAACAAGTGGCCCACACAAGTGCTCAGTGTGCAGGCCCATGAGTCCTAGGTTCAAGGTGATGATACACCTCACAGCATGAGGACGCAAGGCACCTTTTTGGCCTTTCTGCTGCTCTGCCTTCCCAGGGGTCTCAGTGCCCTGCTCTCTGCAGGCAGCGACCTCTCAGAAATGCCCACTCCCACACTAACCCTCATTTCTCACCCTCCTCCACTCTGACTTCTGAGACCCCCTCCATTGTGAAAACCAGGGTGGCTCATACACTATGCCAGGACAGGCCCACCCAGGAAAAAAAAGGGCATCAAACACCCTTCCCTGGAGAAAGGGGTATGTTTGAGCGGGAGAAGGGCGGCCCCAGCCTTGAGTCCCAGGAGAATTAGGTCCAACACTCCTTGCTCGTATGGGACCCTGTGCAATAGCTCTAGCCTAAGTCCCACTGTCTCCCTCTGCCAACAGGGACAATGCCCCTCTCATCACTGGGCTGTCATTGGAATGAGATGCTACTGACACAATATGGGCAGAAATGAAATCCCCTCTGTAAAGGGGACAGCAGTTGCTCTGGCTCCAACTATCCCCGGGAGAGAATGGGCCCCACTGAACTTCAGGGAATAATCCCGGATGCAGAGCCTCTGATAAGAGATACGTCATCCCTGTACCCTGAAGCAGCACGGCAGCTCTGGCTGGCGCTAATTCCTTGGGGTTTGCTGTAGGGGGAGGGCTCCTGGGAGCTGAGCAGCAGCTAACAAGCTCCCGCTGTGTGCGGGGCAGCTTCCTCCTCCCTGGATCAGGAGAAACCCCTGGCAGATGCAGTCTCAGGGATGACCCAGGTCAGCACCAGCCAATGCAGACAGTCTCTGGGCTGCCAGGATGGACCTGCAGATAGAGCTGGAGGTGTGGGGTAGGAAACCTATGGCCCAAAGTGTGAAGTCACCATTCCTCACAAGGTTGTGGGATGACAGGGTTCTGATTTTCATTTTGTAGGGCCAGAGTGGGATGTGATTCTTCTTACTTGTCTTGTTTCCTTCATTGCTCATGTCCCCAAAACCCAGCACACACAATGCCAACCTCCCTGAGCAGCTGCTCCTGCCTGTCCACAGTGCTTTTTGCAAGTGGCTTGGTTTCAAGTGGTTGAGCGTGTGGACTGGTGAGCATATGTTCCAGAACCTTGGCTGTGAGCAGTGACCAGTTCAACCTTCTTCTCCCTACTTCATAAAAGGAAACTGAGACATGGCTCTACCACCTGTCATGGCAGCCTCCATGACATGCTCTGAGGCTCTAAGTCTGACCCATGCTCCTTCCCCAGGTAGAGACAGAGCAATAAGCAGTCCTACTCTGCAAAGGGGAACGGAGCCCAGAGGGCTACAGTGACTTCCTTGAAGCAGCTCATCAAATTACAGCATGAACCTTCGCTGCCCTTTTCCTACTGTCTCTGCTCAGGAGGGGCCCTGTATGGGGAATGCCTCACTCAAAGGCCAGCTCCCTAACAAATAATCACCTCTTCTCCAGAAAGAGCCCTCTCCACCCATGCCCTCCAAACTCGCCCCTAGGCAGCTCCCCCTGCCACTCCCAGGGACCTGCACCTGAGCATCCATCTTCTCTGACCTGGTGCAAAGGACACAGGGCCAGAGCCCTAGAGGGGAGCTCAGGGAGCAAGAGAGGGACAGGAGCCACACATGGGGTGCTGTGCAGTGTCACAGCACTGGGGCAGGAATCGACAGTTGCCACCAAGTACAAGGGGAGGGGTGGCCGATTCCAACAACCTGTCAGGAAGAAGCCACAGAAGGGCCCTAGAGCCAAGAGCTGAGCCGCCCACCCATACCCCTAACAATGGGGTGAGGAGGGAGATTCCAGGCAGAGTGTAGAGGGGCCCTCAAGGGAACCCCCTCCAATAGTTTTATGGCTGGGGCTAAGGGGGTCAGCTGGGGAAGGTCACCAACGGTATTGGACTGTATAACCAACAGACATCAAGAGGTTCTTAAAGGTGTGAGCATGGGCCAGGTGCTGTGGCTCATGCCTGTAATCCTAGCACTTTGGGAGGCCAAGGTGGGTGGATCACCTGAGGTCAGGATTTCAAGAC